>CM060902.1:1470738818-1471988818 GCA_030737815.1 Allium fistulosum
AGGGAGATTACCCAGCTAAAGGACAATGACACGCTTTGTACCTTACCCATGTCCAAGGGCTGTTGGCTGACTTTGAGTATTACCACATCACGCTCATTCCTCGAGACAGAATAAATAGGCTGAATCATTGGTAAAGCTTGCTAGCACCGAGGATGCACAACATAGGGCTTGGTTCAAGACGAATAGACGCTCCAAGCATAAACCTGATGGAAATCGACCGGGTACTAAAGACGGAGCCTGAGAAGGAGTCGTGGATGACTCCGATTAAAGACATTTGCTATAGGGAGTTCTTCTCGAACGGAGGAATGAAAAACGACACGTCCTTCATAAAGCTTCACGATATATCATTCAGGAAGGAGGCATGTATAGAAAGAGTTTTTCCATTCCCCTACTCCGGTGTATCGCTCACGATGAAATAAAACGAGTTCTAAAGGAAGTTCATGAAGTGGAATGTGGAAATCACATTGGGGGGCAAACCCTAGCAAATAAAATACTCTGTTATGGGTATTATTGGCCGACTGTCAACCGAGATGCTGCTAATTACGTTAGGCGATGTGACAAGTGCTAGATTTATGCAAAAGTTCCGAGAGTTCTGCCGACAAAAATCACACAAATGGTCAGTCCATGACTGTTTTCTATATGGAGCATAGATATTGTCGGTTCCTTATCGATCTCTAAAAGTGGTGCGAAGTACGCCATCGTCGTAGTTGATTACTTCACCAAATGGGCCGAAGCAGAACTTTTAGCCATGATCACGGCAAAGAAAGTAATCAACTTCATTGTCCGGAACATCATTTGTCATTTTGGCCTTCCGCGAATCATTGTAACTGATAATGAGACTTAATTTGACAGCGCTGAATTCAAAGACTTCTGCCGTTGGCATAATATTGTGAAGAGATTTGCAACAGTTGCTCACCCTCAAGCAAATGGACAAGTCAAAGCTATGAACAAAATCATAAAGTCCATTTTGAAGAAGCATTTGGAAAATGCTATAGGTAAGTGGGTGGATGAACTCCAAACAGCGCTATAGGCTTACAGAACTACCCACAAGTCCGCGACTGGCCATACTCCATTCGCCCTTACTTACGGCTCGGAAGCCGTCATTCCTGCTGAACTTAAAGTTCCTTCTCATCGAGTGACCTATTACGATCTTCGAAATAGATCTCCTCTTGGAATCTCTAGATTTTATAAATGAGTAGCGTGAAGAAGCTATTTGAGGGCAGCTGCACATCGACACCGAGTTGCCTGATACTACAATACTAAAGTCCGACCTAAAACCTTTGAAATCAGCGATCTCATCCTGAAATGGGTATTTTCTGCCCCATCATACATGAATCCTACTTGGGAAGGACCGTATCTCATTGAACAGAGGCTTGGAGAAGGACTTTCAAGGTAGTGACTGTTGATGGCATTACACTCCCAAGGGCGTGGAATAGCGAGCATTTACGATGCTATTTCAGTTAGTTTATTTCTTTTTCATTCAGTTGCATTCAATTTCCGAATTTGCTTTAGCATTTGATTTTCCCAGATATGTAATAAGACAAATTTATGTCATTTCTTTCCATTTGGTAAATGAAGTTTGAAGTTTCCTTCATATCTGTGATTGCTGTAGCATTACATATTAGTTATGTTACCCGACTAACTAATATTGAAATGTCCAAGCAGGTTCCCATAGTTTGGAGCTAGCCGATAACATAAGTTCATGATTGAACTAAACAAAATGAAGGTGGTCCAACCGTTTATCTGATGATTCTCGCTCATAAACCGATGGATGGAATACATAACGAGGAATAGATGTGACTCGACCATC
This sequence comes from Allium fistulosum, assembly GCA_030737815.1. Classification (NCBI taxonomy): domain Eukaryota; kingdom Viridiplantae; phylum Streptophyta; class Magnoliopsida; order Asparagales; family Amaryllidaceae; genus Allium; species Allium fistulosum. The sequence continues at coordinate 1,470,740,629 of CM060902.1, forward strand.
CGATAACCAAATTAATCCTATCGAGTGATGGGGGCAAATATGAATCAAAAGCGATCGTGATACGATCGATCACTCGCTAAGTTAAACCCAAACTTGGGGGCAAACCAATAAATAAAGGAAAGTACGGTACGACTATTTTTCAAAATAACTCTAAGTCCCCGTAGTGTTAACTGGAGTATAAATGCAAGACAGGTGTGATTCGACCACCGGCAACTAACTCTTGTCCCCAGAGTGAAGATATGAGTATAAACAAATAAACGAGTGCGGTTTGACCACTCACTATTACATAAACTCTGACCTGAAATCGACAGGAGTAGTATAAACTCGCTAAGGATGGAGTTCGACCATCCACTATCTAACTCCACAAACCGAAGACTGAGGGCAGGAGTATAATCACTCAGACCATTGAATCTGACAGCATAGCACTAGGGCTCGAGCCCACTATCTGATACAACTTGAGGCCATGACCACATGGAGGCCTTGAGTGAAAATTAATGGAGGATTGTCTGAATTAACGAGCAACGAATTATAAGTACATTGAATGGAAAAGTAATAGCTCGATTGCTTGGATAAAATTCACACAAGAGTTCGACAGAAAAACAAAAAACTTTAATTTGCATGCTAAACTTCAAAATTATGATACAAGTTTATTCAAAAATGGGAGCCTTCCCTCACAATCACGACCAACATAAAGAAATACGGTAATACAAGTTGTATACAAACTAAACTGAGGCAACAACTATTTCTTTTGCCCTTTTTCCCTTCTGGATTGCTTAGGAGTGCCACCACCTGAACTTCCTCCGTCCTTTTCCTTGATCCTTTACCGCCTTTGGCAGGAGAGGTCTCAAAGGTTGGAGGGAGTTCTCCGAGAATTACCCACCGGGTGGAATGACTTGAAGTGGGATGAGATTTGGATCATCAATGTCCACGTCAGCGGGTTCAGCCTTAGTTTTTTTCTTCAACAACTCCTCTCTCTCGACGTGCTCCTTAAACTAAGCTTATCAGTATGCTCGATGGCGCCAGTGATCACAACAGCATCTGATTCATTTGGCAATGGCAGGTCATCGGCATTTTCATCATCAAGTGCTCCGATAATTTGAGCGTCGGGCCCTAGAATGTTGATGGCCATCGGAATTTCAGTAGATATCAATTGTTGCTCCACGGCGACACTGCTTCCTGGATTTTGGCTGGTACCTAGAAGACCTACAGATTCATGAAGACAAAAAGATAAGACCATGACTATTGGGCTTGAGGAACGAAATCTCTCGAATAATGGAGAACAAAGTGAGATACCTGTATCCGACTGACTTTTAGTTGTCGTTGGAGTGCTCCCCTCTAGAATAGGAGTCGACACCTTTGATTGATAGCCGGGTCTGTCCGGATCATAGTTCGGATCCTGTCCCGGTCCAAGAGAAACCGACGCTCCGGCAGTTTGAACTGCAGGGGGCCTTTTGGATCGGACTCCGAAGATTCAGCAATGTTTTTCCCTCAGCTGGAAGGTGCTATAATGTCAAAGTATCGAACTCTTGTAGCAGCAAGGTCTAAAGGTCCATCCCCATGAAGAACCTCCTGCACCAGCTTCTCTTCATCTAAGTCAGCTTCACCGAGGGCTTTCTTCTTCGTTTCAACAATGTATTCCCAGGCATCAGCGAGCAATTCAAGACAGCCCTCTCTAAGGAAACTCAGATCGCGATGAATTAAGACTTTAGCATTATATTCCATGATCAGAGGATCGAACATGTCCTTAATTTCATTTCGACCGGCTTCTTTGGCATCTTCTAATTGGGCCTCGGTCTGCTCTCTAGTCTCATTGCAGCCCGCTTCTCTTGCCTCTTCTTTAAGGACTTCAATTTGAGCGAGTTACTCATCAGGCTTAATTTTTAGTCCTTTGGCTTCGACGACCTCTTCGTAATTTCTCTACGACTCCTCTTCCTTCTCTTTTTTATGGAGTTCTTCGAGCTCCTCAATGCAGCAGGCCAGAATATTTTTCTCCTTTTACCGTGTATCTTTTTCCAAAGCAAGCACACCGCTGCGGTTGAGGGCAGCATTCAGTTCCTTTTTATGAGCCAATTCTAGATTACTAACCGCCTCAGATGTTTCTTTGGCACTCTTTTCTATTGTGGTCAGCTTCATTGTCAACTCCAAGATCTCATTGTCTCGATGTTTAATTATATCTTTGTGATGGACTGCCTCTCGCTTGAGACAATTGATTTCACGTTGTCTCTTGGAAGACACCTTATAGATTTTTTCGTCTAAGTGTTGAAATGCTTCATGCTGCACAAAAACATCATTGACGAATGCAAGGGAACTCGCTTTCGCACTCCTTGAAATTGTATGAATGAAAGGAAGAAACTTAAGCCCATCGAAGCAAATTTTTGGAAAAATTGACCTTAAGTTCGGCCAATTTCTCTTCTGTGGAAGCCTTAGGAGATGCAGTAGGCAAATCATGATCGAAGTAACAAGTGAGCGTTTGCTTAACCTACGATTGTGGGACTACCTGGAACCAGATGAACCAGAGTACTACTTAAGCGGCACAACAATTTGAGGAGCATAGAAAGAAGTCTGATCACCGCTGTGTACAAGAGGATTAGACTGAGCTACCTAATGGGATGATTAAGATTGGGACTTATGTTTGAAAGATGAAGACTCCCTTGAATGACGACTTCTTTCCCGGCCATCATCTCTCTCTTTACGCTTACTTGATTCTAGACCGTGACCGGATCCGTACTGAGTTGAAGAGCCTCTCAACAGATCGAATGTGCATGATTGAGATACAACACTTGCAAACCAAACAAGAATGTATAGGTGACCATCGAATAGAAGATAGACGAAAATTGTGCTGTGAAGTGTGCGTGATTATGAGTGTCCTAGTGTCCCCTCGACGGACCAGTTGCTGCAGCCTTGCTCATAGGAGTTTTCTCCCTTTTGCTAGTAGGAGGAATGCTGTCACCACTCCTAGTGGGAGAATTGAGCCCCACAATACTGATGTTGGGGAAGTCATAAGTCATGATATCATCGGGAATCGAAAGTTCGAGAACTCTTCCATCGAACTTTCTAGGTAAGGGTGGGCATTTAACCGACTTAACCGGTCTAACCGACTTAACCGACGTCGATCGAACCAACTTAATCGATAAATTCAATTAACCAACATCATTGGTTAACCGACCGACCATAACCGAACATTTTTAGTTCAGTTAACGGTTAACAAAATCTAGATGGTCGGTTAACTGTTAACCGACAAAAAATTAAGTTTTTTTTTAAATCGCAGCCCAGACTAGCCTATTTATAAATAAAGCATACTTGAACCAAACAAGTACTTAGCATGCCCTATTATTCCTCTTTCTAGTTCTATTCCTATTCTCATTTTCCAGATGAAATTAAAAAAAGGGAAGTTCAAAGCCTAGACTAATATACACGCTCGTCTGCTAATCTCCCATGTTAGTCACGACACTTTACAACGCTAGTGAAGACCATCACCACCGTCGAGCTGTTGTAGTAATTAATGGTGTTAAGAAGGAAACTAATGATTGTGAGTATACTTTTCTAGAATTAATGAAATAGCTGTTCTGTTTTATGTAAAAATAGCTTATGTCAAACAACCTACTGTGTAGAAAGTCATCCGGTTTAACAATCTATTGTGGAGGAACTAAATTTGTTATGTTCGGATCTATTTTGAACTTTAAATCTATTCTTTGAAGTTGTATATATAAATCGTTTAAGAGAGGCAATTATAATTGTTAAACAAAATAATATTTATATAGTGGGTCAAGTCATCTGTTTGCCAGATGATAGCTATACGCTGATATATAAATCTAACACTATAACCTTTCATTATATATACATGTGTGCGTCAGTGTATGTGCACGCGCGGTGTGTCAGTGTGTGTGTGTTTGTGTAGGTTATATGGATCCCTTATTTGCTATTTTCACAATATTTTTTAAGTTATACAGTTCAAAATTAGAAATGAAATCAAACCTCTTTTTATTGTGTGTGTGTGTGTTTGTGTAGGTTACAAAGAATATAGTTTCGTTCACACTTACAAACATAGTGTGAATAAAATCATACTTTGGTAAAAATGACTAGTTATAAAAGGAAAACAAACATGGTGATATATTAATAAACCTGATGAATCCATTATGATTGATATCAGTAGCAAACAAATCTTCAACGGTCAAATCTCTCTGTAGCACCAACTTCGCTATTCTTCTATGTCTTTTACTGATTCTTGCCTCCTCTAAATATAAGAAAGCTCGTGCGTCTAAAAATGTTGAAATCAGCAACCAAAACGAAGCAAACACTCTTCCTTGCAATGTTTTGAATGCTCTATCACCATAATTTATGATCTTCTTACTATGCAATTTATGATCTTCTTCCTATGCAATTTATGATCTTCTTACTATGCAATTTACAACACTTATATAAGTATTTAATATCAAATAGATATATCATGATAAACAAACAGTCATATCATATCGCGATATATATTTACAAAACCATACATGTACTTAAATGGAGGAGGAAGCCGCTTGTTACGGAAAGAAGCAATCGTAGTTAACGCTCTCTCTAATTGAAAACTAGGTACCAAGTCTCCTCTTACTGTCGCAAATGTCACCCCTTCATAATTAATCGCATATCCACCAAGGAATTTGCATGAATATATTCAATGTCAAAACTAATGCACTGTTTCTATATTACCTCATTGTTTGTTAGTGAACCATGACGCCATGGTAATTCAACACCAAGTCTATGCAGTCTTTCATGTTTGTCGACGTCACTGGGCACACCGAATCCTTTTCACCACTGTGTAATTACGTTATTATTGATGTGTTAGCTAAAATTAGGATTTCTTTTTATCTTTATGGATCACTACACAACGTTGATATAAAATCCATATATGTCTAAACTTAAAGTCTATTTACATAAACAGACAGTTCACCTACTTGGTGGATGTAGCTCTCTACTAGAAAGTGGTACATTTTTGCAAATATTTGTTTATGTTTTTCATTTTAAGACCAGTGAAGTAGTTTAATGGTTTGAACAAGGAGTTCAAACTGTAACTTTTCAAACTTGAACAACCAAATTGTGATACCAGTTTTAATCAGGACTTGGATTGTAGGAAAAAGAGAAGCAGGCGCATCACCCCACTTAAGCCCTCCTGCAAATGAACTATGAAAGAAAAAAAAGAAGAAGAAAAAAGCCAATACAGTGACATTTGCATGAAGAGCCTTTTGAACTTCAAACGGGTTAAGGTAGATGTTCGCATAATCTTTCCAGCAAGGATTATATTCCTTCACCTAAATAGTAAAAATATAATTTATTATTTAGACTTTTAAAATGTAACATAATCATTTTGATAAAAACGTTACTATTAAACTCACAGAATCGGTTGAGTAGTATTTGTATGTGAAGGATCATAAATATTGTAATGATCAATACGTCCAATTTCACCGTAGACTGAACGCAAAGCTTTAGTGCAACTCCGCTATGATTCTGATTCACAAAGTAACTTAAATTTCATACACGAACATCACATAACTACTACATGACTAGATGAAATTTCTTATGAACTGCAAGGTCTAATAGTAAGTTTAAAATGCAACAGGCAATTTATTTTTAAAACACATATCATTTCGAAAGATTGCAAGTTCATTAGTAGAATCACTTTCAGATCTTAACTCTATAACAAAACACAAATCAGTAGGGAAAAATCTAATCCATATATTGGTATTAACTAGAAATTTGAGCAGATATTGGCACAATTAATATTCCAATTCCAATTGGGAACAATTATGCCTCAAAATAACAATCATTAATTCTAAGCAGCTGCAGTACCCCACATCTGTATCAATATGCCTAGGTATCATTATACCAATAAAGGCAGGGAATGTAAAATACAGCATCATTAAAACAAATGAACCGATTAGTAGCACAAAATACCTAATTTCGAAAAATATTTTAAAGTTGCAGTAGTTACCTAATTTGAAATTTAAAATTAGGTTGCAATCGATTGCAAAATAGAATGCAAGCCCTGATCTTCCTTTGTCTTCGTCAACTTGGTGGGAAATAAACAACAAGGGCGGTGGCAAAACGATGGAGTCAGTGGTAGAAGGCGGTGGAAGAACGGCGGAGGCGGTAGTAGAACAAATCGAATATGCGATAAACCTAGAATAAAAGAGGGAATAAAATGAATTGATTAAAACATATACTAGCACAAATCGACAAACACCAATTATAATACATGGGTTATTACACTGTTTACTAAAAAGCAAAAACATAGATGAAAAATCTACTTAAATTTCTACAGGTACCACTTAATGAGTATATCAATTTGCATGAAACGTAGCATAACACTTTGGATCATAATGAAATTGCACTTTTCTAACAAGAAAAGTGCACGCTCCAAACGACAAAGGGAAACTATCGGCTAACACATATTAACTATCTGCATTAACCAATCAATACCAAAGCAATTTTACATGTATGCACGCTGACATTGAATTACCAGTGCGGTACAAATAATAAAATATCGTTTCTCTATATCCATAAATATTTTCCTACATCTATTTGGAAGGGAAACTACTTCCCCCCTTTTGGTAGAAAATAGTTGCATTGGCATACACAACCACATCTCACTATGATATACCTTCAAAATAAAAAAAATCAATTTAGGTCATACTAACTAGCAACATAAAATGGTTCATTGAATACCCTTTTAATGCTATAACAAGACAAATAATAAATCAAATTAGCATTCATACTCCGAAACATAACAACCTATTTTACCATTTTATGCAAAAAATGTATCTAAACTTAAATAACTTACAAGCCAAGCATCCCTAAATAGAAACATCAAATAAAAAGCATCTGTGCTTTATTTCTTAAAAAGAAGATTTGTTTGCTGTAATAGTTGAAGACATTTTAGGAGTCTGCAATAAAATTGTTGCTAATTTACTGAAATATCCCCATTATCTGTCAAAAAGAAACCCAGTCTCAGGAGGCTTGCTGTCTCTAATTTCTCAGGAACGCCGTCTTATGCTAGCGAAACCTGGAAGCACATGCAGTCGGTGAAAGCGTTTTCCGACTCTCATGGAGGTTCTTCTGGCTGGGATGACGCGCCTTTTTCCATCCTGAAAGCGTGGTCATCTTGTAGATCTCCGAGTCCCAGTAGCCCGGTGTTCTCCTTCATTTGGGACTCCCGTATTCCGCCGAAAATTTCTATTCTGATGTGGCGTATCATGCACGATGGTTTGCCACTCGACGTTAACCTTCAACATATTGGCATCCCTTTTGTTTCGCGTTGCCGCTGTTGTGCCAACGGGGCAACGAAATCTTTAAACCATTTGTTTTTTGATAGTGTCTCGGCTAGATCTTGCTGGAATTATTTCGGCAACCTAGTCGGTGAAAGACGAATGGCCAGATCTCCTTTTGACCTCCTGCTTTCCTGGTGGTCTGGGCTGTCTGGGAAATCTCTCCGCTCGTCCGTTTTCCGTTTGATTCCTTGCCTTATCTGCTGGCACCTTTGGTGCGCTCGGAATAAAGCTATCTTCGAGAATTCTCCTATGGATCCTCCTTCCATTATTAGGCGTGTTAGGAATGACGTTTTCCTGGCATTTCGTGGTAGACCTTTCAGGGGAATTTTGAGCCAACGGTCTAGGAGATTGGTGGGTCTCTTGTCTATATCTTGTGGCCTGGCTTATGCTCGTCAGGGAGTTGGCTGAATTCTTGCCTTGGGTGTTGGTTTTCTCCCAACGTTCCCATCCCCCCCCATTTTTGTTGGTTTTAATGTGTTTGCTAGTTTTGTAGTACAGGTGGCTTCGGCTTGTTTTGTTCTAACGGGATTCTTTTTCTGACCGCTTCTGGTTCTGTGCTTCCGCCTCGGTGGAGGCTCCTGTCTCCTATCTTTGTTACTGCCTTGGTTGTTGGGTTGGTTGAGGGATCCCCGATTTTTCTTATCCGCATTGACTTCTTCTTGAAGCGCTTGGGTCTTCCTCTTTTATTGTTTGGGATTGCCTGTGTTCGATGAGGTTTTCGTCTTTGTTGGTGAGACGTCGTTATCCTAGATTTCCATCTTTTTCCGGATTTTCCTTGAGGTCTCGTCTCTGTTACTGTGGTTTGGTTTGGAGGTCTGGCCTGCTCTTCTGAGCTCAGGCGGGTCGGTGGGTTGTTTGTTGGTGGTTGTATCTGGTCCTCCCGGGCTAGCTGTATTTATTTTCTGCTGGCTTTTTCCTTTTGTTGATCTTTGTACTGTAGTTCGGTTTTTACTGTCTGGGAGGTATATGGTCTTCATATGCTTCGCCTATTCTTGTGAGCCACCGGAGAAAGGCGTTTTTTCTCCTTTTATATTTATATATATTCTTTTCGGAAAAAAAAAAAAACCCAGTCTAAACCATTTAATCTAAAGATCTTATATATTACCCAATGCTCAAGGGGTACGTTAGATTCACTTTATGGTATGGTAAAAATAGAATTTGAAGCTTTGTAAGAGTAAAGAAGTACTATAATTGCACATAAACTTGAGAAATACAAAATATATAGTTTAGACAAATACCTAAAAAATATATAGTAAAACTGTGAAAAATACAATTATTTATCAAAAATTCAAATTTGTGAATTGAATTTATTGTGGTCATAAACAGTAGTAAACAAAGAGTATAGGATTCATAAAAAAAACAACTCCGTGGTATAGTAAATCATATATTAGATTCTCATATGACAAGTTACAAATACAAACCTAAAGTTTTGATTAAAATGGTGCCATTTGTGTCGTTTCTCACACTTTTAGACATAAACAATCAAGGCCAACTATTAGTTTTTTTCACTAATAAATACAAACCTATATACCAATGAATATCAGTTGATGTATCCTTACTTGTATTTGGCAACAAATATCACTCAAAATTTGATACGCAATGTATCATAAAACTGGGACAAATATTGTCCCAATTTTATCCGATATTAACAAAATAAATCGCTGTTTTTGGTGGTATAAAGTGAATACTCAACTGCATAAAGGATGCTTGAGCATAGCACATGGGTTTGTCGAATTTGTGAAGCATCACTGGAAAGGATTTTTAAAATTAGAAGTTAGAGCAAGGAATCATGACCTAATAATCTAGGTGCAGGTGGAAGTCTCTTGTGTGGTTATGATTTAGAACCTTATCAAAAATAAGTTGATATAATGAGCATTCATTATTATAGGGATAATAACAGTTTTAAATTGAGACGAGGAAACAGTCCTTACCAATGTGAATATGACAAAAAGAATATCTTGTTCGGAAAATAGGTCAAAACTCCCCCACGCTACAGGTTCAACACATAATCAAGCAACCAGCTCAGAATGTAAATTGTTGTGATAATTATTTATTATCTATACTGTATACCTAAAATTAAAGAAATAAAAGAAAAACAATAAACATATAAAAAAGGATGACGTCTATGATAAGCATTAGACATATAAATATGATGGTTGTGGCACTTTAGAACTAAAGTATTTTTGTATCTCCAGCTCATTTGAACAGATGAACTAGAGCATATAGCTCTTCGTACTTATCATAGGAATAAGTTAAAAGGATTTCAGTTTTTAAGACATCTAAATATGTAATTGAATTTGTATATCATATAGCTCTTTGTAGCCTTTTTAACTAGACCATATTTTCATCTTTTTCATCTCCATGTTTATATTAAGGACTTTGTTTGGCCATGTTAAGGCCAGCTGATATAAAGAACCTAGATTTAGGAGATGGTCATTAATTGGTTCAATGTTCATATTGCAAAAATATCAAGTAATATAAGTGACTTGAGTCAAGAAAAAAGCAGTTGAAGCAGTTTTTGTAATGCATCACTAATTATAGAATACACGTCTGTCCATTTGATAAATACAGGCACAACAACTGATGTCACATTTTTGTAAAATTCTATTTGAAACTATAATTTTAGTAAACATGGAATAGATAAATCAAATGAAAATAATTGAGTAAGCAATATACTAAACACCATTTGAGCATGTATCAAAAGTAATGATGAGACGTTCGGAACATTTTGAACATTTACTCAATATTGCCTATATAAGTCACCATTGACATAAAAACACATGAATTTTCCACATAAAACTACACTAAAACCTGCTAGCATTTTAAAGAAAGCATCAATAATTATTGGAGCATTTCTTCTAACAAATTAGCCAAAAGCTAAAAAAATCATGAGTAAATTCTCAAATATTAGAAGCATATTAATACAAACATAACTGACATTAAAAGAGTGCTTTAGATTTGGGATCACAAAATTGTATCAATATTTTTAAAATGAAAATTAGCCGCTAATTACCATTTATTCGAATATGTTACACATCCAACTACTAAAAATGTGAAAACATGGAGTAGTTAAAACCATAAAATACAGTATTACAATGCAAATATATGCTTTGGACTACATTTGTGTATTTATATACACGCAGCATGTGTGTGTATGTGTGTTTTTATTCATATCAATTTCACATTTGCATTTGATTTTTTTTCTCCTCCATGGAAAGAAGTAAATGATGCTTGACTGTTAAATATCTGCTGATTACAAGCTTTATTGTTATTTTCATCTCTAACAAATATAGTAACTTTGCTTACCATGCTTGTCACATGCTTGCATATTATGACAAGCTAAAATAAAAAAATCTTGGCATCCAAAGTATTATTAAGAGACATCACAAAAAAATTGTTTATTAATAAACATGAAAATAACGTGGCTTTGAGGTGTTCATTTCTAGGATAACACAGAATCCAAAAAATATCCACCTTTGAATTTTACTCTTTTATTAAAGATGTTGCTATAAACAAAATAAATTGCAAAAGCTTTTATAATATTACAGCCAGTCAGTCACTGTACTTACCTGAACAACCATTCACTGTACTTACTTAAACAACCATTTAAGATTTCTATGATAATAAATTTTTTATTTTGTTATAAGTTTAGGGATATAAAATCCAAATAAATATGTATTTATTATGGTATTTACACGTAATAATAGACCAAGGATCTTATTTATTAATTGAACAAAATATATCAAATATTTACTTTATTTGGATGTAAAAAATTTATAAGATCAGTGAACAAAAAAACTATATCTCTTATATTATATTATATATATCATATAAGGTATACATACATAAATTACTTGGATGGTTGTTTATAAGAAGAATGTACCAAGTCTGTAAGATCTCTGATCTTATATATATTTTGTGGTGATCTTTATTTTCATAACCATGTACATGTACTAAAGTGACATCCATTACGTATACAACAAAAACATGAGCCAAAAATATAAGGCCTGACCACTGTGCTAATCACCTTGCAGATAGTAGAGCTAGAGAACATTCCCTGAAGCTATCATTTGATAAAAATATATAGCATTTAAGATTTCTAAATGTGAGATTTTAATGTAAAACTAATATTATGTGGTTACATATACATACCTGCTGCATGTCAGAATAAGGGAGCATGTTTCGTTTGAACTCAAATTTAAACCGTGTAGCAAGTTTAAAAAATTAGATAGTTTACTAAGACTGTTGTTATGAATCTATTACTCCATTCGAAGATATATGCTTCCATTTAAAGCAAGATCTATAAAGATTAACCAAGCAATAAACAAGGAAGCAAAATAAAAGCTGACAAGGATATAGGATTTTACCGTATGACCAATCTTTAAAATGATAATTCATGCTTCTTATTCTCCTCAATTTGGGCATTTATAATTATTTTTTGGACACTCGGCAATGCATGCTGATTAAAGTAAAAATGACTCCTTCACCGCTCCTCATCCCTCTAATCGCGCAAACCAAATTTAATAATCATGACCTTTCCCCAAATATTTCCCAAATCTCAAACAATCTAAATCGCTGTAGCCCACTACATATGCACCGCAGAACGGTGGAGGCAGTGGAAGGACGGCGGACGTAGTGGCAAAACGGCGGAGAAGGTGGCAGAACGGCGGGAGCAGTGGTAGAACAAAGGAGGGACGATAACCCCAGAACGAAAGATGGAAAAAAATGGACGATGAAATATTATCTGTGAGAAATGGGATAACTAATAGTAGAAGAAAAAATTACCATCCTATCCCTGGTAGTTTTAACTATTTACTAAATTGCCAAATTTAGTAACGGTGATAACCGTGATAAACTCTTTATAACGAAATATATGTTAGAAATTTGTAACAGTTATTACCGTGACAAATTAAAAACGGAATAGTGTTACAAAATGGGCTTTTTGGTGTAGTGACTACTATAGATATTTTGGGACCAACCTTACGGAAATGATACAAAAACCTATGTAGCTGCAGTTATAAAATTTGAATTGTCTTATTAGGAGCAGTTTAATAATAAATAAGTTAGAGGGTGTTTGCATAAGCCTTTCCATCAAAGTTAGCTTGCAAATTTTTATTGTAGCTAACCAGTTCTAATTTATGTTCAAAACACACAGTCCCTATAAATAGTAGAATAATCTTCAAACTCTAATTACTACAACACATTTCTTTTCCTATTCGTCCAAACAAAAAAAGAAGTAACAAAATGGCTATTAGCATGAACGTGGTAGTTTTTGTTGAACTAAAGAGAAAGTGGCCGATAATATAAAAAGAAAAGGGGACATATTTTTTATTGGGCCGGTTTCAAATACTATTGGATTTTATTTTTTAATTAAGGGTTTCTTGTTTTGAGTTGTTTTTTAATTTGTATTTTTCTTTTAAACTTCTGTAAAATTCTAGTCGTGTGACTAAGGGACGAACTACGGTGGTGTAGTTCAAGAATTCGCAACTCAGTGGCTGAGTTGTGGCAGGGTTTTGAGCGTAGAGATAGGTTAGTCGATAGTGGGTGTCGCAAGTTTACGTGTGTAAGCGTCTGACTACTTAATTTCTAGTAGAAACCTTGGGGGCAGCACGTAGGCAGGGTTTGGCCGAAGCTTGGTAAATCTGTGTTGTTCTATTTCTGCTTTTATTATTCTGCTATTATCTGTGCTGCTATTATTTTATATATTTTCGTATTAATTTTTATAATTATTAGTATCACTCTATTCACCCCCCTCTAGAGTGAAATCGATCATACAAGTGGTATCAGAGCTAGGAACAAAAACCAATTTTTGTTTTAAAAATTTGATTTTTCAAAAACAAATTTTTGTCTTAAAAATTTGATTTTTTTAAATGGCTTCTTTTAATAATGTTTTTGCTGAGGGACAGTCCATAGTTAAACCACCTATGTTCAATGGTGAATATGCTTACTGGAAAAATAGAATGAAATTTTTTCTAAAAACCATTGATGCTTGGAATATTGTTGAGACAGGATATAAGACACCAACTATAATGGTAGATAATCAGGAAATTGAAAAACCTATGGATCAATGGACAGATCTAGAAAATAAAATACAAAATGTCAATGATAAAGCTATGAATTCTATTATTTGTTCATTAGATCAAATTGAATTTAATCGTGTCTCACATTGTCTAATTGCGTAGGAAATTTGGCACACACTTGAAGTGACTCACGAAGGAACATCTCAAGTCAAAGAATCTCGCCTTGCCATGCTTAGTAGCGAATACGAGAACTTCACAATGGCCACAAATGAAAATGTCAAAGAGATGTACGGACGACTTTCTAATCTTGTATACAAATCAAAAGCTCTTGGAAAACCATACATAGAATTGGAAATAGTCCGAAAAATCCTCAGAGTCCTTCCATGAAATTTTGAAGCAAAAGTTACCGCCATTCAAGAATCAAAGGATTTGAAACAAATCAAAGTTGAAGAACTCATTGAAAATCTCACCACTTATGAGCTAGAAATGAAATTGAAGGAAGAACGAGAAGGAGGTGATACTCGAAAGAAATCAATAGCTCTCAAAGGAATAACGAAAAGTGAAGATGATGATGATGGAGGAGCTGAACTGGCACTATTAATAAAGAGATTCAAAAGGTGGAACCGCAAGTATGGAAATCCAGCTCTAAATCAACAACCGAAAAGCAGAATAGTCAAAGTTCTAGACAACCCAGAAGAGCAGGAGATCATATGTCACAAGTGCAACAAACCCGGTCATATCAAGCCCAATTGTCCTCAGAATCGACTCAGCCAAGGAAAGAAACAAAAAATGAGAAGTTTTGCACCCACTCGGGATGAAACTGATGAAGATGATAAAAGCACTGGCAGTGAGAGTGAAAAAGCAGATCTGTGTCTTTGAGGTGATATAACTGATAGTGATGATGACGAGCCAAGCGAGGTATCAAAACTTACTCATTCAGAATTACTTATATATTTTCACGAAGTAAATGGCTATTTTGAAAGACTTAGATAGAAACATGCTAAAATTGAATCACAAAGAGATAATTTCATAGAATTAAATAAACAGCTCGGTCAATTGGTTAAAAACTATCGAAACAAGTGCCCTAAGTGTGATAAGTGCCCATCAATTGAAGAAGAGATTAAAAAATCAGATATTAAAATTAAATCACTTGAAAATGAAATTTTGATTTTGAAAGAAAGTGAAAACACGAGGAGAGAAAATTCTATTAAAAAGTGCACTCAATTATTGAATGAAAATGAATCTCTTAAAACACAAGTCCAACAATTGTCTACAACTTTAAGAAAATTTTCCAAAGGAGAAAGATCGTTAAATATGCTATTAGGGAAACAAACTGTTAATATAGTAAGACAAGGACTTGGATATAATCAATCTGAACTTTATAGAAGCAAAATTAATCAAGTCAAATCCGAGTGCACAATTTGTAGAAAAATTGGACACAATCAAACAATTGTTGGTATAGACCCAAAAACGTGAAAACCATACCAATTTGGGTTCCAAAAGGCACGAATATAAAATCCCTTAAAGATAAACAAATCTGGGTGCCAAAAGGAATAAATATAAATAGTCTTGGGTCTACACAAACATATTTTTCAAAACCTTTTGCCAACAACAACCATGGACCTATAAAAACAAATAGGTCTAAAAATCTGTTCTCATGTAGGTTTGGTGGCAGGCTAAGGAACAACCACAGTGTTATCTGGATTCTGGCTGTTCCAGGCACACAACGGGCAACAAATCAAAGTTCCTTAGCTTAGTGTAAAGGTGGTAGAATCACAATGAGTAACAACGAAAAGTTATCGTGAAGGTAAACTAGTAACGGTATATTTATCTTGAACGATTTATTAAATGTGAAAATTTGCACCATAATCTGATTTAAATCAGCCAGTTATGTGATAAGGAAATAAATGTTAATTTTGATTCTGATCTGTGCAAAAATGTTAACCAATCATCTTTTCGTCTTTGAACTGGTTCATATAGATTTGTTTGGACTAATGATGTTGTTTGTTGATGATTACTCTAGATACACGTGGATATATTTGTTTTATTTTACTGATTCTAGACCTGTCATTATGTTCACTGTTTGTTTATTTGCACGGTTTCAACTAAAATCCAAAAGAATTTCATTTAAAAGCTATAAAAAGGATTTTAAGGTATTTGTTGAACACTCCACGATCTGGTCTATTACATTTAACTAATGATAATCTTGAGTCAAAGGGAAATTCGGATGTAGATTACACTGGTAATCTAGTTAATAGAAAAATTACTAGTGGAACGTGTTTTATGTAGAGATATTCATTAGTTGCATCACATTTTCAAAGAAAATATCTGCATATTTTTCATTTCAACTGATTTTAATTAGCAGACATTTTTCTTATAAAACCCCTTCCAGAAAACAATTTTTGTTGACCTTGTTTTAGAGTAGTCATTTTAGAAAATTTGATTTTATAATTATTTTTGGATTTGATCTTAAATGACTACATTAACTAATTTGACTCCCTACTGATTATCGAAAAGATAAATAGTGATTGAAAAAAGTGATGAGTGTTGATATTAATCATATATTATGACTTGAGACGGTATATCTAATTTCTTTAAAAATTTAAACAAGATTTATAATAATTTTTGTTGGTAAAAATTCGATGACCATCTCTATTTCTATCATATTTCTAAAGACCATCACTCATCAAAATCCAATATAGTATGTCAAAATGTGGTATTTTTAACAGGAAATTATTCGTTATTATTTTATTTTATTTTTAAATAAAAACATCCAAAGTATTCACTCTCATTTAAAAGTCCTCATGGTTATGCATGGGTGAATTACTTGGAATATTTGATTATGTGCTTTCATGATCATTTAAAAGTCCTCACGGTTATGCATGTATGGAACACATATCAAAATTGGTTATTAAATAGACGAGTTGATTCTAATCCCATTTAAAAGTCCTCACGGTTATGCGTGGTTAGAAGATGCTTGAAATTCATTTTTTTAATAAAAATTGGGAATAATACTAATCTCATTTAAAAGTCCAAACGGTTATGCATGGTTAGTAGATATTCAAATTTCTGATATAAATATACCACAAATAGACACAGCTATATGGTTTTATATGCCGACATCACCCCTATCACTCTAAAGTGGAATATGCGTCTAACAAAGTATTTATGATTTTTGTTTGAAATTTAATATTTATACTGGATTGGGTATTAATGTTGTATTAATGTCTATCACTTTATCTCTATTTTTCTAACGCTATTACTCTTTTCCTGATAACAAAAGGGGGAGAGAAAAGTTAAGATTTTGGTAAATAAAGGTCAAATATTTTATTTTCTATTTGCATATTTCCATCTAGGTTCATTTGCATATTTTTATTTATTTTCATGCATATATGAAGAGGGAGCTTTGTTGTAGAGAGGGAGCATTCAAATAGGGGGAGCAAATAGAGTTCATCAATGACCAAATACATTTAATAAATTCAAAATCTTAAATATATGTTTGTTATCATCAAAAGGGGGAGATTGTTGAATATGCTAGTATATGATTTTTGTTTGATAATAATAAACATATATACATTTATTTAAATTTATTTGTTATTGTACTATTTTAGATTCACATAATTAAATAAATATTTGCTGAATAAAATAAATAACACAGAATTTAAATTCAAACAAATATTTTATTCAAACAAATATTTTATTACAATTTTGAATAGTACAAAATTTGAGCTCTCACTATATATACAAAATTTCAATTACAATACAATTTTGACTACATCACAATTGTCATTTACATTTGCACCTCACTACATATCACTCATTCACTCATATTTGTTCTTAAACTATATTCCAATTTGTATCCAACATCTGAATTATCTGCAAAATAAACACTGACGCGGTAAAATTAAAAAAGAAATATTTTTGTATTGTAAAATAAAATGTGTTTTTTGAAAATATTATTTGCCTCAGTTATTTGGGTTGTTCGCCATCATATTTATTTTGAATTCATCATACACGAACAGCTTGTGACATGCACAGAGTATCACTGTACATGCCACAAGTCCGTGCACACCGATATACACTTGATAAAACTGCAGGGACAGGTGAGCACAAGGTCAAACCCGAGCAGAGGCTGGATTCAACTCAGGTGCAATACAAATACATCACAAAATTGTCGAGTAAAAGTTCTCATGCAACAAGAAGCCAAAACCAGACCATGCTAAAAAGTGCACAAATGTGTACACATGAGAACATATTCGATAGTGGAGTCATGAAACAACTTAAACCAACTGATCACAAAACTTCAGACTGCAACTCAAAAGGAGCAACAAAAAGACCAGTCCAAAATCAACAATGAACTGTACTCGAAGCAACCAGACTCAAGGAAATGTGCAACAACAAAATGGTCAGACCATCAAATGAACTCAAATATCAAATGGCACCAGTGTCACCAACAAGTCAACTGAGCAAAGCCTCAACATTAAATAGCAACAAATTGCAAACAGTTTTTAAACACAATGAGGCATGGATTCATAATCAACAAAGACTGGAAGAAACTGCACAAGCTAATATACATATGTAGTGCACAACAATCAAATATGCAGTTCAATATGCAAGCAAGGCTACAACTTCAAGCAAACTACATGGTGCAACAGACCCAAACACACACACACACATACATATATATATATATATATACACATGCATGCACACATGTATACATATATATATGCTATGCACATGAATCAAATGGTCAAGACAACACACAAGTTCAAAGTTCAGGTGAACCAAAACTACAACAAGCTCCAGACCAAATTCAAGTGTGAACGCAGTTGTACTTAGACCACTGACCACATACAAACCAACAAACAATACAACCATACTCAAGTGGAACAAGTTCAGAGTATATATAAAACCAGACTCCATGAACACACACACATATACATACATAAATGTATGTATACAAGTGGAGATGACCAGCATTCATAGTGCAAAGCAAATTAAGTTGCAACAGTATGCAGTGACAAATATATACAGTCTAAATGTTTCAAAACAGTGAAGCAACATGTAACATGATAACTCAACTAACAGGGTACAAATGCACAAGATCCAGAGAATGCTAGAGACAACATGAAGTACATACACGTGTATACATATATGCATATATATATATATATGTATGTATACAATTATATCAGTTCATATGGATATGCAAACATGCAACATAAAGCAAATGCAAAGCTATGCCAGAGAATACAAAAGTGCAGACCACAAATTCAACTCAATGCAAAGAACATGTCAACATACTTCGATGAACAAAGTCAATGTCGCAGGGATTTCAAAATGAACGTGTCGAGTTTAAATGCCAAAGCCAGGTGATAACATGAATTGAACAAGTCTAGGAAATATCAAAAAAGCAAATACCACAATCGATTGCCAGCAAATCGTGAACTAGTCAAATATCACAAAGTCAGAAAATTCAAATAACAAAGTCATAGGAGAAAAGAAATCCACGGAGCAAGTTCAAATTCATGAAGCCGTGGTGACCAAGCAAGCATAACAGAAAATATACGAATTGAACTAGTCAGGATTAATCACCAGCATTAAATCGAAAATCAGTGGCCAAGCATATCATGTGAAGAATTCAACCCGAAAATATACGAATCGAACATTTAGGGATTTATCCCTATTTAAAACCCAAATCATCATCGACATGAATAACATTCGAGTTAAAACAAATACCAGAGCTAGCTAAGTCACGAAAAAAACATATAACTCGAATCAAAGTTTAGAAAATTCATATCGAACAAGAAAACCATGTACCAAATCACAACATCCAACTCGACTTATTGAAGCAGCCGAAAGCAAATCGAAGATAGGAGACGATTGACAGAGCAAAGCGAAGAAAATCACTTCAATCGCTCGAAAAACAAACGGCCACCTCAAATTTCCAAAAGCCCTAAATCGTGAAAGAGGAACGAAGGACTGAACGAAAGAGAAAGCGACCGATAATATAAAAAGAAAAGGGGACATATTTTTTATTGGGCCGGTTTCAAATAATATAGGCTTTTATTTTTTAATTTAAGGTTTTTTGTTTTTGAGTTGTTTTTTAATTTGTATTTTTCTTTTAAACTTCTGTAAAATTCTAATCGTGTGACTAGGTGACGAACTACGGTGGTGTAGTTCGAGAATTCGCAACTCAGTGGCTGAGTTGTGGCAGGGTTTTGAGCATAAAGTTAGGTTAGTCGATAGTGGGCATCGCAAGTTTACGTGTGTAAACATCTGACTACTTAATTTCTAGTAGAAACCTTGAGGGCAGCACATAGGCAGGGTTTTTCCGAAGCTGGGTAAATCTTGTTGCTCTATTTCTGCTTTTATTATTCTGCTATTATCTACGTTGCTATTATTTTATATATTTCCGCATTAATTTTTATAATTATTAGTATCGCCCTATTCACCCCCCCTAGGGTGAAATCAATCCTACATTTGTTGTAACATTTTGTTTGGCACTTGGGAAATTGAGCATAGCAAGGGAGCATATAGTAGGAGATGGGAGTGGGTGGAGGCTGAACTTCAACTACTCAGCCTGGGCTGAAGGTGAAGAATTAAGAGTAGGGGACACTCTTGTTTTCATGTACCATACGGACAAACACAATGTGATAAAAGTGAGCGGACCACAGTTTATTGAATGCAATAAGGAAGCTGATACGGAAGTGATGATCAGCTTGGCATCACCTAGAAGGAAGTGGTATGTGTTCGTCATCAATGTTTTAGCTTCAGAGTGGCAGGCTCCATCCCCTTCCATTGCTTGGTCCCCTTTTGCACTGCCCACCATTCCAGTTCCATCTTCACCTCCTTCTCTGCCACCTACATCTAATTGGCAGTATATATACATGTTTGGTTATATTCCCTTCCCATTTTTAAAACACTCACACATTATATACATATAACTTTATATATAAGTTTTATATATGCATTGATTTAGTTTATATATAACTTTGAAACTACATTATCCTTAGTTTCAATTCTTTAAGTTTATATCCATTATGACCATGTTAATAATGAGTTTATATACATTATGATCAATATCAAATTTATATAAATTATGACCATTTTAATCATTAGCTCAGTTTCACATGGACATTTAATAAGTTTATAGTCAGTTTCAATGCTTTGAGTTTGTATATATTATGCTTAGTTTGCATTATGTTTAAGAATTATTTTTTCAGTTCAAATTAGTTCATAGTAAATATATGTATTATACTTGACCTATATTATGAACTAATATGCTGTAATATATGTGAAATGTGTACTGAATGTCATAGACTATGAGTTTATTTAACCTTGTATGTGTGTGTTAATCTTATATTCAGTAAATATGCAGCATAGTAATCTTATATTCTTATTACCCAAGTCTCAATCATACATGTTAATTGCTCATTTATATATGTTTATATTTGGATAGAACTGGAGAATGTAGACTGGAGTTAACATACAATATCTTTGGACTTGGAGTATTGGAGAATGGAGTCTGCAGTTTGCAACTTTGCAGTAACTCAGTCTTAATATATTCATTATCATTGTATTATATGCTTATGTTATTCAGACTTTGGAGTTAAAAACTTTGAATCACTAATATATGTTTTGCTGGTAATGCACTAGTTGTCTAAACGAACTTTAAATATTTGTTAGTACACTGTTGTTTTTATGTATTTGTTAGTTTACTACTACACTGTTATAATTGAAATTTATCTTAGTTTGGTCGGTTAACCGGTTAATTCAAACGGTTAATCGGTTAATTTAACTAGTTAGCCGTTTAAATTAACCGGTTAACCGCGGTTAAAATTAACCGAGTCGGTCGATATACCCCCACTGATATTAACTGAATAATGGTTAACCGAACCGAACTTAATATACGGTTAACCAAAAATATTAACCGATCGGATCGGTTAACCAACCGTGCCCACCCCTCTTTTTAGGTGGTGGGAAGAAGACTCTTCATCAACTGAGGTGATGATAAACTCTGGCTCTTTGGCAATTTTTCTCATACGGAGTTTACATGTCAGTTTCCGTCTTCTCCTTGTTGGCATGTGAGATTCACGTCTTGTGATGGTTCGACCATAGGCACTTTGCCCGGACTTGCATCAGCGTCGCTTGGATTATTGGTTTCGACACCTCTAATTTTGCCCTCTTCGGCATCGTCCTGAGCCTCCTCAACTGGGGGCACGACATGGCTATTAGCGCCGCCTTCTTGTTCTGTTACATTTATTGGTGGTGTAATGCTTCCCGGAAGCCCGATGTTGCGGCCTTCTTCTAACAGCCCAAAGAGGGATAACTATTCGTCGGTTACAAGGGATCTAATGTCCCTGTCTTCAACCGAGGTGGCACGAATTATAGAAACAACCCTTGAGAAACTATTGCCTTCTGGACGTGGATGAACACCTATAAATTTTCAAAGTATTATTTAGTTGAGGATACGACTTGGGCTAAAGAATTTGGGAATAAAGTCAAGGCAACACTTACATCCTTCCAACCATTGCCTTGCAAAGCCAGGCGGACAACGGACATAGAACCAATCATGTTTAAAGAGGTTGAGTTTATTCCAAGTGCCAGTTAAAACTTGATAGTTGTACGAAGGCTTGAGAAAAGGCTCCCCTTCCATCGTTTGAAATTGTAAATAAACCCGATGTCCTTAGGAGATCGCGGGCGGAACAGAACGTACATGAATAGTAAGGAAGTGCCATGAAGGAGGCATAGCTGTTCAGGTGTAGTTGAGCGGGAGCTATTCCAAGGTGTTAACCCGAAAAATGGATCAACATCCAACATTGAGCATGCAAGCACCAGCCCTGTTTATCAAGGCAAATAGAATAGAGAAAGCAATGGTAGATAGCAGAAAAAGTAAAGGAACAAGAAGATTTTTATAGTGTTTCGGCTGTTAATGAAGCCTACGTCCACTTTACAGCTTTCTATTAACTGATTGCTGTTACAAGTGGAATCAGATTACAATATGATTGAATCTCTTAAGTTAGATCAAGTCACAAGTGAAAGAGTTCACTGGAGAATCATATGACTATTGCGTGGGAGAAGGAGAGTAAAGAATAACTTCTGCAGAGTTCCGATAGCAAGTCCAGAAGATCCTCTTTATGTTGTAGATATGTGAGTATTTATAGGGATTGGAAATCTATTGGGCTAGGCCGCTATACCAGAAGCCTATACTTGATGGTACGAAGGCGCTCGAAAAAGTTCACAGCAAACCGACCTAACTTGATGGATCGCTGATGATCCATAGGGCATGGATCGCTAGCGATCCATGTAGTTAAAATATTTTTGGATCGTTTCACTTGGATCGTGCTCCTTGGCTTATGTAAATGCTCTCCATGTAATTTCTTAATGAGTTGCCTTGTTTTGATGGTGATTCATGTATATGTTGTACTGAACTATGACTAGAATCAGACGAATGCTCACTTCTCGAACTAGCTTGCTTGGAATATCATGAAACTTGGCTAGCATCCCTAGAAAAGATATTGGTTCATGATGCAAGAAGTTTGGAGGATCGGTGGGCAATCCATATGGATCGCTAGCGATCCATCCCCTTAGCCTATTTTTGTATCTTTCCTTTTAGGTCTTTCTTAGCTTCTTCTTCTGGTCCTTTTGGTTGATTCTTGAGTTGTTTTGACTTGACGTGGATGTTCTAGTTCCCGTTGAATTCTGTTGGATTAAAAACCCGATAAACATTTGCCACCCATAGTATGCCTTCGTTGGAAATAAGGTGTGCTCTGGAAGTAACTACTTTTGAGTTCTCCTTTTGTGAAGTTTAATTGATCATGTTGAGGCTATCGTCCGAATTTGGCTTTGGCTATTCAGCCGTCAGTTGAGACTTCAATGTGAACCATCGTTGCTTGTAACGATAAATCAATTTCAATCCCACAATTTTCCAAATGCTTGCAAACAATACTTAGATCATACTTGGCGAGTTTGGAGAAAATTGACTGCAACATGATGGATCGCTACCGGTCCATAGTCCATGGATCGCTAGCGATCCAAGGACTTAGCAAATTTTCTTCCATCCAATCTCCTATTTAACTTTGTTTGGGCCGATCCTTCATCATTTCACTCTGTCCTTGCAGACCAAGCTAATCTTCCTACGACCCGAGCTAACCTTTCTCCAACCCGAGCTAAACGCAACCAAACCCTAAGCTTTCTCACGCCACCGTCGTCGTCGATCTTCACCCCCGATGCTCTATGCCTCTGACCCCGCCTACCTCGCTGCACTTCAAGCCAATTTCCAGCACTTGAAACGTTGCCTGCCTGAATCACGACCGATCTTGCCTAGCTTGGATCGCCAGCGAATTGAAATTGGTCACATTTTCTTTCTGAATTGAGGTTGGTGATGTGGATTTTGGCGTAGTATTAGCGATTGGTATGAGATTGTGTTGGTGACGGATGCAATGGAAAATTCGACCTGATTGTGACTTTGTGGAAGAAGATAGTAAATCAAGTCTTGAATTCTTCACGGAACGAAGGCAGGATTTGGCCCAGGTGCTTGACATGTTGTGCCATCTTCATCCACAAAGTCAGAATTATCTTGCACCAAGTTACACCATTGATCCCAGCACAGCGTCTTGCGGATTGATTTTTGTTTTTCTAGGAGGTGATAATAGCTTGGAGTAGCATCTTGTATGCATCTCATGCTGTTATCACTTTCCAGAGAACTGAAATTGACTTATGCTGAGAATTCTCTACTTGATTCGGACCCATTGATCTATAGTTGCTCACTTTGGATTGATCCTGTCATTGAACAGTCGGTGTACCTGGAATAGGAAGAGCTTTCCATGTCGCTTCGGACAACAGATCCATTATCGATCGTTGATCGGTAACGGATAAGCGTAGGAGGAATAACTTTAGTGAATGATAGGAAAAGCTTCTTCCTTTCTTCGCCATGAGTGAACTATCTACACAGGATAGAGCGTTCGTAGTTCAGGACACCGAGCCCATCCCACATAGAAAACACACTACACTTGCCTCAATCAATGCTTGGAATCCGATGAGTTGGCATAAGTCAATATATATGGAATTCAAATGTTGAGCATAGGGGGACCTCAAGTTATAAATAGAATTACCTGACCGCGTTAGATACTTGTTTTGTTGTATAGAATGAAGCACCCATCATCCCGTCGTAAATCCAGTGAAGGAAGTCCGACACTCTCGAAAGCCGAATCGACATCAGTTATGCCTTCATAAACGGTTTCAGCAACACCTACTTTTTCGGCACCACCAGCTGAATATAGTCAATTGGTTCCATTTGGTCTAGTTGTAGATCAAACTTCTCCAAACTTTAGAGTTTTACTAAACCCTCCGGAGAGAGATTCCATCGTAATTTCTGCTAAAGTCCTGCACAACATTTATTTATAGCATGGCATTCCGGATGATGACGTACGCCTTCAATTGAAAAACGAGTTTGCACACATGCCACCTTCGGGGTACACCGCCTGCCATCGGTACATGTGCTTGAATGGAGCAGTGCCCCCCTTCAATCATTTTTTGAGAGAGACTCTTTTGAATTTGGGAATTGCCCCATTTCAGATTCACCCCAACGGATACGCGATTTTGGCTTATCTTCACATTTTGTTTATGTGGACATTTAATCATGCCCCAAGCTTTGATGAGCTGAGATATATCCTCTCATTCAAGAAGAGAGACGAATGTTCGTCTCTTCTGATCATCAAGGCCTAGAGAAATCGCAAAATTGTGTTGCAGCTTCAAAGTTATTTATCCTAGGTCAAGACCTAATATTTTTTGTTAGGTGTCCTGAGGGATTTAATCGCCTTTGGACGATAGGAGGTAACTCTTCTATTTTACTCGTTGAGATTTAATACAATGGTGAAGGATTTTTAATAGACTGAATACTCCTTGCAGTTATTTCGAGGCAAAACAAAGATCCATCACTTGATCTCATCTTACATACTTTGAAGGCCACAGACGCTAGAAAGAGATCGGTCAAGTCTTTGCTAACGGATGAGAATTTGCTTCGGTACGGGTTGTTGTATCCCGGGAAATCTTCCACCGCCGTTGAAGTTCCATCTTCTCATTTTAGGATTCAAACACGCTCCACTTTTTCATTGCACGACTCTGAAGAGGGCAATCTACCTAGAGGAGAAGGTCTATCCAGTGGATAAACTGAAGAAATTCATGAAGGAAAAGGCATTACGACCAGAGCTAGTTGCCCGATTAAGATGCTCTCGATCCCGGAGGGGGAGGGGAAGAGGAGTTCAAGCGGCATGAGGGCAAGGCTAGGGTGATCATGGAAAAGGAGGAGGGTGAAATTGTGAACAGTAGTATCAATGATTCCTCCTCAAATGATGATGAATTTTATGCAAGGTCTAGTGAAGGAAATTTCAAATCATGTGATGAAACTCCAGGAATGAGCATTATCCTCACGGATTTGCCTCCCCAAGAGATTATTGCTAAAGATGCTCCCCCAGCAATCGAATGACTTCATGGTTCTCCGCCTAAGGAAACTTGTATCAACTTTGGGGACTTGAGCAATGTTTATGTTAACATCGATGAACTCATGGGAAATGATTTCGAGTTCTAGGGATTGCCTTCTTACCCTGGTCATGTTGTGTCTAGAGTTAGTTTGACTCCCATTGTAGTCGCTTCTCGATCCGGTTTGTGAAGTCCTTTTAGGCCACCTATGACATGTTACACATTTCACTAGGATCACGTACACTTACATATGCATTATTTGAGTTAATTTTCTGTCGCTAAAGTTCTTCATTCATTTTTTATACTAGGTACTATGGGAGATGTTGGGCTTTATGAGAACCTTGAATAATTTACAGATGCACAACCGGATCAAGACAGACTTCAAACTTTCATCAACCCCGAGAAACCGAGGAAGAGTGGAGAAGGAGGAAAGATTTGGAAGCCAAAGTTCGTCGTCGAGACGATAGGGACCGAGGCAGAGTTTATAGGAGTGGTTATGAGAAGACGAAATCTCCCGATGATTGGGAAGAACCATCAAAGAAATCGAAGGTAGATCGTGGCTCTCATCCTTCCGAGCACCAAGCATTTGCCCCGGCTCCAGTCTCTGTTGGAATTGAAATTGCGACTTCCACTGTTCAAGTTTCTCCATCAACCCAGACTCCGTCAACTCATGTAGTGCTTGCTTCTAGTTCTTCACGTCGCCGCAGGAGGCCAACTTATATTCTCTCGTCTGGTCGCCCTAAGCTTGAAGCCGCGCTCCCCAGATGATTTTTGATGGTAAATTTGATTATGACCTACGTCCGATCCGTAAGGATTCTTATATGCCCCATCTCCAGGCGATTCAAAGCGATTTGGATAAAGCTGAAGTATGGGAGAAATTATGTAAACAACTGGTGAACGAAAACCGTAACAACTACCAGGAGATCCTTTCCTTCTAGTTAGGAAAGGATGATTACGATAGGATGTTAATAGAATATGAAGCCAAAATTGAGCCACTAACAAAGGAGAGGGATGGTGCAATTCGAGAGAGTAAAAGCAACGCTAGTATGCTGAAGGAATTGAAAGAGGCCCACACAAATATTAAGATCATGTTCAGAGACAAAATCAAGAAGCCCCATGCCGATGAGATTAAGTTAAAAACGGAGCTTGAAATTCAAGACGACATCATCGAAACTTAGAAAATAACTATTCCTGGTCATGACGAAGCCATCAAAGCTCATAAAAAGACAATTGTTGATTATGCGGGAATGGTGGAATCCCATGACAAGACCATTTCTAACCAGGCTCGAATGATTGCTTCACTTTAAGAAAGAGTCGCGTAGCCTAACGTTGAAAAGACCTAAGATGAATTTGAGAAAGCCACCATGACGGTGGACTACTTGGAGTTGCAGGATACCTTCGAAAGGAAGATGGAGAAGATGGATGACATCATCTTAAATTTCTACGTCAACTCCCTATTGCATCAGGGCAGCCTCAGCTATCTGGCCCCTAAATTCCTGCATACTCTCGTTGTGGTTTGGGAAGAAGTTCTGGCCCATTTCCGAGAAAACAGGAATGTATACACCAAGCAAGAGTTGGAGGACGCCTATCTCAATGAAGAGTCGAAGAGGGCTTTGGTAGAGGGTCAAGAGATTATTCGGATTGAGAGGGAGCGACAGGCCGGCGATGCTACTACAACTGCAACTGCTAAAGCGCTATCAGAGCCTTTTAATTTCGGGCCTGACGAATCATCAAAGCAGCCTTGTGATCAATGAGGAATTGTTCCGGGTTCCACCGGTACAACTTTGTTGTCCCTCCTTTGGCAGCTGTCCCCGAAGCCTTGGGCGGTCTTGGAACTTCACCAAAGATCGTGCAGCCATCCAAAGAAGGAGACGGTAGAGAGTATGAGGTTGAAATTCTTGGTCACACTTCTGATGCAGGTAACCTTCTTGTTTCTCCTAAGTTTGAGAATTTTCAGCGCACACCGCAAGAATAAGCGATTTAATGCTTTCATTTTTGATCTTATAGGCCCGTCTTCTTTGCTTATCGAACTGCTAATTTCTTCGGTCCCGGGACCTGCTACCATTTCCATTGCTTCAACACTTGTTTCTAGCTGCTTCAATCACCCACGCCCATGTTTCGATCATAACCTGGGTCGTAATCAGAGAAGATTGCTGCATTGCATGGCTTGGATGACTCTTTCGTATCTCTAGAGGGCGATTTAGCAGTAGCTGACACTCGAGAGCAGACAAACCAAGCTAGCCGGCTAAGTAAAACCGAACAACAACTGGTGGCAGTCAAGAGGGAAAAGATTGAGGAGAGAAAGTCCTCGAGGAGCTCCCGCAAGTCCAGGAAGTGCAAGACCAAGGTGGAGTCTTCCGAGGGGGTCGAAGAACAAGAAGGATACATAGGCACGAAGGTGATAATTGATATCTCTGGCAGCGATACAACTCCTGGTGGTGATGTTGAGAGGAAGAAGAAACTTCCGACCAAAGGCGGAAAGGGAAGTGGTGGAAAGAAACACTGACCGGCTCAAGTGACATTAGATCAAGATACTAGAACATTCTGATATGTTTGACATGTATTTTTAGACAAGTGCAGAGTCTGCACTTATTACTTTTGTTGTTGTAGCATCCGTACTTTTCTTTTTGTTAGCCGAAATTGTGTGGGTACGGCCCCCACATTTGACTTTGTACAGAAAATGTTATAAGGAATGAAAAGATTAATATTTCTACTGTCATCTCTTCTGTATTCTTCCTTATTTATCACGTACTTAGCTTGTTTTTATACTACTTACATGTGCACATGGCATGATTGCCGTTTTGCAATTTCTGTACCTGACATTGTGGTGTTGTGTTTCATGGTATACGATGCCTTTATTTCCGTGATTTCACGCATTATGTATGTATTTTTTAACTTTATAACTAGATCCGTTGTGATTGCCAAAATTCTTTGTTTGGAGAAACGAGCCTGTGGAGTTATAACATCCCCTATCTTGAGGCTCGAAGCTATGTGCTATAGATGCTGCAGTCATCCATAATATTAACTTCCGGTGACAAAATAGTAACGTTAATGGTATTCATAATATCAAAAGCACATGTAAAATCAACACAGATTTCAAAACAGCTTTTCTGATTACATTTCAAATCAATATTTCATATTCAGATACATGATCCCAGAACGATTCCCAGGTTTTGATCAAATATGATTACACCAAGAGCGACTTATGAAGATGCCCCCTTGGATGATCAGGGTACTAAATAGACATATCAGTCTTAATACATCACATCAGAAATAATGTTGAATAGCTCCTATATAGCTAGCTTTGCTTCCTGCACGTCTTCGGAAGCTTATTCGTCCAACCTACTAAACTTGAAAAGTCCTAACTCTCAATCTACTCAAACCAAATTTTGAGCACCCGAGAGTTTAAGAGGAAAACATAAACTTCGAGTCAGACATAAAGCCTGGTGTGAATAATACTATTACATCTCGATTTACTGATATTAAGCGAGACCATGCCGCTTAGCGAAACGGGTTTCCCCTCACTAATATCCCTTTAAAAGCATGTCTTTTGCAAATCAGAATCCTACAATCAAACTGTTTATAACAATAACAACAAATACATATATACACAAAATTAGGAAATCAATGGACCATCCGTCCACACTATAGTTTTACTTGGAAAACTACCAAACATTGGCTGACTCTGGCCTACTAAACATAATCAACAATCTAACTTCTATTAGACAAATTACTGGGCTGACTGCCCTTAACTTTCTTTTTCTGTGGTCAATTGAACCTAATGGTTTTACAAACTCACCAATAACCTATCTTTACTCTGTATATTCCCTTCTATGTGTAACCTCGATTTATTCCCTCCCGCGACAAGCCCTACACACTGGAATTTTGGACTTATTTTAGCTAGGGGCTAATAGCTAAAGTATAGGGTACGACACTACACCAGTCCTATCTGGTCTTCTAATATCCGAGTCATAAACTTTAGGGTTATCTACCCTATTCAACTTTAATTTCCTGTCATATACTTAGGGTTAACTACCACATTAAAACTTCATTTCCTTGTAAACAATCTTTGTAAATGATTTACCCCTGAAATCATATCTTTATAAAACAAGGAAATTATATATTTTTGCTTTACTCAAAATACTTATGCCATGATATATGCTTTACACAAAACAATGTTGATGAAACCTTATCAATGAGATTATATTCCCTTCAAAGTAAGTTAAAAACCCTTTCTATCTTAAGAAAATTTAGGCCATGGAGCCAAGGTAAAACCTTTGAAACCCTTGTTTAAAAACTTTGAACAATGTCTTTCAAAATCATTGAGAACAACCCTTTCGAAAGCTTTATTAAAACCTTAGACTTCCTCTTTTAAAACCATTTTAAACTTTCCTTTCGAAAGCATTGGAAACCCTCCATTCAAATACTCAAAATAACCTTTCGAAACATTAGGAATCTCCCCTTTGAAACCCATATTATATACCTTTTGAAAGCATTGAAATTCTTCGCTTAAAACGTACCTTTCGAAAGTATTGGGTTTATGTAAAAGTTTGTGGATTACTTCGAGACCATTTAAAATCATTCCATTTGAAACCTTTGGGTTTAACTTTTAATATAACTAAGGGTCGTAAAGAACTAGGGCGAAAGCATTCGTCCTAAGTAAAGAAAGAGGATTGTTTTGAAACCAACCCTTTCGAAAGCGTTGAGAAGGCAGCTTCAAAGTAAAGAGGTAAAAGCACCCTTTCGAGACCATTGTTTAAAGACTATAAAGAAAAGCGGCCTTAACTAGTTCGAAACGTATGAACATGGCATCATGGTTTCAAATAGGTTTAAAGCTATCCTTTAGAAAGCTTCTTTTAAAACAAAAGGCGGCACCCTTTTCGAAAGTTCTTTTCTAAAATAGAGGCAAGCAGCTACTGGTTCGAAAACTTCCTTCTTTTAAAAACAAAGAGAAGTAAAAACAACCACTTCGAAAGCTTAGTTTCGACACGGTTCCTTCCACCCTTATCTAATCCATTACGTAGCAAAGGGTTGATACCATGTGTATTGGTTTCGAATGGGTCATAAGCGGGAGTATGGTGTCGAAATCTCGCAGAAGGAAGTGGCGAAGTAGTAAATTTAAGCAAAACTGATTTATAACCTTTTAAAGTAATTCATTTTCAACTAACTTTCCTTATTTGTCAAAATACAATGTGATATCCTTTCTTTATTAAAAATCCCTTTCTAAAAGTGCTGTCGAATTCAGAAATTATCAAATTTAAATATTTAACAAATAAACCCTTCTCCTTGATAAAACATATAAAACATTTAAGTCCCATACCTTAAATAATTTTATAACTATAGTAAAATACTTAGGAAAATTCCCCAAAAATTACCATAATTCACTTCTAATATGTTTTCTAACATATTTAAATTTCAGACCCAAAAGCAACATATAATTGCCGTAATTAATTTAAACCCAATATTAGTTATTTTCTTTTGTAGAAAATTCATAATAAATCCACAATAACTTAGAAAATTATAAAACTTGAAACCAACTTCATAAATAATGTTTTCGACCACATATTAAAAATGCAAGTCATTTGGATGTCAATTAATAGGTTTTTCAAATCTAAACTTATCATATAATCTATATGAAGCAACATAATTCATCAACAAACATATATATCCATTTAAACAAAATATCATGATATGTTACTTGCAAAATTTACTCGGATCTAACTAGAAACCAAAATAAATAAAATGGGATGTAAGATCATTATCCACCTTGGCTTGTTGTTAAGAAGGTTGAGATTTGCTCTTTGATTGATTTGCTTAAGCTTCCTACTTGAATCCTATCTTTTCTTCTTCTTGAACCTCTTAATGATGGTCGACCAAGCTTTGTTTAAGAATTTAGTTTTGTTTGCAAATGTTGAAAATTAATAAGGAATGAAGGTAAGAAGGGTTTAAGGTATAAGAACATAGTTTATTCCTATTTTACCCTTATCACATTCCTCCTACTTACTCCATTTTAATTTTCTTTGGCTTACAGATTCATTAAGGCACGACCACCTTATTAGTTAGAAAATCTCAATCCCATAACCACCTACATTATTTTATTTTATTTATCTAATTAAATGTCCTAAATAATGTTAGTCAAAAATAGGGTCATTACAGACTCCCATTCTTAAAGAATTTCATCCTCGAAATTACGATAAGGTACCCATAACAATCAAACATAAAGGTAAAGCATACCATGAAACAAGTCAGGGTAAGTATCTCTAATCCTGCTTTCAGTTTTCCAATTACAGTCTCTCTTGTCGTCACTCCACTGGACTTTGTCTAATCAGACTGTCTTGTTCCTTAGTCTCTTCTCATCCCTCACGACTATACGAACTGGTTTTCTAACTATAGTCATATCGATTCTATTACTAAATCATCTAACACAATTTGCAATAGTAGTTTCTGGATCTCGAATACACTTTCTTAGATGAGAAACATGAAAAACATTGTGGACTCCTACCAAATTCTTTGGTAACTCTACTCTATACGCGAGTTTCCCAATACTCTATAATAAGAAATGGTCCAACGAATCTCGGAGCTAGTTTTTTTTATTTTCCAAATCGGATTACACCTTTCATTGGTGATATCTTGACGAAAACATGATCTCCGACTTAGAACTCTAAGTCTTTCTGTCTTCTATCAGCATATCTCTTCTGCTAAGACTGAGCTTCCTTCATTCTAGCTCGAATTAACTCAATCTTTTCTGCAGCTTCTCTAACCAAATCCAGACCAAGAACTAACCTATCCTCTGTCTCTAACCAACAAACATGAGATTTGCATGGCCTTCCATACAAAGCTTCAAACGGTGCCATCCCTATACTAGTTTGATAACCATTGTTATACAAAAACTCAACTAAGTGTAGGTGGTCTTCCCATGATCCCCCAAAATCTAGCATACAAGCTCCTAACAAATATTCTAAGACTTTGTTAACTCCCTCCATTTGCTCATCTGTCTGTGGATGGTAAGCGGTACTCATCTTGAGCTTGGTACCCAAAGCCTCCTGTAGAATTTTCCAGAACTCGCTAGTGAATAAGGAATCTCCATCACTTACAATACTACTAGTAATTCCATGCATTCTAACTATATTTTTCATGAATAATTTAGCCAAAACAGGTGTTGTCCTGGTTGACTTAACTGGAATGAAATGGGCACTCTTGGTCACCCTGTCCACTATGACCCATATACTTTCGTTTCCCCGATTTGACCTTGGCAACCCGTCTATAAAATCCATTGAGATAGAGTCCCACTTCCAAACTGGGACATCCAAAGGCTGAAGTAACCCACTTGGTTTCTGATGTTCAGCTTTTACCTGTTGACAGTTCAAACACTGTCTCACCTATAAGCCTACATCTCTCTTCATACCTTCCCAAAAGAAACTCTTTTTCATGTCCTAACACATCTTAGTACCTCCTGGATGAATAGTGAACTTTGGACGATGGCATTCTCCAAGAACTTCCTTTCTAATGTTTCCCATATTCGGAACACATAATCGTCCTTTCTTCCTCAACCACCCATTCCGGTCAAGACTGTAATCTTTCAAGTCATCGCTCTCCGTTCCATCCTTAGTTTTTTGATCCGTTTAGCTAATAATGGATCCTCCCCTTGCTTAAAAGCAATCCTTTCGATCATCACTGGTCGAACTTCTAGACATGACAACATAGCAGTTTTCTTACTAAAACTTGCTTTAGATCTCCATTGTATTCTACATGTAGTCAATGCTTTTAAATCTTTCCACTCAACTATCACTGCCAATACTGCATTCTAATGTTTAATGCTAAGTGCATCTGCAACCTTATTGCCTTTTCCCGGTGTGTACTCAATTCCAAAGTCATAAGCGGCTAAAAACTCTAACCACCTCTACTGTCTCATATTCAACTCCTTCTAAGAGAATAAATACCTCAATGACTTATGATCCGTATACAACTCGAAACTTTCTCCCAAAAGGTAATGTCTCTAGACCTTCAATGTGAAAATTACTGCAGCTAATTCCAAATCATGACTTAAGTATCTAATTTCATGCAGTCTAAGTTGTCGTGAAGTGTAGGCAATCACTTTACCTTTTTGCATTAACACAGCTTCTAACCCTATTCCACTGCAACCGTGTACACATTAAGTCCTGGTTCCCCTCTAGAACGACTAACACGGGTGCATTAGTCAATAAGTGTTTCAATCTCTGGAATGCCTCCTTGCATTTATCAGTCCAGACAAACTTCACATCCTTTCGAGTTAGCTTAGTCATCGGTGCCGCTTCTGCAAAAAATCCTTAATGAATCTTCGATAATAACTAGCTAATCCAAGAAAACTCTTTATCTCAGTCATTGTCTCGGGTCTCTTCCAATTATTTACCACATCAATCTTAGCCAGATCTACGGACAGCCCTTTTTCTGAGACTACATGACCAAGAAATTTTATTTCCTTCTTTCAGAAATGACACTTCAAAAAATTCACTTTCAGTTAATGCTGCTTCAACGTCTCAAGCATCACTCTAAGATGAACATCATGCTCTCTTTCATCTTTAGAGTATGTCAAAATTTCGTCTATGAACACTAACATGAATCTATCTAAATACTCCCAAAAGACTCTATTCGTCAAGTCCGCGAAAAATGCTGGTGCATTGGTTAGTCCGAACGGCATTACTAACCATTCGTACGATCCATATATTGTTCTAAATGCCGTCAAAAGGATACTATCTTCATCCACTCTAAGCTAATGGAATCCTATTTCCAAATCCAATTGGGAAAACACTTTGGCTCCACTCAACTGGTCGAACAAATCGTCAATTCTAGGTAACGGATATCAATTCTTTATCGTCTTCTCTTTCAACTTACGATAATTGATACACAACCTTAATGATCTGTCCGGTCTTCTTTCAAACACTACGGCTGCTCCTTAAGGCAAACTACTTGGTCTGATAAAGTTCTTTCATTCCAAATCCACTAACTGCACCTTAAGCTCCTTTATCTCGGTAGGTGTCATTTTACTTGGTGGTCTACTCACCGGTTCTGATCCTGGCACTAAATCTATCTGAAACTCAATGGCTCGTTTCGATGGTAGTCCTACTACGAGCTCAAAGACGTCTACGAACTCTCTAACAATGAAAACTCGGTTCAACTCGTCTTCTTTCTCCATAACACCTAACGAAGCATTTACCCCAAAACTAGGGTTTTCTACGGAGTATATAATCTGATCACTACAACTAGGGTGTCTAAGTGATATCTTTCTATCGTGGAAAAATATCCTAGCATCATACTTATTTGACCAATCCATACCCAAAACAATTTCAAACCTTACGAAATCAAATACATGCAAACTGCAAGAAAATGTATGACCTAACAATTTAAACTAAGTGGTCACATCTCATCCCAAGAGTCACATACCCTCCTATCAGATTTGTATCCTTTAAGGAAGTAATTAGATACGAGGGTTCTAAGTTAAGCTTATCTACCAAACAATGAGATATAAAAGAATGCGATGCATCGGTATCAAACCAAACTCTAATTGATACACCATGAATCAAAAGCGCACCTCCCAACACAGCTTTTCCTTTCTCCTCGGCTGTTGATCTTGAGGTACGTGGTTCTAATGCAAACATCTTGCCATTTCCATCCTTAGCTGGCTCATTGCACTGGTTCTTATAATGTCTAATCTGATCACAGTTAAAGCACCTCACTTCTTTCTTATTAGGAGCTTTCTTCCCTTTGCCTGTCCGACACTCGTGAGCATAGTGTCCCTTCTTTTCGCACTTATAACAAACTACATCGGCCTTCTTTTTCTTGGCCGCTCCACCGTTTTGAGCTCCCTTCTTATGAAAAAACTTTCTCTTCTAGTTTCACCCACTTTGAGCTTCCTCTACTTTGCTACCATCATGAAAAGCAAGCATCTCCTCCCGACTCAAAGCCATCTCAACAACTACATCACACGGATCCCTGATATGTGGCAGAGTCACTTTATCTAGTTCAGGTTTCAGTCCGCGGATGAACTTCTCATTCCTTTTGATAACCGTGTCAACCATAGCATATCCGTATCTCGATAGCTCTTAAAATCTGGTTGCATACTCAAGCATTGTCATGTCTCCCTGCTCCAACTCCATAAACTTCCTGAGTAGAGTTGACTTAGCAATCTCTGACATGAATCTTTCCTCAAACTTCCTTCTCAATTCAGCCCAAGTCATGGTCTCCTCATTAACTCCCACAGTAACACTGTTCCACCAGTACAGTGCTGCACCTTGCAACTATCTAGAAGCAAGCCTCCTCTTTTGCTCATCATTAAGCCCTAAGTCAACAAAGATCCTTTCGCAATAAAGTAACCGATTCTCCACTTCAATTGCATCCTCAGTCCCAATAAACGGCTTTCCTCCAAGCCTAGCATAGCCTCTACTTAATATTGCATGGTTATTGACCATCGGAGCTCCTTGATTTCTACCTTCAACATTTCCTCCGACTAAACCCGCAGCAACTCCAACCTACATCATATTAACGAAGAACCGATACATAGCTCCCATATCAGCTTGTAGCACTCCAGCACCCACATTAGCAGCTTGGATCGACCTGGATTCCTTCTAGTGTTTGGTCTGGCATTCCCATTGGTTGTGGTGCTTCCTCCACCAGTTTAACTCTTCCACTCCTAGCATCCATATCTTACGTCCTTAAAATTTGCATTCGAACTTTTGTAAGATTCAGAAGAATAGCCTAAGAAAGATGGAGAATAGAGATAAAGCGTATACTTATATATAGCAAAATACAAGTACGTTACTATAACGTTACCCCATACCCCAGCCTTTTCTCTAATTTCTTAGGATTATGTTTTCAAAATCATTTTGGGTTTGAAATTTCCTTTAAGTTTTCATAAAACAATGCTCTGATACCAAGTTGCAACATCCCCTATCTTGAGGCTCAAAGCTAAGCACTACAGATATTGCAGTCATCCATACTATTAACTTTCGATGATAAAACACAGTAATGTTAATGGTATCCATAATATCAGAAGTACATGAATATGAAATAAAATCAACACATCAAAACAGCTTTTCTGATTACATTTCAAATCAATATTTCATATCCAGATACATGATCCCAAAACGATTCTTAAGTTTTGATCAAATATAATTATTGCAAATTATGTCAAGAGTGACATATGAAGATGCCCTCTTGGATGATAAGAGTATTAAATAGACATATCAGTTTTAATACATCACAGTGGGAATAATACTAAAAAGCTCATATATAGTTAGATTTTCCTCCTACACATCTTCGGAAGCTTATTCGTCCAACCTACTAAACCTAAAAAGTCCTTAACGCTCAATCTACTTAAACCAAATTTGGAGCACCCGAGAGTTTAAGAGGAAAACATAAACTTCGATTTAGACATAAATCCTGGTGTGAATAATACTTTTACATCTCGATTTACTGATATTAAGTAAGACCACTCAGCTTAGCAGAACGAGTTTCCCTTCACTAATATCCCTTTAAAAGCGTGTCTTTTGCAAATCATAATCCTGCAATCAAATTGATTATAACAATAACAGCAAGTACATATATGCACAAAATTAGGAAATCAATGGACCATCTGTCCACACTATAATTTTACTTATCAATTTATTAACCATTGGCTGACTCGGGCATACCAAACATAATCAACAATCTAACTTCTGTTAGACACATTACTAAGCTGACTGCCCTTAACTTTTTTTTCTCAGGTCAACTGAACATAATGGTTTTACGGGCTTACCAGTAACCTATCTTTACTCTATATATTCCCTTCTATGTGTAACCTCAATTTATTCCCTCCCGTGACAAGCCCTACACACTGGAATTTCAGACTTATTTTAGCTAGGGGCTAATAGCTAAAGTATAGGGCGCAACCCTACACTAGTCTCATCTAGTCTTCTAATATCTGAGTCATAAACTTTACGGTTATCTACCTTATTCAAATTTCATTTTCTGTCATATACTTAGGGTTAACTACCCTATTAAAATTTTATTACCTTGTAAACAATCTTAATAAATGATTTACCCCTGAAATCATATCTTTATAAAACAATGAAATCATATATTTTTGCTTTACTCAAAATACTTATGCCATGATATATGCTTTACACAAAACAATGTTGATGAAGCCTTATCAATGGTATTAATTATCCGTCAAAGTAGGTTAAAAACCCTTTCTATCTTAGGAGAATTTAGGCCATGGAGCCAAGGTAATACCTTTGAAACCCTTGTTTAAAAACTTTAAACAATGTCATTCAAATTCATTGAGAACAATCCTTTTGAAAGATTTATTAAAACCTTAGACTTCCTCTTTTAAAGGCATTTTAAACTTGCCTTTCGAAAGCATTGTAAACCCTCCATTCAAATACTCAAAATAACCTTTCGAAACATTAGGGATCTCCCCTTCGAAACCCATATTATATACCTTCCGAAAGCATTGAAATTATTCGCTTAAAACGTACCTTTCAAAAGTATTGGGTTCAAGTAAAAGTTTGTGGATTGCTTCGAAACCATTTAAAATCATTCCATTCAAAACCTTTGGGTTTAAATTTTAATATAGCTAAGGGTCATAAAGAACTGGGGCGAAAGCATTGGTCCTAAGTAAAAGAAAGAGGTTGGTTTCGAAACCAACCCTTTCGAAAGCATTGAGAAGGCGCTTCAAAGTAAGGAGGCGAAAGCACCCATTTCGAGACCGTTGTTTAAAGGCTATAAAGAAAAGTGGCCTTAACTAGTTCGAAAGGTATGAACGCGCCAGCATGGTTTCGAATAGGTTCAAGGCTATCCGGTCAAAAGCTTCTTTTAAAACAAAAGGCGACACCCTTTTTGAAAGCTCTTTTCTAAAACAAAGGCAAGCGGCTACTGGTTCGAAAGCTTCCTTCTTTTAAAAACAAAGGTAAGTAAAAACAACCCCTTTGAAAGCTTGGTTTCGACAAGGTTCCTTCCGCCATTCTCCAATCCACTATGTAGCAAAGGGATTATCCATGTGTATTGGTTTCGAATGGGTCATAAGCGGGAGTATGGTGTCGAAAGCTTGCAGAAGGAATTGGCAAAGTAGTAAATTTA
Source organism: Allium fistulosum (assembly GCA_030737815.1). Classification (NCBI taxonomy): domain Eukaryota; kingdom Viridiplantae; phylum Streptophyta; class Magnoliopsida; order Asparagales; family Amaryllidaceae; genus Allium; species Allium fistulosum. Next base: position 1,470,779,537 of record CM060902.1, read on the forward strand.
AGAAAAACTGATTAATAACCTTTTAAAGTAATTCCTTATCAACTAAATTGCCTTATTTATCAAATACAATTAGATATCCTTTCTTTATCAAAAATTCTTTTATATAAGTGCTGCCGAATTCAGAAATTATCAGATTAAAACATTTAACAAATAAGCCCTTCTCCTTGATAAAACATATAAAACATTTAAGTCCCATACCTTAAATAATTTTATAACTATTGTAAAATACTTAGGAAAATTCCCTAAAAATTATCATAATTCACTTCTAATATGTTTTCAAACAAATTTAAATTTCAAACCCAAAAGCAATATATAATTGCCTTAATTAATTTAAACCCAATTTTGGTTATTTTCTTTCATAAAAATTCATAATAAATCCACAATAACTTAGAAAATGATGAACTTGAAACCCACTTCATAAATAATGTTTTCGACCACATATTAAAAACGCAAGTCATTTGGATGTCAATTAATATGTTTTTCAAATCTAAACTTATCATAAAATCTATATGAAGCAACATAAATCATCAACAAACATATATATCCTTTTAAACAATCATATCATGGTATATTATTTGCAAAATTAACTCGGATCTAACTAGAAACCAAAATCAATAAAAGTGAGTTGTAAGATCATTATTCACCTTAGCTTATTGTTAAGAAGGTTGAGATTTGCTCTTTGATTGATTTGCTTAAGCTTCCTACTTGAATCCTATCTTTTCTTCTTCTTGAACTTTTTAATGGTGGATGGCCAAGCTTTGTTTAAGACTTTAGTTTTGTTTGCAAATGTTGAAAAAAAATAAGGAATGAAGGTGAGAAGGGTTTAGGGTATAAGAACATAGTCTATTCCTATTTTACCCTTATCATATTCCTCCTACTTACTCCACTTTAATTCTCTTTGGCTTATAGATTCATTAAGGCACGACCCCCTTAATGGTTAGCAAATCCCAATCCCTTAACCATCTACATCATTTAATTTATCTAATTTAATGCCCTAAATAATGTTATTTAAAATTTGGGTCATTACAAGAGTTGTTTTCCTTTCAACTAAATGTTTGTGAACCCACCTTTTGCCACAATAGTAGACCGGCGGATTTCATCCAACAGATGTAATACCCCAAAATTTTGTGAAAAATCATTTTTGTAAAATGATTTAATTTTTGAAATATTTAGATTTAAATATGGTGAAATTTTTGGAATAAATAGTGTGCAAGTATATGTGTGCACATGTACATTGAAAATAGCACAAGAAAGAGATTTAAAAATCTCTGAAATATATATATATATATAGGAAAGTAAATTCCTTATTTAAAGCATTGGATTGTAATTTAAGCATAAAGTTAAAAATGAAGTATATGCTTAAATGTATTTTCTGTGAAACAAGGGGAGATTAAATAAATAAATATTTTTATTTATGTTTTTACTTGTATATTCTGTGAGCAGAAAAATGTCAGGCTAAGCAAAAGAGTAACATTAAATAGGTATAAAGCATAAAACAGGTATGTATGTTATGTATAGACAGGAATAGAAAGAAGGGGGATTTCCAAAAATGAGCAAATGAATAAATATAAAATATGGTAGTCACACTTTTAACATGACTAGGTGAGTGGCCATTTTTCTGAAAAAGTAAAGGGAAGAAAATACTGCCTTCAACTAATTATTATGGCCGGGGTATTAAGGAGGAAAATGAATGAAAAATGCATGAAGATGGTTAGGTCAGAAATGGAATTTTGTTTTAACAAAACCCTAGTGGAAAAATGCATATAAATAGGCAGTTTCAGCCAGTAAAATTATCTTTACCCCGAGCTGCACAAAAAAATAAGAAAGGAAGAAAAATATTGGAAGGAAGGAGAAAACACCCATACAAGGATTTTTCTGGATTAATAAGAAGAAATATTTAGGTGAGTAACCTCACTGAGTTCATGGCATTAAGACCTGAGATGAGGCAGCCACTTTTTATATTGCCATTTATATATTGCTGGTTTTGATATATATGATTTCATCAATGCTTTTTGGATGTCTTATTTTAAATCTGATATGATTTAATATGGATGATTTTGGTGATCTTTGATTTGCTGAGACATTTGTCTTTGGATGTGTATCATACTGTTTTATTTTTACTCAAAAATGTTAAAGTCCAGAATCTTAAAATTATATAGAGAATACTCTCAACTGTTATAGATCTATGGCATGGAAACTTTACAAAAAAAATGTTGGGAGCTGCATTATACTTGGTATAAGTGCTGAGGCTTGAAAAGAAAAATGTTAAGGGTGCAATAGAAATTTTCTAAGTGCTGAGCCCTTAACCAAATCAAAAAAAAAGAAGAAGAAACTCACAAGCTAAAATTATGATTGAACCAGATCATGAATCTGAATCAATCATAAAGGCTTGCAGATCAATATAATAAGAACATGCCATGCCTCTTTTACAGTTGAAAATATTCTTATATCTTACTGAGATCAAGACATATTGACCCCATTTAGGAAATAACTGTCTGCTTATTTCTGAGGAGAATTATGCTAGGAAAGATTATGGATGTTTCCATGCTTGTAGTGACATGTTCACTTAGCATATTTGATGATAGGATTTAAGTCAATACACTAGTAAATAAACTAGGGAAGGGAAGGCCAAGAAGGCTGCTGGAATGCTTGTCATATTTGAAGTATGCAAGTTGGCACATGGTTTGTTTAAGCCCTGAGATCTTTGTGCAATGATGTGAATTAGTTCATTGCAATGTGTCCCTGTGATTCCTTAATAGTAGATGAGGCAGGAATTTAAATTGAATTATACAACCTGTAAATGAAGAAATAGGAATATGGATATTTCTTAGGTTGAATGGTATGGAACCAAGATGGTTCCAGTGAATGCAAATGTTGCAAATAGATAATTATGTTTGCATGATTATGTATGCAAGTGTAAGAATGATAAATGAATATATCATACCTGAATCAACTTAATTATACTATGTTAAAGTAATTGATTGCAGGAATTTGCTTAAATAACTAGTTGGTGCTCTTATATTCTCTATTGCTTAATATCATGAATGTATTGATGTTACTCATACCAGATCTTAGATCTGACCCTTGTTTGCTCATGGCATATGGGGTGTCTCATTTTAAAATGAGGCAGCCACTCATGCTCTTTTAGGGAACGCAGGCACTAAGTAAAAATGAAGTTATGGCTATTATGGAGGAGTGAATGAACATGCTAGCTAGTTTCAATAAGAGCTTAAATTGATTATATCTGCATGTATTCAGGAAAATTTTTATGTTTCTAAGATTTTCAGTCATGTAATGAATATTTTATGGTTAGTGATCAAGTTGCTCTTATGTTCTGTAAAGTGTCAGATTAAATTAGTTGTTCTGTCGAAATTGTTGTGTGTTAAGGTTTGATTTGTTTTTGAAGTAGTGTCTGAAACATAAACAAGAAAAATATGCTCAAGTATCAGCTATAAAAATCTGGTAAGAAATATACAATTATGTGAGCAATTTCCTTGCAATTATATTATGTATTGGACAATCTTAAGTATTTTAAAAACACTGAGTTTTGGAGTAAATTTAGAATTTACCTTGAAAAATACCTTTAAGTATCTAATTGTTTTTCCTCTGAATTATGTCTACAAATGGTTCAAGTCTACTTTTTAAATTGTTTTGAGAGAGGTAATTGTATGGGAAGGCTTCAGGTATGATGCAAATGACTGGCATTTCAATTGCCATGATCAGATACCTGGCATGACACTAGGCACATGAGTTAACCAGCTTCAAATAAGTGAAGTTTAGGTAGATTCTGGTTTGTAAAATGCAAATAAAAGAATGGTCAGATTAACCACATGGTTAGACCATAGGTTAGGCAAATTGTTCACTTCAAATCAATGAAGCAGGGAACCATTTGAACCCAGTTTTCTGGAAAATGAGCAAAGATATTGACATGTACATGTATATCTGTGTACATGTTGATATTTGGGCAAAAATATAAACATAAATTCCTAGAACAGTTGTAGGAATGGGTTTCAAAAATAATAAAGCAAGAAATATTGTTTTGTATGTTAGATTATAGGCAAAAATTAAGTATATATGTGCAGATATAGGTAGATATCAGATTTCAAACCATACAGGAGAAAGAAAAAACAAAAATTGGGTTTGAACCGACCAGCATAGCACTCGAACTCGTGACCTCTCATGTGTAAGTTAGGCGCGTTTCCATTACGCCTAGATGTTGCTTGTGTTCACTTATGATCCACTTTCTTTTAGCCTGAGTTTGATACTATACAGACTTTAACACAATCATCCATATTAAAAGCTTGCTTTCCACTGATTATTACTTGATCATTTCTTAATTAGAATAACAGACTAAAGTACATGTTTCCAGTGGATTCTATGGTCAAAAATCAGGATACAATAATTAATCTTTTATCAGGGAATTATCACATTTTAATAGATTTAAAAGGATTTCTACTTACATATTATCATGCTCTGATTCTAGTAGAATATAACATAGATATCTTCATATATGTATGTTAGGAATGATTTAGATTTAAAACAATATTTTTATATTGTGAAAGATCCTGGATATATTTTGTTTATTGGAGAAAGAAAATGACCCTGGGAATTATATTTGTAATGAATGATATATATATATATATCATCTCTTAAAAAAAAATCCTTATGAAATTAGGGTGGAAATAGGAGGGTCATTTCAGTTGGTATCAGAGCACTTGGTTGCATTGATTGTTAAGTATTATAGAAATGTATTATGTCTGTTTGTTTTGGATGAAATAATTTAGATAAGAAAACAGAAATTACAGAAGTACTCATAATATACTAATACCATTTGCCCAGAATTTAGTTAGCAGACCATGGTAGGAAGAGGATCTCATCACAATGCAGGACCCAGTGCATCTCAAATGCTTGATATGCAAGAATTTGTGAGGGTTTTAAGAGATGGAATTGGGCATAGGCCTGAGAACCCACATGAAGAGCTTTCAAAACTACTGAAGACTTATTCCAATTTGGGAGGCAGGAGTTTTGAAGGAACTGAGAGTGTGATGGAAATTCAAGCATGGTTGAGAACACTTGATAGGATTTTCAATGACATGCAGTTGGATGACCAAAGGAAGAGGCAAGTAGCTTCTAGACAACTGAAAGGGGTAGCTTTAAGCTGGTGGGAGGTGATCATAGCTGGAAGAAATGAAAATGAAATCACTTGGAATCAGTTCAAGGAGATGTTGGAGGCAAGATTTGTACCAGCATCAGCCAAGACCATTTTGCTTGAAGAATTTATCAAACTTAGGCAGGGAACTTTGAATGTCACTGAATACACTCAAAAGTTTGAGGGGCTATCTAATTATGGAGCAATGCTAGTGGCAGATGAAGCATCCAAAAATGATAGGTATATAAAAGGACTGAACCCAGGACTTAGCAGAGCTATGCTACCATATGCAGATAGAACATTTGATCAAGTAATTGATCTGGCCTTGAAACTGGAACAACATGACAAAGAAAGAGAGAAATATAGGAATTTAAGAGCAACAACAAGAAGGATAAGGGAAGATATCACCCTTATGATAAAAAGAAGGAGGAGGCAGACAACAGGAAGAGTAAAGATACAAAAGCCAATGATACTAAGAAGAAATTGGTTTGCCATCATTGTGGAAAAGAAGGACACATCAAACCAAGGTGCCCAGAGTTAAAAGGAGGAGCCTTCAAATGCTACCTATGTGGGAAAGAGGGGCATATGAAGAGGAACTGTCCTGAGAATAAACAGCAAGGGAAATTGGCAACTTTGGAAGGTAAAGGCAAATCTGCAGTGAAAATTGATGCTGAAAATCATGGCCAAGTGGAAGGTACATTACTCATTTGTGCCATACCCATACCAGTAGTATATGATACTGGAGCAACACACTCTTTGATTTCCTATGAATTAGTTAAAGTGTTAAAATTAAACTGCATATTGGTTGAAACCCCATTGCTTGTACAAAGTCCCCTAGGGAGTTCTAGTGTTTTGAACATGAATTGTGTGGATGTGGAGTTAAACATAGGAGGAAATATTTTTATTTCCAATTTATATGTTTTAAATTACCCAAATATAGGAGTTATATTGGGGGTAGATTGGTTAAGGCAATTTAAAGCCATAATTAATTTAGACTCATCCACCATATCATTGCAAAATTCTAGAGGCCAGAGGATCACAGTTCTATGTGAAGTAGCTAAGGAAGGGAAATTGTATCATTTAGTTGACTTAGAAAAAGATCTGAGTGAACTAACCATTGAAGAAATTCCCATAGTTAATGAATACTTGGATGTGTTTGGGGAAGTTAAGGGTGTTCCACACCACAGACCAGTTGAGTTCCAAATTAATCTCATTCCAGGAGCAAGTCCAATAATCAAGAAACCTTATAGAATGGGGCCAAGTGAACTGAAAGAATTGAAAAATCAGTTGGAAGAATTAGAAGGCAAGGGATTTATAAGGCCAAGCAATTCCTGCTGGGGTTCTCCAGTAGTGTTTGTAAGAAAACATGATGGTACCTTGAGAATGTGCATAGATTACAGGGAACTAAATAAAGTAACCATCAAGAATAAATACCCATTGCCTAGAATAGATGATCTCTTTGACCAACTCAGTGAAGCTAAAATATTTTCTAGGCTAGACTTAGCATCAGGATTCCATCAAATGAAGGTTGAAGACTCAAGTGTTAAGTATACTGCATTTAACACAAGATATGGCTTATATGAATTTTTGGTTATGCCATTTGGTTTGACAAATGCTCCTTCATATTTTGTTGATTTAATGAATAGAATATTTAGAGATTATTTAGACAAGTTTGTACTGATTTTTATTGATGACATTTTGATTTATTCTAAGACAGTGGAAGAGCATAAAAATCATTTGCATTTAGTTTTGTCAAGACTAAGGGAAAATGATTTAAAGGCAAAATTTTCAAAATGTGCATTTTGGAAAGAAGAAGTGCATTTTCTTGGGCATGTTATCTCTGCCAAAGGAATATCAGTAAACCCTAATAAGGTAGTGGCAATCCAAGCATGGAAAAGGCCTAGTACCATCAGTGAGATTAGATCATTTATGGGGATGGCAGGATATTATAGGAGATTTATAAAAGATTTCTCAAAAATATCATCACCACTTACCAATTTAACTAGAAAGAACCAAGCCTTTGTATGGACAGAAAAATGTGAGCAAGCTTTTATCAAAATAAAAGAAGCCCTGATTAATGCACCAGTATTGAGAGTGCCAGAAGGAAATGAAAATTTGGTTGTGTACACTGATGCAAGTGGCTCTGGGTTAGGGGCTGTGTTGATGCAGCAAGACCAGGTGGTAGCCTATGCATCTAGGCAATTAAAGCCACATGAAACCAGATATGCAACCCATGATCTTGAACTAGCAGCAGTTGTGTATGCTTTGAAACTTTGGAGACATTATTTGTTAGGTGCCAAATTCATTTTGTACACTGATCATAAGGCACTGAAATATTTATTCTCACAAAAAGATTTGAATATGAGGCAACATAGATGGGTAGAGTTCCTAGCTGCCTATGATCTAGATATACTGTATACACCAGGCAAGGCAAATAAAGTTGCAGATGCCTTGAGTAGACAACATGCCAAAGTAGCCATGTTGATGATGGAAGAATTTAAGGATTTGTCTATACTTACTGATTTGGAAATTGAGGAAAACAGTGAGGTACAAATGATGCCCATTGAAGAAGGTGAAGGTAAAGGAAAATTAAGTATGATATCTCTGCAATCAGATTTACTTCTTAAGATTGGGAAAATGCAGGAACAAGACCTAAACATGGTGGAAAAGAAAATGCTCATATCAAAAGGGGAGGAAGTAATAAATTATCAAGTTGATAAAAATGGTTATTTAAGGAATAAAAATAGGATATGTGTTCTAGAAAATATAGAATTGAAGGAGGAAATATTAAATGAGTACCATAGGAGTAAGTACTCCATACACCCAGGTAGCACCAAGATGTATCAAAATTTGAAAAGAAATCTTTGGTGGAAGGGGATGAAGTCAGATGTGGTCAGATATGTTGCAAGGTGCATGACTTGCCAACAAGTCAAGGCAGAGACACAAAGGCCATCAGGACTATTGCAACCCCTTAGTATACCACAGTGGAAGTGGGAGGATATATCTATGGATTTCATAGATGGTCTTCCTAGATCTAAGAAGGGAAACACAAGTATATGGGTAATAGTGGATAGGCTAACTAAGGTAGCACATTTTATCCCAGTTAAAACAGAAAGAAATGCTCCAAAATTGGCTCAAATATTCATGAAAGAGGTAGTAAGGTTGCATGGCATACCCAAAACCATTGTGAGTGATAGAGATACCATCTTCACCTCAAGGTTTTGGAAAAGTTTTCAAGAGGCCATGGGGAGTGAATTGTGCTTAAGCACTGCCTACCATCCACAATCAGATGGTCAAACTGAGGTGGTGAACAAAGTCTTAGAGGATTTGTTGAGAGCATGTACACTGGACTTTGGAGGCAACTGGGAAGACCACCTCCATCTAGCTAAATTCACATACAATAACAGTTACCAAAGCACCATAGGGATGGCACCATTTGAAGCCTTATATGGCAAGCCATGTTTATCACCTATATGCTGGGTAGAGACTGGAGAAAGGGCTGTTCTAGGACCTGAATATGTTAAAGAAACTACAGAGAAAATTGGGTTAATAAGAAAAAGAATAGCAGCAGCTCAAGATAGGCAAAAGAAATTTGCAGATAGGAAAAGAAAGCAAGTGGAATATGAAGTGGGAAACTTTGTTTTCATCAAGATTTCACCTATGAAGAAAGTCTTGAGATTTGGCAAGCAAGGTAAGCTCACACCAAGGTATGTTGGACCCTATAAAATTCTGGAAAGAATTGGTTCATTGGCTTACAAATTAGAACTACCAGAGGAAATGAAAGCAATGCATAATGTTTTTCATGTGTCCCAACTTAGAAGATGGGTACATGATAAAGAAGACATTTTGGAAGAGCCTACCAAAATTCAAATAAATCCTGACTTGGTGTATGAAAAAGAGCCAGTGGGGATTATAGCCAAGGAAGAAAAGAAATTAAGGAGCAAAACCTTGAAACTAGTTAAGATCCAGTGGAGTAGTGATCCTAATGACTGCACATGGGAGTTAGAGGATAAGATTAGAATGGATTATCCTAAGCTTTTTGCAAATTAAAAGGTAATTTTTTTTTTCTGGAAATTTTTTGTTATGCATGGTTGATATGGTTGAATTTGTTTGCTTATGCATATGTTTGATAAGTTTTCAGAAAAGAAAATGATGCTTGTTATAAATATTAGAAAAATTGTGAGGACACAATTCCTAAAAGGAGGGGTGAATGTAATACCCCAAAATTTTGTGAAAAATCATTTTTGTAAGATGATTTAATTTTTGAAATATTTAGATTTAAATATGGTGAAATTTTTGGAATAAATAGTGTGCAAGTATATGTGTGCACATGTACATTGAAAATAGTACAAGAAAGAGATTTAAAAATCTCTGAAATATATATATATATATATATATATATAGGAAAGTAAATTCCTTATTTAAAGCATTGGATTGTAATTTAAGCATAAAGTTAAAAATGAAGTATATGCTTAAATGTATTTTCTGTGAAACAAGGGGAGATTAAATAAATAAATTTTTTTATTTATGTTTTCACTTGTATATTCTGTGAGCAGAAAAATGTCAGGCTAAGCAAAAGAGTAACATTAAATAGGTATAAAGCATAAAACAGGTATGTATGTTATGTATAGACAGGAATAGAAAGAAGGGGGATTTCCAAAAATGAGCAAATGAATAAATATAAAATATGGTAGTCACACTTTTAACATGACTAGGTGAGTGGCCATTTTTCTGAAAAAGTAAAGGGAAGAAAATACTGCCTTCAACTAATTATTATGGCCGGGGTATTAAGGAGGAAAATGAATGAAAAATGCATGAAGATGGTTAGGTCAGAAATGGAATTTTGTTTTAACAAAACCCTAGTGGAAAAATGCATATAAATAGGCAGTTTCAGCCAGTAAAATTATCTTTACCCCGAGCTGCACAAAAAAATAAGAAAGGAAGAAAAATATTGGAAGGAAGGAGAAAACACCCATACAAGGATTTTTCTGGATTAATAAGAAGAAATATTTAGGTGAGTAACCTCACTGAGTTCATGGCATTAAGACCTGAGATGAGGCAGCCACTTTTTATATTGCCATTTATATATTGCTGGTTTTGATATATATGATTTCATCAATGCTTTTTGGATGTCTTATTTTAAATCTGATATGATTTAATATGGATGATTTTGGTGATCTTTGATTTGCTGAGACATTTGTCTTTGGATGTGTATCATACTGTTTTATTTTTACTCAAAAATGTTAAAGTCCAGAATCTTAAAATTATATAGAGAATACTCTCAACTGTTATAGATCTATGGCATGGAAACTTTACAAAAAAAATGTTGGGAGCTGCATTATACTTGGTATAAGTGCTGAGGCTTGAAAAGAAAAATGTTAAGGGTGCAATAGAAATTTTCTAAGTGCTAAGCCCTTAACCAAATCAAAAAAAAAAAAAAAGAAACTCACAAGCTAAAATTATGATTGAACCAGATCATGAATCTGAATCAATCATAAAGGCTTGCAGATCAATATAATAAGAACATGCCATGCCTCTTTTACAGTTGAAAATATTCTTATATCTTACTGAGATCAAGACATATTGACCCCATTTAGGAAATAACTGTCTGCTTATTTCTGAGGAGAATTATGCTAGGAAAGATTATGGATGTTTCCATGCTTGCAGTGACATGTTCACTTAGCATATTTGATGATAGGATTTAAGTCAATACACTAGTAAATAAACTAGGGAAGGGAAGGCCAAGAAGGATGCTGGAATGCTTGTCATATTTGAAGTATGCAAGTTGGCACATGGTTTGTTTAAGCCCTGAGATCTTTGTGCAATGATGTGAATTAGTTCATTGCAATGTGTCCCTGTGATTCCTTAATAGCAGATGAGGCAGGAATTTAAATTGAATTATACAACCTGTAAATGAAGAAATAGGAATATGGATATTTCTTAGGTTGAATGGTATGGAACCAAGATGGTTCCAGTGAATGCAAATGTTGCAAATAGATAATTATGTTTGCATGATTATGTATGCAAGTGTAAGAATGATAAATGAATATATCATACCTGAATCAACTTAATTATACTATGTTAAAGTAATTGATTGCAGGAATTTGCTTAAATAACTAGTTGGTGCTCTTATATTCTCTATTGCTTAATATCATGAATGTATTGATGTTACTCATACCAGATCTTAGATCTGACCCTTGTTTGCTCATGGCATATGGGGTGTCTCATTTTAAAATGAGGCAGCCACTCATGCTCTTTCAGGGAACGCAGGCACTAAGTAAAAATGAAGTTATGGCTATTATGGAGGAGTGAATGAACATGCTAGCTAGTTTCAATAAGAGCTTAAATTGATTATATCTGCATGTATTCAGGAAAATTTTTATGTTTCTAAGATTTTCAGTCATGTAATGAATATTTTATGGTTAGTGATCAAGTTGCTCTTATGTTCTGTAAAGTGTCAGATTAAATTAGTTGTTTTGTCGAAATTGTTGTGTGTTAAGGTTTGATTTGTTTTTGAAGTAGTGTCTGAAACATAAACAAGAAAAATATGCTCAAGTATCAGCTATAAAAATCTGGTAAGAAATATACAATTATGTGAGCAATTTCCTTGCAATTATATTATGTATTGGACAATCTTAAGTATTTTAAAAACACTGAGTTTTGGAGTAAATTTAGAATTTACCTTGAAAAATACCTTTAAGTATCTAATTGTTTTTCCTCTGAATTATGTCTACAAATGGTTCAAGTCTACTTTTTAAATTGTTTTGAGAGAGGTAATTGTATGGGAAGGCTTCAGGTATGATGCAAATGACTGGCATTTCAATTGCCATGATCAGATACCTGGCATGACACTAGGCACATGAGTTAACCAGCTTCAAATAAGTGAAGTTTAGGTAGATTCTGGTTTGTAAAATGCAAATAAAAGAATGGTCAGATTAACCACATGGTTAGACCATAGGTTAGGCAAATTGTTCACTTCAAATCAATGAAGCAGGGAACCATTTGAACCCAGTTTTCTGGAAAATGAGCAAAGATATTGACATGTACATGTATATCTGTGTACATGTTGATATTTGGGCAAAAATATAAACATAAATTCCTAGAACAGTTGTAGGAATGGGTTTCAAAAATAATAAAGCAAGAAATATTGTTTTGTATGTTAGATTATAGGCAAAAATTAAGTATATATGTGCAGATATAGGTAGATATCAGATTTCAAACCATACAGGAGAAAAAAAACAAAAATTGGGTTTGAACCGACCAGCATAGCACTCGAACTCGTGACCTCTCATGTGTAAGTTAGGCGCGTTTCCATTACGCCTAGATGTTGCTTGTGTTCACTTATGATCCACTTTCTTTTAGCCTGAGTTTGATACTATACAGACTTTAACACAATCATCCATATTAAAAGCTTGCTTTCCACTGATTATTACTTGATCATTTCTTAATTAGAATAACAGACTAAAGTACATGTTTCCAGTGGATTCTATGGTCAAAAATCAGGATACAATAATTAATCTTTTATCAGGGAATTATCACATTTTAATAGATTTAAAAGGATTTCTACTTACATATTATCATGCTCTGATTCTAGTAGAATATAACATAGATATCTTCATATATGTATGTTAGGAATGATTTAGATTTAAAACAATATTTTTATATTGTGAAAGATCCTGGATATAGTTTGTTTATTGGAGAAAGAAAATGACCCTGGGAATTATATTTGTAATGAATGATATATATATATATATATCATCTCTTAAAAAAAAATCCTTATGAAATTAGGGTGGAAATAGGAGGGTCATTTCAACAGACTTCACGATAATCAACGCCTTAGTCAAGAGCGATGATCGTGAGGTCCAGAAATCAAGTGTAGGCTTTGATATGAAATGACAATCAACCGATACCAAAAGATAGAATCTCCAAAATATTCTAAGTATGGATTAGTGCCTCGCCCAAGCAGGGGATCGGTGCCTATCCCATCCCCTAGGGGAACGGTACATGTCCTCAATTTTTGTCCCAAACTGGGTGAGACTAGTATAAAGTGACAAGAAAGGCCCCACGAGGCTACATTTCAAATCTCAAGTCGTTTAGAGTTTGTATGCGCAAGTTATGGGCAAATTACTTCACTTAAGAAGGGATCGTATAAAAAGAGATCGGTATAAAAGGGATCGGCATATTTCAGCCAAGCTAGTAAAACTCAATGGAAAACAATCAATATCTCAAAATTCATAAATCCAATCCATATGAAATTTTGTGACCAATATATGGGGACCTTATGGAGCCTACCCTATGGATTGCACATCAAAAGGATGAAGAAAGAGGGACCGGCCCTCTTCCCTCTAGGGACCAGCTAAACCCAACTTTATAACAAAGATCGATCAATATCTCAACATATACACATCCAATTAATATGAAACTTGGAGGACAAACAAACTACAACATATGGAACACTCCATAGGGATCACATATCATTTGGATCAAGTTTAAGGGATCGGTATCTATCCCTCCATAGGGATCGGCTATGATCAGCCTTCACAACATATTGCAACAAAGATTGATCAATAACTCGAGTTCTACTAAACCAATTGGTCTGAAACTTGGAGGAAAAATATAATACAACATGGAGAAGCTCCTCTAGGGATTGCATAGCATTTGGAAGAGATTGGAGGGATCGGTACCTATCCTTCTAGAGGGATCGGTACAAATTAGAATTTAAGCAACACTACTTCACGGAAAATGTGATATCTCACAAACAATATGTCGGACTTGCACGAATTTTAGGGAGTAGGTAGCTAACATCATAGGGCACTCCTCATAGGGATTGCAGCCCATTTGGACACACTAATAGGAATCGGTACCGGTCCCTATTGTGGGCCCCAATGGGTATGGAAATTTTTGGGTGGCCTTATCTTAGTCTCCCAAACCTTCTGTTAAAATTTCAGCTAAATTCGTGCACATCTTCCCTTATAAATATAACAGGCATGGCATCAGAAAAAGTCTCTTCTTTCTGCTTCTCTTTATCTTCAATCTAGGCTACACTCTGCCAATTTTATTCTTGGATTTCAGATTGTAACTATAAACAAACTTCAGTATAATAAAAAGGATTATTTGGAATTGGACGTAGGCCGGAGTTAGCTGAACCGCTATAAATCTTGTCTCTTTTTACTTGCTTTCTGATTATTTTAATTTTGTTCATCATTTATTTCTCTTCATATTTCTATGATTGGATTGGATATTGGTACTTTTACATAATTGGGTGTTGGTGCCCAATTTTGATGCCAACAATGTTGGTATGTGTGCGCCCCTACTTTACAAGGTTGTTCTCTTCGAACACTTGACAAATTAGTGGTTGATCCGAGCGATTCTTTGGTTGTCTGTTGCCGAATCTACTTTGCGGTTGCTATCTTCGGGAACTTGTGACTCGAGCGTCTTGATTCCAGAGATTTTGTCGATCAACGATCGGAATTTTTTGCCGATTCCTAGTTGTGCTACATTGCTGGATTCATGTTAATTACTTTTGACAGTGGGAGTGGATTCTTGATAGTCCTGCAATAGATGAGTTTTTTGGTGTTTTCAGGACAATACCGGTACTTACAAGATCTTAATGGTTTGCTGATGGTGCCGGAGCAACATCAAGTAGTGCTTGCACGGAATGCGCAGCTTTTTAGAGTGCACGGCTTATAAAATGTGCAACCCCTTGAGAGTGCGTGGCTTACGAAATGCACAACTTTCCAGAGCGTGTGTGGCTTACGAAATGCATGGCTTTTGAGATTGCGTGGCTTACTATTCATCGACGGAATGTCTATCGGTTTAGAAAACCATCGAACGAATTTAGAAATAAAATAACCGCAAGCGCACGGTGTACACCTGTAGTACATGGTGAATACGGGTCGATCCGCAGGGAATTGATGATTTTAAAATTCTATTCAATCAAATTAAACCAAAGTCGAGTGATTGTTAACTAACTAAAAGAAAGTAAAAACAAACTAAAACTAAGGAGAATAAAAAGATGAGATTAAAGAGAAATTTAGAGACAAATCCCCTCTCATGATCATATAAATCAACATAATGACATTATGATATCTTTTTGGTAATGTGTGAGTTTAGTTGATGCATTTATCATAAGCATGGCCTAATTGTGTTATTAATTAACACACTTAAACCATCAAACTTTAATGCACCCTCTAACCCACTTACTAACTTCAATGAAAATGATATGAAATCAAAAGTAGAATCTATTTTAAGCATGGTTTATTAACTATTGAATTAGAAACATAAACCATCAAATTTTGATTCTAAATCCACTTCCATTACCATGATCATATGTAGATGAAGAGGTAATTAATGATTCATATGACTAAGCATAGTCAATTTGTTTTGAACAATATAAGCTATCAAACTCAATATTAAACACAAAACCACACAAAAATCTATTTTCCATTAAACACAAAAGAGACATAAAAGAAATTATGTTGCATCTACATGATTCAAGAGAGCTTCATTACCCCTAAATTGAAGGGATTAGCCTCTCAGTTTTGTTATCAAATCAACAAATGTAGAAAGCAACATTAAACAAACAAGAGGAAAAAGAGAAAAAAAAGGAAAAACTAATCTACTTGCATAAAATAAGAGAGATCTACACTACAACATGAAAGGAAAAGAAGCATGTAAAAGAAAAGAGAGCACTAATTAACATTAAAAAAAATGAAAGTTACATGAAATAAAAATATGGCTAAGTAGCCATGAAAAGAGAAAGAGAGCTTTGAGTTTTATTTTTGAGCCTAAACTAAACTAAGAGAGACTAAGAGGGAAGAAGGGGTTACATGAAGATATGGGGTATTTATACAAGTGTTAAACCCTAATTCATATTTTTGGGGAATGCCCAAATTGCCCTTGAGGTAGTGTGGTGGCCAAGTAATCATTAACATCCACTAATCCCCCATTTAAATGTACATGAAGCTTTAATGTCCTTTTATCATGTGCTTAGTTCCTAATTGAAAATCAAGGTGAGTGGGTGGGGTCCTCCATAATCATCACTTTGAATTATTTCCATCTTCATTTGTTCTCTTCACTCTTGTGCATGCATATTTTATCATGAAGCCACTTGTAAAATTCACCAAATTTAAACAACATAGAAAATTCCAAGTAAATTTTCATAATTTAATAAATGCATAAAAACGACCATTTCACCCCTATATGAAGATGAATATGTGACAATTTGAAAATAATTTTAATTTTAGTTTAAACAAGTTAAAATACCCGATATGATCATTTATTTAATTTAAATAGATTAAATATGGTGGTAAAAATATGCACATTTACGTGCACATCACTTACGAAATGCGCGACTTAAGCAATTATAATTGCTTGGGCATGATTCCACAACCCAAGAAGTGGTGCGCAGCTTACGAAATGCACGACTTTGATTTGGTCCTTCTCGGTGTTGCCGGAGCAACACCGATTCTTAGAAGGAAAGGATCGAGTTCCGTCGATCCAACGGCTTGAGTCGATTTGCTTCCGTCGGCTCAACGGGTAGATGGGGCGTACTTGAGCGTGGTTCCGCTATCTCAAACAGCGATTGGATTGTTTTAAGTCGATTTGACCCCGTCGACTCAGCGGGTTACCTTTATGAACACAATATTATTGGTTCAGAATGCAAAGCAATTTTATGAAAAAGTTGGGCAAGTTCTGCCTATTTACAATGCCTCCGGTACTTCGGAATGGCTTATTTTCGAGAAATAGGAAATACATAAGATAGTCTTAGATGAAGTAATGATCCGGTGATTCGCTGTTCCAAGCTTGAGAAATTTGGGTTCCATCAACGGTTGTTAGCTTGAATGTGCCATCCCCTAGCTTCTGGCTGATCATATAGGGCCCTTCCTAGTTTGGTTCGAATGTTCCTGGTACAGGGTAGATTCGTTTGAGGACAGGTCTCCCACTTCGAGAGTACCGTTACAGACTTTGGAATTGAAATATCGTGCGAACCTTTTCTGGTAAGCAGCAGCCCTTAACTCGGCTTCTTCCTTCTTCTCATCGACCATATCGAGCGACTCGAGTAGGAGCTGCTCGTTTGCCTTTGATTGAAGTTTTTCCTTCTATGAGAGGGGAATCATTGCTTCTAAACCATATGCCAGGGGAATGGGGAGTGCCCGGTTGCAGATTTTTGCGTTGTCCTGTAAGTTCATATAGTAAGTGGAAGTTCATCAACCTAATTTTCTTTAGCTGCAGTTAGCCGCTTTTTCATGGTGGACTTGATAATCTTGCTCACTACTTCCACTTGCCCATTTGCCTGCGGATGTGCAACAGCGGAAAAGCTTTTCTCGATTCGGAAGGGATTGCAAAAGTTTTTGACTCAGTGCTTTCGAATTGAGTCCCATTATCCGTGATGATTTTTTGTGGCACTCCAAACCTGCAAATAATGTTTTTAGTAACAAAACTAATAACTTTCTTTATGGTAATAGTGGCCAGCGGTTCTGCTTCGTCCCATTTAGTGAAATAGTCAACATCAACTATAGCATATTTGGCTCCTTCTTTGGCCATTGGTAATACACCAATCAGATCGATTCCCCATATCACGAATAGCCACGGGCTGACTATCCGCGTCAGCTCTGTCGAAGGAGTTCTTTTAATCTTGCCGAATCTTTTACATTGGTCGCATAGTCTGACATAATCCACTGCATTGCAGTTTACTGTTGGCCAAAAATACCCATATCGAAGAACTTTCTTAGCGAGGGTTTGCCCTCCAATATGATCTCTGCATTCGCCTTTATGAACTTCCTTGAGGATTCTTCGGGCTTCGTCGTTGGTCACACACCTGAGAAAGGCGGTAGAGCATCCCATCCTATACTATGAACCATGGTGCCTTCCGAAGGAGCTTTTTCCATTGATTCTTGTCTACAGGGAGTGTTCCTCTGAGCAGGTAATCCTTGATTGGTATCGTCCACATTTCTGGTTCTTTGGTTGTTTTGAAAATCCATTCAATATCCATCTCGCTTATGATTGGAGCTGTCAAAGTTTCAACTTGGACTAGCCCCAGTGACCGAGCTTCTCTGGAACTTGCTAGTTTGGCTTGAAAGTCCACCTTCGTGTTTTGTTCCCTCGAAATATGAGTTATGGTGTAATGTTTGATGTCATACAGCAGTTCCTGCACTTTAGATACGGGGCAAGGTTCTCTCCTCGAGCTTGGTATTCACCTTTTACCTGGAAGACGACCGGTTGAGAGTAGCTATAGATGTGTATGGACTTTATCCCGAATTCCTTCACAACTTTTAGCCCCGCTATCAATGCGTCGTATTCTTCTTCGTTATTTGTTGCAGGGAATTCCAAGTGTAAGGCACAGCAAATGGATCGTCCTTCGGGAGTTTCGAGCATTACTCCTGCCCCCAAGTAGAAGTTGTTGGATGCACCATCGACGAACAACTTCCAACGTGTCTCCACTTTTGGAGTAATTTCTTGTTCGTTATCTCGTATCGTAAACTCGGTAATGAAGTCTGCCAGTGCCTGCCCATTGATTGCCCTTGGATGGTGGTAAGTGATTTCATATTGACTCAATTCGATGTTCCATTTGATAAGCGGTAATTTGTTCGAGATTTGCTTCAATGCCTCTGTACAATGAATCCTAAGAACTTTCCAAAGGCTACCCCGAAGTGACACCTAAGTGGATTGAGTTTCATTCCATATTTGTGGAGTATTTCAAACATTGCAGTGAGGTTGTTCAAGTAATTTGCAACTATGCATGATTTAACCAACATATCGTCTACATAAACTTCCATAGTCTTCCCAATCTGATGTTTGAACATGGTTCACTAGTCATTAGTAGGTTGCCCCAACATTCTTTAAGCTGAATGGCATCACTTTCTAGCAATATAATCCCAGATCAGTAATGAAATTGGTATTTTCCTGGTCAGGTTCATGCATCATGATTTGGTTGTACCCCGAGTAAGCTTCCATAAATGATAGTAGTTCATGTCTGGCTGTCCCCTCCGTAAGCTGATCGATTCTAGGTAAAGGAAAGCTTTCTTTTGGACAAGCTTTGTTTTGGTCCGAGTAGTCAATAAACGTTCGCCATTTCCCATTGGACTTCTTAACCAAGACCAGGTTAGATACCCATTCAGGGTAGGTTGCATCGCGGATAAAACCATTCGCCATCAGTATCCACTTCTTCTCTTAGCGCTTTAGACCATTTGGGTCCTAGGCTGCGTCTCTTCTGCTTCACTAGTGTATGCTTGAGATTAATGTTAAGCATGGCATGCAATCTTTGGCATAACCCGCACATATCGGAATGTGTCCAAGAAAATACGTCTAGGTTGGCGCAAAGAAATTTGATGAGTTCCAGTCGCATCTTGTTTCCAAGATGTGATCCAATTTTCAAGACCTGTGTTGGGTCATCCATATCGACTGGGACAAACAACATCAATTGTGCCGGTGCTACTCGTTCCTTCCCTGAACTCTTCTTTCTAAGGTCCAAAGCCTTGTCGAATAGGCTATGGTCTCCAAGCCAGGGGTGCTCTGTAGTTGCTATTCGGTAGTTTCACGAATGTGGAGAGTTCTCCCTACATTCTTCCCCTTTTATTTTCTTCTAGACTCGTGTAGTTCTACGATGTAGCATTATCTAGCGGCACTTTGGTCTCCTATGATCACCCCAACTCCATTTTCTTTCGCAAATTTCATGGTTAGACATCACTGAGCTAAAGTAATCCTGAAATCTGCCAAAGTGGCCGACCCAAGAAAGCATTGTAGGCGGATATTTCTTCTACAATCACAAAGGTCTGGGTGAGGAGGACCCTTTGGTCGCCTTCCCCAAGTTCTACGGGTAAATCAATTGTTGCGACTGGTTGCTTAGGTTCACCGGTGAATCCTTGGATCTTTGTTTGGCAAGCGAATACGTCCTTCATACCGATCTTCATTAGATCAAACATGTGTTTGAACAGGATATTCACAGAACTTCCACTGTCCACCAATACTCGTCGGACCATGGTTGGTCTGATTCCTACTGTCACAACCATGGGGTCAAGGGTTAGAGCTTCTATTCCTTCAGTGTCTCGACTCCGGAATACTATGTCATCGTTCAAGGTTCTCTACTGCTTGGTAGTAGTTCCATTTTCGATCGCGAAGCACAAATCTTTTGGAGTGTGTCTTAGTGAGTTTTCATATCGCTCCATCTCTCCCTAACTCTTCTACATGGGATGAGGTCCTACGGATATCGTTCTGATGATGAGTCTCTGGTCGGTCCGTCTAGACCCCTCTTCGCTGGTTTTAGCCTGGTTTCCCCAGACTCTAAGAGCTTGGGGTGCTATATGCTGGTCACGATTTTGTGGGTTCCTCACATACTATTGAAGCATGTTTTCCCGAATCAGCTCTTCAATCAGGTTCTTTAAGTGACAACACTCATTTGTGTTGTGACCATGTGTTTCATGGAAGCGGTAGTATTTCTCGAAATGCTTTTTCTATTCAGTCGCTTCCTTTTTAGGCAGCTTCTTGTACTCCTCCGTCCCTTACATCGCAAGGTAGACGTTCTCTGGAGTATCATTGAATTGGGTGTAGTCTTTGGGCCTCGAGCCTTTAAGTCGGTTGTTACTTCCGTTTCACCTATTGGAATTCTAGTTCTTCCTTTTCTGATTCCCTTCCTTCTCCGTGTTTCCTGCAGCGTTCCTGGAGGTATTTGCATCTTGGTTCGCCACCATACCATTCTGCCCAATGTTTGTTGGTTAGGTTAGCAGGTTTTCCTTCTAGCTCCTCTGCCTCTTCCAATATCAAGTATCGGCTCGCCTTTCGATTAAAATCTTTTCTAGTGGTAGGTTGTATTATTTTGATCCATTTTTCAAATTCGTATCAGGATGGATGGCTCAGACCAGGGCCATGAAGACCATATCTTCGTTTGGGTTACTTACTTTAGTGACCGTGGTGTTAAACCTACTCATAAAGGATTTCAAAGATTCGTTTTGTCCTTGGAATAGGCCCGATAAGGACATCATGTCTATTGGTTGTGCCGTGTGAAGCCTAAACTAATCAAGGAACCTTGTTGCTGATTCACCGAAAGTGGAGATGGATTTAGGTGGGAGCCTGGTGAACCACATGGAAGTAATTCCCTCCGGAAAGATTGGAAAACATCTACATCGAACAACATTTGAAGCATTCGCTCCATCCATGTACCAACTGTACTTGTACAAGTGAGGTTTCGAGTCTTTAGTTCCATTAAAGGATGAAGTAGTCAGCATAGTGAAATTTTAAGGATATCGTTCATTCAGAATGTCATCGATGAAGGGAATTCGGCTTGGAGATGATCCCCATTCATCATGTCTCCTATTCTTACTTTCTTCCAATAGGCGCTTGATCATGTCCGCGATATATGCCTCTGATATCCGATAGTCCACAGGTTGGCTGTCAGTGACTACACCAAGTGTTTAACCTTGGAAACAATCTTAGTAAGTGGGCTAAAGCCTAGGCTCTCCTGTCTTAGAGAGAGACATTCCCTCGGATTTCCATTGGCTTGCGATTAGTTGGGTAGGGGCAGTTTGGACCTCTCTGCCGGTATTGAGTGCATTAGTGTTTTCTTTCAACTCGTCGTTGTCAAGTTGCTCCCCATCTTCAGAGTCAGAGAGATCCACTGCTATATCCTCCCGTGGGGCTTTCGTCCCCAGATTCAAGTTCATGGCGAGCTGCTATGCAATTGGTGAAGTGCTTGCGTTTCCTTTTATGGTGATTCCTACACCTCCACCTACCACTCCTTTTTGCTGCCACTTTTTGTTTCTTCTGTTTAGGCTAGAAACGGAAGAGTTTTCCTACTCTGTGGCAGCCATGGGCTCTGGCATGGTTCTTAGAGCAGCTAGTGATTGCAAGGTCAGGAGGGCATTTAATTTGTCCATAAGAGTTTTTCAGCTGTTCCCTATCTTTTAATTGATTTCATCAACCATCTTATTCAATTTGCCTCTAGTGACAATTTCAAGTTGGATAGAAGATCCTGGCACCTAATCGCTTGTTTTGGCCCCAGAGTTAGCTCTGATTAATGGATTATTGGCACCATTAACCTCAGCTTGCCGAGGATTGGTTTCTTCTCCAGATATTACAGCTCCTATGGATCTTCCAGAAGCAGTTCTCTTTCTTCCTAGTGCCATTGATTATCAATGGCAAATCTTCTAAGTAGGGAGTGAGGGTCTAACTTCTGAACCTATCTGATTCAAAGTAGTTAGCTAGATCTAAGCCTAAGTTCAACTCTCAATGACAGCACCAAAATGTTAACCTAAAAAATGGATCAACTCCCTACATTGAGTGTGAAAGCATCAACCCTATTTATCAAGGCAAATAAAATAGAGAAAGCAATGGTAGATCGTAGAAAAAGTAAAGGAACAAGAATATTTTTATAGTGATTCGGCTGTTAGTGAAGCCTGCGTCCACTTTATAAATTTCTATTAACTGACTACTATTAAAAGTGGAATCAGATTATAATATGACTGAATCTCCTATGTTAGATCAACTCACAAGTGCAAGAGTTCACTGGAGAATCAGAATGAACCCTTAGATGATTGTTGTGTGGGAGGAGGAGAGTGAAGAATAATTTCTGCAGAGTTCCAGTAGCCAGTCCAGAAGATCCCCTTTATGTTGCAGATAGGTGAGTATTTATAGGGATTGGAGAGCTATTGGGCTAGGCCACTTTACCAGAAGCCTATACTTGATGGTACGAAGGTGCTCCAAAAAGTTCATAGCGAACCGACCTAACCTGATGGATCGCTAGTGATCCATAGGGTATGGATTGCTAGCGATCCATGTAGTTAAAGTATTTTTGGATCATTTTACTTGGATTGTGCTCCCTGCCTTATGTAAATGCTCTTCATGTAATTTCATAACAAGTTGTCTTGTTTTGATGGTGATTCATGTACATGTTGTATTGAACTATGATTGAAATCAGATGAATGCTCACTTCTCGAACTAGTTTTCTTGGAATATCATGAAACTTGGTTGGCATCCGTAGAAAAGATATTGTTTCAAGATGCAAGAAGTTTGGAGGATCCATGAGCAGTTCTTATGGATTGCTAGCAATCCATAGGTGATGGATCGAAAGCGATCTATGCTTTTAGCCTATTTTTGCATCTTTCCTCTTGGGTCTTTCTTAGCTACTTCTTCTGGTCCTTTTGGTTGATTCTTGAGTTGTTTTGACTTAACATGGATGTTCTAGTTCCCATTGAATTCTATTTGGTTAAAAACCTAATTAACATAAGGTAATTTAGCATCTACTGAATAAAAGAATTGAAGGAAGGCAGACATCCGACCCAACACATGAATTTATTGCATGTTGTATACCCCTCCGGGGGAAAATGAGCCCTATCGTTCACCGAAGGGACCAGAACATCTCCAAACGGAATCCCGTGTTTAGAGCATAGTCTGCGAAGAGCGGCCTCGCTAATTCTAGGGGCTTGGGAATCCGTAGGGCTATCTAAAAATATAGCACCTTCCATATCACCAGGGTTAGGACTTATATCTTTCGCCGGGAGGACGGGAACATCATAGAAAAGGTCGGTCAACGGGCCGGAAACCTCCATTTTCTCAGTTCAACGATCAGGGGAGAGTCTACCGGAAATAGTTGAAGAACTTGATTCAGCTTCGAGATTGCTGTGTTGTGAAGACTATCCGGAAGGCATTGCAGCTAGACACTCTAAACGTCTGGAGCCCATATCAACTAAACTCAGTAGATAATCAAGGTTAGAAATTTTTATCTGTCCCCCCATGCTAAGTAGAAGCTAGTGTAGCGTAGTGTTGTGCAGTGTAGAGATAAACAGTTCAAAATTAAAAGCAAAACGTAAATGATTAGATTTTGGATTCCGACTAGAGTGACCATCATCGCTGACCATCTCAACTGGCATTTAGATTAATCGGTTGTGTAAGCTTTGGGATCGACCATTTACATGTCAAAGTGTGATGTCCATTATTAAAGTCTATATGCAAAGTTTTGGTTCATGTTCAGAGTCCCAAGAGTTTGGTCGTTCAATTTCGAGTTCGATATTGGATATGCAAGTCCTATTGTCCATTATCGTCATATGTTCAAGTTCATTGGGATGGGACTGGTTCCAATTGTTCAAACAAGTGAATATGGATTGGTTTTCAAGTTCAATTCAAAGCTTAGAATCGACTAAGTACAAATAGCCGACCCATGTTTATGCCGATCCTTATTTGTGCCGACCCCTCTCCCTTATAACAACTGATCCCTCTTAATGAGCCAATGATTGATCCCTCCATCTACAACACACAACAAAGCAACTGATCCCTCCATTATCCAAAACAGATGATCCCTCTACTAAGCAATGCAACCAACTCCTATGCCTAACTAAACATAACCAGTCCCTCTTTGAACTTAAAATACTGATCCCTCTACTTCAACATTTTCACACTCCCTCCTCATACGATCAACCACCAATCCCTCCATCCTCAAACATTCACTATTGAACCCTCTTCGCTTACTTTATCACGACCGATCCCATTGTTTCCTTCGTTCTTTGCTCTTCTCTTCTTCCTCCTTTACTACTTCGCCGAACTCTACATCATCATCATCCATCTCGACTCTTCCTTAACCCATGAATTAACGTAATCAAACCCAATATCTCATAATGAATCAAAGGTTAGAGACAAGAAAACCTACCAAAGTATGTAAAGATCGAGTTTCTAAAGAGAAAATGCTAGATTTCAGTTCGAGTTAGGGATAGAGCAGCGGTTTAGAGCAGGATAGAAATGGCGAATCTAAGGAAGAAAGTGATATATGACTTAAGTGGGAGGGATCGGGTTTTCAAGGTTGGAGAGGGGGGGTTCGGAACCGAACTTGAAGAGAATAAAGGAATTTGAAGGAATGAACTAAAGTAAGAAGTGGAAGGAAGTGTTAGTTTATATATGGGAGATAAGGGTTCGACCTGCCTTGGAGTCAAGAGAAAGAAGGGAGGGATCGGATAGAGGAATGCTGATCCCTATGAACATATATGAAAAAAGGGTCGGCCATGAGCATATAAGCATACAAACATGGACATAAA
This sequence comes from Allium fistulosum, assembly GCA_030737815.1. Classification (NCBI taxonomy): domain Eukaryota; kingdom Viridiplantae; phylum Streptophyta; class Magnoliopsida; order Asparagales; family Amaryllidaceae; genus Allium; species Allium fistulosum. The sequence goes on from CM060902.1 coordinate 1,470,804,704, forward strand.
GATTATGTAAAGTGCATATATTCAAAATGTAATGAACTTGTATCTAACTCAACGTAAGTTGGTGACAACCCATGAGCGTACAAACGCGTTGGGGAGCCAACGACAAGAACATGTACCTGAACGTGCACGTGTATAGTCTAAAAGTTCAAATTTTGAAATCAACAAAAATTGAACTCAAACCTAAAGCTTTCAAGGTTGAGACCGGATCAGATAGCCAAAGCTTGCTAGTCTTGTAGAACCAGACATAGATATCAATTGACAGAACATATTCCTGAATTTATACTATCGGAAATCGACCAAGCATCATGACGATCAAAGAGAGATACAACACTTTGGAAAAATAATTCGACGAAAGGATAGAGACTATCTAGAAAACTAGATTGATTTCTTTCCAATGACTCTAACCTGCTTCGATTCAAAGCACGTCATGTTCAGCACAAGACGTACTTTAGGGGGAAAGTGTTATCTGGCATTTTGTCCCAGTTGTATTGACCTGATTGGACAAGTTAGATTCGACTGTCATCAAGGCCGGTAAGTCTAGTGCGATGATTATGGGGTCCAGAAGTCAAGCACGGATGATAATATGAAGCCAAGATCGAACGGAATTGAGAGATATGCAATGCAAAATGTCCAAAGTATGGAGCATAGTTCAACATTGAGGAGGGATCGGCAGTAACCGTTCTCCAACATAGGGATCAACATGTTTCAGGAAGCAAGTGCACTTCAATAGAAAGCAACCAATATCTCAAAATCCATAAGTTCAATGCACATGAAATTTTGTGAGCAAGATGTGAGGACCCTAGGGAGCCTACCATGGGGATCACACCTCAAGAAGATGAAATAAGAGGGATCGACCCTCTTCCCTTAATAGGGGTCGGTTGAAATCAGGAGGCAATTCACAATTGAAGCAAAGATCGAGCAATAACTCAAGTTCTACTAATCCAATTGGCATGAAACTTGGAGGCTAAGCATATTTCAACATGGGGAAGCTACCATAGGGATTGCAGCCCCAAATTCCTCCAAATGAGCAGTACCGATCCTTATTCTTTAGAATTTGGGCCATGCGATCCCTCTTATGGGTCTATATGGTCTTGGAGGTCCTTCTTCCGAATTTTCAGGAAGATATTTTGTCATCTTCATCTATAAATACAGGATTGGTTGTTCATTTTCGGGACTTTACACTGCTAGTTGCTTTGTACTCTATTGTAACTAAGGATTTTCATCCGATCCCTATTGTACTTAGTTTAAAAAGTGATTAATAAAGCAATCTATTCAAAGTGGACGTAGGCAAACAATGCCAAATCACTATAAATTGTTGTGTATTTGTTATTACTTTAATTTTCTGCTACTTCATTGCTATATTCCTCCATTTTCATTATATATTCTTCATTTATTTCTCTACAAAACTTCTATTGGATGTTTGTGCAAATTATTGGTGCAAACAACATGTAGTTTACACAAATATATTTTTCTATAATATTTAAATAATGGAACATATTTATATATATTTACTTTTATATGTATACATACATACATACATATATATATATAATTATTTGTAATTTATAACTATATGTACATGCACATATTTGACAACATACAATACATAAAAAATGAGCTAATGTGTCCTTTGTAATGTAAATCGTAGAACCTATATACAAGCATGTTATACCTTGTACAGATTACTATGTTACACATCCGCGCGCGCGTGCACACACACATATGTATATGATACATGTGTGTGTGTGTGTGAAGTGAAACCAAAATCAAATAACTTTCAATCTACAATTTATTAATTTAAATAAAATATATGATTTTATTTAAACTAAATTTAGTAAAGTTCTAAATGAATTAGACTTCATAGACCCAATAAAGATCCAGTAGGGTATTTTTTTTTGAAATTCACCAATATCTTCCGCTGCGGGTCGGCCCAGTTCCAACACTTATTTAGACTAAGCCGGCCTAGGAAAATACCCTATTTGGTTACTTACTACCTCCAATTGGATATGAAACAGACCCCATTTCCAAAAAGGTACTAGGCCATTTAATACTTCAAATCCAAGGCGAACCCCCAGACATATTTTCCCCTAATCTATCCGAGTCGTAAATCCCTTTCCCATGGTTCCTATGGTTGAAGATGCTTTACGTCGGTAATAATTGTACACAACTTCTAGTGGGCTCGGAGTCAAGGGAAGACTTTCATTGTATAACTCTACTAACCTCATGTCCCAACCCACTAAATCAAATTAATCATTCTAAGCTTTAATATTGGGCAAAATCCACTAATCTCTATTTGCATATTTAAGGCTATATAATTTACTCTAATGACAATTATACTACCTTATAATATTTAATTACTACCTAACATGATGGATGTCCTATTCTCCTTGAAGGCATCTTCAACTGGTGGTCCTGATGGCTTCAATGTTGTTTTCTTCAAGGCTAGCTGGAATATTGTATGCCATGATTTCACTGCGGCAATTCACAATTTCTTCAAACACTTTAAAATGTTAGGCGAAGTTAATGCGACCAATCTTGTCCTCATTCCTAAAGTAAGGCCAGTTCAAAATGCTTCCTCTTTTCGACCTATTTCATGCTGTAATGTTATCTACAAGTGTGTCTCCAAAATTCTAGCCTCAAGACTTGTTAAAGTGTTGCCATCAATAATATCCCCTAATCAGTCTGCCTTTCTTCCTAGAAGGAACATTCTTGACAATATAATGATGGCACATGATCTAATAAATGGGTATGGTAGAAGTTAGATCTCCCCTAGAACGATGATGAAGCTTGACATTCGCAAGGCTTATGACAGCTTGCACTCGACCTCTATTGTTCGAGTGATGTCTCTTATGGGTTTTCCCAAAGTCTTTGTTGCATGGCTTTACGTTTGCATATTTACCCCCTCCTACTCTCTATGCTTCAATGGGAAGGTCTCGGGGTACTTCAAAGGGAGGCAAGGGGTCAGACAGGGGGACCCAATTTCTCCATACATCTTCATTGTTGTTATGGAAGCACTATCATGTATGTTAACTTTGGAATATGAAAAAGGGACTATATCTTATCATCCAAAATGCAAGCAGCTTCAAATTTCTACTCTATTCTTTGCTGATGATATTATGATATTCACCAAACCAAATGACCTCTCCATATCTGCCATAAATGATACTCTCCATTCTTTCTACCTAGCTACTGGATTGCGGATAAATAAGGAAAAATCATACATCCTCAATTCTGGTCTCTGCATGCCTGTCAATGATAGGGTGGTGGAACTATCGGGTTTTCAGAGGATGGAAAATAAAATGACTTATCTTGGCCTACCTCTTTGTACGTCCAGGGTGACTAAGGCAGACTGTTCTAAACTATATGATAAAATTACATCCAAGCTCAATAACTGGACTGCCAAATATCTCTCTATGGCTGGTAGATTGGTGCTTGTTAGGTCGGTGTGCTTCTCTATGACTGTGTATTGGACAAGAACCTATATCCTGCCTATTAACTTGCTCACCATGATCAGAGCAGCCATGCTAAGATTCCTGTGGACAGGATCTATTCACAATAGGAAGATGGTTCCTTTGTCCTTTTCCTCCATTGAAAAGCCAATAAACAAGGGTGGGCTTGGCATTATCAACATTGCCTTATGGAATAAGGCAGCAGTCAGTTCCCATGTTGATGCGATATTGATCAAAAGAAATAGCCTATGGGTTCAATGGGTGTGGAATTATCGAATAAAGAATGGAAACTTTTGGGCAATGAAAATCAATCAAGGCACTAGCTGGATATGGAGGAAAATTATCCGTTTGAGAAGCACTCTCCTTCCTTTAGTCAAGTATAATTTATCCCCGGGTTGTACTATGAGTTTTTGGAAGGATCCATGGCTTGGGGATGGCATGGTGCTGGACAAAATTTTAGGAGCTCAAGAAAAACGTCAGTCTTTAGTTGGTGATAATGCTAAGGCTGTTGATTACATAGTTAATGGGAAGCTCCGTACTCCTTCCACCAATAATCAGGTGGTCAACATATTTTGGAGGAGTATGCGTCAACTTGATGTGATAATAAAGCATGAGACAGAGCTATGCTGGAAAGGTAAACCACATAGTATAGGTAAGGTGTATGACATCCTTCTAAATTCAGAAGCAAATTCAAATAATCCATGGGCAGAAGTGTGTTGGTCTCCCCAATCCACGGCGAATGATAACATGATGTTCTGGTGAATAATTAATAGAGCAATTCTAACTAGAGACAAATTGGTGGCTGTCGGGATGCAAATTGACCATCTTTGCCTTTTTTGCAATGTGACCCCTGAATCTTCAATTCATCTTTTCTTTAAATGTGAATTCTTATCAAATATCATATGTTCCCTAATGAACAAAGTTGGTATTGCATGCCTTGATGGTATCTCTACCAACTTGTAGAATGACTTGATGATAACAACGACGTGGAGACATAATCGAAGGGATATTATCTTCTTTGTTTTAAAGATTTATATCTGAATGGTATGGATGGAAAGAAATTCAAGGTGTTTCAGGGGTGAAGTCAGTGTAGCGCATCAACTTTGGGTCAAAATCATGGCGAAGATTGAAGCTGGGTTAAAATTTTCCAAGCGGGGCTTCTCTCCTCATAGCCTTGATTATTGGAATTGATATGGGCCTTCTGCTTATGCCTTCACGTGCATTTTCCTGTGCATGTCTGGTGATGCAAAGTGTGGGATGTTCTTCCGTTTCATCTCCTGGTAGGTCATACTGATTTTGCTGTGCTTTTTGTGATGAGTGTTTTTGTTGTGCTATTGTATGTTTTTCTCTCTTCTGCATTGCTATATCGTTTCCTATTTCTCTTTCTGCGACTATAGTGTGTTATAGTCGGTTTTCTTTCTTTCTATTTTCAATAAAACCTGGTAGGGGACCAGTCAACCCCGCTTGCATTTCAAAAAAAAATTACTACCTAACATGTTTTATTTATTATCTCTATAAATGACCTTTAGTCCGTAATAAATTATTATTATCTTAACGGACGTTTCCTAAAGAAATTTATTTACTTATTCAAATCTTACCCATTATTTCTTCCTTATCTTTCCAACACTACCCTAATAGTCTCATTAATCAGTCCCATTACTCCATTTACAACCTACTTTAATCCTTGTAATTCCCAATTTATCATACATTTAGTATCTATAAATTTTGGAGTTACAACCTTCCCATCATTATTTCCTAATCCTATCTTTCATTGCAAATTTTATTCTAACATTCTAATTTTAACTAATGTGCATATTAATGCGTATTACGATGTATTAATTATATTCTTCTTTCAAATGTTTAGTGCGGTTATACATACTTATTTATTTATTTCTTTTACGTTTCAATTTATTAATTCCTAACTAGAGTAGTCCTTTTCATATTTTAATCCATTAAAATTATCCTTATACAAAGGTTTCCCTTATAACTTTCGATAAATCAACCTAAAATAAAGGGCTACTTCATTTGAAATTGCAAGGTATTTATTACTTTTTTATTGAAATAGATGGTGTAAACTATAGCAAAGATATCCATACTTTATACATCTCTTTCCTCTTTTATGTATATTCCTAGTCTGTAACACCTCGCCTTTTACGTTAATTCATTAAAATAGGAATTAATTGATTAATAATAAATTGTGAAAATGGAATTTTTGTATATGTTGGAATTTGGCAATGAGACTTATACCATTGGATTCGTGGCGATTTTCTAATTAATTTTCATATATAGACTTTTCCAATCGGAGTTCAAACGAAAAGTTATCAACGTTTGAATTTTCATCATTGGAAATAATTACATAAGTAATTAAGAAAATAATTTGAAATTAAGTAATGATTAATTAACACTGTTAAAATTAATGGTAGTTTAATATTTAAGAAATTTAATTAAGGTAAGAGATAACATTGATTAACGTTAATTGAATAATTAAAGGGAACAAATGAACCGGAAGAAGCAACGTTAAAAAAAGTAGGACAAATTACACTTGCCAGGTCAACCACGCCCATAACTAGGTCGACCTTGACCGGTCGACCATAAGGGTAGAGCGGTCGACCCGAATACTTTTGAAGGCAATAATAATTTATGGCCGTGTAGCCCAGATCTAGTTCAGTTCCATTCGGCAGTTAGGGCCAATTCGAACCTCTATAAATTTGGACTAGGGCTTTACTTCTGTAGCAACCCTGATTTTTCAATGTTTTTTAAATAAAATATATAAAGATTTAAATTTAAAATTTAAATGAGAATATGGATTTCTCAAGTATTAAAGTTGGGGAAATTTGGATTTAAGTGTTTTATTTGTATAATAATTGGAAATTAAGTTTGGATTAGAATATTTGTTACTGAAGTTGGTATTCTTTGATAAATGATACTGAAATTCTTTTGAAATGTGAATTCTTGATTTCTTATAATATTGGATGATTAATATTAGTGTCTGAATATTTTCGAAGCTATAAATAATTAATAAACTTATTATTATGAGCTTTGAAACTAATTAATAATCAAAATTGTAAATTTTGGGTTTGGAAATATTAGAAAGTTAATATTTGATCTAATAAAAATCATGTTGGGAAAATACATGTTATAAAGTAAGGAAGTTATAGAATATTTGAATTGAGAGCAATCAACTCTAAATGATTTATATATGTAGGGATTTTATAATGAGAAATAACATAGAACTTTATTAGTTATAGTTTGTTAGAACACAACTAAAAGAGTTTACATTTTATTTAGGTAGGCATAGATTGAGACCCAATCCCAATATAGAAACAAATTAGGAGCCTCTTCCTTTCTTTCTCTTATTCTTCCAACTTTGTATGTACACCAATTTCAGGAAGTGAGAAATAGAAAGAAAGCTAGGGTTCATTCCACTTCTAATTCAATCCAAAATCTCCATTCTAAAATATAAATAAAATCCTAGAAATTCAAATAAAATCAAGGTGATGTTCTCAAAAAATATTCTACCTTTTAGACTTATTAATTTCAGTTTTTACAGCGAATTGATTGTGGTATTCTTTCTATTTGTCTAAGTGGATTCTAGAGGTTTGTTGTTAATAAGAAGAAAAACCAATTTCAATGAATTGCTAGGGGAAATCATAAGAAAAAAGGTGAGTGAAAACCACAACTATTTCTATTATGAACTAATACATTGAATTTGTTGAGTTGGGTGAATTTGATGTTGAATTGATTTCATTTTTATGTGCCGTTGGCCTCTTTGGCTATGTTATTTTCAGTTTGCTAAAACCCTTGTCATACGATCACTTGAATCATCAAACTATAGTTGGATTTATGTTTGCATGCTACTAAAAATAATGCCTTAGAAGTTAGAAGCATTCATCGCCAGAAAACCCCGGCCAAAGTACTATAGGAAGGCACGGAAATTGTAACATCTCCCTTTCTTACACCTAAAGACGACACTTAATACATCCACGATACTCATGTGCTGATCATTTAAGTGTCCGAAAGACGGATCATTTGGGGTGAAGAAAGAAAAGACAGAATAGAATCTCACAAAACGTGATGAGTAATATACAATATGAAAAAGTATTTACAAAAAGATATCATCTTTATTATACACATCATCAGAGTACATTAACCTATTATCAGCCTGGATAGTTATAATAACCTGTCCTTACAATTACTGACATATATACAACAAACAAACATCAAGGACAACTAATAATGGAAGAATATAAGATACGTGGGTACGCCTTGGAGAATCCAACTCGTCTCCTTAAATCTCCAAAGGATCTAGCTGATTTTGGAAAATATACTCGGGCTAACCTGAGCATTATAAGAAAATAACACCCAGATTAGCATAGTAAAACTAGCGTGAGAAACTCAAATCACAAGGAATTAATTTATTTAACTTGTAAAACCCTTTAAAATCAAAGGTATCTCGTAAGACAACGTCACATATAAACATGGACGGGTTTTTACCTTACGATAACTAAAACATTTTCTATAGAAAATCCAGTGATATTATAATAATGTCTAGAATATAAATACTTATTAATAATAGCCGAAATTATTACACTATTAAATTCCAGCATAATAGGTATACAATCAATTCCGAAGGCACTTATTGAAGAATGGATTCCAACTATGAAGGGTAAGGATCTACCCATCGAATCCTTAAACCTCTAGATAAAATGTAGGGTAGGCTACAACATGTTGCACCTCTACTACTCAGGACCGGCCCTACCCCTAACTGGATAGCACCGAATATGATCACCCCTTGGGTGCGATCGAACAACCATAATGAGCCCCGAAGCATACATAGAGATATCGACACTAGATCTTCGGATGAACATACCCTAATAGGAGCGACCCTCATAGCCCTACGGCATGTCCATGCTTTATTCATTTACCGGTTGTGAGGCTACGATTACCTTTTATATAACAAACCATCTTGGAATGCTAACACCACCCTCCAGGCAGAAATGCAATCCTAGCATTCATCCATACAAGTTCGTTCTGAGTCTGAACAAAATCAAAGGCACTACCCCTACTATATCCATTTTGGAATCACCCTTAGGATTAGTAGCAAGTAGCCTTTGTACTTCAAAAGCTCCATCTTCAATCATCTTCAAGATGTCTTCAGTTTGAAACGAGTTGGATCGAATTGGCTTTCAGATAATTTATACTTATCCGATCCTGGCCTCTTCAAAACAACTTTCGATAGTTCCAATAAACTCAACCCCAGTTCTTTTTAAAATAATCAGACAATACATAGGACCGGGGAATACCCCCAACGGTTTAAGTGGATGAATCTCTCTATCATTTGTCTAGGAGAACAAAATACGATTTATACGCACAGTACAACATCATTGAAGATGACTGTGCCATATAACCGACGTGTTTCTCCTAGATATTTCTGTAGTTATATTTTGGTCCAGAATTGATAGTCGGTTATTTAATTGTCAATAATCAAACAACAATAATTTTGAGATTTAATTACCCATAGCAACCACTAAGCCTCAAAACAAATCTTTTATTTATTAAATCCCTTTTCAAAACGTTTATCAAAACATTCATATACTTATCTCACTGACATAAGTATATTCACAAAACATTTGTGATAGATTTCTAATTTCAAAATCATATTAAAGGATAAAAACAAAAGTTTTAAATTAAAGATAAAAATAACCTCGAATAGTATTTCTTCGGTGTTAGGTGTGGAACGAATGTCCATACCACTAGAATTAAGAAGGTCAGTTAAAGGAAATCCAATCTTAAATCCTTTTATAATTTTCCTTCTATAAATCCTCTTAATAAATCTCTTTTCTTTATGAATCTCCTTTACTTAAATTCCAAACCCATTTACAAAACACTTTATAAATCACTAAGTTATATTTATAGAACTATTTTATAAATATCAAAATTATTTATAAAACTTCCTTTATAAATATCCAAAATCATTTATAGAACTTTGTTATAAATATTCCTTATTTAAAACAAAACTCCTTAAATAAATTCATTTAATAAAGTCCTTTTGATAAACAAAACGATTATTTAAAACACCTTTACTAAAATCATTACTTAACTCGAAACCATAATTAAAAGAATGACTGACCTTAGAAATTAGAAAGAAGCTTAGTGACCACAATGGTTCTCATTTAACCAAGTTTACTTTTTAAGTTATAACATGGGTGTTTGCATAACAAGCAGATATGTATAAGGGAATCAGTCAATGACAATCAATCATATAAGTAAATGTCCAAGTTACTAAAATAGCAGACGGCAATTTGTTCTACTAAACACATTTCTAAGTTAATATAATGGTAGGATGGGTTTTTATTTTGCCTAATAGATGTCAACATAATCTACTTGGTGAACTATGCTAGAACGGTGATTTATTCTACCAAACAGATGTCAAATACAAGTTAATTAGCAGAATGATGTTTTATTCTGCTAAACAGATGTCATTGGGTTTCATATTCAGTTGGGTTTACTTAAGAATAGACGACAAAGAAATTCCTTAGATTAAATATTCCTGTAAAAGAAAGTTGCTTGTTGAAAACAAAATCGATCTTTAAAAATAAAGTGGTCTAAACTTCTAAAATTTTATTTAATAATTCAATAACATTTAAACTTTTTATTTAAAAATAATTAAACATTTAATTAATAATTAAAAATAACTAACATTTAAATAAATAATAAAACCCTAATTAATATTTGATTAATTATTAAATAATAATTTAAACCTTTAATCAATAATTAAATATTAATTAATCTCAATTAATTAATTACATATCCTTAATTAAAACTTAAAAAATAAATTAAACCTTTAATAAATTATTTATTTATAAACTAAACTCTTAATTAATTTATAATTAAAAATAATTAAATACTTGCTTAAAAATTAATTTATAGTTAACCCTATACTTAATTAATAATTAATTAAAAACAAATCACATATCATAATTAATTAAAAATTAATCATACTTAATCAATAATTAATTAAATTTAATCTTACTTTAAAAGATAATTAATTAGTACTAATCTGGACTTAATTATAATTAATAAACCTTGCTTAATACTTAATTAATTATTAACTACCAAACTTAATTAATTAATAATAAATTATTAAATTCTTAGTTAACTTTCTTAAACATCATTATTAAGTTTATAAAACATTTCTAAAACCCTTTTAGGTATAAAACTTAATTTTTAAAAAATTAGACTTTTTAGCGAAACTACACCCATAACTTCAAAACTTGTTTTGGCTCGTTCTTTTGGAAAATTAACTTATGGAAGCTTACTAACTTTATCAAACTTTAAGTAAGTGTTTTGAAAACTAAAACAAAGTTTGAACTTTGAAAATGATTTTGATTTTTAAAACTAGAACTACGGTGTCATAAGAATTTCAAATCGCCGCTACCATATAAAGGTGCTAACTTTTTATAGCATACAACTATATAATCACATCCATAACAGAAATATACATGCCACATACAAAAACATAAGCAAGATCATATCTTTACATGCATAAACAACATTTAGACTTCAAATCTCAAATCTAGTATAGTATTACATCCAAGTATATATAAAATTTAAAATAAAACTTTACTCACTTTTAAAGCAACCAAAATAACCCGAACTTCCACTAAACTTGCCTATGACCTAACTCCATGCTATATGCTTTGAAAATGAAGTTTTGGTCACATTATGGTGGCTTTATGGTTTGGCTAAGGTATGGAGCACACGACCCAAAGGTAGTGGAGCTCAGCCTTGAAAGGTGGAGGGACTTCAGATTATCATCGAATTCACAAAAATCAACTCGAAAATGGGTCATCTTCCTACTGATTTTTGGACAAGATCTCACGGAATTTTGGAAAGTTGTCAAAGGGTAAGTTCTTGGAAATTATTTTATCCACTATTTTAAAAAAGGAATCACTCAATTTGGATCTGTTTTGAGGAAGCTATGGTCAAAAAAAGAAGTGGTATTTTTCAGACTTGAAAATCTGTTTCCGAAAATGAGTCTGAAAGCATTGAGATTTTGACATGGCTAAGCTCAAAATTTGAAGAAGTGGTACACATGAAAGTGGGAGCCACTAGAATTTTACACGGTTTCAAAAAAGGAAAACCTCCACTTGGTTAAGATATGAGAAAGATATGGTAGAAGGAAGAGGAGGAAAAATTGAAGAAATGAAAGGGGTATTTATAAGCAAGAACATAGTAAATTACCTAAACACCCTTGGTCCTTTACCCTCCACCTCCTCTTGCCACATTACCATGCCACCACACCTTCATGTACCTCAGCCCACAATCTTGTCCCCTCCTTTCTTTTGCTTAGCCAACATGTTTTAAACGGTTGTGTACCTAAGTTGCCAATATGTCATTTCATGCTTAAACACTTTCTTTTTACTTCTTTTAAATTTTATTTTAAACCTTACATACTTAAGTATATACATATACAAATGCCTACACACACATATATATCCTAACTAATTTGTATTTGTATGTTTATATAAAAGAGTTTACAACCTTCCCGACAACATTTAGTCGAAGAAAAGTCGAAAATTCGAAAACAAATTCCAGTCACATTTTCGATTTTTCTTCGAACTATATGTTTTTGTAAATAAATTTTAAAAACTATTTCACCATCGTTAATTATTATTTGATTTTAATTATAAAATATATTATTTGAATATTTAAAATTAATTAATATTCATGAATTAAAGCGGTGAAATTCCGAGTCGTTACAGAAATCGCCTAGGGCTTCACCTAGGCGACACAACCGATGAACCGGTCCTTCTAGATCGGTGCACCGGTCACGCACCTGGGCAGGGCCACAGGTGATGTTGTGTGCCTCTCGTTTGCCCATTGGACTACTTGATTGCATTGCTTTTTTACCTTGCTTGTTTGCCTTGATGTTTTCTATGATTTTAGCATCATTTTGAAGCTTGGTTGTGACAAACTATAATGCATTTTTGGGTGCTTGAATTCAATTTTAATGATTGCATTCATAAAGAATTCTTGTTCTATGTTTTGTTGCCAAATACACAATTAAATTGCACTGGTTTGCAAAGTTATTTATAAAGGAAATGTCGTTTGAAAATAAATTATTTTTTACTTATAAATATATATATATTTATATATATATATGGAAAATATGTGTAATTTTCACATGAATGATTTTAGAAAATATTATATATATATATATATATATCCACACTTTCAATTTTAAAGTGGAATGTGAAGAGTTTTATATAAGTAAATATATGAATTAAAGCGTGTTTTCTATTATATATATATTATAAATATTTTTAAATTAATATTTTTAAATTAGCTTTCAAAGAGAAATCATTTAATTATAAAAAGACACTATCTCGCTTGGATGGGAAATTGAATTAAACGATCTAGTAAAATAAGTGGTATGAAACGCTTGCGTTTATTTCACCGGTTAATTCGTGGACTTGTTCTAATGAACATTTATTTGCACGAGTGGAATTTACTAGCTTTTAGTAAATATTTGAGCATCGTCAAGTGATTATGGGACATTAGTTGTCACGTACCGAAATTTTCGACTTTCGAAAATTCGACATCGATACTCACTTTATCGACTGCCGAGCAATCGAGTGCCGGAAATTCCAATAGTGAGGGTTTTAGAAAGAAGAAGTAGAAGAAAGAGAGAAGAAGAAGAAAGCAGAAAAGGAAAGAAGAACAACATCAGATACAGAAACAATATCAGAATCTCACATATCGCAGCGGAACAATATATAATAGATAATCATTAGTCTTTTAAAACAAAGAACTATATCAGTTTATACATACATCAATCATCAGAGTCAATATACAACAATGGACAGTTATATAACTTGTCCTCATACAGAATACACAGCGGAATAAAATAATATCAGATACAAATACTACGTCTCGTCATCCAGCTTATCTCCAAAGCTCCAGAATATCCTGATAACATAACTCTAGGCTGCCCGTGTGGAAATTGGTGGGCACCCAGAGTTTAGAAGGGAAACAATAAACTCCGAGTCAGTCATGGTGACTGGTGTGAGATCGTAAAACAGTTATTTTTCACCAAGAAAATAAAACAAATTCGCAATGCTTTTGGAAAATGAAACTACCATAAGACCTCCCACCACATACACAATGCAAACGCAGAATTGGAGGAGATTTCTTCTTATGATAGTCAAAGATGCTTACTACGCAAAATCAAATTCTTTTTTTTTTGATATTATTATTAGTGCATAGTGTAGAAAACATTTCGAAAGTATAATATTAATCTTAGCCAGCATAGGCATTCTGCACTTATGCCTACTATAGCTACTATGTTCAATAGCAGGTTACCGCCACATTCCATAGCAGGTAATACAACTAAAACCGTACAAGTCACGTATTGTTTCTTTGGATTTCCAACAAATGGTCAGGCTAAGGAACTTCCTTTTCCACGATGGGTACGTCCCTAGAATAGACGACCCGAGAACCTAACGTTACGGTTAGATCTCTGCCAACACAAGGCCGGGTCACCTCTGCAAAAATAGGTAACTACTGACACGCGTATGCCATCCCCCGATCGTAACCGATCTTCCCGAGGATCCCCGATTTCCAACAACCACAAAGTAATAAATTTGCAGCAACCACATAGGTTAAGTATCTGGGCTCCATACCATGATACCACCTCTATCCAGAAGGAATGACATACACTAAGGGGCGCTACTCCCTAGAACCTTGCTGCATCCTTCCTGTTTCGACCATTTCCGGGGTGTGAGGCTCGACGAAGTCTCGTCCACAAAGCTACGCTTTCTACAAAGCCCTGCTTCGGGTCAAACAAAATGATCAACCTATGATCACAAAGATATAAGATCAAACAAATGATCATATCACAAATGATCAAACACTGATCATTTCACAGCAACACTCAGTATGCCACGTTACCAAATTGGGATATATCGCTGATGAATTTCAACTACATAACCTCTGAGCTCGTACGTCTCAGAAGGGTGTTAAGCTAAGAGAATAAATTCTCCGCCACCAATAGAAATGTATTTGAAAGAAATCAGCTTTATATCTCAAATTGTAACGTCAGACACACAATCCATACAAGTCTGTTCCGGGATCGAACAGAACCGAAGGCACTTCTCACGAAGCCCTTGCATATCCGGATAATTTTCAATCACGTCAGGACTTCCCGTCACTAAGGGTGATAAAACCTCTAAACCGGAGATCAGCCGATGTAGAGTAACTCGACGGTAATCCTTCCGTTTTCAAAAATATCCGGTCTTCAACACCGGTCTTCGAATGCAATTCATAACGACGTATCACATATTCGGAATGGGTTATACGACCCCATGGTCCTTTCCCGGCTAACCCGAATAGTGAGCGCTTATTCAAAAATAAGTGTGGCATTCAAATTCATCCAATCACAACAAATACCATATTCAAGGTAATTATTGATAGTCGGTTATTTAACTATCAATAAAGATGCGCAACATCATCAGATTCCAAATAATTTTCCCAAATTATTTATCTTCAAAAATATCTTTACTAGATATAAAATTTCCACACTTCAAAAATAAATCAACGTTTATTTTTCTAAACAGTTTCCCTTTCTTTTATAAATTCCATAGTGAATTTACATTTCAAAAATATCTACTGATATACGATTTTCAAATCGATTCCAATATTCATTTTCAATTTATCTTTAAGAAGATAAAATCTCAAAAACGTTTCATTTCATTTTGGAAATGCATTTCCCTACTTATTTAATAATAAGTATTTCACAAATCATTTATTTTCAACACTTGGAAAATATTCGATATACTTAAATCAAATTAAGTATATATTTCATTCTTTAAGGAAATCTATTTTCTATAACAACATCAATTTGAGTCAAAATGAATGTTACGTAAAACATCGTTACGACGACTCAAAAATCACTAGTATAGGGATTCGAAATTAAGATAGATATGTAAATCCCAATACTATATAAAAACATTTCCTTTCGGAAATCATTTACTATAACAACAGTGTTATAGTCCACCATTTCCTTATTTCTCGAAAATGTCTATTTCAACAATGAATGTTGAAATCTATGATTTCGATTCATAATACATTTTAAAACATCTTTAAAACGTTTAACTTTATTTTTAATATCCCTTCTTCGAAAATAAATCCATTTTACTTAACAATATATTCACTGTCCAAAATCGTGAATATACTTCACTAACCACATTTCAGTATTTTCTACACATTTTATTTCAATAATTATCCACTATCCAAAATCGTGGATAAAATTCCCTTAATAACCTTCTATATTAAATTCCTCAATTTTGATTGATTTCGAATTTATAAAACAACGTTTATAAATTCTATTTCTATTTTCTAACAACTTTGATTCATAAATCTCCTTTATTAACAAATTCAACCAAGATCCATTTAAAGGTAAGAAATCAATTTTATAAGTCAATTTCTTATAAATCTTTTATTCTACAATTTCATTCATTTTCAACTTCACAATTTATAAATCTATAAATTTCATTCACTTACGGATTCCATAATTTTTTTTTCATTTTTAACCCTTATAAAAACTCATTTTATAATTCCAATACTTTGATTTATAAATATCAATTTTATAAATCTTTTATATAGATCGCTTATAGTTATTCAAAAATCCCAACTCAAATCATTTCATAAATAAATCGACTTTTATTTCAAAAACGACACTTTGGTTATATTTCACCAAAAATTATAACTTTTATAACTTTAAAATTCTAACGTTTATAAATCAATTCAAAAATTCCATAAAACGTATATTTTCAAAAATCACTTAAAAAACCCTTTTAAAGTAAAAGTCGTTATTTTTAAACTTCAAAATTTGAATCCGATGATGCAACGCACCAATTAGTCCATCACAATCATTCAACATCATATATCAAGATGATAACAGATATACAACAATATCTGTAAATAAATAAATACAGTTGAGGAATCCAGTTGGATCCCTCCAACCTGTTTTCCCTGCATCCAAAGACGTTAGCACAATACCAATTCCACTTCAAGGTGGAATATCACGGTATATGGGTTTTATAAAAATATCCGCTTACTAACGGCGCAATAGGGTCTCATCCGCTATACGAGGCGGGAAATCATCAATCCAATATATACATATGCCAATATGTATATATTGCTATATATATAGATATATATCCTACTATATCTAATATCACATCCAAACAGTCAATCATCAATCAATAACTGTTAATTCAAATTTATTTTGAGTGAGAAGATCTCACCTTTGCTTTGTTTTGCCATCCATTTCCGTTTCAGTTTATTTCTCCATTTTCAGACCTTGTATGAATATTTTATACAATTCATCAATACTTGAATTAATCGATCAATTAATTACCATTTATAAATTTAATTTAACTAACAATTATTTTAACTAATAATTAAATTTTCAAATCAAATTTCGTATGATAATAATTTTAGTTAGAAAATGATTAAATCTTAACTAATGATTAATTCTTAATGAACAATTATATTTCAAACCAATTTTCTTTAATAATCCTTTACTGGCCAAAATTTTATAACTATAAACTTCCATTTATATAAACTGTAAACATTTATTTTTTTCTGAAATAAATCTTTTGTTTTAACCTTGAATATTCTGCAATTAATATTAGAAATCTGTTTTACTGTATATACACAAATTGTATATAAATCTTTAAATTGGAATAAATGGTTTTATAAACTTACTGTTATCATATATATTTTTCTTATTTGAAACTACCCACCCAAAAGTAATCTATATACATAATAAAATCAAATCTTGATAAATTTCTCCCACATTTTTTTTTCTCTTTTGTCTTTAATAATTGATTTAACTAAAAAATTAAATTCAAAACACACTTCAAAAATTCTTTTTGGTAACAAAAATAATTGAACAAATTTATTCCTATTTTATAAATTTAACTTACTGAACTCAGAATTTATTTTGAACTGATTTATAAGTTTAAAATTTTTTGTGAATATATATTTATACATACGCGAATGTTAAATTGAAAATGCAGATTGTAAATATACCTCACTGCAGATTTAAAAATCTATTTCCTGTAGAAATCATCTCCACGAGCATCACGAATGATCTCGTGCTCTGACTTCCGTAATTACCATTGTTCGCGACTCTAGTCTTGACGAACTCCATCGAAATGCAGCCTCCTCCCCACTGGCCTCGTTTGCACCATGCCTGCCGCCTCGCTGTCGATGATTCCCTCCATTCCAACATCGCGAACGCCTGTCTTCCACGCAACTCGCAAATTCCTGGCCACACCCTATCAACAGCGAAGCCATTTACTTCGACCACCTTATCTCGCACGTACGCGAATCACCTCCTGTTCGCGAGTGCTTGCATGAGCCTCCTCCTGCCTCGTGATTCCCATTGCGACTTCAACGATGAACCCTTACCACCATTTCACGCGAGCGCCCCAAATCGATTCCAGTTGCCACGACCTCATCGCCGTGACCCAAATCTCGAACTCGTCTTCGACATCGCGACTGAGTCGCGAGCAGTCTTTAGGTTGCGATTTGATTTTGTTTTGGGAGAAAGGAATGGGGTCTTATTTTCGTGAATGAATTTGAAAGAGAGGGGAACGAGCGAGATTTGTTGATTTAGTTGCTCGGCCATGACTTCGATTCCTTCTGTTTGCTGGGGAATTTGATTTTCAATTCTAAAGAGGGATATTTAAAATATGAAGGAGCCATACTTATCACGATTCATTTGCGTGATTTTAGGCTGAAACAAAGGACGGGTTTTAAGGAGAGGAACGTGCTGTCTTTGACCAAAAATTTAAATTTAAATTTAATTTGAATTTGATTAAATTCCAATGCGTTTACTCTTCGTACGGCTACATAACAACTTCGATCAATACGAAATTTGAAACCCGGCAATAATACAATATTCCGGACCCAATGGATCTGGTTTCGTCGAATTCCGAGACTGTGCCTCGGACGGCTATTTTTAATTTCGATTCGAACGATAAATTTTCAAAACTGAACAAAACAGTTTTAAATTCGATTCTGAAGCTTTAATTATCTTCAGTATTGTCAATACGAATTCTAGAAGTTTTTGAAATATTTTTCTTCGACTTAAAATTGAAGATCCAAATTTTTATTCAACATTCACTAGATTAAATTTTAAAATTTAATCGTCAAATTCAAATTTATATCGGGGATTCAAATTAAATCATCGTTCAAATATTTAAATTAATTAAATATTTCCAATTTAATTTGTTCAAAATTCTGGGTTGTTACATTAGTCGACACTTTTATAATTACTAACAGAAAGTGGATAACACTTATCTACTTGTCATGTTTTCAGACTCGATCTAGGGTAAATTCGTTTAGCCAGATTAAATGGGTTTTCAGGCCCATCTTGTGATACTCGTTTTCAAGCGAGTTATGATTTGCGAAGTGCAACCTCTAGTATTGGCACGAAGTGCGTGTCTCTTGTATTGACTTGCAAAGTGCATGTCTATTGCTTGCATATATGGTTGTGATTTTCTATGCTCTTATTATAATGGTTGCTTTGAATTTGATGAATGTTGTAAATGAGCATAAACTTAACTATAAACCATAAATCATTAAATGAAGTATTATTATGTTAGTGAAGTACAATTTATGGATATTAATCCTTGTAATTTATCCAAGCTTATTATTATCAGTATCTCACCTTTTGTGATAATTAGAGATAGTCTAACCCGGGAGTTATTTTAATGCTCAGGTCAGACTGAGACTTGACAAGTACACGACTCAGTGACCTTGGCTGTGAGCTTGCTTAAGAAGTCTTATTGGGTGTTGTTTATATTTTTGATGTACCATTTGAGTCTAGTGTATATTCTTGTACATGTTGTAGTCTTTTGTGGTCATGTATATTTGAGACCTGAAAATGTTTGTAGATGTATATGTATAAAATGTAGGTCTAGTATTTTCTTTTGTAGACTCATACTTTTGAGAGGTATTGATGTATATTATTTCCATTGCAAGGTTTGACTCTGTGTTGTATATTATATTGTGTATTGTTCTGAATTAGACTAAACTCTGTGTTATTGTTTTGTATCTGGATTAGATATGTCAAATTACCACTTGTAAGAAAAGAAAAGAAAAGAAAATTATAGTCACATTATTCAATGTATTCGATACTCATCCAAAGCAAATTTCTGGATGGTCGCTCCAAACCAGCCTTATTCTTCGTATTACTCGATAATATTACTTGTAATATTCTTAGGTAATATGGGTATAAAGGTGGGGCATTACAGTTGGTATTAGAGCAAAAGTTCAGAACAATATATAATATAAGGAACATGAATCTTTGCCTAGATAGACTTAGAGTCCCGTCCCTTGGGTGTGTCAGGTACAATTTAGGATTTATTTCCTATTTAGGATATGAGTGTAAATGATTATTGGGAATAATCATTAGGATGTAATTGTGAAAATTTTGAATTACTTTATAAATTATTTTATAAGATGATTTTAAAAATTAAGTGTTGTGTAGTGGAGTCCTGATCCGTTAGTTATCAGAGTTGCGCAGCAGAAGCTGATAGAATGTTTCCGCTGAGCACTGTAATTAATTAATTATTTATGTTTGATTGCATGATGTATGTATGAATGAATGGATTTTTTTAATTTCCTATTAATTGATTTTCAATTATACGAAAATATTTAGATTGATAAAGAAATACTTGGAAATTAGTATGTGTTAAATTGCCCGATGAATGCGTTAAGAATTCTAATCGATTTTTAGAGAAATTAATCTTTGCTTTAAAAATGGTACAATTTATGAAGCACAAATTTTTGGAGAAATCATTTTTTGGGAAAGATTAAGCAAAGATCATTAAGGTATTGATTTAAAAGAACTGAATTTTATAAAAAGAGGTAATTAAATTGAAAAATTGATTAAAGAAATCTAACTCTTGGAAATAACTTGGATGAAAATATAATTGGATGTTTTAATCTTTTGTAAAGTCAAAAGATCCTATATGAGTATAAATACAAGATTCTTCTTGTATTTTGCTTGATTATTTTATTGCTTGGATGCTTGGTTGTTTTGGTGCAAGTATATTTTTTCGAAAAATAGAAATATTATTGTAGTAATATGTTTCTGTTAATTATAGACTTTGCTCCGAATTAGAAATTGCAAGGACGCAATTTCTGTAAAGGGAAAGACTGTAACAAACCTGACTTTTCAGTGTTGTTTAAACAAAATAAATAAAGATAATTGTAAATTTAAATGAGAATTTGGATTTCTTATGTATCAAAGTTTGGGAAATTAGAATTTAAGTTTTCTATTTGTATAATAATTGGAAATTGAGATTGGATAAGAATATTTGTTTAGTGAATTTGGTATTCTTTGATAAATGATAATGAAATTCTTTTGAAATGTGAATTCTTGATTTTTATAATATTGGATGATTAATATTAGTGTGTGAATATTTTCGGAGCTATAAATAATAAATAAAGTTATCATTATGAGCTTTGAAACTAATCAATAATCAAAATTGTATATTTTGGGCTTGAGAATATTAGAAAGTTAATACTTGATTTAATCAAAATAGTGTTGGGAAATTACATGTTATAAAATAAGGAAGTTATGGAATATTTGAATTGAGAGCAATCAACTCTAAATGATTTATATATGCAGGGGTTTTATAATTAGAAATAAAATAAAACTTTATTGGTTATAGTTTGTTGGAACAAAAATAAAAGAGTTTAGATTTTATTTAGGTAGGCATAAATTGAGACCCAAGCCTAAAATTGAAACAAATTAGGAGCCTCTTTCTTTCTTTCTCTTATTTTCCAACTCCTGTATGTACACCAATTTCAGGAAGTGAAAAATAGAAAGAAAGCTAGGGTTCATCCCTCTTCTAATTCAATCCAAAATCTCCATTTTAAAATAGGAACAAAATCCTAGAAATTCAAATAAAATCAAGATAATGTTCTCAAACCCTATTCTAACTTTCAAACCTGTTAATTTCAATTTTTGTAGTGAATTGATTGTGGTATTCTTTCCACTTGACTAAGTAAGTTCTAGGGTTTTGCTCTTACTAAGAAGGCAAACCAATTTCAGTGAATTGCTAAAAGAAATCATAATAAAAAAGGTGACTGAAAACTCACAGCTATTTCTATTATGAATTTATACACTGAATTGTTGAGTTTGGTGAATTTAATGCTGAATTGATTTCATTCTGGTATGTTGTTTGCATCATTGGCTATGCTATTTTCAATTTGCTAAAACCCTTGTCATATGATCACTTGAATCATCAGGTTGTAGTTGGATTTATGTTTGCATGCTGTTAAAAATAACGCCCTAAATGTTAGAAGCATTCTCCGCCAGAAAACCCCGGCCAACGGACTACCGGAAGGCATAGAAATTGCCTGGCCCTTTACCCAGGTGATGGCACTAGTGGACTGGTCCTCATGGACCGATGCACCAGTCACGCACCTAGACAAAGCCCCAGGTGATGTTGCATGCTCTCGTTCGACCACTTGTTTGCGTTGCTTTGTTACCTTGCTTGTTTTCCTTGATGTTTGCTATGATTTTTGCATCGTTTTGAAGCTTGGTTATGGTGAACTATTAATGCATTTTCGGGTACTTGAATTCAATTTTAATGATTGTGTTCACAAGGAATTCTTGCTCTAGGTTTTGTTACCAAATAACAATTGAATTGCACTAGTTTACAAAGTTATTTATAAAGGAAATGTCGTTTGAAAATAAATTGTTTTCTATTTATAAATATATATTTGGAAAAATGTGTATTTCAGACATGAATGATTTTAGAAAATATATTAAATATATACACTTTCAATTTTAAAGTGGAATGTAAAGGAATTTTATATAAGAATAGATATGAATTAAAGCATGTTTTCTATTATTTATATTCCTTGTAAATCTTTTTAAATTAGCTTTCATAGCAAAACCATTTTATTATAAAAACACACTATCTTGCTTGGACGAGAAATAGAATTAAACGGTCTAGTAAAACAAGTGATTTGAAATGCTTGTGTTTATTTCACTGGTTAATTCATGGACTTGTTCAAATGAACATTTATCTGCATGAGTGGAATTTATTAGCTTTTAGTAAATATTCAAGCGTTGTCAAGAGGTTATAGGACATTAGTTGACACTTTTATAATTACTAATCAAAAGTGGATAAAATTTATCTATTTGTCGAGTTTTCATACTTGGTAAATCCATTTAGGCGGATTAAATGGGTTTTCAAGACTATCTTGTGATACTCGTTTTCAAGCAAGTTATGATTTGCAAAGTGCAACCTCTAGTATTGGCGCGAAGTGCGTGTCTGTTGTATTGACTTACATATATGGTTGTGATTTTCTATGCTCTTATTATTGTGGTTTCTTTGACTGTGGCGAATGTTTTAAATGAGAATAAACTTAACTATAAACTATGAATCATTAAATGAAGTATTATTATGTTAGTGAAGTACAGTTTATGGATATTTATCCTTGTAATTTATGCAAGCTTAGTATTATCAATATCTGACCTTTTTTGATAATTAGAGATAGTCTAACTTGGATGTTATTTTAATGCTTGAGTCAGGCCGAGACTTGATAGGTACAGGGACTCAATGACCTTGGATGTGAGCTAGCTTGAGAAGTCTTATTGGATGTTGTTTATATTTTTGATGTACCATTTGAGTCTAGTGTATATCCTTGTATTTGTTGTAGTCTTTTGTGGTCATGTATACTTATGACTTGTCAGTGTCTGTAGATGTATATGTATAAAATGTGACTCTGGTATTTCCTTTTGTAGACTCGTACTTTTGAGAGATATTGGTGTATATTATTTCCACTACGAGGTTCGACGTTTTTTCGTATATTATACTGTGTATTGTTTTGAATTGGATTAAAACTATATTATTATTGTTTTGTGCCTGGATCAGATATGTCGAATTACTACTTGTAAGAAAAGAAAAATATAGTAACATTATTCGACATATTCGATACTCGCCCAAAGCAATTTTCCAGATGGTCGCTCCTAACCAGCCTTATTCTCCATATTACTTGAAAATATTACTTGTAATATTCTTGGGTAATATGGGTGTAAAGGTGGGCGTTACAACTTCCAACTCATTATTATTCTAACGGGCACGAAAGCTTTTTCATTCCCCTCTCTCTTCCA
The DNA here is from genome assembly GCA_030737815.1 of Allium fistulosum. NCBI lineage: Eukaryota > Viridiplantae > Streptophyta > Magnoliopsida > Asparagales > Amaryllidaceae > Allium > Allium fistulosum. The sequence goes on from CM060902.1 coordinate 1,470,828,365, forward strand.
AAATTTCTAAGTACATAGAAATGGATCTAGATTGCATGGATACACTAAGAATAGGAGAGAACAGAGGGTAGGGAATAAGTTCAAATCAAGTTGCTACATCAAATGGTAAACTTTTAGATCTGTTACTAATTAATAAATCTAATTCTAATAGATCTATATAAATGTTATGCGTGGATCCGAATAGGGGTCAAAAATGGAATACAGAAAACAGGGTTAGATCTGGATTATGTCTATAGATTTGGAAATGCTAATTAAAGGTGAGTGGGAATAATATATATTTTTATATTATACTAGATATATCATTGCAAATCTATTTCTATATGACAAAGAATTGAATTTAAATCGCAATGAATTCATAAATGTGAAAAGTTGAAGATATGAAACTTGCATATGAAAATCATAATGAATGCGTAATGATTAGATTTTTTATAATTACGCAATGATTAGATTTGATTTTGTAATTGTGAAATGATTTTTAATTGTCAATTCTATGAGGTATTAATTAAACGAAACATATTGAATTGATATTCCATTTTATTGGGCATTGATTAATGAGACTGAAAATAAAGTTAATTGGACTTTTGGAATTTTAGTGATATTTTAATTTATTGGAATATATATTATTGTATGTGGAGTTCCATATATTGTCAAGTTTAAATTTAGCAAAATTGTGATGTTTGAAATAGTGAGGAGCAAATATATGCCTTTAAAAGAAAGAGAAGTACAAAATAAAGATAGTTGCTGTATTTTGTAAGGTCTATCTCAATGAATAATAAGAGAGTTTCTTGTAATTATGAACATCGCACAAACCACCTATTCTAGACAAGATATGGAAATTTACTATGTAATAATTAATTGTTAAGCTTATATTCCAATTTAGTGAAATGTAGTAAATTCCAAAAGTGGAATACTGAGACAAGAATGAAACAAAAAGGTAAATAAAATGGAAAGTAACCAAAAAGGAAGTTTGAGTGATACGCAAGAAAAAGAAGGTGGAAAATGAAATTGATGTTTGGATTAAGTCTGATAATCGAATGACATGGATTAATTTGCTTAAAAACAAGTAAATTGAAAGATGTCTTGATTAAGTCTGATAATTAAATTGTAACGACCCATAATTCCGTACATTTTAAGTTGACAATAAACCACACATGTCCAATTCAATTTGAACGAAAAAGCGGATAGTTTGGGGGAAAATAAAATAAAGATAGAAACAGAGTAGAAAATAGAATCTCACACGAATGGAATAACATATAATATTAATCACAAAATCTTTTACAGCTAGAATTTTACATAAATATATCAGAGTCTAACCTATATTCGGCCTGGACAGTTATAAATCTTTGTCCGTACAATTGCTGAAAAACAACAAAACAAATGCAGTGGAAAATAGAATATGTCCATACGTCGATAAAGATCTCCAGCTCTCCTCTGGAAACTCTAAGAGTCTTCGACTAAACCTTAAACCACTCGGATCTGATCCTAGTATTAAAATTACCCAGATCAAGCTTGATAAACCAGCGTGAGAAAACTTGAATTTTAAATTTATATACCGGATTGATGTAAATCAAACCTTTAGAAAATAGGGGTATCTCGTAAGACCACGCTGCTCAAAAACACGGATGGGTTTTCACCTTACAATAACCAAAATACTTTTATGTCGAAATAATTTGATACTATCTTTAATAACATTCCTTTGAAAAACACTTTTCAAATAACAAATCAAAATAGCCGAAATTGTTACATTTGTTAAATTTGATGGCATACTAGGTTCTACAACCAGAACCATAAAGGTTCGTATTAGAATTGGTTTTCCAACATGATAGGGAACTAGTTGCCTTTTCTTCCGATGTGAAACTCCTAGTGCATCAACTATAGTATTCAATGGCCACTCATCCAAGGACTCATACGCCGCTATACTATGTTGTCCACTCCGATGGGTCAGCATACCCAACGGCTACTCATCCAAGGACTCAGAAGTCGTAGTAACTGTTCATAAAGTAATAGATGCCTTAAGGATCCAGATTCCACTGGACTCCTTCATACTCTTAAAAGCAATAGCCGAAATATATGTCCTACAGACCACATAATTACCCGTACCATTACCGAGAAGTGAGGCTCGTGAGGCTACGCTCGATTTCTACAAAGCCACGCTTTGCTTTTCTCATAACAAGTTCCACTTTGAATGCCATAATGCCATTTCTAACAGCACGCTATTGATTTCCATGAACGTACAACCTCCGAGCTCGTATGTCTCGAAGAAGGTTGTTAAGTATAAGAGAGTTATCTCCTACACCACAAAACAGATGTACGATTGTATAGATCAATGTACGTGGTTTTTGAAATGCAATGTCAGACACTCATCCATATAAGTTGTCCAGGAACAGGAAAAACAAGGTACTCTCCGATTACATCCATCGGGAATCACCCCTAGGATTAGTAGTGAGTAGTCCTTGCATCGAAGATTTTCATAACAGAGCACTATGGCCACCATAAATATAATATGAAATCGCAGGGCTAGTGGCAAATAGCCCTTCATCATGAAGATCTCTGTCTTCAAAGTCATTGTCTTCAACATGTCTTCACTTCCGAACGTATACATTGGTTCAAAGTGATTTTTGAATAGGTTTCACCCAAATCCGACTCCAGTTTCTCCAAACCAATCATAGATAAAAAGATGTCAAGTATATAGGTGATTATCAAACATCATCCAATTAATTAATCTTTCTATTCATTCAATTATCTTTTAGAGATATATTCTTTTCAACTATTCCATTTATCTTCTCAAGAGTATATGGAATCATTAAGCCTCATTTATCAAATCTCTGGTTAATTAAACCCTTTTAATCTTGGAATTATTTCCAAATCATTTTACCTTTTACTTAAGAAAACATTTCCAAATTATTTATTTAAATCTTAACAAAGATTTCTTATTTTCAAATCATAACTCTTAATTGAGTTGAAACCATGTTATCTTAAGATGGTAAATTCAAAAACAGTTAATATTGAGTAAAAAAATATTAGAAATTATATCAATTTTACTCAATATTAATTTCCGTATTCAACCTTTACTATCTGTCGAATAACGGTGAAATCACATTTTAAATTCACATGGATAGTATGGGTTCCCTCCTCGGAATTTAATACCAAGTATAAGAAGATTATTTCTATACAATTCAAGTTGCAATTAATTAATTATGAGAATTAAACCTTTTATACTTGTCTCATTTCTGATATTTCGACCTTATCTATCCCTCGCCTCCGAAGGAGGCTAGGTTAGCCAGGGCACTGGTTGCTGTTCGTCGACGGAAATTCTATCGGTTTAGAAATCCATTGAACGAATTTAAATTAAAATTAACTACAAGCGCACGGCGTACAAATGTTAGTACGTGGCGAGTACGGGTCGATCCGTAGGGAATTGTTAGATTTTAAATTCCTACTAAATCAAACTACACCAAAGTCGAGAGATGGTTAAGCTAGAAAATGAGAAAACTAAAACACTAGAAAATGGAAATAGATAACAATATGAGAGTGTAAAGGCAATTTAGAAGTAATCTCCACTCTCTAGATCACATAAATCAACAGAATGATGTTATGATCTCTCTATTTTCGTCATTAAGTTTAATTGATGTGCTTATCATAAGTATGACCTATTTGTGCTATCAATTAGCTCAACATAAGCCATCAAACTATAACACATCCCTTAAACCACGTACTAACTCATATGAAAAATGACAACAAAGTTGAAAATAAAATCTATTTTAAGTATGGCCTATTAACTATTAATTAGAAATATAGACCATTTAATTTTGATTTCAACATTCACTTCATTACCATAATCATATGTAGATGAAGAGGTAATTTGTTTTTGTTGTTTGTTTAAGCATAGCCTATTTGGTGTCAACAATATAGGCTATCAAATTCAAAGCTACAACAAAAAAGTTAAACCAATTCTAATGTTTCCATTAAGCACAAAAAGAGAACATAAACATTAAAATGTTGCATCTACATACTAGAGAGCTTCATTATCCCTAAATTGAAGGGATTAGACTCTCATATTTATTATCAAATCAACAAATGTAGAAAGCAACATGAAATAAACAAAAGGGAAAAGAGAGAGACATGAAAAGAAAAATAATCTACTTGCATAAATAAATAAATCTACACTACTAACATTAAAGAAAATAAACAAGGAAAGGAAAAGAACATATATTAAATTGCATTAAAAAAAGTTACATGAAAAGAAATGGCTAAGTAGCCATGAAAAGAAAGAAGAGAACTTGATTTATTTGTGAGCCTAAACTAAACTAAAGAGAGGCTAAGAGAAGAGAGGAGGGTTACATGAAACATAATGGGTATTTATACATGTATGAAACTCTAATCCATATTTTTGGGTAATGCCCAAACTACCCCTCTAGGAAGTGTGGCCACCAAGTTATCATTAGCTTCAAATAATCATTCATTAAGTTCCATGAAACTAGAATGGCCTTTTAGCATGTGCATTAACTCTATTATGTACATTAAGGTAGGAGGGTATGTGGGGTCCTCCATGATACATGAAATGAATTATTTCCATCTTCATTTGCTTATCTTCTCTTATGCATGCATATTTCTTTATGAAGCCTCTTCCAAAATTCACTAAAATTCCTACAAAACAACATAGAAATTTCCAAGTAAATTTCACAAATTAATATATGCACAAAATGACCGTTTTCCCCTATACGAAGATGAATATGTGACGATTTGAAATTAATTTGAATTTTGGTTTAAATATGTTAAAATACCCAATATGGTCATTTATTTAATTAAACTCGATAAAATATGGAAGTAAAAATAGCACATTCATGTGCACATCAAATACCCCCACACTTATATTTTTATTCGTCCTCGAATAAAGGAAAAAAACTAAGCTAAATCCATTTTCGTAGGTAGCACGATTGCATTGAGCGTATGCAACAAGCCGTTAAACCTTTGGGTGTCCCCAGTAGGACGAGTGTTGTCTCGTGAGGGTGTTTAGCGGATACTACCCACAATATCCAAATGCAATGTGAAAATAATTACAAAATGCAAGATATATTTACAAAAGAGATGAATGCAAGTTTTTGAAAATGTTTACAAATGAAGGATTTTATTCTAAATCGACACAAATAAGTTAAATATAAGTTTTGATCATTGTCATGAAAATTTTAGTCATTTACTCGTCAAAACATCCAACAAAAATCAAGTTATCATAACAAATAGACTATAGTTTAACTCGTTGCTTCGGTTGATAACACATTGTAACTATGAAATGGATTCTTAGTTGATTATTAAAGTTTATCAAAGTGGTATTTTCATTTCTTTTCAATAACAAGTCAAATCAAACAAGTTAAAATAGTGCTTGGATTTCATTTGCTTTATCTCTCTATTTTTTTGAAAATTTTATTGATATTTTCAATATTTACATATGCCTAGCTCAGATAAACTGAGGCTAGATATGTTATCCGTGCACTGCCTTGCGGACTTATGTGAGGGAAATACAGAGCATGGCGAGTGACACACAAGTGTGAACACTTATCGACTGTAGGCGTTATTAATAAAAGAATTTTTTTATACACACACACCTAACTCAGATAAATTGAGGCCAGATATACCGATCGTGCACTGCCTTTCGGGCTTATTTGAGAAGGATACAGAGCATGGCGAGTGAACACATGACTCTAGGTGTTAATAAAAATTATATACAAATATATATATATATATATATATTTTGTTTTTTTTGTTTTTTTAAAAGAGAGTTTTGCAAAATCATCTTAGCACCATTTAACTTAGAAGACAAAAAAATGTTATATCCTTTACTTTAAATTCACCACTTTTTTAAACAAAGTTTTCAATTAGGATATAATTCATAATTATCACCATGAACCTACCTAAATACTAGTTAAATCATCGTTATTTGTAATCAAACTTTATTTTTATTATTGTTGAGACAAATAAATTTTCAAAACTTTCAATTTAGTAACCAAAACTTATACTTACCTTATAGTTCTGTTTAAAAATAAATCAAAATGCTTAAATTTTTTTTGAGATTTGTTTTTGTTTTTTTTCTTAATTTTTTGAGCTTTTTCTTTAGTTTTGGAAAGAGAATGCAAAAATATACCATTAAAAATTGAAAATGAAAATAATAAGACTTCCCCCACACTTGATTTTGACTGTGTCCCCACAGTCAACCCAAGTGAAAGGAGAAAAATAAAACAAAAATAAAACGATGACCTATATTTACATGAAAACGAAAAGATTATTAGTTACAAGAGTTCAAAAAGTATATCGTCAAAAAGTAAATGAAACGGTCTTCCAAAGACCGATTCATTTTTCTCGTCAAGTATGCGAGACACAGCTTAAGCTTAGAAAACCAAATCATAAAATATTTCAGAGTTGAGTGTTGATTTGGAAAAACTGTAACGACCCGGGGTTTTGCACCAGTTAATTATCGTCATTAGACGATAAAATTTGCTAGCTATTTACTATTGGGAGTTTTTAATCGGGTTGAGATTCTTTTAAAAAATAAAATTTGAAATAAAATTTGTTAAGGATTATGTGGGCTTTAAATAAAATCTTGGCCCACGTTTTTCTTGGTGCCGTGTTGTTATCAAAGGAAGATACCCGTTTCCTCCTCCTCCATTCATTTTCTCTTCGCAAGCCCAAAACAAAACAACGAAAACAAAATGGCTGCTATGGTTCGATTTCGAATATTTCTCGAAGCCTTGTCAGGCACCGTGCAAAGGCGAGCTGAGTAAGGGGGGGGGGGAAAGGGAATTGCGGCTGATGGATTTGCACTCTTCGAGATAAGGTGAGTGATTTTCACTCACACCCTCTAATTCAATCTTAAGTATTTTGTGCATGATTGTGATGATTTCTGACTTCTTTAATTTCGTATAATCCGTTTGCTTGTTTCCCATGGTGTTGATTTTTTCATGGCCACCACGACTTCGATTTCTGATTTGTTTCTTTCTTGTTGCCTTGGTCATCACCGCATTGTTTTTCTGGTGACATTGACTAACACGGCTCTGACTTGATTTTGGAATTTGATTCTGTTGACATTGTTCAATTTGAAATTTCTGACTTCGGTCATTTGATTTTGTGAAAATACTTTGGAACTGAATTTTGATTCTCTTGACTTGTTCATCCGTGATTACCACGGCTTGATGATTTCTGACTTGCCATTTGAAAAACTGCTGTTGAACTTCGGGCTTTGACTGGTCATTACGGCTTTGACTTGACTGTGACGATGATTTCTTTTTGACTTCGGCCACTTTATCTTGTTGTTGCTTAAGCTTTATTCGAACTTGTACATGGCTGTTGACATCGGCCTTGACTTTGTTATACTTGTTCAATTTGAAATCCCTGATGGCATTTTTCAACCTGATGCTAATAGCCTATTGAACTGATGCATGCTTTGTTGTTGGCTTCACAGTTGTTCTCTGTAGTATGTGGTCTATCATGACTCCTCATTGTAGTCTGAATTTGTATTCATATGCTTGTTGATGGTTTGAGCTGTTGCATTTTTGTTCATCATGTTGTTGCAGTCAAGTCTGCACTATTCTGTCCATTTGTATTCAGTTGCACATGAAATTTTGTACATTTTCATGTGTTTTGCCATTGTCTTGTATTTGCATGTTTGGAGTTTATTGGCTCATTCGAGCTTTTGTTCCACTGGTCATCATTTGTACATGTTGTACATATGTGCTAGTGATTTTGCAATTGGTTTGATACATTTGAGTTCATTTGAGTTGCTGTTTCATTGTGCTATATTTGGGTTGATCATTAGCATGTTGTTGCCTCTTTTGGTTCATCATTGTTGCCAGGTCTGCGTTGTTGTAAGGGGACTGGTCTTGTGCAGTTGCTCTTTGTAGTTGTTGCATTGCATCATGTGTATACATACATTCATGTATGTATATATGTGTAGGTTAGTTCGTGCATTTGAGTCATGTGCAGTTTTACTTGATCTTTGTTTTACTGGAGTTGTTGCATTGTGTATAACTTGAACTTTGGTCGAGACTGGAGTTGCATTGGCTTTATACATATTGTACTTGAGTCTGTATATTCATGTTGAAGTTCTGTTGGGTCTACATTTGCCTCTAGTTTGTTGGCACTACTTATTGGTCCTGGTTTAGTCACTTGTTTCAGTAACCATGTGCATATTCTTGATGCCATGTTGGTTTTTCAAACTGGGTTGTTTTCATGAGTTTTGTGTTATAATTTCCTAACATTGATGTCTGCACTTCGTTTCTCTACTGGACTGTGTTCCACTTTAAAATGGGTTTTTGCTTCATGCAATAAAAATGAGTTCAAGTAAGTATTTTATAAAAAGTCTGGTGAAAAATATTTTGAAGCATGAAAAATATATTTGGTTATTTACATTTAGGTGACCTCTTTAAACATTGGTAATTGGTGATGGGTCAAACACCCTGTATCACCATATGTTGCACACTCTTGTTTGGTTCATGTACACAATTATATGTATATGTATATAGCTATGTATGTGTGTGTTTTCTAGCGTTGATTGCTGCAACGCACTTGCTGAACTATACGCACTTAGTTGTGTGATTGAGTTTAGTTTAAATAATTGGAGTTGTGATGACGTCATATTCTGCAGTGGCGAGACAGTGCACGTGAGCGTGTACTATAGCCAATCAGAATTGACATTTTATTTGATAATTTCAATTGCTTGAATTGTTTCATGTGGCCAATTTAATATATTTTGAAATGGTATTTCGATTTGGGTTAATTTGATTATTTTGTTGTTATCTAATTATCTATTAGATAATTAGATTATGTTGTTTCTAATTATTTACTAAATAATTAGATTTTGCTGTTTTCTAATTATCTTCATTGATAATTCTTCTAATTATCCTGTCGATAATTAGATATCGTTGATTCGACCATTTTGTGTTTTCTAATTATCCTAGTGATAATTATATATTGCTGTTTATGCCGTTTGTTGTTTTCTAATTATTTATTTAATAATTAGATTTTGCTGTTAATTGCTGCTTATGTAACTCTGTTGTTTTCTAATTATCTTCATCGATAATTCTTCTATTTATCTTTGTTGATAATCAAATTTTGTTGAATTCGCTATTTATGCTATTTTGCTGTTTTCTAATTATCTTCATTGATAATTCTTCTATTTATCTTTGTTGATGATTTGGCTTTTCTGATTCGCTGTTTAATGTTGTTACGTGTTATATTTACCGTTATCCGATTTTCTTATTAGAGGATTGGATATGCGGGATTTATTGTGATTGTTGTCTATTTGTTATTTTAATTATTATTGCTTCCATGCATTAATTACTGAGTTTTAATTAGACTGATCCGCATATTATTTTCTTTTGAATTAATACTCGGGTCAGACCGAGTTATTACAGGCTGTTGATATCTCGCCTTGGGATACTGCTTGAGCTATGAAGTCTCTTCATATCTTTTGGAGTAGTCAGTGTTATTTTATAGGGTGATATGTATTCATGTATATTATTTATAATAATGTACTTGTGTAGGTAACTTCCAGTGTCGACAGTTGTAGTTGTATCACATGTATTGTAACTGACTTCAGTTATATATGAGATTTTATATTATTTGTGTTCTGTGTTATTATTTATAAGTTGTCCTGAACTATTATGAACCATCGTAGTTCGTTTTATACTGGAATTGAATATGTCGATGGGAGTAAATAAACAAAGAAAAAAAAATATACCACTCCTATCGAGATAACCAATACTAGCATAAGACCTAACTACGGATGGCCGCTCCTATCCAGCCTTATTCTTCGTAATAACAGATAGTATTTCCTTTTAATACTCTTTGTTATAGTGAGCATAGAGGTGGGGCGTTACAATTGGTATCAGAGTAGGGGTTCATGGACATAATATAGAACAGAACTTAGATGGAACATGTGTTACAACTATTTGTTGATGTTTTAATTTGTGCCTTTGAGTCAAAACTAAAGTTTTGAAAACATGATGAAATTTTTTAAATATCTTTATTTAAAAATAAAAGCGAAATTGCATTTTGATGATTTGATTAATTTGTGTTCTGTTTATCAGAGTGCGCAGCGGAAACAGTGAGACTGCCTTCACTGAATACAGTTGATAACCCTTTGATTTAAAAATCAAAATATGAAAATGAAATTAATTTCATTGTGTTGTTTAACCAATGGTTAAATAATAAAATAAAATTTCTAGATGGATTAGAAATAGGAGTATTTATTGGAATTGAAAATTCTTGTAAATATAATATGATTGTGTATGGGTTGTTGCTTGATTGTATAATTAAAGAATGTTCATGTTTTGAAAATGGAAATTTCTGCAATTAAGTTTAAAGTTCCTAAAAAGAATTTAAAAAAAAAAGTGATTTGTAATTTATTGTATCAATCGCTTGATGAGTAATTAAGAATTCTGGTCGATGCGTCTGATCAACGGCATCGATAAGAGTTCTTAAACACTTGAGAGACAATGTGATACATATTTTGGTATAAATGTTAATTTTGTATTTTTTTTTAATTCAGTTATGAATTTTGTTGTTTTCTAATTATCTTCAGTGATAATTCTTCTATTTATCTCTGTCGATAATTAGAATTTGCTGTTGTGAATTTTGTTGTTTTCTAATTATCTTCAGTGATAATTCTTCTATTCATCTCTGTCGATAATTAGAAATCGCTATTTGTGATTTTTGTGTTTTCTAATTTTCTAATTGATAATTAGATTTTGCTGATATTGTGTTGATGCTGTTACTTAGATGTGATTATTTTTGTTTTCTTTGAAAATTTCGAATCCGATTTGAGGATCCGCAGCGATTGCAGTTATGTGATTTTGTTGAGATTTTTGCTGGTTTTCTTTTATTCTAATTGCATATTTGATTAGATTTTTGCTGTTTTAAATTATCTTCATCGAAGATATAATCGAGTGATTTCTTTGTTTATATCGTAATAAGATGTTGTTGTTTTCTAATTATCTTCAGTGATAATTCTTCTATTTATCTCTGTCGATAATTAGCCGTTGCCGTTATGACTGTTTTCGCTGTTTTGATGATTTTCCACGTGATTCCATTCGTTTTAAATAAATGGTTTTTAGATTGTTTTGTGTTTTCAAAGGAACGAGGAATCGAATTAAATGTTTTAACAAAAGTGCGGACTATGAACCCTCACTTTTATTAATTCGATTAATTCTGGAATTGTTCATTTGACTACATCGAACAACTTTTATAAAATACACGTTTTTGCACTTTCAGTCAACGAGAAAGAGAGTTAAAGGTCGTAGCAAAAGTGCGGACTATGGACCCTCACTCTTACTTGTACTGTTAATTCCAGACTCGTTAATTGAATCATACACAGTGGAAAGTAGCTAGTGGTTAGTAAACCGTTCAGTGCGAACGTGTGGTATGGGACGCACTGTTAACATTATTCGGATTACTAACCAAAAGTTAGTGACACTTATGTGGGGATTTCGGGCTCAGGATCTTCGGATTCTATGTGTGGGCTTTCGGGTTCAGGACCTTCGGGTTCTATGTGGGGTTTTCAGTCAACGAGAAAGCGACTTAAACGTATTAGAAAAAGTGCGGACTATGGACCCTCACTTTTACTAAAACGGTTAATTCCAGACTCGTTAATTGAAACCAAATTCGTGGAGTTATCTATCATTAGTAGACGGAGGTGAACACATGGTTATTATATGCACGATCGTTGTCACCGATGAGATCTGCTGATTGAGATTTAGCGACACATTTGTTGGACCTTCGGGTCAATCACCAGTACTAGACCTTTGGGTCATTTTTTGGACCTTCGGGTCATTTATTGGGCGCCAAATTATAGTACTCGGTGAGGCTTCGGCCATTTGTTGTTGCACGTGCGGTGCAGTTTAGGCTTATCTCTTAAGCTCACCATTTGCTGGGATCGATCCACTAATAGCTGTCTCTAATTATCTAATTGATAATTAGATAGTGCTAATTTGTTGTTTCTAATTATCTGCAGGTAATTAGATATTTGTTGATTTGAGTTCTAATTATCTTTGTTGATAATTAGATTTTGCTGTTTTCTAATTATCGTATCGGTAATTAGATATTTGTTGATTTGAGTTCTAATTATCTTTGTTGATAATTAGATTTTGCTGTTTTCTAATTATCGTATCGGTAATTAGATATTTGTTGATTTGTGTTCTAATTATCTTTGTTGATAATTAGATTTTGCTGTTTTCTAATTATCGTATCGGTAATTAGATATTTGTTGATTTGAGTTCTAATTATCTTTGTTGATAATTAGATATTTGTTGTTTTCTAATTATCGTATCGGTAATTAGATATTTGTTGACTTGAATTCTAATTATCTTTGTTGATAATTAGATATTTGTTGTTTTCTGATTATCATTTTTGATAATTAGATAATTGCTGATTTGTGTTCTAATTATCTTTGTTGATAATTAGATATTTGCTAATTTTGCTGATTATGAAATTTTCTAGTCTCTGATTGATTCTAGATTATGTGATATGTAGGGATCCAATTTTATAGTGTGATCCATTTTATGCTGTTTTCTAGTTATCATTTTATTGATTTCTAGATTATGTTGGTTATATTGAATTGTTGTTTTCTAATTATCATCATTGATAATTCTTCTATTTATCTCTGTTGATAGTTAGAGTTTGTTGATTGTGAAGTTCGTGCTTTCTAATTATCTTGTTGATAATTAGGTAATTGCGGTTTAGCGATTTGTAATTTTTTGTTTTCTAATTATCTTTGTTGATAATTAGATTTTGCTGTTTTCTAATTATCGTATCGATAATTAGATATTGCAGTTTTGTGCTATATGTATTCTAATTATCTAATTGATAATTAAATATTGTTGTTAATTGTATTTATTCAGTTTTGCTGTTTTCTGATTATCTATTTGATAATTAGATTTTGTAGAAAATTTGTGAATTTCTTTTATGAAATTAAAAGATTTCTTTGCCGTTCGTATTCTTGACCTTTATTTTTCTAGCTTAACCCGTTTATGTTAGAAAAATAATTGTTATGGACGACTTTAATTATGAAAATTGCGGGGACACAATTTTTATAAGGAGGAGAGTCTGTAACGACCTGGGGTTTTGCACCAGTTAATTATCATCATTAGACGATAAAATTTGCTAGCTATTTACTATTGGGAGTTTTTAATCGGGTTGAGATTCTTTTAAAAAATAAAATTTGAAATAAAATTTGTTAAGGATTATGTGGGCTTTAAATAAAATCTTGGCCCACGTTTTTCTTGGTGTTGTGTTGTTATCAAAGGCAGATACCCGTTTCCTCCTCCTCCATTCATTTTCTCTTTGCAAGCCCAAAACAAAACAACGAAAACAAAATGACTGCTAGGGTTCGATTTCGAATATTTCCCGAAGCCTTGTCAGGCACCGTGCAAAGGCGAGCTGAGTGGGGGGGGGAAGGGAATTGCGGTTGATGGATTTGCGCTCTTCGAGATAAGGTGAGTGATTTTCACTCACACCCTCTAATTCAATCTTAAGTATTTCGTGCATGATTGTGATGAATTCTGACTTCTTCAATTTCGTATAATCTGTTTGCTTGTTTCCCACGGTGTTGATTTTTTCGTGGCCACCACGACTTCGATTTCTGATTTGTTTCTTTCTTTTTGCCTTGGTGATCACCGCATTGTTTTTCTGGTGACATTGACTAACACGGCTCTGACTTGATTTTGGAATTTGATTTTGTTGACATTGTTCAATTTGAAATTTCTGACTTCGGTCATTTGATTTTGTGAAAATACTTTGCAACTAAGTTTTGATTCTCTTGACTTGTTCATTCGTTATTACCACGGCTTAATGATTTCTGACTTGCCATTTGAAAAACTGTTGTTGAACTTCGGGCTTTGATCGGTCATTACGGCTTTGACTTGACTGTGACGATGATTTCTTTTTGACTTCGGCCACTTTATCTTGTTGTTGCTTAAGCTTTATTCGAACTTGTACACGGCTGTTGACATCGGCCTTGACTTTGTTATACTTGTACAATTTGAAATCCCTGATGGCATTTTTCAACCTGATGCTAATAGCCTATTGAACTGATGCATGCTTTGTTGTTGGCTTCACAGTTGTTGTTCTCTGTAGCATGTGGCCCATCTTGACTGCTTATTGTAGTCTGATTTTGTATTCATATGCTTGTTGATGGTTTGAGCTATTGCATTTTTGTTCATCATATTGTTGCAGTCAAGTCTGCACTGCTCTGTCCATTTGTATTCAGTTGCACATGAAATTTTGTACATTTTCATGTGTTTTGCCATTGTCTTGTATTTTCATGTTTGGAGTTTATTGGCTCATTCGAGCTTCTGTTTCACTGGTCATCATTTGTACATGTTGTACATATGTGCTTGCAAGGTTTCAAATCTCAGATTTTGGCCAATATCTCGGGCAAATATCGCAAATATCTCGGCTGTCTCGGGCGATATTTAAAAGACTTATAACTAACCAAGCTGCCAAATCTCGGATTTTGGCTAATATCTCGGATTTTCATCTCGGCTGATCTCGGGGAGATTTAAAACCTTGTGTGCTTGTGATTTTGCAATTGGTTTGATACATTTGACTTCATTTGAGTTGTTGTTTCATTGTGTTATATTTGGGTTGATCATTAGCTTGCTGTTGCCTCTGTTGGTTCATCATTGTTGCCAGGTCTGCATTGTTGTAAGGGGACTGGTCTTGTGCAGTTTCTCTTTGTAGTTGTTGCATTGCATCATGTGTATACATACATTCATGTATGTATATATGTGTAGGTTAGTTCGTGCATTTGAGTCATGTGCAGTTTTACTTGATCTTTGTTTCACTGGAGTTATTGCATTGTGTATAACTTGAACTTTGGTCGAGACTGGAGTTGCATTGGCTTTATACATATTGTACTTGAGTCTGTATATTCATGTTGAAATTCTGTTGGATCCACATTTGCCTCTAGTTTGTTGGCACTACTTATTGGTCCTGGTTCAGTCACTTGTTTCAGTAACCATGTGCATATTCTTGCTGCCATGTTGGTTTTTCAAACTAGGTTGGTTTTCATGAGTTTTGTGTTATAATTTCCTAACATTGATGTCTGCACTTCGTTTCTCTACTGGACTGTGTTCCACTTTAAAATGGGTTTTTGCTTCATGCAATAAAAATGAGTTCAAGGAAGTATTAATAAAAAGTCTGGTGAAAAATATTTTGAAGCATGAAAAATATATTTGGTTATTTACATTTAGGTGACCTCTTTAAACATTGGTAATTGGTGATGGGTCAAACACCCTGTATCACCATATGTTGCACACTCTTGTTTGGTTCATGTACACAATTATATGTATATGTATATAGTTATGTATGCGTGTGTTTTGTAGCGTTGATTGCCGCAACGCGCTTGCTGAACTATATGCACTTAGTTGTGTGATTGAGTTTAGTTTAAATAATTGGAGTTGTGATGACGTCATATTCTTCAGTGGCGAGGCAGTGCACGTGAGCGTATACTGCAGCCAATCAGAATTGACGTTTTATTTGATAATTTCAATTGCTTGAATTGTTTCGTGTGGCCAATTCAATATATTTTGAAATGGTATTTCGATTTGGGTTAATTTGATTATTTTGTTGTTATCCAATTATCTATTAGATAATTAGATTATGTTGTTTCTAATTATTTACTTAATAATTAGATTTTGCTGTTTTCTAATTATCTTCATTGATAATTCTTCTAATTATCCTGTCGATAATTAGATATCGTTGATTCGACCATTTTGTGTTTTCTAATTATCCTAGTGATAATTATATATTGCTATTTATGATGTTTGTTGTTTTCTAATTATTTATTTAATAATTAGATTTTGCTGTTAATTGTTGCTTATGTAACTCTGTTGTTTTCTAATTATCTTCATCGATAATTCTTCTTTTTATCTTTGTTGATAATCGAATTTTGTTGAATTCGCTATTTATGTTATTCCGTTGTTTTCTAATTATCTTCATTGATAATTCTTCTATTTATCTTTGTTGATGATTTGGCTTTGATGATTCGCTGTTTAATGCTGTTACGTGTTATATTTACCGTTATTCGATTTTCTTATTAGAGGATTGGATATGCGGGATTTATTGTGATTGTTGTCTATTTGTTATTTTAATTATTATTGCTTCCGTGCATTAATTACTGAGATTGAATTAGACTGATCCGCGTATTATTTTCTTTTGAATTAATACTCGGGTCAGACCGAGTTATTACAGGCTGTTGATATCTCGCCTTGGGATACTGCTTGAGCTATGAAGTCTCTTCATATCTTTTGAAGTAGTCAGTGTTATTTTATAGGGTGATATGTATTCATGTATATTATTTGTAATAATGTACTTGTGTAGGTTAATTCCAGTGTCGACAGTTGTAGTTGTATCACATGTATTGTAACTGACTTCAGTTATATATGAGATTTTATATTATCTGTGTTCTGTGTTTAGCTTATCTATGTTATTATTTATAAGTTGTCCTGAACTATTATGAATCATCGTAGTTCGTTTTATACTGGAATTGAATATGTCGATGGGAGTAAATAAACAAAGAAAAAAATATATACCACTCCTATCGAGATAACCAATACTAGCGTAAGACCTAACTACGGATGGCCGCTCCTATCCAGCCTTATTCTTCGTAATAACAGACAGTATTTCCTTTTAATACTCTTTGTTATTGTGAGCATAGAGGTTGGGCGTTACAAAAACGAAGGTCGTTTTATTGAAAATCGTGCGAGTTGTTTTATTTTCGATGATTTTTGGGGTAGGTATAACGATTGATTGAAGTTCAAGTTTATTTTCACCAAATTGAAATTCAAGTTTGTCATTGAAATTTTCTTCAAAATTGTCGATTTCAATATCAAAATGGTAATTTAACTCTTCCTCGTCGGAATTTAACAACTCGTCGTCGAAAAGTCCGAAAAAATCATGTTCATTAAATTCATCTTCCTTCGTTGGATTATCAACAACTTCAATCAATGTAACAATTTCAAAATCCAAAGTTGTTGTATTCAAATTTTCAAAATCGGAAAAAAGGAAGATCGAAATTTAAATCGAGTTTCTCACCCTTAAGAGAATTGAAATCCAAATCAATTACCATACTTTCAACAACGTCATTAAGACAATCATTTACAATTTCAAAAGTTGTTATTTGAAAATTGTCAATTTCGGTAAACGGTGGATTATTATTTGATTTTTCACAAGTTCGGATTTGATTTTGTTGCTCACAAATTTTTTCCAATGTTTTAATCAACAAATCTGTGTGATCTTTTTCCATTTTCTCAACTAATTCAAATTCATGATTATTAATTTCAGAATTTTCAATCGCCTTTTAGAGCCAAGATTAAATCCAGTCTACTCATCACCTTAGTTTAAGCACCTCACATCCGGACCTCACAAATAGAAAAATCTAGTCTACTCGTCGGCTTTTAGAGCAAGATTAAATAACTTATTTATAACAGTTTTTCTTCTAATCATTTATTTAAAACCTTTTAAAAGTAATTTTAGAACTTCCAAATCTTCTTTAAAACACTTATTTATTTGAAAATATTTATAAAATATTCTAGAAAGAATAATTAAGCTAAAACCGTGATTTACAAAAGTTACTAAAACTGCTGCGGAAAGTGCTCCAAGTAGTGTTTTTAAAGCTTCTTTGATCAAAATACTTTTCTATCATTTGGAAGTCCATTTTCATAACTCAAATCCCATTTAAAACATTTATAGAATTTATTTCATATTTTTAAAGAATTAAAAATATCCATTTTAAATAATTTTCCTTTTTGGTTTCCGAACTGCCAAACCACGACTATTTTGGATACTGGTTTTGCTCCTATTTCAAAGTCTAATAAATGAAATCTCGATCCTTTTCTTTTGTTTGAAAACTATGATTATAAGAGTTTGGAAAATTCTATTCCAAAGAATTCCGACTCTGATTCCATTCTATAAATGGATTTAAACTGTTACAGCGCGAAATCGTGAACTGCCATTACGCGACGTGATTATTTTAATTCCCATTCCATATTTTGTCAAAACTTTTCTAAATTGAGTTTTAATGTTTATAAAACATTTTAAAACCATTTCAACTAATATTTTCCACATTAAATCTCATATTCACTTTTAAACTATTTCATAACATTACATTATTGTAATATCCATTTTCAACCATTTTATATTTCAAAACCATTATGAGACTGAATAAACTCCATACACATATTTATATGGATTTATTTTCCATAAATTAACCATGGTTAATCACTTAATAATTCCTTATAATGATTTCTCATAATTTATCTCAACTAAGTTATCAACCATATAACCAACCATATAATTATACATATAATCATCCAAGTTATCAACAATTTCCACCCAAGCATATTAATTTACTAGTTAAACATTTATATCATTAACTAAATTTAAATTAACTTAAGCAAGTGTTCTCACCTTTTTTCAGACCCAAACTACCTACCAACATTCAAACGAATCAACATTTCTCTAAATCCTTCTTTATTTCACCAAAACATCACCTAAGCATGTCAGCCTTGCCCATTGCTCACGGCCATCACTTCTACCTTCATCTAGCTCACGCCATTACTCCTTTCTTCACTTGCTTTTTGCCATAGCCTTCCCTCACCCATAATTCTCACGACCTTGCCTTGGAATGGTGGTGGAGATCTGCATAGCGTGGAAGTGGTGGTGGCCGTGGGTTGTAGAGGGGTAGTGGAGGTGTTTGCACTAGTTTCAGAGAGGGATTTCTATAGTATATATTTACTTATATTTATTTATTTCTTTTTTATATTTTTTCTATTATTTTATTAAGAAGGAAGCCATTAAAATAGCTTGGATTAAAGAAGACGGAGATGAAGAAACGAGTGAATAAGTGTGTGTATTTATAGATTTTCAAGCCTTAGTCCTTAAGAAACTTAGCTAAAATATCTCTCATCCTTTCCATCACTTTATGGCCGTGACTTCAACCTCCTATCACCCTCCATATGCTCGGCCCACACCCCCTTCTATTATCACCATCATATCATAGCATGTGCATTGACTTTGTATGCTTAAGGATGAAGTTTTATAAAATATCTTATATATTTTTAAGTGTATATGTATGTATATTTGTATATATGTTATATGTATGTATATGCGTGTATGTGACATGTATGTGCATGTGTATGTAGGTGCACAAGATACCAAACAATGTTGCAACGACTTTGAACAACTTCTGTTTGTTAGACCATTGAAAATGAGAAAGCCAATTCCAAGTCACATTTTCACTAATAAATTAAATTACATATAAATGTAAACAAAATTTGAAACTAATTTCTCATTATTATAAATGAATTAAAATGATCACATTTGAACTAAGCCATATAAATCAATATTAAATAATTGTTTACAAAAAGTGCTATTATATCGATAAAGCGATATCAATTTTCCTTATGATTTCAAATCAAATATATATATATATATATCTCTTTATAAAACTATTATAAATGATTTATTATCATTATATAACTAATTAAAATGAATTATTATCATTTAAAAACAATTATTTGAATAATTAAATAATTATAAATCATTAAAATCTCAATTTAAGTTAATTAATTAATTATTAAATATGATGACATTATTGATGATGTCATAAATACATTTTATTTCCAAAAATAAAATAAATAATTTTATTTCATATTCTTGTTTAAATGGATAAAAAAAGTGTATGTATCCAGTTCCGTGCTCGACATCTGGCGATTATAGAGTGGTTCATCGATAAAACGATTTTCAGCCAATTTATCGATATTCTTCCAAAGTATATATTTTCGTAAATACTTATATAAGGTTACCATTATTATTTATTTTTCAAAACATCATAGTTTATGTGAAAAAGCTTATATTTGAATATTTTAAAAATAAATATAATCTATCAAAGTGAAAATTTTGCGGGTCGTTACAGACTTCCCTCCTTAAAAGAATTTCGTCCTCAAAATTATGCCAAAAGAAAAGGTGTTTTGTCAAAAATATTTGTTTTTAAATTTACTCCCATACGTTTTATATAGATCATCTGTACGTAATATTTGATCCAATCTACTATTTGGATATACAGCTTTACTTCCGGACTAGAATCGATCTCTCGCTCCTCTAGTGAGGACTCTAATCAGGCCTTTTGACCAGAAAACTTCATTTCCCTTACATAGCCCTCAACTATGATAGAAAACTAAAGTAGCCAATCATAAACCCTCATCAATGCTCACCGTCAAGAATCGAGTGATAAATCCTTTTTCGAATTGGTGTAAACACATCAAAGTTCCATACTCGATTCATAGATCAAAATCGTGTGACGAAATGATCTACGTAAAAAACTTTATATTTTAAAGATGCTTCTTTATATATAATCACTCTAAATATTTATTTCCAAATATTTTTCTTAAAGGAAAACATTTCATCCCAAAGGAATCATTTAAATTTAAAAGATAATTTACCTTTTATTTTCCAAACTACAATCAACTTCTCTCATTATAATATATTCCTTTTTAACCAACCTTGATATTAATCGATCAATTAATAATTCAAAATTATCCTATTAACTTAAGAAAAATTATATAGATCAAGTAACTCCAAAATAATACCAAGGAACTAGTTACTACCAATAGTATCCTATATCCCCTTAACAAGAAGGGTAACACTTAGGAGAATTATTTACCATACGAACATATCTCTTGTCTGTATTTAGTTATTTTCGAGCCATTCAAACTAGTTATCATTTGAGACTTTCTTACTTTTCAAATTTCTTATCCGAAATTTCTTTTCAAAAATCCATTAGAGATTATTTTGTTTATAAAACCCATTTTATAAATCCCTTTTATAAAATCATCTTATATTAACTTGCTTCCTTTAAAAATTTCATAATTCTTTTTCAAAATACCCAAAATTTAGTTTCTCAAAATTTATATAACGTATCTTTCATACCTATTATTTAGAAAATTCTTTTATATGTGTAAATTACATTTTTATGCTTATTTTATTACCTTATACAAATTCATTAACCGTAACCCCATATTATTATCAAACATCTTATAGTCAAATTGCGAAACTTAATTTACAAGATGTTCGTTCAATTAACAAATAATAATAACTGAATATTATCGTTCCCTTAATCACAAACTAATACGCTATAAATAACTATACAAATTTTTGAAAGTTATTTCTTTATATATAAAATATGATCTTAGGGAAAATTATTTCATTTACCCAAAATTTTCAAAATCAGTGTGTCGGTTTGCCTTGTTTAAGTGTTTAGGAATCCCTATCGATAACAGTGATCATGTGCTTTGACCAGAATCCATAAACCACTCTACAGGTAAATCAATATAAAGCATTTTTATACCAAATAACAAATACGCGCTCATATATATAATACTCTCAAGCTCATTCCAGGGTGTTAATAAAACTATCTCTAATGAGTCACTCATTCTAGGGTATTACTATCCCTATCTATAAAGAGTTTTACCCCACCAAAGCCTAAGTGTTCGCTCAACCTAAGCTCTAATACCAACTATAATGACCCACAATTCTATACATTTTAAGTTGACAATAAACCACACATGTCCAACCCAATTTAAATGAAAAAGCAGATAGTTGGGGAAAAGAAAATAAAGACAAAAACAAAGTAGAAAACAGAATCTCACACGAATAGAATAACATATAATATTAATCGTAAAATCTTTTACAGTAGAAATTTTACATATATGTATCAGAGTCTAACCCATATTCAGCCTGGACAGTTATAAATCTCTGTCCTTAATTTTGCTGAAAAACAACAAAACAAATGTAGCAGAAAATAGAATACGTTCATACATTGATGAAGATCTCCAGCTCTCCACTTGAAACACCAAGTGTCTTCAGCTAAACCTGAACCACTCGGATCTGACCCGAGTATTAAAAATACCCGGATCAGGCTTGATAAACCGGCTTGAGAAAACTCAAATTTTAAATGTATAAATAAGATTGATGTAAATCAAACCTTTAGAAAAAAGGTTATCTTATAAAACCACACTGCTCATAAACATAGACGGATTTTTACCTTACAATAACCAAAACACTTTTATACCGAAATAATTTCATATTATCTTTAATGAAATTCCTTTGAAAAACACTTTTCAACCAACAAATCAAAATAGCTGAAATTGTTACGTTTGTTAAATTTGATGGCATACTAGGTTCTACAACCAAAACCATAAAGGTCCGTATTGGAATTGGATTTCCAACATGATAGGGAACTAGTGGCATTTTCTTCTGATGTGAAACTCGTAGTGCAAAAACTATAATATTCAATGGCCACTCATCCAAGGACTTAGATGCTGCTATACCATGTTGTCCACTCCGATGGATCAGCATACCCAATGACTACTCATCCAAGGACTCAAACACTGCTGTATCTGTTCATAAGGCAATAGATGCCTTGAGGATCCATATTCCACTGGACTCCTTCATACTCACAAAACCTATAGCCGAAATATATATCCTGCATACCACATAATTACCCGTACGATTATCAAGATGTGAGGCTCATGAGGCTATGCTCAATTTCTACAAAGCCATGCTTTGCTTTTCACAAAGCCACGCTTTGCTTTTGTCATAACAAGTTCCACTATGAAAGCCACATTGCATTTCTAACAACACACTACTGATTTCCATGAATGTACAACCTCTGAGCTCATATGTCTCAAAGAAGGGTATTAAGTATAAGAGAGTTTCCTCCTACACTACCAAAAAGATGCATGTTTGTAGAGATCAATGTACGTGTTTTCAGAAATGCAATGTCAGACACTCATCCATACAAGTTGTCCAGGAACAGGAAAAACCGAAGGTACTCTCCTATTACATCCTATCGGGAATCACCCTTAGGATTAGTAGCGAGTAGTCCTTGCTTCGAATATTTTCATAAGAGAGCATGCCACCATATATATATAATATGAAATCGCTGGGCTAGTGGCAAGCAGCTCTTCATCATGAAGATCTCCGTCTTCAAAATCATCGTCTTCAACATGTCTTCACTTCCGAACGTATAAATTGGTTCGAAGTGGTTTTTGGATAGAAATCACCCAAATCCAACTTCAGTTTCTCCGAACCAATCATCGATAAAAAGGTATCAAGTATATAAGTGATTATCAAACGTCATCCAATTAATTAATCTTTCCATTCATTTAATTATCTTTCAGAGATATATTCTTTTCGACTATTCCATTTATCTTCTCAAGAGTATATGGAATCATTAAGCCTCATTTATCAAATTCTCTGGTTAATTAAACCCTTTTAATCTCAGAATAATTTCCGAATCATTTTACCTTTTACTTAGGAAAACATTTCCAAATTATTTATTTAAATCCTTACAAAGATTTCTTATTTTCAAATTGTAACTCTTAATTGAGTTGAAACCATTTTATCTTAAGATGGTAAATTCAAAACTAGTTAATATTAAGTAAAAAAGAATCTATAGAAATTATATCAATTTTACTCAATGTTAATTTCCGTATTCAACCTTTACTATCCATCGAATAACGGTGAAATCACCTTTCTAATTCACACGGATAGTACGAGTTCCCTCCTCGGAGTTTAATACCAAGTATAAGAAGATTATTTCTATATAGTCCAAGTTGAAATTAATTAATTATGAATTAAATCTTTTGTGCTTGTCTCGTTTCCGATATTTCGGCCTTATCTATCCCTCGCCCAGGAAAAAGGTCAGGTTAGCCGGGGCACTGGTTGCTCGAACTTCTCCTTAGTTTAAGCACCTCACATTCGGATCTCACGAATAGAAAAGTCCAGTCTACTCTTCGGCTTTTAGAAGCATGATTAAATCACTTATTTATAACAGCTTTTCTTCTAATCATTTATTTAAACTCATTTAAAAGTAATTTTAATACTTCCAAATCATCTTCAAAATACTTATTTATTTATTTGAAAACATTTATAAAAGATTTGGGAAAGAATAGTTAAGTTGAAACCGTGATTTATTAAGTTACTAAAACTTCTGTGAAAAGTGCTGCAAATAGTGTTTTTAAAGCTTCTTTGATCAAAACACTTTTCTATCATCCGGAAGTCCATTTTCATAACTCAAATCCCTTTTAAAAAAATTTAATATATTTATAGAGTTTATTCCATATTTTTAAAGAATTAAAATTTTCCATTTAAAGAATTTTACTTTTTGGTTTCCGAATTGCTAAACCGCGACTATTTTGGAAACTTTTTTTGCTCATATTTCAAAATTTACTAAATGAAATCTCAATCTTTTTAAGAGTTTAAAAAATTCTTATTCCAAAGAATTCCGACTCTAATTTCATTCAATAAATGAATTTAAACTTTTACAGCACGAAATCGCGAAGTGTCGTTACGCGACGCGTCTATTTTGACTTCCATTCCATATCTTGTCAAAACTTTTCCAAATTGAGTTTTAATGTTTATAAAACATTTATAAACAAAACATTTCAACTATTATTTTTCATATCAAATCTCATATTCACTTTTAAACTATTTCATAATATTAGAATATTCATTTTTCAACCCTTTTATATTTCAAAGCCATTAAGAGTCTCAATAAACTCCATGCACATATTTATATGGATTTATTTTCCATAAATTAACCATGGTTAATCACTTAACCATTTCTTATAATGATTTACCATAGTTTATCTCAACCAAGTTATCAACCATATAACCAACCATATAATCATCCAAGTTATCAATCAATCTTCAACCAAGCATATTAATTTACTAATTAAACATTTATAACATTAACTAAATTTAAAATTAACTTAAGCAAGTGTTCTCACCTTTATTCAAACCCAAAATTCCTACAATATTCAAACGAATCAACACTTCTCTAAATCCTTCTTTACTTCACCAAACATCACCTAAGCTTCTCCTCTTTGCCCATTCCTCATGGCCATCACTTCTACCTTAACCTACCTCACACCATTACTCATTTCTTCACTTGCTCTCGGCCATAGCCTTCTCTCACCCCTAATGCTCATGGGCTTGCCTCAGAATGGTGGTGGAGCTCGGCCAAGGGTAGAAGTGGTGGTGGCCGTGGGCTGTA
Organism: Allium fistulosum; assembly: GCA_030737815.1. Taxonomy (NCBI): domain Eukaryota; kingdom Viridiplantae; phylum Streptophyta; class Magnoliopsida; order Asparagales; family Amaryllidaceae; genus Allium; species Allium fistulosum. The sequence continues at coordinate 1,470,853,470 of CM060902.1, forward strand.
GAGGGGGAGCGTAACACCCTTAATTTTTAACAACATTATTCAGGAGATTTAATTAGATAAATTAAATAGAATAATGTAAATATAAGTGTGATAAGAGGATTGAGATTTGAAAATTTATTTAGAGGCCATTCTTAAATAAACATAAAAAATGAGTTTATTTAAATGGTTATTAGACAATTAATAAGAGAATAAAACAAGGGCATTATGGGTAATAGCCGCACCCATATTCCCGTTACCCTTAAAATCTTGTTTCCATTTCTTTGCACGTCCATTCAAAACTCAAAAATGTAAATCAAAGGAGAGCAAGCTGACCATAACCTAGGGAAGGAAAAAGGGGAAAATCAATCAAAGCTAAGCAATCAAGCAAGGGGAATTAATCAAAGATCAAATCTCAAGTTCCTTATCCTAAGCAAGGTGAATAATAATCAAAACCATCTCTATTTTTATTTTTAAGAGCGTTTGATTTCAGGTTTAAGTTTAAATCCATTATGATGATTTTTGATGATGATATGCTTGGATGTCATGATATGTTATATTCAAAAAAGTTTGTTTGATATATGTTTTATTTGATTTTAAGGATAAAATCGTTTATATTGGATTTCAAATGCCATGAGAATTTAATATGTTATGTAAAACATTATTTTGGAGATGAGTTTAATTTTTTATAATTTTCCAAGCTATGGAAAATTTATTATGAATTTTTTAAGGAAGAAATGAATATTTGGGTTTAAATTTTATTTCAGTTGTTAAATGAAGGAATTTAGGTCAGAAATTTTTATATGTTAGATACATATTAAAAGTGAATTTCTATGATTTTGGGGGATTTTTCCTATGTAATTTACTATGGAAATTAAATTTATTTATTTGGAGGATTTAAATGTTTTAATTGTTTTACTTAAGTGAAGGGTTTCTTTACTAATTACCTTTATTTAGATCTGAAATGAATGTGGTAGTTTTTAGAAAAGATTTGAAAAGTTTATGGCAACAGTTAATCGACAAAATTTCTATTGGTTTAGAAATTTGCCGAAAATTTTCAAATTAAAATAAACTGCAAGCACACGGCGTACACTTTGTAGTACGTGGCGAATACGGGTCGATCCGTAGGGAATAGTTAGAGTTTAAAAATCTATTCAATCAAATTAGACCAAATGTAGGAGAAATTGTTAACTAGAAATAAAATGAAGCTAAACTAGAATAAAAATTTGATTTAAAAACTATTGAACTAGGGATAATTTAGAGGCAAATCCACTCTCATATTTTTGTAAATCAACAAGAAAACAATTTGTGATCTCTAGTTTTGATATTAAGTGAAATATTGTTGTATTTATCATAAGTATGGTTTGTTTATGTTATTAATTAACATAACTCAAACCATCAAACTATAATACAACAAATTAACCACTTATAATTCTCATGAAAATGAAGTCAAAGCAAAAGCTATTTTAAGTATGATCTATTTACTATTGTAACTAGTAATATAGATCATCAAATTTCATTTTTACTTTAATTTCACAATCAAAATGGATTAGCAAATGATGATGCAAATTGTGTTTATGTTGAATAAGAATAGCTCATTTGCATAAGCAATGTAAGCTATCAAACTCACTTGTATAAACTTGCATCAAAATTGACTTTCATGAAGCACAAACAAAGAGATCATAAATCATAAAAAATGTTAAAATTACATAATATTTGAGAGCTTCATTACCCCTAAATTGAAGGGGTTTAGCTACTCATTTGTGTTATCAAATCAACACATGTAAGTTTCAACATTGAAAATGAAGCAAAGTAGAGAATAAACAAAAAAAGGAAGATTAACTACTAGAAGAAAATGGATTAGACTAGTGCATAAATGTAAATCTAAGCTATGAACATTAAGAGAAAGAGTGCATATAAATAAGCATTAACATAAAAACAAAGAAAAGCATGTAGACAAGAGAGGAAAATGAGGCTTGGAAGCCATTTTTATTTCATATAACATTGAGCTTACAATTTTGATCTCTTAATTTCCTAAGTAAAATGAAAGAGTGGATGATAGTTTCATGTACATAAGAGGGTTATTTATACATGCATAAAACCCTAATTCTATTTTTAGGGGGCTTCCCAAAATACCCCTTAGGAAGTGTGGAGGCCAAGTAATCATTAGCTTCTACTAATCATCATTTAAGTGTACATGAAGCCATTAATTCCATAAGCATGTTCATTAGCCTCTAATTTGTACATTAAGGTAGGTGGGTAGGTGGGGTCCTCCATGATCTTCACTTTGAATTATTTCCCTCTTCTTTCCTCTGTATTCATTTGTGCATGCATGTATCTTCATATAAGCCTCTTCCATATGCATCCAAATTCCTATAAAAATCATCAAAAATGTCCAAGTAAAAATTCTCAAATTTACACATGCACAAAAATGACCATTTTGCCCCTAAACGAAGATGAAAATATGATGGTTTGAAATTAATTGAATTTTGGTTTTAACATGTACAAATGCCCAAATATGATGTTTATTTAAATAAAAAGAGATAAAATATGGATGTAAATATACGCACATTTACGTGCACATCAGCAACCAATTAAAATTTTACAAATAGGCAAGTTAGTTAAAAAGTAATTACTTGAAAAGGCTATAAAATAGTTTTTGTACAGAAGTATGGTTTCGCCACTTCCAATAGTACCTTTCGTCCCTATACTTCCACCTCAACCAAGTCGAAACCAATACACAAATTATCAATGCATTGGTTCGTAGTGGATTGGAGAATGGCGGCAGGTATGGAGGCGAAATCATGCTTTCGAAGGGGTCGAAACCCGTTTAAATAGCTTTCGAAGACGTCACTTGCCTTGTCTTAAAAAGAATGCTTTCGAAAGGGTTTAAAATAGCTTTTGATGAGGTTGTCGCCTTTTTGTTAAAACGTAGCTTTCGAATGAGTTACCCTATTTTTAAATCAATCCTTTCAAAAGGGTAGTTTGAACCCAGTCGAAACCATGTTGCCGACCTTCTACCTTTCGAATGAATTAAAGTCATCAACTGGTTCGAAAGGTAGCTTTTGTTTTATAAATATAATAAGTCACTTCCCAAAACTTTCGAAAGGGCTCCAGTAGCCACATAAGGGTTTCAAAGGCAATGGCTTCAAAAGCAGTTTCGAAGCTATCCTTCTAAATGTTTTACTTAAATGATCTAAGCTTTCGAAAGGATGGTTCCGAAGCCATCAGTTTTCCTCAAAATCTTTTATATGAAGGTTAATGGTTTCGAAAGGGGTACTTTCATTTATATTCACTTTGATCCAAAAGATATTTTAAAGATAAACCCAATAGTTTCGAAAGCGGTACTTTCAAATGGTTTCGAAGCAATGTTTCTAAGCATACTTTAATACTTTAGAAAGGATTGTTTTGATGTTTTCAAAAGGAATGTTTTGATGCTTTCAAAAGATTTCGAAAGCTATATGTTTTGAGTGTTTTGAAAGGCAAATGCTTAGTGTTTTGAAAAGAAAATATGAATGCTTTCGAAGGAGGTTTTCCAATGGTTTCAAAAGTAAAGGTATAATGTTTCGAAAGCCTTAGTTTTCAAAAACAAAGAACCCAATCTCATTTTTAAAAGAAAACCCATGGAAAAAATAAATGAGTTTTGAAATGGCTTTTAAATATGGAGTTTTTGAAGAAACTTTCCTTGATGAAGTAATAGGTTAAAGGGATTAACCATGTTTCATAAGAAAATGATTTCAAGGATATTAAACCATAGATGTTGGTGTTATTATGTTATAACGTTTTCTTCTTCTAATATATGTATTCACTGTAAAATGGACCCATAACTGTATTTTGGGGAGAAAGGGCAGAATAACCAGTTAGGTTGACCCTGTAGTGAATATAAATTGAATTAACTCCTGAATGAGTAGAATTGCATCCAGGAGGTCGGGAAGGCTATAATATAGGATGCCTAAATACTAATTAAAGAAGTTGTCAGATACACCGGTTCATAGTAAACCCATGAATACTATATATAGAAAGAGTTATTGGTAGGGGCCAATAGGTTTGAAGTGAACCCATGAAAACTATATCCGGATTAAGTTATTGACAGAAGTCAATAGGTTCCTAGTCAACCCATGAAAACTATGATATAAGAGAAGTTATTGGAGATACTAATTGGTTCAGGGAGAACCCATTAATAATGAAGTTATTGGCAGAGGCCAATAGGTTCTTAGTGACCTCATGAAAACTATGAAACAGGATAGATAGTCCATAAGCTTTAAACAGGTTATTAGTCAATCCATGAAAACTAATAGTTAACGGTAACCCTAGAAGTTGTTGATATTTGGCAGCAGAGTAGATGGTGATTGAGTAGTTTTTTAGGCAATTGAGTGGTGGTTTTGCTGTGATGGCTGAAGTGTTGAAGTATTGAAGGTATGGAGGGGTTTAGGCAATAAAGTGAAGGGAGGCAGTAAGGGATATGTAGTGCAATATAGGGCAGTGGATTAAATGGAGCTTGGTGGAAATGTTTCAGTTGATGGTTGTAGTTTTGGAGTTATATGTTGAATGTGGGAAGTAGATTTTTGAATTGAAGTGAGTTGGTGAGGAGTATTTGTATGTAGAGGCAGAGGGTGATGGTTGTAATGGTGGTGTGCAGTGAATAGGGGAAGAGGCAGTGAACAGGGAAAGATTGTGCATAGTGCATAGAACAGTAACAGTGTATTTTTTTTGATATTTTAGAAAATGTAAATAAGGGAAGAAAATTGAAATGTAAATATAAAAGTGGCAATGCAATAAACTAGCTTTATTTGAAATGGTGTATGTTGTATTATTATATTTTTTTTCTTTTTTAATAGAAATATGCAAATGTAAAAAGGAAATTAGCAAACAACAAAATCAAAATGCACACAAACAAAAATGAAAACAAACAAAAAAACACACACAAAATTTCTTTTTTTTAAATTGCAAGACAAACACACAAAAAGTAAACGAAAAATAATTCGAAGAATAGAAAATTAAAATCAAATCAACTCCCCGACAACGGCGCCAAAAACTTGTTGATCGACAAAATTTCTATCGGTTTAGAAATTTACCGAAAAATTCAAATTAAAATAAACCGCAAGCGCACGGCGTACACTTTGTAGTACATGGCGAATACGGGTCGATCCGCAGGGAATTCTTAGAGTTTAAAAATCTATTCAATCAAATTAGACCAAATGTAGGAGAAATTGTTAACTAGAAATAAAATGAAGCTAAACTAGAATAAAAATTTGATTTTAAAACTATTAAACTAGAGAATAATTTAGAGGCAAATCCACTCTCATATTTTTGTAAATCAACAAGCAAACAATTTGTGATCTCTAGTTTTGATATTAAGTGAAATATTGTTGTATTTATTATAAGTATGGTTTGTTTATGTTATTAATTAACATAACTCAAACCATCAAACTATAATACAACAAATTAACCACTTATAATTCTCATGAAAATGAAGCCAAAGCAAAAGCTATTTTAAGTATGATCTATTTACTATTGTAACTAGTAATATAGATCATCAAATTTCATTTTTACTTTAATTTCACAATCAAAAATGGATTAGCAAATGATGATGCAAATTGTGTTTATGTTGAATAAGAATAGCTCATTTGCATAAGCAATATAAGCTATCAAACTCACTTGTATAAACTTGCGTCAAAATTGACTTTCATGAAGCACAAACAAAGAGATCATAAATCATAAAAAATGTTGAAATTACATAATATTTGAGAGCTTCATTACCCCTTAATTGAAGGGTTTTAGCTACTCATTTGTGTTATCAAATCAACACATGTATGTTTCAACATTGAAAATGAAGCAAAGTAGAGAATAAACAAAAAAAGGAAGATTAACATTAAGAGAAAGAGAGCATAGAAATAAGCATTAACATAAAAACAGAGAAAAGCATGTAGACAAGAGAGGAAGAAGATGGATTAGACTAGTGCATAAATGTAAATCTAAGCTATGAACATTAAGAGAAAGAGAGCATAGAAATAAGCATTAACATAAAAACAAAGAAAAGCATGTAGACAAGAGAGGAAAAAGAGGACTGGAAGCCATTTTTATTTCATATAACATTGAGCTTACAATTTTGATCTCTTAATTTCCTAAGTAAAATGAAAGAGTAGATGATAGTTTCATGTACATAAGAGGGTTATTTATACATGCATAAAACCCTAATTCTATTTTTAGGGGGCTTCCCAAAATACCCCTTAGGAAGTGTGGAGGCCAAGTAATCATTAGCTTCTACTAATCATCATTTAATTGTACATGAAGCCATTAATTCCATAAGCATGTTCATTAGCCTCTAATTTGTACATTAAGGTAGGTGGGTAGGTGGGATCCTCCATGATCTTCACTTTGAATTATTTCCCTCTTCTTTCCTCTGTATTCATTTGTGCATGCATGTATCTTCATATAAGCCTCTTCCATATGCATCCAAATTCCTATAAAAATCATCAAAAATGTCCAAGTAAAAATTCTCAAATTTACACATGCATAAAAATGACCATTTTGCCCCTGAACGAAGATGAAAATATGATGGTTTGAAATTAATTGAATTTTGGTTTTAACATGTACAAATGCCCAAATATGATGTTTATTTAAATAAAAAGAGATAAAATATGGATGTAAATATACACACATTTACGTGCACATCAAATACCCCCACACTTATCTTTTTATTCGTCCTCGAATAAAGGAAAACTAAGATAAATCCGTTTTCGTTGGGAGCACGATTGCATTGAGCGTATGCAACAAGCCATTAAACCTCTGGGTGTCCCCAGTAGGACGAGTGTTGTCTCGTGAGGGTTTTCAGCGGATACTACCCACAAAATCCAGATGCAAAGTGAAAATATTTACAAAATGCAAGATTTATTTACAATGGGATGAATGCAAGTTCTTGAAACTATTTACAAATGAAGGATTTACAAAGAAGCTAAATATAAGTCTTGGTCATTATCTTGAAAATTTAAGTCATTTACTTGTCAAAATTTCCAACAAAATCAAGTTATCATAACAAATAGACAATAGTTTAACTCGTTGTTTCGGTTGATAACAAAGTGTAACTATGAAATAAATCCTTAGTTGATTATCAAAGTTTGTCAAAGTGGTATTCTCATTTCTTTTCAATAATAAGTTCAATCAAACAAGTTAAAATTGTGCTTGGATTTCAATTGCTTACTCTCTCTTACTTGAAAATTTCATTGATATTGACAATATTTACATATGCCTAACTCAGGTAAACTGAGGCCAGATATATTACCCGTGCACTGCCTTGCGGACTGATGTGAGGGGAATACAGAGCGTGGCGAGTGAACACACAAGTGTGAACACTTATCGACTGTAGGCGTTATTAAAAAGAATTTTTATATACATACACCTAACTCAGATAAACTAAGGCCAGATATATCGATCATGCACTGCCTTTCGGGCTTACGTGAGAAGGGTACAGAGCATGGCGAGTGAACACATGACTCTAGATGTTAATATATATATATATATATATATACATATATACAAATGTTTTTTTAGAAAGAGAGAGTTTTGCAAAATCATCTTAGCACCATTTAACTTAGAAGATAAAAATGTTATATCCTTTACTTTAAATTTACCATTTTTTTAAACAAAGATTTTCAATTAGAACATACTTCATAATTAACACATATGAACCTTCCTATATACTAGTTAGACCATTATTATTTGTAATCAAACTTCATTTTTATTTTTGTTAAGACAAATAAATTTTCAAAACTTTCAATTTATTAACCAAAACTTATACTTATCCCATAGTGTTTCCTAAAAAATAAATCAAAATGCTAAAAAGAAAATGTTTTTGAGATTTTGAAATTTTGAGATTTTTTTAGTTAAAAGAAAATTCAAAATTCAAAAATGCCATGAAACTAAAAATTGAAAATGAGACTCCCCCCTCCCCACACTTAATTTTGACTATGTCCCCACAGTCAATGCATGATATAATGAGTGTAACGGGGAAAAATATGTACATATTTACAAAAGAGGGTTAACATTCTTACTAGATGTAGCTTGGCTCATGAAGAATCATGAGCTCCTCCTCTTGGTTACCGGGTAATTCCAAGAAAGGTTTTAAACGATGACCATTAACTTTGAAAATCGATCCATCCCTGGGGTTTTATATTTCTACGACACCATGTGGAAAAACAGTTCGTACCATAAATGGTCTGGTCCATCTTGATTTAAGTTTCCCAGGGAATAAAGGAAGTCTTGAGTCATATAAAGGAACTTTTTGGTTAGGCGAAAACGTTTTCCTTAGGATTGACTTGTCATGAAAATTTTTGGTTCTTTCTTTGTAAATTTTCTCAATTTCATACGCGTCGTTCCTAAGTTCTTCTAGTTCGTTGAGTTGTAGTTTTCGGCTTTCGCCAGCTTTCTCAAGATCAAAGTTTAAGTTCTTAATTGCCCACAACGCTTTGTGTTCGATTTCAACAGGTAAATGGCAAGCTTTACCGTAAACTAAACGAAATGGAGACATCCCAAGGTTAGTTTTAAAAGCAGTACGGTAAGCCTAAAGTGCGTCGGTTAATTTCTGAGACCAATCTTTTCGATTTTTATTGACAGTTTTCTCCAAGATTTGTTTTATTTGTCGATTTGAAACTTCAACTTAGCCACAAGTCTGAGGATGATACGGAGTGGATAACTTGTGGGTTATCGAGTATTTTTTCATTAAAGTTTCAAAAGAACGGTTGCAAAAATGGGTCCCGTTATCACTGATTATTGTGCGAGGTGTGCCGAACCTCGAAAATATGTTTTCTTTGAGAAATTTCACAACAATTTTATGGTCATTGGTTTTGCAAGGAACGGCTTCGACCCATTTTGAAACGTAATCGACAGCGAGAAGGATATACAAGTTTCCAAAAGAATTGGGAAAAGGTCCCATAAAGTCTATATCCCATACATCAAAGATTTCGATCGTAAGAATGGGGTTTGGAGGCATCATATCTCGTCGAGAAATTCGTCCAAGCATTTGACATCGATCGCAAGTTTTATAAAATTCAAACGAGTCTTTGAAAAGAGAAGGCCAATAGAAACCACACTAAAGCACTTTTTCCACAGTTTTTCGAGGACCGAAATGTCCACCACACGCTTGATCGTGGCAAAATGAAAGAACACTCCTAATCTCATTATCCGGAATGCAACGTTGGATGATTTGGTCTGAAGAAGTATGGATCGTCCCAATAGAAATACTTCACTTGGGACATGAATTTGCATTTGTCTTGTTTGGACCACGATGAGGGAGTTTATTTAGTGACTAAGTAGTTCACTATATCATCGTACCATGGGTCGATAGAAATTGAAAGGAGTTGTTCATCGGGAAAGTTTTCATTGATTAGCAAAGAAGATGGTGCGTTCGGAAGACGAGACAAGAGATCGGCTATGACGTTATCGGATCCTTTTTTGTCTTTAATTGTAAGGTCAAATTCTTGAAGTAAAAGGATCCAACGAATCAAGCGGGATTTGGCATCCTTTTTAGCGAAGAGATATCGAAGCGTAGAGTGGTCCGTGTACACAGTAATGTGTGACCCTATCAAGTTTTATCGGAATTTTTCAAAAGCAAAAATGACAGCTAGAAGCTCTTTTTTGGTTGTTGTGTAGTTGAGTTGAGCGTCGTTCATAGTCATACTCGCGTAGTAAATGACGTGAAGGATCTTGTTGATGCATTGTCCTAAGATAGCACCAATGGCAAAGTTCGAAGCATCACACATTATTTCGAATGGAAGATCCTAATTGGGTGTGCAAATGATTGGAGCAGAAATGAGTTCGTTCTTAAGACGTTCAAAAGAAGAGATACAATCAGAGTTAAAATCGAAAGGAATGTCTTTTCCAAGAAGAGTCGTCAAAGGACGAGCAATTTTGCTAAAGTCTTTCACAAAGCGTCGGTAAAACCAACGTGTCCAAGAAATGATCGAATGTCCTTAATTAACAGTTTTGGGAATGGGTTGATTTGCAATGACATCGATTTTCGCTTTATCTACCTCATTGCCTTTATTTGAGATGATATGTCCAAGGACTATGCCTTGTTTGACCATAAAGTGGCATTTTTCCCAATTCAAGGTCAAATATTTTTCTTTACATCGATTTAGAACCAATTCGAGATGATGTAAACATTGGGAAAAAGAATCGCCAAAGATTGAGAAATCATCCATAAAAACTTCTAGATCATTTTTTTTTTTACTTTCACTTTTGAACTTTCTAAAGCATTCAATCATGTCGGAAAAGATTCCAACCATGCATCGTTGGAAGGTCGCACGAGCGTTACAAAGTCCGAATGGCATACGTCGATAAGCAAATGTACCGAATGGACACGTGAAAGTTGTTTTCTCTTGATCTTCGGGAGCGATGGGAATTTGGTTATAGCCGGAATAACCATCAAGGAAGCAGTAAAATTCGTGGCCGGCTAAACGTTCGAGCATTTGGTCAATGAAGGGAAGAGGGAAGTGATCTTTTCGTGTTGCGGCATTTAGTTTTCGATAGTCAATGCAAACACACCAACCCGTTTGAGTACGAGTTGGAATAAGTTCATTTGAATCGTTCTTGACAACAGTTAGCCTAGAATTTTTTAGTACAACGTGAATTGGGCTAACCCATGACTATCAGAGATTAGGTAAATGATTCTGTTGTCGAGAAGTTTAAGAATTTCATCACGCACCGCATCTTTCATTTTTGGATTAAGCCTTCGTTGCGCGTCACAAACAGGCTTGGCATCGTCGATTAAATGGATGAGATGTTGAACAATAGCATGGCTAATCCCCTTTATATCGGAGATCGACCATCCAATCGATTCCTTGTTTTTCGAAAGAATAGAAAGTAAGGAGGTTTTTGGTCAAGAGAGAGAGTCGTAGAAATTATGATGGGTAACATTTCGTTATCACCTAAGTATGCACTTAAGGTGATCGGGAAGTGGTTTGAGGTCCAACTTTGGGAGTTTTTCGATCAAAGAATTGGGTTGAGATTGGGACTCAACTGGAAGCGATTCAAAGGGAAGAGTGTATTCAATTTCGCTGGGAATTTCATGAAACAATTTTTCATATTTAGCTTCGCGTTTGTCGCTAAGGTCAAGTGTCTCGTTTTCGAAGTTTTCGTGAATGGCACTAACTTCCAACGTTTGGTCATGAGTTTCGTTCGATTGGCTTTCAAGATTGAAAATGTTGAGATCCAAAGTCATGTTTCCAAAACAAATTTTCATCGATCCATTATGACAATTGATTAAGGCGTTCGAGGTAGCTTAGAATGGTCGGCCTAAAATCAGTGGAATTTGACTTGCGGGATTTGACACGGGTTATGTTTCAAGAACGATAAAATCAATGGGGAATGTGAATTTCCCTACTCGGATGAGCACGTCCTCGATTTCTCCCACGGGCTTCTTAATGGAACGATCGACAAATTGAAGCGTTACTTTTGTAGGTTTAAGCTCACCTAAGCTTAATAGTTCATACACGGAGTATGGAATCAAGTTGACACTCGCACCTAAGTCTATCAAACATTTGTTAATCGTTTTGTCTCCAATTGTACACGAAATCATAGGGCAGCCAGGATCTTTGTATTTGACGGGCATGGATTGGGACAAGACTTCACTCAAACTGGCGGCTAAGAAGACTTTTTTGGGCACTTGAGTGTGTCGTTTTTGGGTGCACAAGTCCTTAAGAAATTTCACGTAAGTGGGAATTTGTTGAACAATATCAAGAAGCGGAATGTTAACTTTGACTTGTTTAAAAATTTCCAACAACTTTTCCATTTGATCCGAGTGTTTCTTAGGTCGAAGACGATGTGGAAATGGGACACGATACTCGGTAGGTGGGTCTACTCAAGTAGAAGAAGAAGTTTTGATTGGCATTCGATTCAACATTTGGCTCCATGTTCTGTTCAGATTCATTCATTGTTTTAGAAGTATCGAGAGAAGTTTTCGGTAAATCGTTTTGATTAACGACTTGATTATCGATTTGTTTCCCGGAACGAAGAGTTGTGATGGCATTCAATTAGATGACGTTGCTATCTTGAACAACATGGGCTTGATTTGAATTTGCATTTTGATTTCTGGGATTTGGAAGGGGCTGGCTTGGGAATGTTCCTCGTTCGCGTTCACTTACAGATGTGGCTAATTGACTCATTTGCATTTCTAGTTTTGCAATCGATTGGTTTGTGTTTTGCATATATGAAGTCAATAAATTTTGCAAATTACTGTTTGATTGAAGGCTTTGAGTAGTTGCTTTAGCCAACATTTCAAGAGTTTTCTCAAGAGAAGTTAAACGTTTATCGTCTTGGGGAGGACGAGCTAAAGTTAAACGTTTCAAGAGTTTTTTTTAATTACAAGAAGAAAAGAAACTTGAAAATATGACAAAATTCTCTTTTTTTAAGGCCCGGCCCAATTTATAAACACTTACTAAACAAATTATCAAACTAAAATTCACTAAACCAGAGAATCCATTCGCACTTCATTAAACTTCATTAAACCAAGTTTCCAAAATCATGCATTCACACTCCACACCCGATCAAAAATTCGAATTCGCAATTCACTACACAAAAATTTTCAAAATCGAAAAAAAGGGAAGGGTGAGGTAGCGATTTGAATTGGGTAGAGGCACTGTTGGGTTTGTCGCGACTGGGTTTGGGTTAAGGTCGAATTGAGGGGGATTGGAGGTCGCGAATTGGATGGTGTAGCTTGGGTACAACGGATGGTCGGTGGTTCGATTGTGATGGTGATTTCGATGGGAAGGAGATTGGTCTGGGTTTCGATATAGGGCGATCAGTGATTTCGAATTTGAGTTCGAATTGAGTTTTGATGCGTCGAATTGGTTTGGGTAGTCGAGTTGTCTCAGAGGCTCTGGTTCGTTGTAGTGGGCGGTGGATGGTGAGAGGAAGAATGGAAGCAGTGGGTAATGTTGAACTGTTAGGTGATGGTTATATGATTTTGGAAGCAGGCAGAAGTGGATGTGGCCTTGGCAATGTTAAAGTCTGAATTGCAGTTCTGTGATGTTTGGGAAGCTGCTAGCTTCGGGTTTGCAGAGGACAAGGAGGTTGTTGTATGAAGGGGTAGTATGTCTGCAGTGGAAGGTATGTGACAATTTCTGGTGATGTATGTGATGGAATTTGAGTAAGAGGTGTTAGACTGTTGAATTGAGTTGCTACAGTCGGGTTTTTTTGTTGGAATGCGGAATGTAATGGAGGAGATGGGTAGTTGCAGTTGTATGCATCAGATTGATGTGGAAGGAGTAGGTGGTTCATGCGAGCAGTTTGAGTGACAATGTGATGGTTTGCTATGTATATAGCAGAGATGAGTTGTAGTATGTAACAGTGAGAGTGGATTTATGGAGTGATAGTAAGGTGGTCAGGTGTTATGAATTGACAGTCGACTGGATTGTACAAGGATGGTATTGATAATGGTTGTGTAAAGTGGAGATGTGCACTGTAGTTCTGTGCACTGTGTGCACAGTTGTGTGATGTATGGTATTTTGGGACTGTTATATTGAGGGCACAGTGGCAGATATGTTTGAAATGGAAGAGGCAATACAATGTTGTAGTGCTGATCAAGTTTGGTGAACATGGAGATAGTGGAGAAGTTGTTGATATTTGGCATCAGAGTAGATGGTGATTGAGTAGTTTTGTAGCCAATTGAGTGGTGGTTTTGCTGTGATGGCTGAAGTGTTGAAGTATTGAAGGTATGGAGGGTTTAGGCAATAAAGTGAAGGGAGGCAGTAAGGGATATGTAGTGCAATATAGGGCAGTGGATTAAATGGAGCTTGGTGGAAATGTTTCAGTTGATGGTTGCAGTTTTGGAGTTATATGTTGAATGTGGGAAGTAGATTTTTGAATTGAAGTGAGTTGGTGAGGAGTATTTGTATGTAGAGGCAGAGGGTGATGATTGTAATGGTGGTGTGCAGTGAATAGGGGAAGAGGCAGTGAACAGGGAAAGATTGTGCATAGTGCATAGAACAGTAACAATGTATTTTTTTTTGATATTTTAGAAAATGTAAATAAGGGAAGAAAATTGAAATGTAAATATAAAAGTGGCAATGCAATAAACTAGCTTTATTTGAAATGGTGTATGTTGTATTATTATATATTTTTTCCTTTTTAATAGAAATATGCAAATGTAAAAAGGAAACTAGCAAACAACAAAATCAAAATGCACACAAACAAAAATGAAAACAAACAAAAAAACACACACAATTTTTTTTTAAAATTGCAAGACAAACACACAAAAAGTAAACGAAAAATAATTCGAAGAATAGAAAATTAAAATCAAATCAACTCCCCGACAACGGCGCCAAAAACTTGTTGATCGACAAAATTTCTATCGGTTTAGAAATTTACCGAAAAATTCAAATTAAAATAAACCGCAAGCGCACGGCGTACACTTTGTAGTACATGGCGAATACAGGTCGATCCGCAGGGAATTCTTAGAGTTTAAAAATCTATTCAATCAAATTAGACCAAATGTAGGAGAAATTGTTAACTAGAAATAAAATGAAGCTAAACTAGAATAAAAATTTGATTTTAAAACTATTGAGCTAGAGAATAATTTAGAGGCAAATCCACTCTCATATTTTTGTAAATCAACAAGCAAACAATTTGTGATCTCTAGTTTTGATATTAAGTGAAATATTGTTGTATTTATCATAAGTATGGTTTGTTTATGTTATTAATTAACATAACTCAAACCATCAAACTATAATACAACAAATTAACCACTTATAATTCTCATGAAAATGAAGTCAAAGCAAAAGCTATTTTAAGTATGATCTATTTACTATTGTAACTAGTAATATAGATCATCAAATTTCATTTTTACTTTAATTTCACAATCAAAATGGATTAGCAAATGATGATGCAAATTGTGTTTATGTTGAATAAGAATAGCTCATTTGCATAAGCAATGTAAGCTATCAAACTCACTTGTATAAACTTGCATCAAAATTGACTTTCATGAAGCACAAACAAAGAGATCATAAATCATAAAAAATGTTAAAATTACATAATATTTGAGAGCTTCATTACCCCTAAATTGAAGGGGTTTAGCTACTCATTTGTGTTATCAAATCAACACATGTAAGTTTCAACATTGAAAATGAAGCAAAGTAGAGAATAAACAAAAAAAGGAAGATTAACTACTAGAAGAAAATGGATTAGACTAGTGCATAAATGTAAATCTAAGCTATGAACATTAAGAGAAAGAGTGCATATAAATAAGCATTAACATAAAAACAAAGAAAAGCACGTAGACAAGAGAGGAAAATGAGGCTTGGAAGCCATTTTTATTTCATATAACATTGAGCTTACAATTTTGATCTCTTAATTTCCTAAGTAAAATGAAAGAGTAGATGATAGTTTCATGTACATAAGAGGGTTATTTATACATGCATAAAACCCTAATTCTATTTTTAGGGGGCTTCCCAAAATACCCCTTAGGAAGTGTGGAGGCCAAGTAATCATTAGCTTCTACTAATCATCATTTAAGTGTACATGAAGCCATTAATTCCATAAGCATGTTCATTAGCCTCTAATTTGTACATTAAGGTAGGTGGGTAGGTGGGGTCCTCCATGATCGTCACTTTGAATTATTTCCCTCTTCTTTCCTCTGTATTCATTTGTGCATGCATGTATCTTCATATAAGCCTCTTCCATATGCATCCAAATTCCTATAAAAATCATCAAAAATGTCCAAGTAAAAATTCTCAAATTTACACATGCACAAAAATGACCATTTTGCCCCTAAACGAAGATGAAAATATGATGGTTTGAAATTAATTGAATTTTGGTTTTAACATGTACAAATGCCCAAATATGATGTTTATTTAAATAAAAAGAGATAAATATGGATGTAAATATATGCACATTTACGTGCACATCAGCAACCAATTAAATTTTTACAAATAGGCAAGTTAGTTAAAAAGTAATTACTTGAAAAGGCTATAAAATAGTTTTTGTACAGAAGTATGGTTTCGCCACTTCCAATAGTACCTTTCGTCCTTATACTTCCACCTCAACCAAGTCGAAACCAATACACAAATTATCAATGCATTGGTTCGTAGTGGATTGGAGAATGGCGGTAGGTATGGAGGCGAAATCATGCTTTCGAAGGGGTCGAAACCCATTTAAATAGCTTTCGAAGACGTCACTTGCCTTGTCTTAAAAAGAATGCTTTCAAAAGGGTTTAAAATAGCTTTTGATGAGGTTGTCGCCTTTTTGTTAAAACGTAGCTTTCGAATGAGTTACCATATTTTTAAATCAATCCTTTCAAAAGGGTAGTTTGAACCCAGTCGAAACCATGTTGCCGACCTTCTACCTTTCGAATGAATTAAAGTCATCAACTGGTTCGAAAGGTAGCTTTTGTTTTATAAATATAATAAGTCACTTCCCAAAACTTTCGAAAGGGCTCCAGTAGCCACATAAGGGTTTCGAAGGCAATGGCTTCAAAAGCAGTTTCAAAGCTATCCTTCTAAATGTTTTACTTAAATGATCTAAGCTTTCGAAAGGATGGTTCCGAAGCCATCAGTTTTCCTCAAAATCTTTTATATGAAGGTTAATGGTTTCGAAAGGGGTACTTTCATTTATATTCACTTTGATCCAAAAGATATTTTAAAGATAAACCCAATAGTTTCGAAAGCGGTACTTTCAAATGGTTTCGAAGCAATGTTTCTAACATACTTTAATACTTTAGAAAGGATTGTTTTGATGTTTTCAAAAGGAATGTTTTGATGCTTTCAAAAGATTTCGAAAGCTATATGTTTTGAGTGTTTCGAAAGGCAAATGCTTAGTGTTTTGAAAAGAAAATATGAATGCTTTCGAAGGAGGTTTTCCAATGGTTTCAAAAGTAAAGGTATAATGTTTCGAAAGCCTTAGTTTTCAAAAACAAAGAACCCAATCTCATTTTTAAAAGAAAACCCATGGAAAAAATAAATGAGTTTTGAAATGGCTTTTAAATATGGAGTTTTTGAAGAAACTTTCCTTGATGAAGTAATAGGTTAAAGGGATTAACCATGTTTCATAAGAAAATGATTTCAAGGATATTAAACCATAGATGTTGGTGTTATTATGTTATAACGTTTTCTTCTTCTAATATATGTATTCACTGTAAAATGGACCCATAACTGTATTTTGGGGAGAAAGGGCAGAATAACCAGTTAGGTTGACCCTGTAGTGAATATAAATTGAATTAACTCCTGAATGAGTAGAATTGCATCCAGGAGGTCGGGAAGGCTATAATATAGGATGCCTAAATACTAATTAAAGAAGTTGTCAGATACACCGGTTCATAGTAAACCCATGAATACTATATATAGAAAGAGTTATTGGTAGGGGCCAATAGGTTTGAAGTGAACCCATGAAAACTATATCCGGATTAAGTTATTGACAGAAGTCAATAGGTTCCTAGTCAACCCATGAAAACTATGATATAAAAGAAGTTATTGGAGATACTAATTGGTTCAGGGATAACCCATTAATAATGAAGTTATTGGCATAGGCCAATAGGTTCTTAGTGACCTCATGAAAACTATGAAACCGGACAGATAGTCCATAAGCTTTAAACAGGTTATTAGTTAATCCATGAAAACTAATAGTTAACGGTAACCCTATAAAATATAACTATGACAAATAGTCAAAATGAACGGGGATGGGAAATCCAGAATGATTACTTGTTTGCATATCATCATAATATTTTAAATTGCTATGTTTTTAACCATTGTGGATGCAGGAGCACTGTATATAGTTATTATAAGTTTTTTATAAGATACTAGTGAAGAGAATTCCCGTTCCGTTAAGCAGCGTGGTCTCACTAGATATCTAAATGGTTCGAGATGGTAGATTATTATTCATACCAGGCTTTATGTCCACTCGAAGTTCATGTTTTCCCCTTAAACTCTCGGGTGCTCAATTAACCTTGTGTAGTTTGAGAGTTGAGGTTTTCAGGTTCTTCTTAGATGAATAAGCTTCTGGAGATGTGCTGGAGGCAAGCTAGCTAGTAGGAGTTCTTTTCTATTTTGATTCCACTGTATTTTGTTGTAAAGGCAAAGTTGTTTAATTGCCTATATTTAGACTCTGATCATCCAATGTGGCATCTTTATATGTCGCTCTTGGCATATGTTGTAATAATTATATTTTCTCCGAACGTGGTTCTCGAATATGAGATTATGTAATGAATTTGAAATGATTTAAAATGGAATGAGAAGTTGTTTAATGATTTTAAAAGTTTTCCATATCCATGTGTTTCTGTTATATCAATATATCTAACATTACCGTATTTGGTCACCGAGGATTAATAAATTTGGATGACTTCAGCATCCGTAGCTATTAGTTTTGGGCCTCGAAGTGGGGGATGTTACAAGTTGGTATCAGAGCATAGGTTTATGAAAACTTAAAAAAAATTTAAGCCTAAAAGATTTTTCAAAACATAATCCAATGAATCAGAAAATAAAATCGGGGTTTGGGTTAACGCTATAGTAACGTACTTGTATTTGATATATGTATATATAAGTACATATTCCCCTCTCTCTTAGACCGCTCTTCTGTATCTTATTAAGGCTCGTATGCAGATTTACGAAAAAGGTAGATATGGAGGCGGGAAATGGAAGAGGAAATCTCGATGGAGGAAGCACCACAACAAAAGGAAATGTTCGACCCACCAGGAGGAACCCGAGTCGATTGGAAAATGCTAATCAAAATGCAGATGCCAATGTAGGTGCTGGAAATCCGCCAGTAGATATAGGGATGATGTATCAGTTCTTCGTCAATTTGATGCAAGCAAAAGCAGCTGCTGAAGTTGCTGGGAATGTTGGAGGTGCTAATCCCATGGCTCCAATTTGGAATAATTATGCTAAGCTGAGTAGAGATTACACCAATCTTGATGGAAAGCCATTTGTGGGAATGGAGGATGCCATGAAGTTGAGAATTGGTTGTTGCATTGTGAGAGAATCTTCACTAACTTGGGATTGAATGATGAGCAAAAGAGGAGACTAGCCTCTAGGAAGTTGTAGGGAGCAGCACTTCATTGGTTGAATAGTGTTACTGCCGGACTTCCTGAGGAAGAGTTAACTTAGGCAGAATTTTGAAGGAGATTCGAGCAAAGGTTTTTGTCTGAGGTTGCTAAGTCTGCATTGTTGAGAAAGTTTATAGATTTCGTGCAGAGATGTCGATAATTGAGTACGCCACTAAGTTTGATGAGTTGTCCCAATATGGGTATGCTACTATTGACACCGTCATCAAGGGGAATGAGAAATTTATTCAGGGATTGGGACCCAAGATTGCTAAGGCGACTCTGCCACATCTTTGTGATCCTTGTAATGTTGTTGTGGAGATGGCAATCTGACATGAGGAAATGCTTACTATTTATTGGAAGGAAAAGCCTGTTGAGACCCAGGTTCTCAGGGGAAGAATAGGAAGTTCTTTAAGAAGAAGGGAACCTAGAATGGAGAGGCTGCCAAGAAGGAAAAGCTGATCTGGTTTGCTTTAAGTGTGATAAGAAGGGTCATTATGCTCACAGAACTGGCAAGGGTCCACAGAAAAGAAGAGCGCGAAGTGCTTTAACTGCGACCGGGTTAGGCATTATAAGAATTAGTGTCCGGAACCAGTCAGGGCGGATAAGGGAAAGGTTTTTGCTGTTGGACCATCATTTGCTAAGCCAACTGCTGCTGAGAAAGGAAAGACTGTGTGGAAGGTACGCTTTTGATTCAGAGTATATCAGTTAGGATACTATTTGATACCGGTACATCGCATTCAATTATATCTCAGTGTTTGGTTGATAGGTTATGCTTAGAACCCACATACCTTGTTACTTCCTTAAGAGTTGTGAATCCGATAGGAGGGTATGCAACTCTAGGGATAGATGTGACCAATTAGAACTTGATTTGTTAGGTCATAAGTTTGCATGCAGCCTGTATGTTTTTGATTTCGTAGATTTCGGGATCATTTTGGGTATGGATTAGTTGGGTAAATTTGAGGCTAGGATATTATGCCAAGATAGGGAAATATCACTAAAACACCCTGATAGCCATAACTGAATTATATTCTCAGTGCAGAATTGTGACCGAAGTGCTTGTGCTTTGTTGAGAGCTATGGAATTGGAAGAGGAGTTAGGACAGGTTCGAGTAGCAAGAGAGTTTACAAATGTTTTTGAGCCAGTTACAGGACTACCACCGAAACGAGTTGTTGAGTTTCAGATAGATCTTGTGTCAGGAGCTGAACTTGTAAGTAGACCACCTAGCAGGATGACACCGACCGAGATGAAAGAATTGAAGGTGTAGCTAGTGGATCTAGAAAGGAGAAATTTTATTAGACTAAGCAGTTCGCCTTGGGGAGCGGCCGCGGTGTTCGGGAAGAAACCGAATGGGTCGTTAAGGATGTATATCGACTATCGTAAGTTGAACGAGAAGACGATTAAGAATAAGCATCCTTTGTCGAGGATTGACGATCTATTTGATTGGTTGTGTGGAGCCAAAGTATTTTCCAAGTTGGATCTGGCAATAGGTTTCCATCAGTTAAGAGTGGTAGAGGATAGTATTCCATTGACAGCATTTCGAACTAGGTATGATTCGTATGAGTGGTTAGTAATGCCATTCGGGTTAAAGAATGCACCTGCTTTCTTCGTGGATTTGATGAACCGACTTTTTCGAGAGTACTTGGATAGGTTCGTGTTAGTGTTTATAGATGACATATTAGTACACTCCAAGATGAAAAAGAGCATGAAGATCATCTTAGAGTGGTGCTTGAGACGCTGATGCAGCATTAGCTAAAAGCGAAGTTTTCCAAGTGTCATTTTTGGAAGAAAGAGGTTAAGTTTCTTGGTCATGTGGTTTCAGAGAAGGGTTTATAGTCGATCCAGATAAGATCAAAGCTGTTAATAACTGGAAGAGACCAGAGACAGTGACTAAGATTAGAAGTTTTCTTGGACTTGTTGGCTATTATCGGAGATTCATTAAGGACTTCTTACGGATAGCAGCGCCTTTGGCTAAGTTGACCAGAAAGGACATGAAGTTTGTCTGGTCCGACAAATGTGAGGAAACATTCCTTAAGTTGAAGCATTTATTGACCAACGCACCTACGTTGGTAGTTCTAGACGGAAACCAAGGGTTGGTGGTGTATACCGATGCATGTAGGATTGGATTAGGAGCTATGTTGATGTAGAAGGGTAAAGTCATTGCTTATGCTTCACGACAGCTTAGACCACATGAGGTGAAATATCCTACTCATGATTTGGAGTTGGCTACAGTGATCTTCGCATTGAAGATTTGGAGACATTATCTTTTACGGGAGAGATTTGAGCTATACACAGATCATAAGTCCTTAAGGTATTTATTCTCTCAGAAGGAGTTGAATATGAGACAGCAGAGGTGGCTAGAGTTTTTAGTAGCCTATGATTTTGGTATAGAATATACACCTGGGAAAGGAAATTGGTAGGGGATGCCCTTAGTAGAAGACATCAGAATGTGGTGTTAGCTATGTTGGCAGAATGGAAAGATTTAGAAGCTTTGACTACTTATAGTGTGCAGTTAAGATTGACTTCTAGTTCTAGTCAGAGCACCGCTATGTTGTCCTGTTTAGAAGTTCGACCAGTGTTGATCGCAAGGATTGCTTCTAAGCCGAGGGAGGATCCATTATTAGCCGAGAGGATTAGAAGGCTTGAGGTTGGAACTGAGATCGATGATCTAAAGGATTTTAGTCTTGACCAGAGAAGATGGTTAAGAAAGAATGGATGATTGTGTGTTCCGAAGGTGGAGGACTTGAGAAGAGAAGTTCTTGGGGAATGTCATCGATCCAAATTTACGATTCATCCTAGAGGAACCAAGATGTATCAAGATATGAAGAGGAGCTTCTATTGGGAAGGTATGAAGAGAGATGCTAGCTTGTCGGTTAGGCAGTGTGCAACAAGTGAAGGAAGAACATTAGAAGCCGAGTGGTTTGTTTCAACCTTTGGAGATACCAGTTTGGAAGTAAGATTCAATATCCATGGATTTTATAGATGGGTTGCCAAGGTCAAATAGAGGAAATGAAAGTATATAGGTCATAGTGGACAGATTGACCAAGAGTTCCCATTTCATTCCAATTAAGTCAACCAGGACGGCACCTGTTTTAGCTAAGTTGCTCATGATGAACATAGTTAACTGCATGGAATTCCTAGTAGTATAGTCAGTGATAGAGATTCTTTATTTACTAGTGAATTCTGGAAGAGTCTACAGGATGCATTAGGTACCAAGCTTAAGATGAGTACTGCGTATCACCCTCGGATGGATGACAAACAGAGAGAGTCAATAAGGTACTCGAGGATTTATTGAGGGCATGTGTGCTTGACTTTGGTGGATCTTGGAAAGATCACCTACACTTAGTGGAGTTTTCCTATAATAACAGTTATCAAACTAGTATAGAAATGGCGCCTTTTGAAGTTTTGTATGGAAATCCATACAAATCACCAGCATGTTGGTTGGAGACTGGAGACAGATTAGTCTTGGGTCCAGATCTGGTTAGAGAGGCGATAGAGAAGATTGAGTTGATCCGAGAAAGGATGAAGGAAGCTCGGTCTAGATAGAAGAGTTATGCAGATAAGAGGCGTAAAGATCTAGAATTCTTATTTGGAGATAGGGTTTTCATTAAGGTATCACTGATGAAGGATGTGATACGATATGGAAAGTCGGGGAAACTGACACCGAGATATGTTGGTCTGTTCCAAGTTATAGAGAGGATCAGAAAGCTTGCATACAGAGTAGAGTTGCCGAGTAGTATGGCAGGTGTCCATAATGTGTTCCATGTGTCTCATCTTCTCAAGTATGTGCATGATCCAGAGAGTACTGTTCCTCCGACAGGGTTGGAAGATTTAATAGTAGAACCAAATTTGACTTTTGTTAAATAACCAGTTTGGGTTAAAGCGAGAGATAAAAAAAGGTTAAGGAACAAGATAGTCAAGTTGGTGAAAGTTCAGTGTATCGACAAGGAGAAGGACTGTACTTGGGAGACAGAAGACAAGATTAGAGATACTTATCCTGATCTACTGTGAGGGTATGTTTTATATTTGTTTTATATAAACTGTTGCTAGTCAGTTAGGCTAGTATGGTAGTTATGAGCTGTTACAGATGATTGTTATATTTAGTATTTAGTCCTTATAGAATTTCGAGAACGAAATTCTTTAAGGAGAGGAGCTTGTAACACCCCTAATTTTTAATAAGATTATTCAGGACATTAATTACATAAATTAAATAGAATAATGTAAATATTAGTGTGATAAGAGGATTGAAATTTGAAATTTATTTAAAGGCCTGCTTAAATAAACATAAAAATATGAGTTTATGGAAATGGCTTATTAGATAATTAATAAGAGAATAAAACAAGGGCATTATGGCTAATAGCCGCACCCATAATCCCATTACCCTCAAAATCTCGTTTCCATTATTTGCACGTCCATTTTTTCAAAACTCAAAAACGTAAATCAAAGAAGAGCAAGTCGGCCATAACTTAAGGAAGAAAAAGGGGAAAATCAATTAAAGCTAAGCAATCAAGCAAGGGGAATTAATCAAAGATCAAATCTCAAGTTCTTTATCCTAAGCAAGGTGAATAATAATCAAAACCATCTCTATTTTCGTTTCTAAGAGCATTTGATTACGGGTGTGAGATTAAATCCATTATGATGATTTTTGATGATTATATGCGTGGATTTCATGATATGTTATATTCAAACAAGTTTGTTTGATATATGTTTTATTCGATTTTAAGGCTAAAATTGTTTATATTGGATTTCAAATGCCATGAGGATATAATATGTTATGTATAACATTATTTTGGAGATGGGTTTAATTTTTTATAATTTTCCAAGCTATGGAAATTTATTATGAATTTTTAAAGGAAGAAATGAATATTTTGGTTTAAATTTTATTTCAGCTATTAAATGAAGAAATTTGAGTCAGAAATTTTTATATGTTGGATAACATATTAAAAGTGAATTTCTATGATTTTGAGGATTTTTCCTAATTAATTTACTATGGAAATTAAATTAATTTATTTGAAGGATTTAAATGTTTAAATTGTTTTTCTTAAGGGAAGGGCTTCTTTGCTAATTACCTTTATTTATATTTGAAATGAATGCGGAAGTTTTTAGAAAAGAATTTGAAAATTTTATGGCAACTAATTAAATTTTTTCAAATAGGCAGGTTAGTTAAAAAGCATTTACTTTAAAAGGCTATAAAATAGTTTTTGTACAGAAGTATGGTTTCACCACTTCCAATAGTACCTTTCGAATCTATACTTCCGCCTCAACCAAGTCGAAACCAATACACAAGGTATCAATGCATTGGTATGTAGTGGATTGGAAAATGGCGGCAAGTATGGAGTCGAAACCATGCTTTCGAAGGGCCGAAACCGATTTAAATAGCTTTCGAAGATGCCACTTGCCTTGTTTTCAAAATAATGTTTTCGAAAGGGTTTAAAATAGCTTCCGATGAGGTTGCCGGCTTTTTGTTAAAGTGCAGCTTTCGAATGAGTTACCCTATTTTTAAATCAACGCTTTCGAAAGGGTAGTTTGAACCCAATCGTAACCATGCTGCCGGCCTTATACCTTTCGAATGAATTGAAGTCATCAACTAGTTCGAAAGGTAGATTTTGTTTAAAAAATATAATAAGTCACTTCCCAAAGCTTTCAAAAGGGCTCCAGTAGCCACATAAGGGTTTTGAAGGAAATGGCTTCGAAAGGGGTTTCGAAGCTATCTTTCTAAATGTTTTACTTAAATGATTTAAGCTTTCGAAAGGATGGTTCCAAAGCCATCCGTTTTCCCAAAAATCTTTTATATGAAGGTTAATGGTTTCAAAAGGGGTACTTTCATTTATATTCACTTTGACCCAAAGAAATTTCAAAGATGAACCCAATAGTTTCGAAAGAGGTACTTTCAAATGGTTTCGAACCAATGCTTCTATGTATACTTTAATACTTTCAAAATGATTATTTTGATGGTTTCGAAAGGAAGGTTTTGATGCTTTCGAAGGGTTTCGAAAGTCATATGTTTTAAATGTTTCGAAAGGAATATGCTTAGTGTTTTGAAAATAAAATATGAATGCTTTCGAAGGAGGGTTTCCAATGGTTTTGAAAGTAAAGGTATAAGGCTTCAAAAGCCTTAGTTTTCAAAAACAAAGAACGCAATCTCATTTTTAAAGGAAAACCCATGGAAAAATAAATGATTTTTGAAATGGCTTTTAAATATGGAGTTTTTGAAGAAGCTTTCCTTGATGAAGTAATAGGTTAAAGGGATTAACCATGTTTCATATGAAAATGATTTCAAGGATATTAAACCATAGATGTTGGTGTTATTATGTTATTACGTTATCTTCTTCTAATATACATATTCACTGTAAAATGGACCCATAACTGTATTTTGGGGAGAAAAGGCAGAATAACTAGTTAGGTTGACTCAGTAGTGAATATAAATTGAATTAACTCCTGAATGAGTAGAATTGCACCCAGGAGGTCAGGAAGACTAGAATATAGGATGCCTAAATACTGATTAAAGAAGTTGTCAGATACACAGGTTCATAGTAAACCCACGAATACTATATATAGAAAGAGTTATTGGTAGGAGCCAATAGGTTTATAGTGAACCCATGAAAACTATATCCGGATTAAGTTATTGACAGAAGTCAATAGGTTCCTAGTCAACCCATGAAAACTATGAAATAAGAGAAGTTATTGGAGATACCAATAGGTTCAGGGAGATCCCATTAATAATGAAGTTATTGCCAAGGGCCAATAGGTTCTTAGTGATCCCATGAAAACTATGAAACCAGACAGATAGTCCAGCTTAAACAGGTTATTAGTCAGCCAATGAAAACTAATAGGTTAACGGTAACCCTAGAAACTATAACTATGACAGATAGTCAAATGAACGGGGATGGGAAATCCAGAATGATTACTTGTTTGCATATCATCATAATATTTTAAATTTCTATGTTTTTAACCATTGTGGATGTAGGAGCAAGATATATGGTTATTATAAGTTTTTTATAAGATACTAGTGAGGGGAAAACCCATTCCGCTAAGCGGCGTTGTCTCACTAGATATCTAAATGGTTCGAGATAGTAGGTTATTATTCACACCAGGCTTTATGTATGACTCGAAGTTTATTTTTTCCCCTTAAACTCTCTGGTGCCCAATTAACTTTGAGTAGTTTAAGAGTTGAGGTTTTCAAGTTCTTCTTAGACGAATAAGCTTCCGGAGATATGTAGGAGGCAAGCTAGCTAGTTGGAGTTCTTTTCTATTTTGATTCCGCTGTGTTTTGTTGTAAAGCAAAGTTGTTTAATTGCCTATATTTAGACTCTGATCATCCAAGGGTCATATTCATATGTCGCTCTTGGCGTATGTTGTTATATTTATATTTCCCCTGAACGTGGTTCTCGAATCTAGGATTATGTAATGAATTTGAAATGATTTGAAATGGAATGAGAAAATTTCTTAATGTTTTCATGTGTTTCTGTTATATCAATGTATCTAACACTACCGTATTTGGTCGCCGAAGATTACTAAATATGGATGACTGCAGCATCCGTAGCCGTTAGTTTTGGACCTCCAAATGGGGGATGTTACAAGGGTGGAGGTGTTTGCACTAGTTTCAAAGAGGGGTTTCTATAGTATATATTTACTTATATATTTATTTCTTTTTCTATGTTTTCCATTGTTTTATTAAGAGGGAAGCCATTAAAATAGCTTAGATTGAAGAAGAAGGAGATGAAGAAACGAGTGAATGAAGGAGTGAATAAGTGCATGTATTTATAGATTTTTCAAGCCTTAGTCCTTAAGCAACTTAGCTTAAATATCTCTCATCCTTTCCATCACTTTATGGCCATGACTTCTACCTCCCATCACCCTCCATGTGCTCGGCCCACACCCTCTTCTATCATCACCATCATATCATGGCATGTGCATGGACTTTGTTTGCTTAAGGATGAAGTTATATAAAATATCTTGGATATTTTTAAGTGTATATGTATGCATATTTGTATTTATCTTATATGTATGTATATGTGTGTATGTTACATGTATGTGCGAGTGTATGTAGGTGCATAAGAGAACAAACAACGTATCGGAAAGCCGATTCCCAATCACATTTCACTTATAAATTAAATTACACATAAATGTAAAAAAAAATTGAAAGCTAACTTCTCATTATTATAAATGAATTAAAATGATCACATTTGAATTATAATGCCATATAAATTAATATTAAACAATTGTTTACAATAAGTGCTATTATATCAATAAAGCGATATCAATTTTCCTCATGATTTCAAATCAAATATATATATATATATATATATATCTTTATAAAACTATTATAAATGATTTATTATCACTATATAACTAATTAAATGAATTATTATCATTTTAAAACAATTATTTGAATAATTAAATAACTTTTAAATCATTAAAATCTCAATTTAAATTAAATAATTAATTATTAAATATGATGATATTATTGATGATGTCATAAATACATTTTATTTTCAAAAATAAAATAAATAATTTTATTTCATATTCTTGTTTAATTGGATAAATAAGTGTATGTATCCAGTTCCGTGCGCGACGTCTGGCGATTATAGAGTGGTTTATCGATAAAACAATTTTCAGCCATTTTATCGATGTTCTTTCAGAGTATATATTTTCGTAGATACTTTTCCAAAATAAGATTACCATTATTATTTATTGTTCAAAACATATCATTGTTTATATTAAAAAATCTTATATTTGAATATTTTAAAAATAAATATAATTCATCAAAGTGATAAATTTGTCGGTCGTTACATAAATGAAATGAAAAAAAAAACGAAGTTGAGCTAATGAATGTAGTTGCTACGAAATTGATGATAGAAAATGAGAAGCGATAAATGAATTTGATAAGCGAAAAGTAAAATGCATAGTAAAATAAAGACCTAGGTTCAAACATAAATGATGTAGAGGCAGTAAAGAAAATGTAAGTAAATAAATATACATAAATATAAAATATGTACATATGTAACCTTGGATATGGGATTATGATGGGTGTGAATAAGTGTAAATTCTCTGTTATAATTATAGAGAATAGGTGATGTAACGACCCATAATTTAATCACTTTGAACATGAATAGTTAATATGTTTTTAAATGATTAAATAATGGATTTTATATCTAGAATTATTAACCTAGCCTAATAAAACAGAATAGTATAATTACCTACCTAATAAAACAGAATAGTATAATTACTTGTCTAATAAAACAAGAGAGAATTATTAACCTTGCCTAATAAAACAGAATAGTATAATTACTTGTCTAATAAAACAAAATAGCATAATGATTATTATATTCCATACGGATGGTTGCCATTGGACCAAAATCTGGTCGAATCAGGTTATGCCATGCGGATGGTTGCCATTGGACCAAAATCTGGTCGAATCAGGTTAGGACATAGTTGATAAGGAGAATTCCTATTGGACCAAATTATGGTCGAATCAAATTAAGCCACAAGGATGTTTTCTATTGGACCAAAATGTGGTCGAATCAAATTAGGCCATATGGCTGGTTTCTATTGGACCAAAATCTGGTCGAATCAGGTTAAGCTGTAGGAAATGACTAAAGTACCCTTCTCTTCACCTATAAATACCCAAGTCCATGTCTCATTTTAATTCATTCACAAACTAAAGAAAAGACCTAAAATTCATTATCAAAGGTGAAGTATTCCAAGTCTCCATCAAAGCAAATAGGATGTGAGTACATTCCTTGTTTTCATAGTTTAGTGAGTACATTCCTTGTTTTCATAGTTTAGTGAGTACATTCCTTGTTTTCATAGTTTAGTGAGTACATTCCTTGTTTTCATAGTTTAGTGAGTATATTCCTTGCTTTCATAGTTTAGCGAGTATAACTTATTCTGTGAGTATATTCCTTATTTTCATAGTTTAGTGGGTATAACTTATTCTGTGAGTATAATTTAATTATTTTATAGCCAGTGTAATCTTAATCTCTTTCCTTTGACTCATTCACATTTTAATAAATGTTGTGTTAACTATTGATTGTAAATGGTTAATAATAATGATTCTGTTATTATTCTTGTTTGGTTGTTTGATTTGTGCTCGGCCAGTTTATGAGCAATAACTTGGATGTTTAGTTAAAGGGAATTTACACCACCTTTTAACTTAGGATTGACATTTAGTGACTTTTTGGTTAAAAGGAAATACACCCCTTTTAGCTATCTCATTTGATTAAGAGGGAGCTTCACCCCTCTTGGTCGTATTCTCCTTTAAAGATGATGGGTTTAAGTTATGATTTGAATGGAAGTTTTAAATCTTTGTTTAAAGTATTTTAAAGGAGCTTCAAAATTTATATAATGATTTAAATGGGTTATTTATGGAAATTAAGTAGTCCTATACTTGGCACTAAAAGCCGATGAGTAGATTGATTCTCTATCTGTGAGATCTAGAACCAAAGTGTCTAGGCAAGGCTAGGAGCAACCAGTGCCCTGACTTACCTGGCTTTGTTTCTGGGCGAGGGGTAGAGTAAGTCAAGAATATCGGAAACGTGACAAGTGTAGGAGATTTGATTTCCATAAATGATCTTTATAATTATAATGGAAAACATTCATATTTCTTATATACAATTGTTTTTGACCCATCTAAGTATGCTTTTGAAATATGAAATCCTCCCAAATGTTTTGTGAATATACTTATATCGATGAGATAAGTATATAGATATTTTCCAAGGATTGAAAAAGTATAAGTTTTAATTTCCATATACGATTGTTTTGTTATCCCCGATAGTTGATATCTTGACTATCAATTTCGATACCCTTCTTCCTTTTGTTTTTGTTTCGTCAATCTAAGACGATTTGTTTCTCATTTAGAGCATTAATATCCTTTATCGGAAATGACTAAATAAAGAGCGAGTGGGGGCCAAGCTATGTGGGGTTGCTCCCATTAGGGTATTTTCACATCTACTCTAGATTGGTTTCGGTTGTATGCGCACGGAGATGTGAAATACTCGGATACTCGGTAAGGTTGGCGGGGTCCGGCTTGGAGGTTTCCGAGAGCCATCGTAGTTCTCAAGTATATTTTCTAGAGGTATACTTTCGATAAGGGGGGCGCACCCTCCTAGTCATTGTTGGAAAAATTCCTTTTCCTTATTTTTGATTCAAAACTTTAGATTGATTCTTTCTTAATTTCATCGGGAAGCGTCTTGCGCTCTTCGCGATGTTTAATTTTCTGCATCCATTCTTTTATACTTGGATGTTGTCCTTGTGAGGGAAAAACCCATTCTGCATTTGTGCGATGTGGTCTCACTAGTTACTTTGTGTGTTCTATTTTTGGAGTTTACTCATACCGGACTTATTGTCCGACCCGAATTGTTTGTTTTCCCTAAACATTCGGGTACTCATTTATATTTGAGTAGTCCGGAAATGACAGGTTTCTTTGGGCTCTTTTGAAGATGGTGGATGAGCAGGAGGCTCCTTATCTATCTATCTAGCTATTTATTTCCGCTGCTACGAGATGTTGGCTCTATGTATGTATATTTAAAGGCAGGTTGTTATAACTGCCTACACTGATAGAAGTACTTTTGTTGTAACTCTGATAACGCCATGTTGGGGAGTAACCTTATGTACTGTCTCATTTTTATGTTATATTTAACCGTTCCATTGTGAGATTATTGTTCCTTTCTTATATTTTACCCCATGACAACTCGTCTTTTAGATACTTGGGCAACGACACATGAATACCATGGATGTATTAAGTGTCGTTCTCAAGGATCGGAAAGGTGGGTCGTCACAGTTGGTATCAGAGCGAGGTTTAGTGAACACCTTAGCCTGATTGGGGTACAACTCATTAAAGATAGGGTAAGTGATGCCCTAGCATGAGTTAATCTTGAGAGAGCATGTTTGTAATTTTTATAATAATAATATTTATCCTCTAAAATCTAGTTTTATATCCTTTGGTGTTATTTCCTTAAACAATTTTAATCCTGTTATTGTATTATAAAGATACCTGTTATTTGTTCAGATAATAGAAAATGAATACAAGAAGAGGAGGAAGGAGAGGATCTGGAACTAGCATGACTACCAATAGTAGGGTACCTAGAAATGCTACCATGTCAGCTGTAGATCCGGTAGATGAAATGCTAGTGCAAGTTCAAACCCCTATGAACTTTGCAGCTTTGTGTAAGAATTTTACCACTTTGGGCGGGAAACCATTCTATGGGACTGAGGATATTCTTGGAGTTCAGATGTGGCTTCGAACTTGTGAAAGAATATTTGGAGATCTTCGGTTGGAGGATGCGAAGAAACGGCTGTTGGCATCGCGAAAACTTCAAAAGTCAGCGATGGATTGGTGGGATTCAGAAACAGCTAGTACTCCGGAGGGGGAGTTTTCTTGGGCCCGGTTCAAGGAAGTTTTTGAAGCATAGTTTATTCCAGAAGCCGGGAAAACTCAGTTGTTTAGAAGTTTCATTGACTTAAAGCAGTGTGATTTGACTGTGTCACAGTACGAGCATAAGTTCAGTGCTTTGTCCCGTTTTGGACTTGGATTGATAGACACACCGCTCAAGAAAAATGAAATGTTTGTGAATGGAATGCGACCAGTGTTCCATCGTGAAATGACCAATCATTTTATGGGTACGTTCACCAACATTATTAGCATGGCTTTGAGGTTTGAGGCTCTTAATATTAAGGAAGTAGTCCAGAAGGGTGTAGTACCAGCAATAAGTGCCAAGCCTTTATCAGTTATACCAGTTGAAGGAAAGCCAAACTTCAAGCGTAAGTTTAAGGGAAAGAAGCTGGGTGCAGGGAAGAAACCCGAAGATGGCGCTCCAGCACAAAAGAAGCAGACCAACTTGGCCAACATTCTTTGTTTCAAGTGCAATAAGATGGGCCACTTTGCAAATCATTGCCCAATTGCCACATGTTTTAATTGTGGCCAGCCAGGACATATGAAGAATGAGTGCCCTTTTCCTAAAAAGGGATCTCAAGGACATACTTTTACCATTAAAGAGATACCATCCACTTCTTCAGATCAAAAAGGGAAGCAAGTGTTACAAGGTACATTATCCATCTATGATATTCCTGTAAGGGTGCTATTTGATACAGGAGCTTCCCATAGTTTTATTTCTTATGATCTAATGGACAAACTAAACCTTAAATATGTTATCATAAGTAATCCTCTTTGTGTGTCAAACTCAATTGGAGGTCCGATAAATCTTGACACTGTGTGTCTAAATGTACCTATTTCTTATCGAAATCATCTCTTTCCTTTTGACTTGTTTGTTCTTGGGTTTATGGGTTTTGGAGCGTTGCTGGGAATGGATTGGTTATCTAAGTTTAAAGCTATCTTGGATTGTGGTAGAAGGCTTGTTAGAGTTTGTGATGCAGGAGATGTTGGTGTTGATATTAGTTATGAAGAGCCTAAGAAGTTACTAAGTAGTTTTCTTTATTCACTCGAAGTGGCTAAAGCGGAGCTAGGAGATGTGCCAGTTGTTCGAGATTTCATATATATTTTTGATAAGGTGCAAGGTTTACCTCCTCACCGTGAAGTCGAGTTCCGTATTGATTTGGTTCCGGGAACTAGACCTATTGTACAACCCTTACGAAGGATGGCTCCAAAAGAGAAGAGGGAGTTAGAAAAGCAGACTTATGATTTGTTGCAGAAGGGCTTGATCCGACGTAGTACCTCGAGTTGGGGATCGCCAGTCATCTTTGTTACAAAGGCGGACGGTTCTCTAAGGTTATGCGTAGACTATCGGGAGTTGAACAAAAGGACTATCAGGAATAAATATCCTTTGCCAAGGATCGACGATATGTTTGACCAACTGCACGGTGCTCGGATATTTTCTCAATTAGATCTTGCCACCGGTTTCCACCAATTAAGAGTGGCTGAGGAGAGTGTTCTCTTAACAGCTTTTCGAACTCCTGAAAATTTGTACGAGTGGTTAGTTATGCCGTTTGGATTGACTAACGCACCTGCTTATTTTGTGGACTTAATGAATCGAGTATTTCGAGACATTCTTAATAAATTTGTTCTCGTCTTTATTGATGGCATTCTTATCTACTCCAAGACAGAGGAGGAACACAAATATCATCTCCGTGTCGTACTCGATACCTTGAGAAGCGATGTGTTGAAGGCTAAGTTTTCCAAGTGCCATTTCTGGAAATCCGAAGTTAGGTTTCTAGGGCATGTTATTTCGGGAGAAGGCATATCGGTGGACCCAGCTAAAGTTGTGGCGGTTCAAGACTGGAAGAAACCCGAAAGTGCGATGGAAGTTAGAAGTTTCTTGGGATTGACTGGTTTTTACCGTAGGTTTATCAAGGACTTCTCGAAGATTGCTTCTCATCTGACGAAGTTAACAAAGAAAGATGTTAAGTTTGTGTGGACTTCTAAGTGTGATCAAGCATTCAACGAATTGAAAGAGAAGTTGACTAGCGCTCCTGTATTAACCATTCCAAATGGGAGCGAAGGTTTAACCGTGTATACAGATGCTTGTGGAACCGGATTGGGAGCAGTTCTGATGCAGCATGGGAAAGTTATTGCCTATGCGAGTCGACAACTAAAGCCGCATGAGAAAAATTATGCTACACACGATTTGGAGCTTTTAGCTGTTGTCTTCGCACTAAAGATGTGGAGGCATTATCTTTTGGGTGTAAGGTTCGAATTATACACGGACCAAAAATCCTTAAAATACCTTATTACCCAAAAAGATTTGAATTTGAGGCAGCAGAGATGGCTGGAGTTTCTCGCCTCTTATGACCTAGAGGTTCTTTATACCCCTGGAAAAGCAAATGTTGTTGCCGTTGCATTGAGTAGGAATGTAGCAATGGTTGCAAATTTAGAAGTTAAGCAAGTATTGTTAGAGAGAATTGCACCCAATCAAGAGGCAGGTCCTATTTTAGCTCGACTTAAGAAGGATGTTAAAGAAGGTGTTGTTTCTGGCTTTGAGATTGATCTCCGGGGCATATTGAAAATGAATGGGCGTATTTGTGTTCCAGACTTTGATGGACTTAGGCAAGAAGTGTTAGCCGAATGCCACCATTCAAAGTTATCTTTTCATCCAGGAGTGACCAAGATGTTCAAAGATATGAAGAGGGTATTCTGGTGGAAGGGGATGAAGCGAGATATTTCAATCTTTGTGAGTCGTTGTGCAAACTGCCAGCAGATTAAGAGTGACCAGCAGAAGACAGCTGGATTGCTTCAACCACTTGAGATCCCAAAGTGGAAGTGGGAGCAGATCTCTATGGACTTTATTGATGGGCTTCCTAGGTCAAGAAGAGGTAACGATGGCATTTGGGTTATAGTCGATCGACTAACCAAATGTGCCCATTTCATTCCTGTTAAGCTGACTAGGACTGCTACGAGTCTGGCAAGTTTGTATGTGAAGGAGATTGTGAGACTCCATGGGATTCCTCGTAGTATTGTAAGTGACCAAGACCCGATATTCACTAGTAGGTTCTGGGAGGGACTGCAGAATGCTTTAGGGACTGAGCTAAGTCTAAGTACAGCATACCATCCCCAAACAGATGGGCAGACGGAGAGAGTGAACCGGATATTGGAAGATTTATTGCGAGCATGCATTCTAGACTTAGGGGGTTCTTGGGAAGATCATTTACCCTTAGTCGAATTCACTTATAACAACAGCTATCAAGCAAGCATTGGTATGGCCCCTTTCGAAGCTCTTTATGGTCGTCCATGTCGTTCTCCTTCGTGTTGGGTTGAATCTGGAGATAGACTTGTTCTTGGACCCGACATAATCTTAGAAGCCAATGAGAAGGTAGTTGATATTAGCAGAAAGATGAAGGAAGCGCAAGATCGGCAAAAGTGTCATGCAGATCAAAGGCGTAGGGATCTAGAGTTCTTAGTCGGGGACTTGGTATTTTTAAAAGTCTCTCCGCTGAGAAGTGTCGTGAGGTTTGGGAAGACAGGGAAGTTAGCCCCTCGATATATTGGCCCTTTTCCCATACTGGACCGGATTGGTAAACTTGCATGTAAAGTGGAGTTACCCGATCGACTATCAGATGTGCACAATGTATTTCACATATCTCATTTACGTAAGTATGTACACGACCCTTCGATGATAGTAGAACTGGGACAACAAGTTGATTTGGAGGTTCAGCCTAACCTAACTATTCTTAGGCGGCCAATTCGTATTGTCGCCCGAGATATAAAGCGATTAACGAAGAAGGTTGTGAATCTTGTTAAGGTTCAGTGGAGTGGTGATGTTAGAGATTGTACTTAGGAAACTGAGGACTATATTTGGGATTCTTATCCCGAGTTGATGTAGTTGTTGTTTGTATTTTGTTGTTTCTTTTTAGTGTACTCACCAGTTGTGTTAAGGTCACTTTCCTTGTATCTTTGTGTGGTATATATGATATCATTTGGGTTCTTTGATATCTAGAGTTTATCCGATTAATTTCGAGGACGAAATTTCCTTTAAGGAGGGGAGGATGTAACGACCCATAATTTAATCACTTTGAACATGAATAGTTAATATGTTTTTAAATGATTAAATAATGGATTTTATATCTAGAATTATTAACCTAGCCTAATAAAACAGAATAGTATAATTACTTGCCTAATAAAACAGAATAGTATAATTACTTGTCTAATAAAACAAGAGAGAATTATTAACCTTGCCTAATAAAACAGAATAGTATAATTACTTGTCTAATAAAACAAAATAGCATAATGATTATTATATTCCATACGGATGGTTGCCATTGGACCAAAATCTGGTCGAATCAGGTTATGCCATGCGGATGGTTGCCATTGGACCAAAATCTGGTCGAATCAGGTTAGGACATAGTTGATAAGGAGAATTCCTATTGGACCAAATTATGGTCGAATCAAATTAAGCCACAAGGATGTTTTCTATTGGACCAAAATGTGGTCGAATCAAATTAGGCCATATGGCTGGTTTCTATTGGACCAAAATCTGGTCGAATCAGGTTAAGCTGTAGGAAATGACTAAAGTACCCTTCTCTTCACCTATAAATACCCAAGTCCATGTCTCATTTTAATTCATTCACAAACTAAAGAAAAGACCTAAAATTCATTATCAAAGGTGAAGTATTCCAAGTCTCCATCAAAGCAAATAGGATGTGAGTACATTCCTTGTTTTCATAGTTTAGTGAGTACATTCCTTGTTTTCATAGTTTAGTGAG
This sequence comes from Allium fistulosum, assembly GCA_030737815.1. Taxonomy (NCBI): domain Eukaryota; kingdom Viridiplantae; phylum Streptophyta; class Magnoliopsida; order Asparagales; family Amaryllidaceae; genus Allium; species Allium fistulosum. The sequence continues at coordinate 1,470,889,624 of CM060902.1, forward strand.
TACATTCCTTGTTTTCATAGTTTAGTGAGTACATTCCTTGTTTTCATAGTTTAGTGAGTATATTCCTTGCTTTCATAGTTTAGCGAGTATAACTTATTCTGTGAGTATATTCCTTATTTTCATAGTTTAGTGGGTATAACTTATTCTGTGAGTATAATTTAATTATTTTATAGCCAGTGTAATCTTAATCTCTTTCCTTTGACTCATTCACATTTTAATAAATGTTGTGTTAACTATTGATTGTAAATGGTTAATAATAATGATTCTGTTATTATTCTTGTTTGGTTGTTTGATTTGTGCTCGGCCAGTTTATGAGCAATAACTTGGATGTTTAGTTAAAGGGAATTTACACCACCTTTTAACTTAGGATTGACATTTAGTGACTTTTTGGTTAAAAGGAAATACACCCCTTTTAGCTATCTCATTTGATTAAGAGGGAGCTTCACCCCTCTTGGTCGTATTCTCCTTTAAAGATGATGGGTTTAAGTTATGATTTGAATGGAAGTTTTAAATCTTTGTTTAAAGTATTTTAAAGGAGCTTCAAAATTTATATAATGATTTAAATGGGTTATTTATGGAAATTAAGTAGTCCTATACTTGGCACTAAAAGCCGATGAGTAGATTGATTCTCTATCTGTGAGATCTAGAACCAAAGTGTCTAGGCAAGGCTAGGAGCAACCAGTGCCCTGACTTACCTGGCTTTGTTTCTGGGCGAGGGGTAGAGTAAGTCAAGAATATCGGAAACGTGACAAGTGTAGGAGATTTGATTTCCATAAATGATCTTTATAATTATAATGGAAAACATTCATATTTCTTATATACAATTGTTTTTGACCCATCTAAGTATGCTTTTGAAATATGAAATCCTCCCAAATGTTTTGTGAATATACTTATATCGATGAGATAAGTATATAGATATTTTCCAAGGATTGAAAAAGTATAAGTTTTAATTTCCATATACGATTGTTTTGTTATCCCCGATAGTTGATATCTTGACTATCAATTTCGATACCCTTCTTCCTTTTGTTTTTGTTTCGTCAATCTAAGACGATTTGTTTCTCATTTAGAGCATTAATATCCTTTATCGGAAATGACTAAATAAAGAGCGAGTGGGGGCCAAGCTATGTGGGGTTGCTCCCATTAGGGTATTTTCACATCTACTCTAGATTGGTTTCGGTTGTATGCGCACGGAGATGTGAAATACTCGGATACTCGGTAAGGTTGGCGGGGTCCGGCTTGGAGGTTTCCGAGAGCCATCGTAGTTCTCAAGTATATTTTCTAGAGGTATACTTTCGATAAGGGGGGCGCACCCTCCTAGTCATTGTTGGAAAAATTCCTTTTCCTTATTTTTGATTCAAAACTTTAGATTGATTCTTTCTTAATTTCATCGGGAAGCGTCTTGCGCTCTTCGCGATGTTTAATTTTCTGCATCCATTCTTTTATACTTGGATGTTGTCCTTGTGAGGGAAAAACCCATTCTGCATTTGTGCGATGTGGTCTCACTAGTTACTTTGTGTGTTCTATTTTTGGAGTTTACTCATACCGGACTTATTGTCCGACCCGAATTGTTTGTTTTCCCTAAACATTCGGGTACTCATTTATATTTGAGTAGTCCGGAAATGACAGGTTTCTTTGGGCTCTTTTGAAGATGGTGGATGAGCAGGAGGCTCCTTATCTATCTATCTAGCTATTTATTTCCGCTGCTACGAGATGTTGGCTCTATGTATGTATATTTAAAGGCAGGTTGTTATAACTGCCTACACTGATAGAAGTACTTTTGTTGTAACTCTGATAACGCCATGTTGGGGAGTAACCTTATGTACTGTCTCATTTTTATGTTATATTTAACCGTTCCATTGTGAGATTATTGTTCCTTTCTTATATTTTACCCCATGACAACTCGTCTTTTAGATACTTGGGCAACGACACATGAATACCATGGATGTATTAAGTGTCGTTCTCAAGGATCGGAAAGGTGGGTCGTCACAGGTGAATTAGGGTCATTAAACTGGGTTGGGATGCTAGAAACATATCCAATCAATAGGATCGTGGAGAGTATACGCTCGCATATAGTTGAAGGGATACCTTCAAGTCTGTGGGTGCTTGGAAAGGAGCCTCCGTAATTGCAGGCAATGGGCGGAACTTTTGCCGATAGCGAGACCGTACCATCACTAGTAGTCTGCTTCAAATTTGTTAGAGGAAGGTATTGCCTTAATTGTACTAGGCAATCTAAATGGACGATGGGTGGGATCAGACTTATGCAGCAGGATACGCAAAGGCTGGCATGCGTAGGTTCCAAAACAAGGGGTAGGAGTTGCATATTTAGTGAGCTCAACATTGGCCCCTTGCGATCAATGGGAAGGACAAGGTTACGCCTAACTGATCTCTTCCGCCTACCAGAATTGATTCAGTTGGTTATGCACTACCATAGTTGTTTGTTAGTCTGTTTGATAGTGCAAGACTTTTTTACCCATATCAAAGGTTCCTTCAAAAATACGAACATGGTGGAGGTGCATGGGGCCAGAAATTCACGATATATGAAGTAGACAAAGATGAAAATCCTCGAAAAAACCAAACCTTATGGACTGGAGGTTGTCGGTGTGCACTATAGGATTTCCTCGAGTTATACAACGATCATGATGTAGCGAGGTGATGAAACCTTACAAGGTGCAGAGCGATAGATACTAGTGGGGATAGTATCTAGGTCCATTAGTGGACGATGGGATGTGTACACTTATATATATAGATATAGATCCACATGGTGTAGATGGGAACGGTTCGTACTCAGAGATGGAGTCATAGCGACTAATGAAAAATCTAATATAAAAAGAAATGTTTAACAATCGACATAAGCTAGTGTCATGTATAATTTACTAGTCACTAGAACGTTGTTCTGACCCCTGCTTATTACAACCCATAGGATTTAGAAGGGCAAGTGCTAGTATTGTTTTAGAGCAGTGGTCCGACCGAGGCACTTGATATTTGAGATGTTAATTCCAGGTCAGTAATTATTACGATCTATTATATTTACTTTCCACTTTGAGTTATTACGATTAGTGCTCTGATATAGCTTCTCTTTTGCAGGATACCAAACTAACAATCTGTATTTTAGTGGACTCGGGCTTTCGGATTAGCGAAAAATTAGGCCCACTGGAGTGCGGGTTGCTACATTGTCAAATCAAATGCTGCACTTATTCTATGTAATGAAGAAATTAGACAAAATTATGAAGGTTAAACGGATAATTTCAAACAAATTAAAATACAAAAATTCACATTATAATGAAATCAGAGCAAATCTAAATTGTAGTAATGTCTCTACAACCCCATTGTAGACCTGGAATAAACTCTACATCTTTATCCATATTCAACTTCTAATAACTTGGGGACTGACTTCTAGATCTGGGTGTAAATAACATTTTTATTCAATTTTTCCAAATTGTAGAATATATAGGCAACGTTTTATGTGTTTAATTTGACCCTACAACTCTTAGATCATTATTTAGGCATAAAAGTTAAATAAAAATCCAACGAAATAAATTCCAATGTTATAAACAAATTAAATAATTTCACACTCACCCTTTTAAGCTTTCTAAATCTCCAGATCTGAATCTGATTCCTTGATTCAACTCCATCTTCCTTATAATCCATAGAAATATGTATAAAAAGGTATATACACACTATTAGAATTACAGATCCGAGGAGAGATTTGGGGTTAAGCAAAATATAGATTTGTAATTTCGAAATTTACCTTGTAATTGCACAACGCAAATTTTCTACTTCTCTTCTTCTTTTATTATCTTTTATTCTTCTCTAATTTTCATAAATACAAATTATTTTATAGTTAGGAGGAATAGTGGAGAAGAGAAAGTGGTGGAATTTAGCTGCTTGAATCAAAAAATATGAGAAGAGAAGTGAGGGGTTTAGCTTGAATTTATAGGCGCACGAACCAATCGTATCCGTTAGATTAAAAATATTAAATCTGGGCCGTTGGCCGAGGTTCAACCCTAGCATCCATTTGCAAGATTGGTCAGCCACACCCCTATGAGCGGTCGACCAGCCCACAGAGGAGGTCGATAGGTGGGTCCCGGTGAATTAATATATCTAACGGGATATTTTGTTATTTAATTATTTTCCTTCCAAATTCTTAAAATGCTCGTAACTTCTTCGTTTGAACTCCAATCGTGAAACTCTAAATATGAAAGTGCAAGTGGGGGATTGATGATTTAAGGGTATTCCCTAGAGGCATTATGTAATTTATTACATATATCTAACTTGATAACCAATTTTATTTATAATGAAAGGTGTTTTCTTTCTATTATATAGTTATCATATTGTGACATGTTAATTAATTAATTAATTTAAAAATATTAGACAAAAAATCCTTAAATGATATGTTATGTGACATAATATCTATGTGTTGTAATCATGAGAATTTTATCACATTAAAAATAATATATTATTTGAAATATTCCTAGTCGAAATGTTTTGAGAAAGGATGTCGGTTCATCTATTGAGACTAGAATATGTAATGCTCTCCAAAAGTGTGGTAGTATATTACGCATAGCCGCTGGAGGCACCAAGGAGTTACGTACTGATAATTATTGGACAGCTATGGAAATACTTACTCGAGAGTCTTCTATTGGTTAATATAAATTAGGTTAAATAGACAATCCCGAAGTGACGATATTACACGATTTCCTCTACTTGAGTATACTGCTGAAATTCAATGTAGAATCTCCATTTTGATATAATAAATTGTGGCATGATGTCCATCGAATGATTATAGTTGATTCTAAGTTAAAGCATTTGAAGTGAAACACTATACAAAAGAGAATTTGTTTCCTCCGTTACATCGGGTTAGTATCATAGTCAACTATAGCCAACTCAAACTCAAAATCTCTGGCTAAAGTAGTACAGTTAATAAAAATTGTTATGATTGAACCAAGGATTTTGTCTTTGGACTGATCAAATTGAATGTGGATGATAATGGAATTTGGGAATTTTGACCAAAACAAAATTTCATAGTCCTGATGTGATATAGTGTTGACGAAGAGAATTGGTGTAAATAATCATCGCTACAGGGTTCGCTAATAATAATAAAATTGGATTTTATCCAAAAGATGCGTAATCAATAAATTTAGCTAAAATTTCATACCACTAGCTAAGGTAACATGTCAATATTAATATTTGAATCGTTTGATATTAATCACTGACTGAATTTGCACCTTTGAGTTGCACAGCCGTAATGATGAATACTCCAAATAAACTACGCAATTTAATTAATTTATAATCATGGTAAATTGACTAAATTAATTAATATTTATAAAATATAAATTACTAATATTTATGTGATTTTTTGAATTCCAATGGTACTTAATGAAGTGCGTATATAAAAGTTATATGTAGGCATGTCATAAGATATCGATATAATATATAAATTGGATTTAAATATATCAAACACTAAATAGGTTTAAGAATTTTTTTAGGGCCAATCATGTCTCTTTATAGTTTGCCAAAGAAAGCGAGAAACGAAGGAATTCAAAACTGATTTTAAAAGGCAAAGGAGTAATTAAAGAAAAGCAAAAGATATCAAGCCTTTAATTCTCCTTTCATACAAATTCATTCATTTGTCTTCACTACTCCAATCCATCACACCTGTTGTTGAATATACATGATAAGAGAAGGGAATTTGATTGAGATTTAATAAGTATTTTTAAATATTTCTCGTTTTCGATGTCTCTTCATTAAGCAGAAGTAACAATTCACTCTCTTTAGTCCTACTGTGTCTTAAATCACATCCACTCTTATACATTCGATTTCCTTTCCAAATGGTTGAACCTCAGAAGGAAACACTTCATACAAGACTGTAACAAACTCCTTACAAAAGTGCATTGGGTTACTTTTAACATTCAAGGATGTCAAACAAACCACTTTACGTAAACTAATCAAACTGGCATTTCAGTGATCAAAATCCTTGATCCATCTGTAGCTTTTGGCCTAGCATTATATCTAACACAACAATTTTTTATTGCAATAAATCATATTAAATACATGATCTCACATTATTATTTACTTGTTTATTTTAAATGAACTAATTTCATTGAAGTTTCATACATTATAAATCATGATTATTCACCATATAACATTTATATGTGATTGAATAAGGATCAAATATCCATATTTTTTTATCACTTAAGAGTTTAAAACTCATAAAAGACAATACACATCTCGAAAAAATTAACTCTTAAGTGACCAAGGCATGAATGTTTTAGTGGTTGTGTAAATTAACTCTTGCATAGGTCTAGAAGTGACAGCATTCCAAAAGATTTATTGGGAAGTAATATTTTAGATCGGTTCAATTGTATAATATAACTAGTAAACATTTTATCAACTATATTAGTTGCACAAATTTATCAAAGTGAATTATTTCAACTTGTATAGCATATATTCTTATAATATTAGAAAGGTTAATGGTTACCATTTCATTTTTATAATAAGGCTTTGTAACAACCCAAGCCTTAATGGGCTCGAATTTCGATAAAATCGAAAACCAAGTCTATTAGAGTATAGATCGTTAGTTTTGGTAACCTATAAAAAAAGGGATGGCAATGAGACAGGTCTAGGGTCCATACCCGATAGATCCACCCCTGTTTTGAACCGTTAAGGCTCGTCCCATTAGGTCATCGAGGTGGGTAGAGCCATGACCGTTGTTGTGAGAGTCGGGCCTAGGGTCGGGTCGGGGCTCGGCTGACCCGTCCAACCCAACCCACCTACTGAGATCTCATGAAATCGCCTTTTTACAGTAATGATGATTTGTTGATCTTCTTACACATAACTGATTATAATATGGATATTACAATGTTTCATTCAATAAGCAATAGAATTTCTATAGTATTAAGTTGCCTTATTGATAATAATACAATAACATATGCATATTTTTTTGAACTATTATTGTACACCTCATTTTATTATCTTTGCATATTTTGTAAATATATTGTTATTTGTATTTAATATATCATTTAGTCATAATCCCTCTTATAGACAAAGAAAATACATATATGTAAATTAGTACATAATTTTGAGTTAAAATATATAGCCTCACCGGGGTTTGGGGCGATGTGGGTCTACCCTGACCCGTACGAGTTTCGAGTCCAGGGCGAAAATTCGAACTCGCACCGGGTCTACAGAGCGTGTTTGAGTAAAAGTTAAAAAAAACTTAGGACCAGTCTAGGACACAAGAAACCCACCCCAACCCGCCCCATTGCCATTCCTAGTAATAAACATAAGTATATCAAAGATCGACCAAACTAATCTTATAGCGGAATATAAAATATAATAGGATATAAATACCCACTGAGGCCACTACCTTGGAATCAATGGTATTCCTTGGACATCCAATCAACTTGTCAGTACCGAGCATGAATAAGAAAACTTCTTAATCAACTGTTCCGTCTTTCTCCAATGATCTGTTCCTAAAAATCTATCCTGTAGGCTGCAATGAGGAGGGAGTCAGAACAAAGTTCTAGTGATTAGAAAATTACATACTTTGTCCATAACATAATTTATACAGTTTAGTTTCCATCTAAATGTTATGCCTGTTATTTACGGCTCATCCATTTAGTTTAATATATGTGTGTACGATATATCTACCCTAACCTTTCCTAAGGTATAATGCACACACACACACACACACACATATGTCTATGTAAATACACACACACACATATATATATTAATCATTCTCTACACAAACCCCAGCCACTTAATACTTCTTAATTATGAAGCGGGCCTTACGCATCATCATCGCTTGTCTATTGGTTCAACCTACAGAGACCGATCACTCCTATATACGATTTTACTATATAATATATAATTTAATTGTCATACTACTGCTGCAACTGAAAGACTCATCTAAGGGTTAACTAGCCCACCTTCATTAAACTGTTTTTTCATCTAATTATCTACCATGAGGTTCGCTCATATCCCATATAGATTCTGTTAGTATTTTCGGTATTGGTTTTGATGATAACAACTATAGGACATTATATAAAATATAGATACTAATGTTTTATCAAGATATATATATATATATATATATATAAGTGCAGGATATTAGATAGGTATTTATTAAGAAGACTGTACACTATCAAGAATAAATTCAAGATGCTCATATCAAGATTAGATTCAAGATGATGATAATTGAAGACTCATGAGTAATGAAGATTTTAGGATATTCCAAATAAGTTATAGAGTCATAGAATTTATATTAAAACCTTGATAACACTTTCTCGGTCTCTCTTGGCTTCTCTAATTTTGTTTTAAATTGTTTTTCAAATATTCCGGTTCTAAAATAATCTTTTTTAAAATATTTCCCAAAATGATTTTCAATCTCTTATACTTATAAAAATATTATTTTAGTGCTTTTAAGTTAATATATATATATATATATATATATATATTTATTTATTTAATTTTTGTTTATACTTTAAAAAATCATAACTATATTGATTTATATATATATATTATTGAATACTCTTATTAAATCTTTCAAAATTATTTTGTAAATTTTTATTAAGTTACATTTTGATTAAAATATATACAAACTATATTTAAATGATTCTATAAAGTATCAAATTATTTTACAAAGCAACGGATTTTCAAAATAATTTTTTTAAAGTGTTTTTCAAAATATAAAGGGACATGTCGACATATCCTCTCCATGTATGTCGACATAGTGGCCATAAAATTCAAAATTCAAAATTGAACGGAAATGTCTTTTCGTTGTATCTCTTTGCGAGTTGACATGAGCGTTATTTCCTTATATATACCAGACTTCCAAACAATTTTTTATAAACTACTTTCTTATTCTTCTCTCCTCTTTTCACTCTCTTGACTTTTAAATAAATTTTTACCCAATGTCTGCCGAAATTCAACCAGAATCAAATTCAATCATTACTAGTTTGATTCTCTTTCATATACTATCTGATTTCTCTCATCTCTCTCACTCAAACCAAGATCAAAGTGCTATTCAAGAGTTATAGGATCAATTGTAATCAAGATCAAAGATCAAAGTTTGTAAACTCTATCAAATCGCACTCTTATACTTTGTGGTGTGCTTAGTATCCCTGAAATCCAAGTAGGTGTGATTGTAGCCTGTAAAATCAATTGGGTGTGCTTAGTAGCCCATAAATCTAGTGGGTGTGCTTGTAGCTCGGGAATCAAGTGACTCTACCTAGAGGTTGGGATTCTGGAGGGTGTGTCTCGTAGCCTTGAAATCGAAATTCTATTTGCATTTACTAGTTGAAAAGAAATCCTATAAGAAATTGTATGGGACTGGATGTAGGGTAACGCCGAACCAGTATAAAATCCTGGTGTGTTCTTTCCTTTTTTAATTTTATTGCATTTACTTTTATTTGTACTTTTATTCTATAATTTTTAATTACATCATTCCAAGTAGAATCTTAAAGAATTTGATAAATATTCATGTAATCCATTAAACACTATTCACCCCTCCCTCTCTAGTGTTAATTCAGTCTTAAGATCCCTATTCCGCTGACTCAAAGATTCTACACTAGTAGGAAGTGAAATCCGTCAAGGCACAACCCAAGTCTTTGCTACCGCTCGTTTGGGATCGCTAGACATCAAAGCCTATATGCTAGACCTATTATAACTATACCGGTACCAACTGCTGACATAGCACGCCGACCCTTCACAGTTGACATCCCTATTTAGACTAAGTCATTCCCATTGGTTACTTAATACCTCCTATTGGATATGAAACAGACCCCATTTCCCAATAGGTATTGAGCCATTCAATACTTCAAATCCAAGAAGAACCCCAGGCATATTTTCCTTTAATATATCCGGTGGGTCCTAAGACTGTGTAACTCTATTGGCCTCACATCCCAACTCGCTAAATCAAATCAATCATTATAAGCTTTAATATTGGGCAAATTCAACTATTCCCCATTTGCATATTTAAGGCTACATAATTTACTCTAATGACAATTATACCGCCTTATAATATTTAATTCCTACCTAGCATGTTTTATTTATTAACCCTATAAATGTTCTTTTGTCTGTAATAAATGAGTATTATCTTAGTGGACGTTTCCTAAAGACATTCATTTACTTATTCAAATCTTACCCATTATTTCTTCCTTATCTTTCCATAACTGCCCTAATAGTCTTATTAATCAGTCCTATTACTCCATTTATAACATACTTAAGTCCTTGTAACTCCTAATTTATTGTACATCTATTACCTATAAATTTTTGGGTAACAACCTTTCCATCTTTATTTCTAATCCTATCTTTTGTTGCAAATTTTATTCTAACGTTCTAATCATAAGTAATGCGAATATTAACGTGCATTACGCTGTAATAATTATATTTTTATTTAAAAAATTTAGGGTAGTTATACGTACTTATATATTTATTTCTTTTATGTTTCTAATTATTATTTCCTAACTAGAATACCTTTCCATATTTTAATCCATTAGAATCATTCTTCTAAAAAGGTTTTACATTATAACTTTCCATAAATCAACCTAAAATAAGAGCCCTGCTTCGTTTGAAATTGCATGGAATTATTTATTTCCTTTTTATTGAAGTAGACAGTGTAAACTACAGAAAAGAAATACATACTTTACACATCTCTTACCTCTTTTATGTATACTCCTTGTCAAATCAAATGCTACACTTTTTCTATTTAATTAAGAAATTAGATATAATTATAAAGGTTAAACGGATAATATTTATAACAAATTAAAATACAAAAATTCACATTCTAATGAAATCAGAGAAAATCTGGATCATACTAATGTCTCTACAACCTCATTGTAACTCTGGAATAAACTCTACATCTTTATCCATATTCAACTTCATATAACTTAGGGACTGACTTCCAAATCCGGATGTAAATAACATCCTATTCAAAATTTCCAAATTGTAGAATATCTAGGCAATGTTTTTTGTGTTTAATTTGACCCAACAACTCTTAGATCATTAATTAGGCATAAAAAAGTAAATAAAAATCCAATGAAATAAATTTCAATGCTATAAACAAGTTACAAAATTTCTCACTCACCCTTTTAAGCTTTCCTAATCTCCAAATTAGAATCGGATTCCTTGATTCAACTCTGTCTTCTTTATAATCTAAAGAATTATGTATAAAAGGGTATATACATACAATTAGAATTACAGATCCGAGGAGAGATTTGGGGTTCAGCAGAATATAGATTTGTAATTTCGAAATTTACCTTGTTATTGCGTAATGCTGAGTCACTACTTCTCATCTTCTTTTATTATTTTCTATTCTTCTCCAATTTGTATAATTATTTTATAGTTAGGAGGAATAGTGGAGAAGAAAAAGTGCCTGAGCTTCGCTGCTTGAATAAGAAAATATGAGAAGTGAAGTGAGGGGTTAGGCCTGAATTTATAGGCGCTGAATCAATCATACCCATTCGATTAAAAATATTAAATCCGGACCGTCGGTTGAGGTTCAACCATAGCCGCCATTTGTAAGATCGGTTGATCACACTCATATAAGCGGTTGGTCGACCGGCCCATATAGAGGGTCGACCTGTGGATCTCGGTGAATTACTATATTTAACAGTATATTTTGTTATTTAATTATTTTCGTTCCGAATTCTTAAAACGCTCGTAACTTCTTCGTTTGAACTCCGATCGTGAAACTCTAAATATGAAATTTGCTCAGAAAATTGCCACGAATGTAATGGTGCAAGTTCCATGGCCAAATTTCATCGTTTGCTCAAATTTTATTTTTGAAGCCTTATTAATTATTAAATTATTAACCTAATTTTATAGGGCGTTACATTCTTCCCCCTTAAAAGAATTTCATCATCGAAATTACTCCAATGATTAAATCATCAGGTAATGCGGTTTTAAACTATTCAGCTAATTAGTGTATAACCAATTTTGCAGTCAAACGTGCACAAGTGCATAATGTATCATAACATAGAAAACATGTATGCAGAATGATTCTAAATCGGGTGCTCCTATATGAATGCATTCTTTTAAAAACATTTTTGAAAATATGATGAAAACAACCTATATATATAAATATACTGGCAGTTCTATTTGTATGCAGGTTTTAAATGATCTTTGTTACACAAAAATTTCCATACTCCTAGGAATAAAAGCATGATTTAGCCAATTTTGCATCTAATTCCTGCCATCCAAAAATGTAATGCATCGCATTTTTGTTTCCTAAACATTGGATCCTATGTTGGGAAAGGAATTTAGGTAGAGAATTTCTCATTCTTACCACTCTATTAGGTATCATTCTTGTTGTACATTGAAAATTTCCTCATTGCCTTGGTTTTCTCCCAATTTTTCTATGTACAATACGCATAAGGAGGCATGTTTTAATGCTCTATAACGGGACTGAATCCAAAATGGACTCTCGTACGTCATTGGTAAGTTGTGATAATAGAAATTTCAAGGCCAAAATAGCTTTTCCCTTGTAATCGTCTGCGCTTTATCCTAAATTCAACCTTAATGCATCGCCAAATTCATATTTATTAACCCATTTATCTTTTCTATGCTTAGTATGTGGATTAGGAAACCAAAAAATTTCCATAAAAATCTTTTCTGATTTCCAATCAAATTTGCACATGGTTTGAAAAGTAAAACCTCAAAACAATTAAACACCACTTTCTTTTAAAACATTTGGACGTAAACATCCAAAAATAATTTAAAGGCTAAAATCTTTTTTTCCTTTCTTTTTTAATAAACAAAGCCACATTTCAACGTAGTCAGAATTCAATTATCAGTTAATAAATATGTTCAATCCTAGCATTCCTAATTAATTTTAGAACTTAAAACTTACTTCCTTCCTTGTATTTATTCATTTGTTTTAAAATGATGACAAACTAACCTATTTATAAATTTCAGCTTTTAAGAATAGGAATAATGACCCGTGATTTCACAACAACCTTAATCTATCTTTCGCTCGCTAAAATTCATTATTTTATAAACTTTTAGTCTCACATTGCATTTACCATGGGTTAAGTGTCTTTATGAGATTTCCATATTTATACTGTTTCTTACAAATGCACACACAAGAGCGGTCTGGATATCCAGGAACAACAGTCCAGTAAATAAATAGGAATATTTCTCATAATATATCATAAGCAACTTTTATATAAGAGACAACCAACAGCTGCAATCCAAACAACCTAAAGAAAAGAAAATAACAAATGCTGGAAGTGAAATAACAACAAAACTACTAGACCTAATATACTAACTACAGACCATGGGATGACCCGATCCTATACGGGAGCTCGAGCCATTGCCACGACCTCAGAATGGGCGTAGTATATCAACTATGCATCCAATCTCGTGGCTATGGTGCTGCCGATCGGATGGAATCTCTCGGATCTTGGCCTGGACCTGTCGGATAGCGACTCACTCGAGGCTTTGGTATCCTCCAGCACCCCTTCCTTTCCCTGCCTCCTGCTGTGTCAGCTTTCTGCTGCTGGCGCTGCTATTTCAGCTGCTAGCTCAGGGCTCTCTATCTTCTTAAGAGAGGCTCTGTCAAATGGGGAAGGGACCTTCTTCTAGACTGGTTTTCTAGAGATATTCACTCCATATTACCTAAAGACACGAGTGAAGAGATGGAAATATGAAAAATAGTTTCGAGGAGTACCAACTCTAGGACTAATATAGTTGGTCATGATAGCAAGAGCCCGATTGACAGCCATACCACCCATGATGGCGTAGGTAGCCTTCTGTATTAATGAATATATATGGTCGAAGCTCCCTGTCTTTGGAATGATGTTCTGCTGAACTATGAGAACGATGTGGGGGGTTGTAGGTCACAATTTGTTTGACCTCCATATCGATATCTTTAGAAAAGACCCACTGCAAAATCTCCAGATCAATCATCTTTGCATCATCCAAATCCTCTTCCTTCATAGCTATCCCCAAAATACCACTGAAATCGTCGTCGAACAAATCGATCTCGGCTCCCTTCACTCTCGATTGAAGATTGTTGATTTCTTCATCAAAGTTGTATGCCAAATGGGCATCAAATAGATTCAGGCAATGCGGGTAGCATTCTCGCTCAAAAGTGTTGTAGTGGAGGATCAGTGCTAATCCTACTGCCATGAATAATTCCTCGAATCCAAAGGCAGTGAAATCTCCAAATTTGACTGGCCGTCCCTAAAGAAAAGTGAAATTTACTGAGGCCAAGTAAATAGAGATTTTCTGGTCGCTCTGTTCGAGCTAAGCGATCACTTGAAGGGTGAGACTTAGATGACGTGAGGAAGAGACGAAGATTCGATGTAGTGCCATGGACTAAGTAGGGGTCGAAATAGGGAGATTGGGTTCAGATTTGGAGTGGTGGTGGGGCTAGATCTGGTGTGCACGAACTGGCGCTTGGGAGGGGAAGATGTTGCTGCTGCAGCGGGTCCTACTTCAGCAGGGAGGGAGATAGCGTTGCTTGTCATAGGGAAAAGGGAAAGGAGGAGCAGCGACTTTGATTTGAGGAGGAGGGGATTGGGTTCGATCGTGAGGAAGAGGAAGGGGTCGACAAAATGGAGGCGGTTGAAGTGGATGCGACTTACAAGTCACGTTTCAGGTTTGGGTTACGCCTCATACCCGTTAACCGATCGACCGCCTTAGGGCTACCGATCGACCATTAAGGGTCGATCGGTTGTTGGATTTTGAGCACAAGTTAAACCAGGTCCCTATCCAGGTTGGGTTAAATAATAATATTATTATTGATTATCGTTTCGCACCGTATTCTTCGGGTTGACACAATCCGAAAAATTCTTATCCTCTACACAATGGCGCCCTAGCTCATCGTCTAGTTCTTCGAACCTTTTTCTCCATCATTCGCAATATTCCTAACTTATATTGCTCCTACAATCAACAACTTCGAAAACTCGAAATATTCCAGCTACCATTCTCCGTATTATTTTTATACCGGAATATTCTTCCTATTCGCTGGTTGGAATTTGACACACTTCCAAACTATAGACCCCAACTAAGTTAAATGTTATTTCTATTTTATCCGCCCCTTAAAGAGAGAGAAATTTTGAAAACTTTCAATTTTTATAAATAGGAAAATCATCGAGCTATACATATGCTCATTTCAATTTGTTTCAAAAATGAGAAACTCTTTTTCCACCTAAAAACCCCTTTTTAAACCAAAATCAAACTTTTATTTTACTATATATATTTAAGAATTTTAAAACGTGCTATTTTTAAATCAAGACCTTTCAGCATAGCTAAATTTAAAAACAAAATTCCAAAAGTTTCTTACTTTTTAAAAATAATAGTTTTCAAATAGACCCTTTGGAAAAAATCTTTGGAAAAAACTCATTCGAACATTTCAAGGCATTTTTCAAAATATTTTATCAAATTCTCTCACTTGGAGTCAGACTCAGAAATGTACTATGCTTTTCTTTAACAAAATTTGGTTCGTCTCTTTATGGAGATCGATGAGCATTCCCTTGCGAGAACTTGCCTCTGGATAGTAGCCACATATAGATTCTTATCTCCCACTTTTCTGGATATAATGTGCATCTTCAACTACCAATCCATCAAAATCCACCATTATATGGTAGTTATGTCTCAACAATCAAGTCAAACACCATCCAGCCTCCAGGATCCTTCCATTTGTCATGCTCATGCTCTTGTAAGTTAATGTCTTACATGTAGCCAATGCTCCATGGGGTAATCAGGATAGGTGTATAATCTATAACTTTATAAAATTTTCCAACTCATTATCGTCTCGCCTATCCTTTCGGAATATGATCACAAATATTCCGTGGTCGAAATATATAGAGTACGATATAAATTTATGGAGAAAAATAGAAATACATACTCTTAGTATATCCTAACCCCTATGATCGACTAATGTAGGCTCCAATACCAAATGTAACAACCTGCACTTTAATCGGTCCGAATTTCGAAAAAATCGAAATCCATGTCCATTACGGTACAAACCTTGGTTTTGGTAACCTGTAATAAACATTAGTATATCAAAGATTGATCAAACTAAATTCACAGTGGAATAGAAAATATAATAGGTATAAATACTGACTGAGGCCACTACCTCGGAATCAATGGTTTCCTTGGATATCCAATCGCCTTGTCAGTACCGACCATGCATAAGAAGACTTATCCATCAATCGTTTCACCTTCCTCCAGTGACATGTTCCTCTAAATCTATCATATGGGTTGTAATAAGGAGGGAGTCAGGACAACATTCAGGTTATTGCAAATTACATGCTTTATCCATAACATAATTTACACCGTTTGGTTTCTATCTAAATGTCATGTTTGTTATTTACGGCTAATCTATATAATTTAATATATTTGCGTACGATATATCTACCAAACCTTTCCCAAGGTATACTATACATACATACATATATATACATACATACACAGACGTTTATGTACATATATACATTCTAAACGTTCTCTACCCAAACCCCAGCCACTTAATTCTTCTTAATTATGAAGCAAACCTTACGCATCATCATCGCTAGTCTATTGCTCCTACCTATAGAGACCGATGTCTCCTATGTATGGTTGTACTATATAATATATAATTAAATTTCAATACCACTACCGCAACTCAAAGACTTACCTAAGGGTTATCTAGCCCACCTCCACTACACTAATTTTTCATCTAATCATCAACCATGAGGTTCACGCGTATCCCATACCGATTCTACACTAGTGGAAAGTGAAATCCCTTAAGGCATAACCCAAGTCTTTGCTACCACTCGTTTGGGATCGCTGGGAGACAAAGCCTATGCCAAACCTATTACAATCATATTGGTACCAACTATTCCATGGCCCACTGACCCACCACAACTGACATCCCTATTTTAGACTAAGTAAGTCTAGGAGAGTACCACCTTTGGTTACTTACTACCTCCTATTGGATATGAAGCAGACCTCATTTCCCAAAAGGTACCGGGCCATTTAATACTTCAAATCCGAGACGAACCCTAAGGCATATTTTCCCCAAATCTATCTGCAACGTAAATGCTTTTGCCAAGGGTCCTAAGGTTGGAGATGTCCCACATCAATGTGTAGGTGTACACAACTGTTGTTAGCCTCTAAGTGAAGGCAGACTTCCGTTGTGTAACTCTACCGACCTTGCATCTCAACATACTAAGTCAAATTAATCATATAAGCTTTAATATTGGGCAAAATCCACTAATTTCTATTTGCATATTTAAGGCTATATAATTTACTCTAATGACAATTTTACTACCTTATAATATTTAATTACTACCTAGCATGTTTTATTTATTATCTCTATAAATGTCCCTTTGTTCATAATAAATGATTATTATCTTAACGGACGTTTTGTAAAGACATTTATTCACTTTTTCAAATCTTACCCATTATTTCTTCTTTATCTTTCCATAATGTCCCTAATAGTCTCATTAACCTTCCCTATTACTCCATTTACAACATACTTAATCCTTGTAACTCCCAATATATTGTACACTTATTACTTATAAATTTTGGGCTTACAACCTTCCATCTTTATTTCCTAATCCTATCTTTTGTTGCGAATTTTATTCTAATGTTCTAATTATCACTAATGCAAATATTAACGTTGTTACACAATACTAATTATATTTTTATTTCAAATGTTTAGCGCAGTTATACATACTTATATATATTTATTTCTTTTATGTTTCTAGTCATCAATTCCTAGCTTGAATAATCCTTCTAAAAAGGTTCCCATTATAAATTTCCATAAATCAACCAAAAATAAGAGATCTGCTCTCTTGAAATTGCAAGGAATTACATATTTCCTTTTTATTCAAATAGACAGTGTAAACTAAAGAAAAGAAATCTATACTTTACACATCTCTTTCCTCTTTTATGTATATTCCTTGTTAAATAAAACGATGCACGTTTTCTATGTAATTAGGAAATTAGATAAAATTATGGGGTTAAATGGATAATATTTCTAACATATTAATATATAATCACATTTAATGAAATCAGAGCAAATCTAGATCATACTAATGTCTCTACAATCCCATTGTAGATCTGGAATAAACTCTACATCTTTATCCATATTCAACTTCTAGTAACTTAGGGACTGACTTCTAGATATGGGTGTAAATAACATTCTTGTTCAAAATTTCCAAATTGTAGAATATGTAGGCGATGTTTTATATGTTTAATTTGAGCTTACAACCCTTCGATCTTAATTTAGGCATAAAAATTAAATAAAAAGCCAATAAAATAAATTCCAATGTTATAAATAAATTACATAATTTCTCATTCACCCTTTTAATCTTTCCAAATCTCCAGATCCAAATCTGAATCCCTGATCTTACTCCATCTTCTTTATATTCCAAAGAAATATGTATAAAAGGGTATATACATACCATTAGCATTACATATCTGAGGAGAGATTTGGGGTTAAGTGGAATATAGATTTGTAATTTTGAAATTAACCTTGTTATTGTGCAATGCTAATTCGCTACTTCTCTTATTCTTTTATAATTTTATGCTTTTCTCTAATTTATATAAATACAAATTATTTTATAGTTAGGAGGAATAGTGGAGAAGAGAAAATGGCTAAGCTTCAATGTTGGAATCAAAAAATATGAGAAGAGAAGTGAGGGGTTAGGCCTGAATTTATACGCGCTCGAATCAATCGTATCCTTTCGATTAAAATATTAAGTCTGGGCCGTTGGTCGAGGTTCAACCCTAGCCACCGTTTGCAAGACCGGTTAACCACACCCCTATGAGTGGTTGACTGCCATCGATCAACAGACCCATAGAGGGTGTTTTACTGATGGGTTCCGATGAATTATTATATTTAATAGTATATTTTGTTATTTAAATATTTTCGTTCTGAATTCTTAAAACGCTTGTAACTTCTTTATTTGAACTTCGATCATGAAACTCCAAGTATGAAAGTTGCTCAGAAAATCACCATGAACGCAATTGTGCTAGTTTCGTGGCTAAATTCCATTATTTTCTTAAATTCCATTTTTGAAGCCTTATTAATTATTAAATTATTAACCTAAATTATACAGGGTGTTACAGGCTCCCATTATGCTTTCTTGTTTCTCAAACCTTAACAGAAACATACAAAACTTTTGATTTCTCTAGTGGGTGTTAGGACTTGCTTGCTTTGGAATTCTGACCTCTTGGAAAGCTCAACAAATCATTAGTATGCATGTGATGGATAACAGCCGATAGGTTGTATCATATACAACTCCTTACCTGTGGTCTTTATTTTAATCTCATCTCGACCTTGAGGAAAGCTCAATAAATTGAAAGAGATTATTTACTCGTACCTACCATTTCACGATGGCCTAAGTATAGTGGATGTACCTTGAGGAAAGATCAACAAATACTTGCATGTATCTTACCTCGTCTAATCAATATATTAATAGTACTACACAAACATCTCTAACGTGAGGAAAGCTCAACAACCAGAGAGTATGCAAGTAATATATTGATATATAAATAGTAGAGGGGAACTAATATTAAAGACTTGTTTTTAGTATATATATTTTGAGTGATATTGATTTAGGGAACAATGTATCTCTTATGAAATACCCTTCTAATGTTAGATATATCTGAAATCACAGTTTATGTACAATATGTACATACTTGTTCCTTAAACCTAAATTAAGTTTCTTACAGTTTCACTTATATTCTACATTCATATTACTCAAGTTTTATTTATTCAAAACCTTTTATAATTTAATTAAATTATACAATATTATTATATACATTATTAATTAAATTATTGATTAATTTTAATTTATTAATTTAATTAACAAATAATAATTTTTTTATTTTAAAATTTAAAATTTATTATATTCATGCTGAACAATTTAAGATGAATATTAACTATAACATATATATACATATGTATATCATTATATATAGATGTATGTATGTATCTTTATTTGTTAACATTTAACTAATGTTTTACCAAATAAATATTAATTTAATTAAAAAAATTAATTAAATATTTTTGAAAAATTCAAAATTTTAATTTATTATTAACCTTAAACAATTTAGATAAATGTATATACGCATATATCACTATATGTTTCTATTTAATTATAAACTTTGACTATCTATTTATTTAATTAATCCAATTAATTAATATAATTTTTGAGATTTTTAAATTTATATTCAAAATCATTTTGAAATCATTTTATAATTATTATAAAATTTATATTATATTTTAAATTTAACTTTTAAATTTAAAGTATATTTTAAATTTTCAAACTGAATTTTTAAAAGTTAGCCCAAGCCCCAAAATCAATTTAGGCTTTTACATTGGGGATAACTTTTAGGCTTACATCATCCGTCGGGCTAGACCAATAGCTGGAAGGACAGAATATTGATTATTTAATCCTAACCGTAGAAATTACCTTTCTAGACACTCTATTAAATGGATAGGCTTTAATAAGTTGGCCATACTATTTCTAATTAAGACCGCATAGATCATTAGGGCTTTCATACCATTGAAGGTCCAGCCCAAACTTCTATGTGGTGACCCAACTAGGTACCTCATTAGCGAGATTTATATGTAGCCTTTTGACTAGCAAAACCATCACATAATATGTAGGGGTAAGAGGCAATGCTTTGTCATAGATCACAATGTGAGAACCCCATATAATGCTAGTTGTTGGGATAAAACCTAGGACATCCAATATACTAGGTGAATGTTACAACCAACCATGCTCTAATACCATTGAAGGAACCAAGCCAATCAAAAGTGGGTGAAAATGTATATTTCAAAAAAAACATTGGGATCTGTTGGGCTTATAAAGTCTAAAGAGTTTCTTAGATCCAATCTAATATAGTTTTAAATAAAATCTTATATTTAGTTTGTTTAACTGGAGTTTTGATTTTATATAAATTAAATATATTATAATTAGCGTATCAAATACACTCATATATGTATAGTTCAAGTGCAACATATAAATAGTGTGCATGGTCAAAGTGTATATATATAAGTGTTGGTATTTACGCTACGATGGACACACTCGCCATATATATATATAAATATATATATATATATATAAATATATATATATGCCTTTGTTGTCCTGAAATCATATAAAATAACACACACACACATGTAGTTTACTTATACTTATATATAATATGTTATAAAACATTATTGACTAATTGACAATAGTTTACTTATATTTATAATATGACAGTTAATGAGTTTAAGTAGGCATTTAAGAAGAGGAAAAGGTGGAGGACTTTTCGCCGTCCTTTACTCTTCAATGCCATCCCAAATCAACATTTGAACATTTAAACCCTTATATATATATATATATATTAAAATTAATTATGACTAATTTTATGTGTTTTGAAATTTAAATTATTCTGAAATCTAAAAGAATTAAAAATTGGATCTATGTTTTTGAACAAAATCTAGTTTAAAATTCAAATTAAAAAGCAAGTTTGAAAAAATTGTTTAAAATTTATATAACTTGTTAGAATTAATTTTTAACCTTTGTAATCATTGCTTTAAATAAATACCTTTAAAACAAACCAAGTTGGTATTATAAGGATGTTTTCATACATCTATTTTAAAATTTAAATCAGAACACTTATTTATGGAAATTGTTCAAACTCTGTATAACTTGTTAATAAATTAAACTTTAAAACTTTAACTTTTATAACCATTGTTTTAAATAAATACCTTTAAATCAAATTCAATTTATATTAAAAAATTGTTTTTAAGTTTCGAACCTTTAAAACAAATTCAATTGGTATTATAAATAAAATTGTTTTCATATTTCCTTGTTATTATTTTTATTAAAATAATTTGGATATATAGATTGAATTATACAACAAAGATATATAAATTATTTATAACATATATAAAATCTAATCTATACAATCAAATGATTTAATATAAATGATAATAAAATTAAAAGATTACCTAAAGAGGTAGCCTACGATTTGCACCATTAATGAAGATTTCTCCTAAAATCTCCCAGATCCACAACCAGCTTTGCAAGAGAATGGTGAACCACTTATTTTATTTTACGTTTGTATTTAATTTGAAATCGGTATTTGAAAATGTTCATTTGATTTTCTACCTTGTAAGGTTAGGAGGAGGGAAGAGAAAAAAGGAAAGGAATTAGTGGATTTATTTTAATTAAAGGAATGAAACCTTTCATGTTCTTTTAATTAAAACATCCTAATCAATTTCCTAAATTTTCTCTCTCCACTTCTCTCTCTTCACATGGTATAGCCAAAATTATATGCTATCAAATGATATAAAATTTTCATGAATCCTTTTATGCAATTATATTTTATTTAAACCCATTTAAATTTACACCGATATCATATATCGATGCGTGCAAAGATAACTTTGATAAATGCATTCAGCTAATTACAAACAACTCCAAAACATCAAATAAATTATATAATAATTAATATTTCTCAAGTATTAATTAATTTATAATATTTTATAAATTAAGTAAATCGTGTGGTTATTCTAAGAATTCATTAGTACGATTGTGCAACTCAAAGATGTAAATTCAGTCAGCGATTAATATTGAATAGTTCGAATATTAATGTTCATACATCAATATAGCTAGGGGTGTGACAGTTTGGTTGAATTTATCGCTTACACCTCTTTTTAGTAAAATTCAATTTTACTATTTTAAGCGGTACCCGGTAGTATCGATTATTTATACCAATTCTCTTCGTCAAAATTATATCACTTGAAGAATTATTGAATTTGGTTTTGGTCAAAATTCTAGTATCGTTCATATTTAACTTGGTTAGTCCAAACACAAAATCTTCAATAATAACATTTATTATTAACCATACTGCTTTGTTTAGAGACTTTTACATTGAGTTAACCACAATTAATCGTGATACAAACCTCTTATACCAAGGAGATGAATTCTCTAAATTAAATATTAATTATCTTTTTATAGAGTTTTAATAATGGTTTCCACTTTGCTCTTCCCTCTCTCTCCCTCCTCCCCCTTCTCTTCCCCTATCCTGACAACCTCTACCTACTCCTCCTCCACTGCCTCTTGCTTCAACACTCCACTCAAACCCTAAGCAACCCGAACACCTGTAGATCTCTCAACCTAACCCTCCTCTACTGCCACCCCCACCCCCACCAACTTACTAACACCTTTAAGTCGACCATGCCCACAACTTGACTGAACCTCCTCTACCTCTCCATGATAACCTAACCATGGCACCCCCTCTACCACCCAAACCACCAGACCTGATCCTCTCTTTTCCTTCTAGCTTTGCAAGCACCCATATTTAAGGTAATGTCAAACCCATTAAATTACTCCCCCATAGCTCTGACTCTTTGCCAGGAAAAGAAGATAAACTAATGTGGTCATCAATTTTCAAGAATAAGCCCATAAATAATGGGGTTTACATGCCATGTCACTTTGAACTCATCAATGATGGCTGCCTCAAGCCTATTCCTTGAATCTGAAGGCATCAAGTATTGGAGTAATAATCTTGTAGGGTTTTTTCTCGATGACTCCCTATCATACCTCACTATAGTAACTCATTTAAAGAAGATTGGAAGCTCTTTGGTGAGTGGATATCAAGTCTAACAACGTGAATTCCTATTTCAAGTTCTCAAATGTGAAAGATAAAGTTTGAATTCTACAAAATGACCCGATCCTCATTAAAGATAAAATGTTTATTGTTACCATACGGAATCCATCATTCGAAAGTGCGCAAGCACAAATCCACAGTGTCTCTAGATAGGTACACTTTTATAAAATACCTCTAATTGCTTGGACCCTTACTGGTATCAACTGGCCAGCATGTTATATAGGGAGACTTATTTGCTTTGAAGAAGCATGGAAAAATTAAAACATTTTAAATATGCTAAAGATCTCATTGAGATAACCGCTGACTAAGAGCTCCACGATTTCATTGAAATAGACGAGCTTAATGAATGTTGTCTTAAAGTCCAGGTTATTTACAATTAGGAGCCAAAAATATGCTATGGTTTCAAGGTTTTTGGACACATACTAGAAGAATGTGATAAAAAGCATGATGCATCTATATGCAATGATGACACTTATGGCTAGTATGAAACCGATCCTCACGTGTCCAATTTAATTTGGAAAATGCAATATTGAAAAATCACAGTCCTAGAGCCCCCTTCATAAAAATGCAACTTTTAGAAAGAAACACTAGGTATGGTGCAAGAAAGAAACAAATATGGCTACCCAATAACTTCCTTCTGAGGTAAGCAACTAGCTACACCCCCATGCAAATATACTGTAACATCCCCTAACTGGAGGCCCTAAGCTAAGCGCTACAGATGCTGCAAGCATCCATAGTATTAACTTCCGGTGACCAAATATGGTAATGTTAATGGTATCCATAATATCTGAAGCACTTGAATATGAAATAAATTCATCACAGATTAAAACACTTTTTCGATTACATTTCAAAACAACATTTCATATCCAAGTGCTTTTGATATTATGGATACCATTAACATTACTGTATTTGGTTACCGGAAGTTAATACTATGGATGACTGCAGCATCTGTAGCGCTTAGCTTCGGGCCTCCAGATAGGGGATGTTACAACTTGGTATCATAGTTTAAAATTAAGATGATTTTTGAAAACGTAATCCTAAGGACTTAAAAATGGATCGGGGTATGGGATAACGTTATAGTAATGTATTTGTATTTGCCATATATAAGTATACGCTATATCTCTATCTCCTATCTCCCTTAGGTTATTCTTTTGTATCTTACGAAGGTTCAAATGCAGATATGGAAACTAGAGGTAGAAGAGTTATCCTTGGTGGGGGAAGCACCACAACTAATGGAAATGCCAGACCAAATACCAGGAGGAACCCAGGTCAGGAACCCAGGTCAGGAACAAGTTGGAAATGTGGATGTTGGAGTCTCGCAAGTTGACATGGGCGCAATGTATCAGTTCTTTGTCAACATGATGCAAGTGGGATTTGCTGCTGGAGTAGTTAGGGGAGGAAATCAAGAAGCTCCAGTGGTCAAAAACTATGCTATTATAAGTAGAGACTATGCTCGGCTGGGAGGAATGTCGTTTATTGGTACTGAAGACGCAATCGAAGTGGAGAACTGGTTGCTTCATTGTGAGAGGATTTTCACTGATTTATGTCTCAATAATGAGCAAAAGAGAAGGCTCGCTTCTAGACAGTTACAAGGAGCAGCGCTATACTAGTGGAACAGTGTTACGATTGGAGTTAATGAGGAGACAATGACATAGGCTGAGTTTAAAAGGAGATTTGAGGAGAGGTTTATGCCAGAGATTGCTAAGTCCACTCTACTCAGGAAGTTTGCTGAGTTGGAGCAGGGAGACATGACTGTGCTGGAGTATGCAACAAGGTTTGAGGAGCTAGCGAGATATGGTTATGCTACGGTGAATACTATGATTAAGAGGAATGAGAAGTTCATCAGGGGGTTGAAGCCTGAGCTTGCTAGGGCTATGTTATCGCACATTAGGGATCCATGTGATGTGGTTGTGGAAATGGCTTTGAGACATGAGGAGATGCTTGCTTTTCTGGAAAGAAATAAGGCAAAGAGGTTCAAGTAGTGCAGAGTTGGAAGAGAGAGTTATTCCATAAGAAGGGAGCTCAAAAGGGTGGAGCTGCCAAGAAAGGAAAATCAGAGGTTGTTTGCTATAAATGTGACAAGAAAGGGCATTTTGCAAATGAATGTTGTTCAAGAGATGGAAAGAAGGCGATCGGGAAGATGAATATTAGATGCTTCAACTGCGATCAAATTGGACATTATAAGAACTAGTGCAAGGAGCCAGCCAAGGATGGAAAGGGTAAAGTGTTTGCATTGGAGCCAGCTACCTCAAGGCGAGCAGTAGAGGAGAAAGGAAAAGCTTTGTTGGGAGGTACGCTTATGATTCGTGGTATGTAAGTTAGCATTCTATTTGATATCGATGCATCACATTCTTTTATATCTCGTTTTTTGGTAGAAAAGCTTAACCTAGAACCCTTATACCTAGTTACTTCCTTAAGGGTTGCAAATCTAATATGAGGTTATGCGACTCTTGGGATGAGATGTGACCACCTAGAGTTTGAATTGTTAGGTCATAACTTTGTTTGCAGTTTACATCTGTTTGATTTCGTAGGGTTCGGAATTATATTGGGTATGGATTGGTTAAGTAAATACGATGCTAGGATATTTTGCCATGATAGGAAAATATCGCTTAGACACCCTGACTGTAGTGATTGGATTATATACTCCATAGAAAACCCTAGTTGTGAGGTTAACGCTTCGTTGGGTGTTGTGGAGGTAGAAGGCGAGTTGAATAGAGTTTTCATTGTTAGAGAATTCACAGATGCCTTTGAACCTGTATTAGGACTACCATTGAAACGAGCCATTGAGTTTCGAATAGATTTAGTACCAGGAGTAGAACCGGTGAGTAGACCGCCAAGCAGGATGACACCTACCGAGATGAAGGAGAAAAATGTGCAGTTGGTGGATTTGGAAGGCAAGAATTTTATCAGACCTATTCGTTCGGCTTGGGGAGCAGCCATAGTGTTTGCCAAGAAGCCAGATGGATCATTAAGGTTGTGTATCGATTATCTTTAGTTGAACGAGAAGACGATAAATAATCGATATCCGTTGCCTAGTATTAGAGATTTGTTTGACCAGTTGAGTGGAGCCAAAGTATTTTCCTAGTTGGATTTAGCGACAGGGTTCCATCAGCTTAGAGTAGAAGAAGATAGTATTCCTTTGGCGGCGTTTAGAACCAGATATGGAATGTACGAATGGTTAGTAATGCAGTTTGGACTAACCAATGCGCCAGCATTCTTTGTATATTTGATGAACCGAGTTTTCCGAGAGCACTTGGATAGGTTCGTGTTGGTATTCATAGATGAAATTTTGATAAACTCTAAGGATGAAAGAGAGCATGTAGTTCATCTAAGAGTGGTGCTCGAGACGCTGAGGCAGCATCAGCTAAAGGCGAAATTTTCAAAGTGTCATTTCGGAAGAAGGAAGTGAAGTTTCTTGGACATGTAGTCTCAGAGAAAGGGTTGTTTGTAGATCAGACTAAGATCGAAGCGGTGAATAATTGGAAGAGACCCGAGACAGTGACTGAGATAAATAGTTTTCTTGGATTAGAGGGGTATTACCGTCGATTCATAAAGGATTTTTCACGGATAGCAGCACCGATGAACAAGCTAACGTGAAAGGATGTTAAGTTTGTTTTGACCGATAAGTGTGAGGAGGCATTCCAGAAGCTGAAACACTTATTGGCTAATGCACATGTGCTATTGTTCCGGAAGGAAATCGGGATTTAGTAGTATATACGGATGCATGTGGAACTGGGTTAGGAGCTGTGTTAGTGCAAAGAGGTAAAGTGATTGCCTATGCATTTCGACAGCTTAGACCGCATGAGGTTAGATATCTAACGCATGATTCGGAATTAGCTGCGGTAATTTTTACGTTGAAGGTGTGGATACATTACCTTTTGGAAGAAAGATTTGAACTGTATATGGATCATAGGTCGCTGAAGTATTTATTCTCTCAAAAGGAGTTGAATATGAGACAACAGAGGTGGTTAGAGTTTTTAGCCGCTTATGATTTCGGTATTTAGTACAGACCAGGAAAAGGCAACAAGGTTGCTGATGCAATTATTAGGAAACATTAAAATTTAGTGTGGGCAATGATAGCTGAGTGGAAAGATTTAGAACATTGACTACATGCAGAATATAGTGGAGGTCTAAGAGTAGTTTTGGTATGGAGACTGTTATGTTTTCATGTTTAGAAGTTCGACCAGTTATGATCGAAATGATTACTTCTAAGCAAGGAGAGGATCCAGTATTAGCTGAGCGGATCAGAAGGTTAGAGATGGAATGGAGAGCGATGACTTGAAAGATTTTAGTCTTGACCAGAATGGATGGTTAAGGAAGAAAGAAAGACTATGTGTTCAAAATGCGAGAAACATTAGGAAAGAGGTTCTAGAGGAATGTCATTGTTCGAACTTCACTATTCATCTAGGAGGAACTAAGATGTATCAGGATATGAAGAGCAGATTCTTCTAGGAAGGAGTGAAGAGGGATGTAGGCTTATGGGTGAAACAATGTTCGAATTGTCAACAAGTAAAAACCGAACATCAGAAACCAAGTGGATTACTTCAGCCATTAGAGGATCCCGTATGGAAATGGGATTATATTTCGATGGATTTTATAGACGAGTTGCCAAGATCAAATTGAGGAAATGAAGGTATATGGATCATTGTGGATAGACTGACTAAGAGTGCCCATTTCTTTCCAATTAAGTCAACTAAGACGACACCTGTTTTAGCTAAGTTATCCATGAAGAACATAGTTAAACTTCATGGAATTCCTAGTAGTATAGTAAGTGATAGAGATTCCTTGTTCACTAGCGAGTTCTGGAAGAGTCTACGGGATACTTTGGGTACAAAGCTCATGATGAGTACCACTTACCACCCGCAGACAGATGGGAAAACGGAAAGAGTTAACAAAGTCTTAGAAGATTTGTTACGAGCTTGTGTACTAGACTTTGGAGGATCATGGGAAGACCATCTACACTTAGTCGAGTTTTTGTATAACAACAGTTATCAGGCTAGTATATGGATAACACCATTTGAAGCTTTGTATGGAAGGCCATGCAAATCTCTAGTTTGTTGGTTAGAGACCGGGATAGGTTGGTTCTTGGTCCGGATTTAGTTAGAGAAGTTGTAGAGAAGATTGAGTTGATTCGAGCTAGAATAAAGGAAGCTCAGTCTAGGCAAAAGAGTTATGCTGATAGAAGACGGAAGGACTTAGAGTTCTTAGTAGGAGATCATGTTTTCGTCAAGGTATAACCGACGAAAGGTGTAATTCGATTCGGGAAATCAGGGAAATTGGCACCGATATTTGTAGGACCATTTCCTATTGTAGAGAGGATTGGGAAACTCTCATATGAGTGGAGTTACCGAACAGTTTGGCAGGAGTCCACGAAGTTTTTCATATTTCTCATCTGAGAAAGTGTATTCGAGACCGAGAGAATACTATAGCACCGACTATGTTAGAGGACTTGCTAGTAGAACCGAACTTAACTATAGTTTGGAAACCAGTTCGTATAGTCGCAAGAGATGAGAAGAGGCTAAGGAACAAGACAGTCTGATTAGTTAAGGTTCAGTGGAGCGACGATGAGGAAGAATGTACTTGGAAAACAGAGAGCAGGATTAGAGACGCTTATCCTGATTTGTTTCATGGTATGTTTTTCCTTTATGATTGATTTGTTGTGTACCTCATCGTAATTTCGTGGATGAAATTCTTTAAGGAGAGGAGTCTGTAATGACCATAATTGTGGTTAACATTATCTAGGACATTTAATTATTTAAATTAAATGAAATAATGAAATGGTTAAGGGATGGAGATTTGTATATCTAAGGGGTAGCCATGCCATTTAAACAAATGAACTAAAGGGAAAATGAAATAGAATAAGTTAGGGTAGTTGATAAGGCTAATATAGGAATAAGTAACATTCTTATACCCTAAACCCTCACTCACGTTCATTATTCACGTTCACAAACGAAAATAAAATATTAGAGACCGGCCACCATTAGAAAAAGCTGGAAGAAGAAAAGCTAAAGGTCAAGTGGAAGATTAATCAAATCCAAGATCAATTCTCAACTCCTTAAACACAAAGCTAAGGTGAATAATAGGTTACATCTCATGTTTTTATTATTTTCTATTTTAGATTGAAATCCGAATTATTTTGCAAATGTTTTGCTATGTTTTTTTATTATTAAAATCGATATATATGTATATATATGCTTGATGATGATTTATGATATTTCATATGGATTTTATGATAAATTTCAATGTGAAAACCCTATTAGATGACATCCAAATGCCTTGCGATTTAAGATAAGGTCAGAAATAATATTTTAGAGATGGTTTCAAATTTCATAATTTTCTGAATTAATATGGATTTATTATTAATTTTCTAGTGAGGAAAATGGTTAGCTGGGTTAAAAATTAAATACGGCTAATTTATATTGTTTTTTGTTCATAAATTAATATATGTTAGAAAACATATCAAAAATGATTTATGGGAATTTTTGCAGAATTTTCCTAAGTGTTTTAATAAGTATATAAAATTATTTAAGGTATGGGACTTAAATGTTTTATATATTTATAAAAGGAGAAGGGGCATTTTGTAAACCTTTTAAATTATTTACTTTTGAATTTCGGCAGCATTTTTAGAAACAAATTTGGAAAAGAAATTAGTAACCAATCATATGTTGACAAACAAAGCAAGTTAGTTGAAAATAATTATTTTCTAAAGTTAAAATTCAGTTTTAACCATACTTTTGCTGTTTCGCCACTTTCCACGCCTACCTTTCGACTAAGTACTGCCGCCTTCATCTTCATCGGAACTAATGTGCATGGTACCAAAGACTTGGTACGTGGTGAATTGGACATAGGCGAAAAGTACACAGTCGAAACAAGGGGTTTAGAAGGGGTCGAAACCGTACTTTTCTTTTAAAAGGAAATGTGCCTGTTTTTCTTTCAAAAAGAATGCTTTCGACTTAGATGGCTCTCGACTTGGTTAAATGGTTTTAAAGAGTGGTTTCGAATGAGGTTGCGCCTTTGTTTTATAAAGAAGCTTTCGAAGGGGTCGAAAACCCTTGTTGCGCCTTCAAACTTTCG
Organism: Allium fistulosum; assembly: GCA_030737815.1. NCBI lineage: Eukaryota > Viridiplantae > Streptophyta > Magnoliopsida > Asparagales > Amaryllidaceae > Allium > Allium fistulosum. The sequence continues at coordinate 1,470,920,308 of CM060902.1, forward strand.
AAGCAATGCCTTTGAAAGGGTGCTTTTGCATTAAAATCTAAGCCGTTTCTTCAATGTTTTCGAAGGAGTTGGTTTCGACACCATCCACATCTTTTACTTAGGAAATTGTTTTCGAAAGAGTGCTTTCGACTTAGTTGTTTTAAGACCCTTTGTTCTATTGAAAATTAAATCCAAAGGTTTCGAAAGGAATAGTTTTGAATGGTTTCGAAAGGTTCTTCCACATGTTTTACTTAAACCCAAATGCTTTTGAAAGGTTTGATTTATGTAAAGAACTTAATGCTTTCAAAAGATTTAAGATAAAGGTTTCGAAGGGGTGGTTCCCCAATGTTTTTGAAAGATTTTTAACAAAGGTTTCCAATGGTTTCGAAAGACATGTTTAAAGTGTTTTGAAAGGAGGATCTCTATGGTTTTATAAACCTTTCGAAAGAGATGATTTCAATGTTTTCGAATGGTTAAATGTAAATTGTTTCGAAAGGTATGTTTTGGCCTTCGACCTAGGTTATAAAGTAAAGTAGCTTACTTGTATCGAAAGGGGTACTTTCAATGATTTCGAAAAGGGTACTTTCAAAGGTTTCGAATGTTTTCATCAACACTGTTTTGTGTAAAGTGTATATAACATGGCAAAGTGATTTGAGTTAAGCATAGAGTATATTTTCCTTATTTAAGTATGATTTAAAGGATTAAATCAATTTGGAAGAAATGTTTTCAAGGCAAATTCTAAGGGAGATGACCCTATGTAAAATGACTCAAATGTTAGAATACCAGATGGGACTAGTATAGGGTCGCGCCTTATATATTAGCTATTAGCCCCTAGCTAATATAAGTCCAAAGTTCCAATGTGTAGGGTTTTGTCACAGGTAAGACTAAAATGATGTTGCACATAGAAAGGAATATACAGAGTGAGGATAGGTTATTGGTGAGCCCACAAAACCATTTGGATCAGTTGACCCTGGGAGGAATAAGTTAGGGACAGACCATCCAAAAGAGTACCTTACAGAAGTTAGACTATTTATTTATTTTTTCTAGTAGGCCCAAGTCAGCCAATGGTCGGTAGTTAGCCAAACAAAACTACAGTGTTCGAATAGATAGTCTATTTATTACCTGATTTGTATGCATACATGATATTGTTATTATTGTTTTAACCAGTTTGGTTGCAAGTTTTGATTTGCAAAGGATAATTTTTTAAAAGGATATTTTTAAGAGGAAACCCGTTTCGCTAAGCGGTGTGGTCTCAATTAATATCAAATAACCAAGATGTATAGTATTATTCACACCAGGCTTTATGTCTGACTCGAAGTTTATGTTTTTTCCCTTAAACTCTCGGGTGCTCAAAATTGATTTGAGTAGGCTGAGGGTTAAGGATTTACATGTTTTAGTAAGTGAACGAATAAAGCTTCCGAAGACGAGAAGGAGGCTGAAGTTAGCTATTAAGGAGCTGTTATGTTTTATTTCCGCTGTGTTGCATTAAGTCTGATATGACTATTTAGTACTCTGATCATCCAAGGGGGCATCGTCATATATCGCTCTTGGCGTATTTTGTAATAATTATATTTGATCTGAACCTGGGAAATGTTTGGAATTATGTAACTTGGATAGGAAATGTTGTTTTGAAAAGTGTTTTAATCTGTGATGACTTTGTTTCATATTCAAGTGCTTTTGGTATTATGGATACCATTAACATTACCGTATTTGGTCACCAGAAGTTAATACTATGGATGACTGCAGCATCTATAGCGCTTAGCTTCGGGGCTCCAGATAGGGGATGTTACATATACCGCCACGCAAACCAACCATGCAAGCATTAATATTGCAATCAATATTCCTGATGATGACACCATATATGCACATTGCACATCTCTAATAAACATGCAATCAATTCTTGCCACCTTCCCCTTGAACTCAACACAAAAAATTCTCCCACTAACACCACTGCCCCACCTGTCCTTGACCAATCTGCCCAAGACCCACCCAAAAAAACCCCTCCACCTTGGCTTTCCCCATGCAATTCAATCACATGCAATACTACACAAAGAATTTACTCCACTACACTTCGTGCTGACAACTCCTTTGTTATTCTTGAGCTAATCCTTGAAGTGGTTAACATTTTCAATGTTGTAGACAAACTTCAAGACATTGAATAACTCAAGGCAACTTCATCCAACAAAGAGGAAGACAACATGACTTCTCCTTTTACAGAATCTTCCCAACTCATGCATACCAATACCTCTTCAATATCTCCATCGAATAACTTCTTCATGCACACTGTATCTACATCAGACTCACCATTAACACAATCCACTCTGAAAAATAACTTGCCACATCTAAAATCAATTGCTTCCTCCTACGTGAATTCTGACCATCAAACCCTCTCAATCATCCGCAACAACAATCCCACTTCAAACATCTCTCTCCCCACAACCTCCACCTCAACTCTTGATCAACAAACTCAAGAAATGCTCCCTCAAACCTCTCCTTATCCCAACATCTCTCCTCCTACTCATGTTGAACTGCTACCAACCCCTCTCATCAAGCTCCTTCCCTCACATATTCATGAAAACAAGCCACAAAGCAAAACCAAAAACAAAAAAGAAGAAAAACAAGACGTAAAGCCCAATAGATGACCTCAACGCTAGATCAAAATATAACTAGAACCAAACTACACAAAAGCATGATGTTAATCCATCTTCTAATGCCCAGCAATTACCAAGACACACAAGAAGACATCCTTTCCCTCTCCTCCCTCTCAATCTCTACTAATAGGAAACATATCATTTTGGAATATCAGAGGGGCTCACTTAGCCTCTAAGCAAAAAATTTAATGAAATTTCATCAAGGAAAAGCATTTTTTACCTCCTATGTATCTCTGAAACCAAGTTGAATCTCACCATATCCCTTCAAGAAGCCAAATAAAACACGCCCTCATTGAACTATGAACATAATTTGGAGCAAGCACTACATGGGAGATTTTTAATTATCTAGAATCTCACATCCTTCAAACTACCAAGACCTTCACTTGCCTTCATCAACTTCCTTTTAGTTAACCTTTGTATATACCTAAAACCACAATGAAACTAAACATTCTTTCCTTAACTCTCTACCTAGCCTATTATCTAGTTCTGAACCATGGTTTGTGCTTGGAGAATTCAACTCCATGCATCTCTCTATACAAAAAGTAGGTGGTTCTCCTATTACCATTAGAGAACTTGCCCCTTTCAACCATGCCTTCTTATCATTTGAAATTTTGGCCATTTAGACCATTGGCTGGCCATACACATGAAGTAACAAAAGTAGGACTGGTCATACCACACTATGCAAGCTTAACCATGCATTCTAGAATATCCATGCTATCACCCTCTAGCCTAATCTCCTATTTGAAATCCTTCTTCCTTGTACTTATAACCATACCCTACTCCTTCTATCTTGGAGAGAGAAACCCATTCATCAAAATAAATCCTCCTTTAATTTTTTGATAATATAGAGAAGAGATAATTGTTTGATTGGTTATACTTAAGTAAGATGCATATTTGTCAAATTGTTATATATGGTATGTGTGAATTCTTAGTAATATTGAGATGATAGACTTGTTACTTTGGTTGTGTATTGCCTTCATGTATGTAAACGTACATGAAATGTGTTTATTAGTTTCATACAGTTTAATGGTTATACACACACACATATGCATACACCTGCATATAGTTTATGTGATTTATATATGTCTATATGTAAACATATAGTTCTAATATGTCCGACCTTGGGTTACTGGGAGATGCATGGAATGTTATATATATATATATATATATATATATATATATATTGATATGCGGTTTAAAGCGTTTATATATAGTTTTGATATGTCCGACTTAGGGCAAATCTATTGTACCGTTGAGGCGCACGACCTATAGACGTGGTCTCGAAGAAAGGCTAGAGAGAGACTGGGATGTCGGTCTAGAGTAGGTCATATATTGTTTTATAGAACGATTGGGTGTTGCGACAGGACCTACACGCCAACTTCTTTTGAGGTGTTAGTTTTCAAGGGATTCCGCAACTTAGTTGTGGTTCTCGATAGGTCTCTTTGGTAGTTAATGGCGATTCGACACGATTTATCGACACACAATTTATGCATACGTATAGTTCAGTATGCTCGACCTGGGGTTACCAAATAGTAGACAAAATGTATTATACAGATGTATAAATATGTTGTTTGAGTGACACATGTACATATATATAATTATATATGCATGGTTTGGGCGATTTATATATATTGGTTTGGTATGCCTAACTTGAGGCAAGCGAGTAGTGTGAGGCACTTCACGAACGAATCACGATCCACACCGGAATGACAATACTTCGGTGTTGTGTACACATGTGGGAAGGGTGTACATAAGGTTTAGCGTTTACATATGCTTTTGGTATATTGTTGTAGACAACTGAAAATAAAATTAAAACTTCAATATAGTTTATATAAAATATTAATAGCAAATAGAGTGACAAAAAGAAGTGACTGTCTTGATAGCAATACTTCAAGTCATGCAAGAGTTAAAAACAAAAATTATATTTTAGCTATCGATTTATGTTAGAAACATTAATCATTAAACTTTAAAGCAAACAAGTTTCTTTACCATGAATTTTAGCATTTAAATCATATTAATATTCTTTTAACTATACTCAGAAGAACCCGACGGACCGGTAAACTTCTGAGAAGAATTAAGTTGTGTTTATTCGCTTCAATTCATGACACCTATAACCCTCGGGTCAAATCATACCAATATTCTCATGATAGAAATTTGTAACACTTAATTAATTAAAATAGAGATAAAAAGTTGAACCTTTTATGCAAAATTGTAATTTGTGAAATTGATACGATGCTTTATCTTTTCCTTCAAGTTCTTTCAGTAATTGTCGATGTTGATAATTATAAATTTGTGGGATTTTTGAAAATTTTGGTTTTAAATTTAGGATGAATCGAATGAAAGGAGGATGAATTAATGCTCTTCTTCCTTACTTTTTGCATCTACTTTTATTTCATTACAAAGCTTTCGCATTGTTGCTTACTATATATTTTACATCAAGGTTTAAAAAAAAATTGATACCCTTATGTGAAATGGCCCAAAGTCATGATTTTATGGCTTCACCCGAGGGTCACCTCTAATAGTAGAGTCTGTATCGGTTAGTCACAACAAAAGGCATTGCCATTAGGGACGGCTAGAATACGACTCCGACCGTCGTCGGCCATCGCTAAAAGGCGATGCAAAAACAGTCGACACCAATAGACTTTGCGACGGCGGCGTTGCAAGTTTAGCAACAGATAGTGATGCGAAGTTGGACTCGTGGCAAATCCAAAGCGGTCGTTGGGCTGTCGCTGACCGACGTTATCCGATGCAAAACTAGGTAAATGGGCCGTAGCAGGCCGTCGCTAGCCGACGCAAGCCTAGACAAGTGGGTCGTCGCAAGCCGACGCAAGCCGTCGTAAAACTATGTATTTTTTTACTTGCAGCTTCTATTTGTGCCATCCAACCACGCAAACTTCACCATATCTCTATCCATCTCATCTACGACATATATAAATCCAATTTCAGAACTACAACCATCGCATATCACACAGAAGCAAGTATATAACGGAAAAATCAATATCTACATGAACATTCCATCAAACGACGTCTATATTCCATCAAACAACACAACCATACTTAAAAATACTCACGTCCATCAAACAAAACATCCATAAATCCTTCAAGCAACACAACCATATTGACAATTACTCATGTCCATCAAACAAAATATCCACAAAACCATCGAGCAACAAAATCGTGAAACAAGTATCAAATCCATCAACACATGTCAAATATATACAAAACAAAACAAACAAAATCCATCAAACACCATAGTTATACCTACTCATCGTCAACGCCTATTTCACGAAGGAGAGTCAATCAGAGCATCCCATATACGGTTTAACTCGTCCAAGGTCAACTCATGGTCAGTGGATTGCGCTACTCGAGCTTGCTCCACTTCATATATTTCATGCAATGACGAAAGAAAGTTCCTACAATAAATATTCAATTTGAAACTTATGAAATGTAAAGTAAAAAAAATTAAGCATGTTTACCATTACAGATGGAGATTTATTGTCCGTCAAAACATATGAAACTTTTCCATCCTCATCGGTCTGCTTAACGGCATGCGTGTGTGTGGAAACCTCTACCATTGTAGGCTCACGATTATACTTCTTATTCTGAAATTATATATATGAATAAACAATGTTACCAATATGATTAAATATCAATAATATATTTATAATTGGAATTTATAAATTTACCAATTCCTTCCGACGTTGTTGGAAGAATTTAGAGCCACCACGGTGTACAACAGGATTTTTATTCCTGTTTGCACGGTTCCACGATGATATTTCCTGTAAATTTAAATATATTATTAACTAAATTAATGCAAGTAATATACAAAATTTAAATAAATTATAATAACAATATAAAATTAAATAATTTACTTTAAATTCAAGAGTATCCCAGAGCTGGAGAAATTCAGCCTAAATATCAGTGCCCATCCAAGCAGGTTTTTTATTCGCATTCTTTGCCTTTGAGAGAATGTTCCTATAATTTTTCCGCATCTTTTGGTTCCAGTGATTTGTAAAAACATCCATATCTTTCGGATCAACACATACCTCAGCCTGCATATTGAAATTAATTTGAATTATATACATTATATTAACTTTCAAATGAATTATAAATTTATACTTACCATCCAGTCGGCCCATATAGCGTTCATAATATGGTCTGGGATGTCGTCCCAATGAGCCTAACATCCTGACATTCGACTCTTGAATGCCTTCTTGGAGACTTGAAGAATGTAGTCTGAAGGATCCACCTCGAAACTCCTATATATATTTTGATGTAGCCATTTAATTAATTTTAAATAATATACATGCAATAAATTTAATACTTACCCTGCACTCCTCGGAACGACTTCCGCTATTGGATGTAAATCCGGCACCATGCCATAGGCACCCACACTAGAAGAAGGAGAAGGCTAAGATCTACTAGAATGTCTCCTGTAAGACATATATATCTGCCACAAACATATCATTTCATATAATGAAAAAACACATCAATTTATTATTAGAAAACATGTTTGATTAATCATCACATAAAACTTCCACTAAAACATCATAAATGAAACAAGATATCCTGAATACATATATAGAATTAACAAAACAGAATAATACATAGCTAACAACATAGTCATCATTATTAATAATAGTGGAAACTCAGAATATACATTTTACAACAAGCGATACAGATATTCAGAATTATCAGTCTTCGTCGTTTTCTGATTCAGACTCAGTTTCGTATTCTATATCATTTTCTTCTGTACTCTCAAATGCTTCTATTAAAAAATTTGATTCATCATTCAATGACCCTAAATCAAAATCATCGGTTATTATTATTTCATTATTTGGCTCAATATCTGCTTGATACACTGCTTCGTCTAGAATATTATTTCCATCAAAAATAAATCTTGCCTTTGTTTTAAAAACAGCTAACCAATCTGCTTTATCTCTTTTTAAGGATGGATAAGAAGCGAAATAAACTTGTAATGCCTGCTTGGCTAATATGAAAGGATCATACTTATAGTAATGTGAGTTATGCTTTATTTCAATAAGCTTATAATCTTTATGCACATTGATTCCAAATCCAAAAACATTGCCGAACCAATTGCATCTGAATAAAAAAAATTCTACAGGTTGTATATAATATGTCAATTCTAAAACTTTTGTTAAGACATTGTAAAAATCTTTTATATGGTTATCTGGATCATCACTACCTTTGACAAATACACCGATGTTATATGTTAATTTTCCAACACCATAATCGTTGGTGTTGAATTTAAATCCATTGATGAAGAATATCAAATAAGTCTTGACATTTCTTTTTGGTTCAAGCGCAAGATAATGTAATCCTTCATCAATGACATAATTTCTTGGATCATAAACGTAGTTCGATAACCATTTAGCAAATTCTTTACTGAGATCGCCAGATGGATGTTGTGATTTGTTAATACTGCAAATATATATAATATGTTCCATTATAATTAATACGTAAGTATAACTGGAATAATATGAATTTATTATTACCTAACAAATTGTGCAACTTCTGCACAATTAAGAAGAACATATGTGTGTACTACATGGTGATCTCTATCGTCTAACCATATTCCACACATATTCCAACAGGCCGGCCATGTTTTCTAAAATAGATAACATTGTTTGAGAAGAATCTTGGTCAATGGCTTCATCATTACGAGGAACACATACAAATGATAAATTCACATGGTCACTGAATTAATGAGAGAAAAAGAATGAAGCTTCTTCTTCAAGATATGATTTGCAAATTGAACTTTCAACTCGTGCTTATGTCTAACTTTTTCCTTCAGATGATTCAAGTACCTATTTCAAAATTAATTCAATTTAAATTTTCTTATGTAAATCTGAATTTTAAACTAAAATAAATATTACGGATATTCAATATCACCTCTCAAATGGATACATTCATCCGTATTGCACAGGACCTCGAAGAAGTGCTTCAGATGGAAGATGAATAGGTAAATGCTCCATTAGACTAAAGAAACCTGGCGGAAATATTTTCACCAGTTTGCAGAGTAGTATAGGGGTTTCTACTTTAAGTTTACATATACGGTCGACTTTTAACGTCGTCGAATAAAGTTGTTTATAAAACAAACTTAATTCTGTTATAATACTCCATACTTTTACGGGTAACAATTATTTGAAAACCACGGGTAATAAATATTCCATCTTGATATGGCAATCGTGACTTTTCATCCCACTTAATTTATTGTTTTTAAACTCAATACATCTATGGAGATTAGAAGAAATCTCATCAGGACATCTTAGTCCTTCCACCCACTTTAGCACGAGTTTTACTTGCTTGTTGTCTAGCTCATAGCATGCTTTGGGTATTTTACTGTCATTGGGCTTCATATGAAATTCGAGATGTTCAGAAAAGTGTGCTATATCAAGTCTTGAATTCAGATCGTCCTTAGTTTTTCCCTTAACATTCAAAATTGTATTAAATACGTTATGAAACATGCTTTTTCGTTGTGCATCACGTCAATATTATGTCAAAGTAAGAGATCTTTCCAATAAGGTGACTCAAAAAATATACTTTGATCGCACCAATTATGAATGTCTGATTTACCTGGAATTTCAGTCTGTACTCCAGTTTCATGTATCATTGGATAGTCCTTTACAATTTCATATATTTCTTCGCTTGACCAAATCTTTAGTAGTAGTATTCTCTCTTCTCTGTTTGTTTTAAAGTTTTTTTATCTCATATAAAAGTATGATTGAGATGGAGAAAACACCGATGATAATCAAACCATGAAATTTTCTTCCCATACCGTAAAGAAAATGCTGGCGTTTCTTCCATGTAATAAGGACAAGGTAGATGACCAGCCGTACTCCAACCTGAAAGCATTGCATACGCAAGAAAATCACTAAGTGTCTATAACAAAGAAGCGAACATATGAAAATTCTTTTTTTTGAAATGTAGTATGTTTAAACTCCTTTATGACACAGTGTTTTCAACTCTTTAATCAACGGTTGTAAATAAACATCGATTCCTTGTGTCGGATCATCAGAGCTAAGGACGTCAATAGTGAGAAAGATATATAGAGTTTCATACACATCCATGGAGGTAAATTATAAGGAGTAAAGATAATAGACCAAGATGAATATTTACTACCAAACTGAGAGAATAGTGAAAATCCATTCGTACATAAACCAAGTCTGAGATTACGGCTCTCTACAGCAAACGTGGGATACGTCTTATCGAAATGTTTCATGCTTCTCCATCCGATGGATGGGTCAAAGTTCTCTCTTCCTGTATTCTCACAGTATGCCATCGCATATGACATTGTCGTAGCTGAAGACGCATATAACCTTTGAAGTCTAGGAGTGATCGGTAAGTAATGCATTCTCTTGTATGGAACTTCCTTTCCTTTCTTTTTTCTTGTTTTGTATCTTTCATCATTACATATTTTGTAGTTCCTAAGGTTATTGTCAGCTTTCCAATACAACATGCAACCTTTTATACATGTATCTATCTTTTGGTATGTCATCTTGGGTAGCATATGTTGTTTTGCAGCTTGTACAACTGCTGTAAATCCAGCTTCTGTAAAGTTCAATTTTGATTTCATAGTGATATTTTCAGCGTTACTGATAATTCGGTTCCGCTTTTACAACCATCTCACAACGGCCTCTTAGCAGCATCCAATAAATCATAAATTCTTTTTGCTTCCACATTCGGTTCTTCTTCGATATTTATGTTTTCATTGTCAACTTGAATAGTAGGGAACATTAATCGTGTTGCATCTTCTACCATATCTTCTATTGGATTCGTCATAATATAATCTTTTCTGACACTACAAGATTAGGTGTAAGTGTAACAAGTTCTTTGTGACAATCCCACAAATAATAATTTGGCACAAAACCAGATTTATACAAATGTACTTTAACTGTATCTAGTTTTCAACGCTTCAAATGTTGGCACTTACTACAAGGGCAACGAAGTTCTTCGTGATTTCGATTATTAGATGTAGTGAATCTAATAAATTAGTGTGCACCATTGTAGAAATGTTCCTTTACCAAAACTTTCATACCAGTTATGACTTCATACATCTAAGTACGGTCGAAAAAATAATCGAACATTGTTCCTAATTTAAAAGTATATGTTAGTAATTTCGACAACACCTAAATTCTGTCTAAAACAAAATTAAAGCCTTTTCGGACTAAAGACTTCATACACCATACTTGTGTCTAGTTTCGACAGCACTTCACTTCACTTCTCTTCTTCACATAACTTTTTCATACAAGGAGTATATTATTGTTTTTGTATTTTCTAAAATAAATCAAAGCCTTTTGGGACTAAAGGCTTTAATTTGATGCTGCTGTTGTTGTATTTCTTAAAATAATACTTAAAGCTTATTTTGTAATTAAAATTTATTATTTCACTTCACTTCATTTCTCAATTTTATAATTCATTCAACTATTTAAATATTTTATTAACTAAATTTGAAATTGTAAAACATATATACACATATTTTCGCATAAACTAAAAAAATATTGTTCTAAACTATAACAAACATTCGCGTAAACTTTAAAACATTATATTCATTTCTTAGTTTTTAAAAAAGCGATTTTAGTACAATATTTGTTTCAAAAAAAATTATTATTTCAAACTAAAATTTATTATTTCTTAATACTTCATTTTTTAATTTTTTAATTCATTCATCTATACATATTTTATTAACTAAATTTGAAATTTAAAACATTTTTTACAATTAATTTAACTATTTAAATTTTGAACCGATTTTGTAAACTAAAATTTGAAGTTTGCACTAATTTTAATCAATAATTATACACTAATTTTTGCACTTATTTTAATCAATAATTATACACTAATTTTTGCGTAAATTATAACAAACATTGTTTTAAACTATATTAAACATTCGTGTAAACCTATCAATAAGCATATTAATCAATAATTATACGCTAATTTTCGGATTTTAAACCAACCTTGATTTTTGGTGTGAAAGAATGAAAAGTTTTCAGGTTCGTAGGTTTTTGATCTGTGTGCACAGATCTGCGTTGACTAGCGACGGCTAGTGTCGGCCACTTATTCTATCCGTTGCTGATCGACGTAAAGGGCTAGTGTCGATTTTAGAAGAATATTTGTTTCAAAAAAATTTATCATTTCAAAATATAATTTATAATTTCTTAATTTATTATTTCACTTCACTTCATTTCTTAATTTTATAATTCATTCAACTATTTAAATATTTTAGTAACTAAATTTCAAATCTTAAAACATATTTTACAATTCAGTTAACTATTGAAAATTTTAATTTACCGATTTTGTAAACTAAAATTTGAACTTTGCACTTATAATGAATTAAAATAAATTTATTTTATACTAACACTAACACTTATAATTAACACACACTAAGTAACTAAAAAATATTACTTACGTTTAACCGTACCAATCTAACAGCATATTAATCAATAATTATACACTACTTTCGCGTAAACTATAACAAATATTGTTCTAAACTATAACAAACATTTGTGTAAACTTATCAATAAGCATATTAATCAATAATTATACACTAATTTTCAGATTTTAAATCACGTTTATTTTTAATTACAACTTAAACAATCAAACCACTAATTAAGATCCCCAAATCAACTAATACACTATTATCATCAACTAATACGCAATAATCATCAATTTCAAACCCCATAATCAACTAATTTCGAAATTAGGGTTTTAATTATATCCCCAAATCAACTAATACACTATTATCATCAACTAATAGGGAATAATCATCAATTTCTAATCCATAATAAACCAATTTTCGAAATTAGGATTTTAATCATACCCAGATTAAGCTGAAATTGGAGAGGAAGGAGATACCGACGAGTTTTGGAAGGTTTAGATGATCAACGTGGCAGACGACGATTGACATGTGAAGGCGATGGTGGCAAGAATGGAGGCGTCGTTTTTTTTGTTGGGAAAAGTTGGAATGTTTTCCAGTTTGTGGGTTGTTCGATCCGTATACGCAGATCGTGCGTTGGCCAGCGACGGCCGTTTATTCTAACCGTCGCCAGCCGACGCAAAAGGCTGACTCTATAGGCAGCCTTTCTTGTAGTGAGTTTTCCTATTTCTTTTGAACTAATCACTTTCTAACAGTTACACGTTTTATTTTCTCAACCTTTCTTGAGTACGGTATTTCCCTAAATCAACACGTTCCTGAATCAACATGTTCAACGCCAACCGAACATAATGTGGTAATTTTTTTCTTAGAACGCTGCCATTTATCTCCTAAAATACCAGTCCAATATCCTTCCTACATACCGCCATTTATCTGAGCCGTCAATCCAAGCGGAGGGAAATTCATGGCTTGGGATTTCATGGGTTGTGTAAACTAGTACAACCGCATAAGGTGGATAATCGTCCATTAGATTACATAATTAAAAAAAAATTAGTATAGTTCTTCATTAATTTTATAAAATAATAATATTTTTTAGAAAATTAAAATATAAAGAGATTTAACGAGACATTAATGGAGATAATAAAATTAGTAACATTGAAGGTATTTAAGAAGACATGTTTTTTTTCTTTACACAATTTGATTTAGGAAACCTATAATAGACAAACATCTTTAACGGTACGTTTGATAAGAAAAATATATTTTATTTACTTCTAATGGGCTCGTAGTCTAGCTATAATGGATATTATTTTCATCCATTATCAATGAACTAAAGCTTATTGTTGATTTGTTTGCAGCTCGCTAATGGAAGTATTTTAAATATTTAATTTATATTTTAGTTTAGCTTAACGTTAATAAATATTCGAAATATGTTCGCATCCATATTCAAAAATGAAAAAATATCTAAAATCCAAAAAGAACGTAGATAAAGATATCCTCCGACTTTTAAAAATTATCCTCCGACTTTTGTCAAGAAAGTTATTAAGATTGTGCATATTTTACTGCATAAAATGATTGATATCTATTGTTTTATCATGATAATAATTTATATTATGTGTGTATAAATGAACTTTTGCTATTAAAAGTGATTATTATCATTTATTTTTAGTTTTGTAGTAATGTTAGCATTATTCCTGAAAAAGTTTTAATTGTGAGCGGTGCAGATAAATGTACGACATCTGCACGGAAATTCAATATTTGAAAATGATTTCGGATACAGGTATGACATTATGGACATCCAAAGGTATACGTTGAGAGGCTAGCTCGTAATGCATCATATCTGATTTTACTTGCATAACAAAAATACGGCTTATAATATAGTTGCATAAAAAGGCAGTTTTCTTTCCTTCTTTCTTTTTCATCTTTTTCCTACATGTTGTACTATATATTAGCACAATGGCTGATTACATAGCTCAACTTGTATAACTACTGCAAAAATAATTATTCTAACTTCAATAACAACAAATAAGCTTAGATGCATGAAGAGGCTGTTAACATTCCACGCAAATTATAATGATCACTTGGACCAAAATTAGAACCATTGTTGAATGCTAATGCTAGTATATGACTTACTTTAAGGTCCATCGGCTGTGAATATTGTAGATAGTTGTATTACTAAAATAGTAACTAACAACAAAAACATAGTATAAGAACTATATGAAAACGTGCTCACGGACAGTGGCGGACATACTTTAGGCCCAGTGGGGACCATCGCCCCTACTGGAATTTGATTGTTTTATTTGAATTTTTTTAGTTGACAAGTCAAATAGCTTAGGGCACCAGCACGATTCTTTGAACGTAGCATAAAACTTAGGGCACTAGCATAAAACTTATGACGCAAAAAAGCATGATTCTTTGAACGCCGATTCCACTCCAGGCGATTCCACTCCAGAACAGGCGGCAAACGCGATTGAAACCCAGCACAGCACCGTAGCACGCATTGAAGTCTTGGCGATTCCAGGTGCGATTGAACTCCAGGCTTCCAGAATTGCAGGCGATTCATTTCCAGGCGATTGAAGTTTTTGGCAGTAATTCGAATTGAGGTATATATTTGAATTTTGATTCTATGATTTCAAAATTAGCTATTTGGAGCTATTGTGTTAACTTCATGTTTTTTGTTAGGTATTATGCTGCTATAGTTGGGAGAAGTTAATCTGCTTCCCTTTCTTTTCTTTTGCCAATGTCAAAAACTTAATCCGCTTCCCTTTCTTTTGTCAAAAACTTATGTCAGTGCTAATACTTATGCACACATAAAAGCTTAGGATTTTAATAAAATTTGATTGCAACTGCTATGCCATGATCAATTCATTTATTTATAGTTGTTCATATTAGAAATTAAATTTGATTAGATTATTCATTTTATTTGTTTGCAACGCTTCCATATATTAGCATAATTAGAACTCATTATTTGTTTTTTGATAGATTTCTAGGAATCCCTTACGTAAAGAATATGAAAAATAACATGTTGATCTATTTCACAAAATTAAAAGGGACTAGATCAAATCCTGGTGGTGTTCCGCCTATACCTCCTCCTCCCAGTCCTTCACCACTTCCTCAAATATTAGAAGGTGATTTGGAAGAGTATCCATCTAATCTCGGACTAAGAAAAAACATCCATCTCTATAATTTTAATGAAAAGGAGAAAGTCCGTCGATTTTATTTGCAAAAAGGTCCTTGTCAACCAAAAAAATATGAATTTCCATGACGTTTAATGGGAAATGAGAAGCATAGATTTATTTCTTCATGGTTTAATGGCCATTCAACTTGGTTAGAGTATAGCATAAAAAAAGATGCGGCATTTTGTTTGTATCGCCATCTTTTCAAGCCCGATCATGAAGGTCAAAGTGGTGGTGATTCTTTTGTTGGTGAAGGATTTCAAAATTGGAAAAAGAAAGATTTGATGTGCACGTCGGACTACATTTTAGCGCACACAACAATTGTGTAAAAGTGTTAATGATTTAATGAAGCACAAACAACACGTTGAAGTAGCTTTGTGTAATCAAATCAATCAAATGAAAGTTGACTACCGTGTTAGTTTGATTACTACGATTGACTGCATTAGATTTCTCCTACGTCAAGGATTGCCTTTGCGTGAACATGATGAATCTAAAGAATCTTCAAATAAAGGGAACTTTCTTGAATTATTACAATTTCTTACGGACCATAATGAAGATGATAATAGAGTTTCATTGGCAAATGCTCTTGAAAATACGAAATTAACATCATCTAGAATTCAAAAGGATATTATCAGCTCCATCGCTAATTTGGCTACAAATTCTATCATTGCAGAACTTGGTGATGAACTATTCTCCATTTTAGTTGACGAAGCTCATAATATATCTGTGAAAGAGCATATGGCGGTTGTTTTACGTTATGTAGATGAAAGAGGGTTTGTTGTCGAACGGTTTCTTGGTATTGTACATGTAAGAGATACGATCGCCTTATCTCTAAAGGCTGCCATTGAGTCTTTATTTTCTTTACATGGTTTGAGTATATCAAGTTTACGTGGACAAGGATACGATGGAGCAAGCAATATGAGGGGGGAATTCAATGGGTTGAAAAGTTTAATTTTGGTGGATAATAATTCAGCTTATTATGTTCATTGTTTTGCGCATCAACTTCACTTGGCACTTGTTGCCGTTGTAGAGAATCATCGACTCATTTCAACCTTTTTTAACATTGTTGCACTTTTATCTAATATTGTGGGAGCCTAATGCAAGCGTAGAGATATACTTCGTAAGAAACAATTTGAAAAGGTTGTCATAGGAATATACAATGGCGATATTTTAACCGGACAAGTTATGAATCAAGAAATGACATTGAAACGTGTAGGAACTACACGGTAGGGTTCTCATTATGGTACACTTATGAGCATACTTAATTTATTTCCATCAATGATTGAAGTTGTTATGATTGTTGAAGAGGATGCCAAAGATCATATGCATAGAGGACAAGCTGATTATCTATTTCGAATCATATAGAGTTTTGAATTTGCTTTTCAGTTGCACTTGATGAAAAATGTTTTAGGAATCACAAATGATTTGTCTCAAGCTTTGCAGAAAAAAGATCAAGATATGGTCAATGCTATGACTCTTGTGAGAATAACCAAACAATAATTGCAAAATATGAGAGATTATGGATGGGAAAAATTGGTTAAAGAAGTTTCTTTATTTTGTTTTAAACCCGATATTATCATCCCTGATATGGATAACTTGTTTGTAGTTCAAGGAAGATCGCATCGTAAAGTTGAAGGGAAGACAAATCTTCGTTATTATCGTCTTGAACTTTTCTATGAAGTGATAGATATGCAACTTCAAGAGATAAATAACCATTTTACCGAGCTAAATACAGAATTATTGTTTTGTATGGTTTTCCTTAGTCCAAGTGATTTATTCTCATCATATGATAAGGAAAAAATAATCTGATTTGCCAAATTTTATCCATTTGATTTCTCTCCAAATGATTTAATGCTACTTGATCATCAACCTAACAACTACATCCTAGATTTGCATTTTGACAATCAATTTTCCGATGTGGAGGGAATTAGTGAACTTGTTAAAAAGATGGTTCAAAGAAAGAAGCATCGATTATATCCGTTAGTGTACTTGCTTTTGAAGTTGCCATTATTATTACCCGTCGCTACAGCTACATGTTGGAAGAGTATTTTCAGCTATGAAAATTATTAAGACTTCACTCCGTAATCGATTGGGTGATGATATGATGAACGATTGTTTACCGACCTATATTGAATGAGATATTTCAGAAGTCGTTGAAATTGATGATATTATTCAAAATTTCCAGAATATGAAACCTAGGAGGGTTTGTTTATAAATATTTTGTCATGCTTAAATTGAAATATAATATATGACTTTCGTGGATCAAAGATGTGTTAATATTTTTTATGGAGATAAGTTTGTTAACTGTTTTTTTGAAGTTCCTCCCCCAGTGATTCGATTTTATGTGTACGCCACTACACACGGATGCACAACAATAAGATACTGATATAAAGTAGTAAGGAATTCTGAGGCTTGCCTTAGAAATCTCCTTAAAAATTTATTTGCAAAGTTTTCCAAGATACAACAGAATAATAAGCACAAGATTGTAATGCGTGTCTACTCTGTGATTTGATAATTCTTTAATTTGAGAGCAGAATGAAAATGAAGAAGATGAAGAAAAAAGATGAGGAATGTGATCACTATTCCTCCCCTGTTGTAGCCTTCAACAGTTGCATCCGCTCAAAATGTTGTGTTTGTTCTTTTGACTCAAAGAGTCAGTTGCAACGCCCAGTAGTTGTTTCTGTTCATCAGTTATTTGCAACGTCCAACAGTCGTTTCTGTTTGTTAGTCATTTGTCGTTTCTGTTAGTCTGTCATTTGCAACGTCTAACAGCCGTTTATGTTCGTTAGTCATTTGCACACCTAACATTCGCGTCAATTTTGAGCCAGCAGTCGCATCCGTCCATCACGAACAGTCACGTTATTTAAAACAGTCGTGTCTGTTCATTCACGACTGTTATTTGAAGAAGTCACGTGTTTAAACCATGGTCATATAAATCATTTCCCACATACAAAATTACCCGACCCTAAAGGGCAATATAGGTTTGGAAGGAGTATATAAATGTGAAAACTTCTTTGTTTTTAACGACATGGAACTATGTCTTCATTCAATTATGCAAGGATCTCTAAAGAATATTTCTCAAAAGAAATCACCTTTTTACCTGTTTTGAATTGATTTTCCAAATATTTAATCTTTTAGATATTCACAAAGTAAACCCAAACATTGCATCGGAGTGTAATAGCTTCAGAATTATAGTGCGATCTATAGAACCTTGTAGATATAATCATTTAGTGAAATTATGCCATCCAAAAAACATAATTCCATTTCAGAGAGTAAAACGGAAAAGTCATCATATTTCCAATTAGTAAAATTCAATCAAGAAATGTAATTAAAAGAAAATCAAGAAATAGTTATCAAATGTACTCAACAAAACATACAAAAATCAATCAAAAAAGTCATCTATATAACACAAAGTACTTCAAGCTTCTTCTCAAGGAGCAAATGGAACCGAATTTCCAACATCAAACTTATTTCCGGCCAATATCAGCTTCGAGAACAGAAGGTCAACCTCCCTCAACTGCCGATTCACATCACTGCTTTCTACCAACCCTAACCTTGCACCTCCTACATAAAACACAAACTCAAACTTATAGCTTTTGAATCTCAAAGGCACAACCTCATCGTTCTCTTCAAAATACCCAACTGATCTTAAAACCATGTTTAATCCTTCCCATTCCTGATTGTTCTTCAAAATATAGAACCTCCCATAAGGACCGTTTATGACAACCATATGGATATCACCCATGATTCTTCCAAGTTGTAGCTTCATGCTCAATGAATTTTCAGATATCGGGAAATTTTTATCCTTAAACTCTACTATACAATAATACGAGTCAAACATAATACACTTTGGCCTATGCCCATCCGTAAGCCAGTACGCATACCTATACAAAGAAACACCCATATTTAACAGTATTCCTCCATACATTGGATCAATATGAATATGGCACACTCTTTTCATCCATCTGTGATATGAATGATACACATCGAAAGTGAAAGTGTCATCTCCTTCATAGATAATGCAGCTAACGTTGAAAGAATGGTCGAAGTTGAAAGAAATAACTGCGGGGGATGAGATGTTATGGAGTCTATGAGGGTAGGGAATGTGTGAAGTTCTGAAGTTTGGGTGCATTACGAAATAGGAGATTGTGTAGGTGTTGCGGCAAAGGATGTAACCGTTCGAAGAAGATAGAACAGTGAAGGGTTGAGGGAAGGGGCCGTGAGGGTAGAGAAGGTGATGAGGGTTGAATTGGTGATGTAAAGTGTATATGCAAGCAGTGTTGGTGTTGTTGTTGATGTGGTTTTGGAAGAAGATGCCTACTGTTGGAAGGCTATCATGGTAAGTGCCGAAACCTTGTTCTTTAGCGATGGGTAGTGCCGTTGATCACCTTCTTGATGAAAATATTACTTCTTTCTTGTTATTTTGTTGTTGTTTGAGTAGATGGGAGAGACAGGGATATAATGGATATAATCAGGAATAACTCAAATGAACTCAGAAAAACATAAAAATAAAGGAAAAAACCGAGAGGAACAAAAAAGAAATGGAAAATGTTATATATTTTTTGAAAAATCTACTTGCAGTTTCAAAAAAAATCACAAATAAAAAATACGAATCAAAAAAAATTTGTTGATTGACAAATTTAATTTGTAAACTAAAAAGTATTTTGCATATGAAACTATAATATAAAAGAACTCTAAACACTTATCAAACTCAAAAAACCTAAAGAAATCCATAATATGAAAGGATTCTAAAAAAAGGCTCGGGCATATTTGGGTTTTCCGTTATTTTTTCAATTTTAAAACTAATTTTAGTTCATTAATGTTAGAATGCAGATTAAGGATCTTAAGGCTAGAATTAACACTAGAGGGGGAGTGAATAGTGTTTTAAGAAATTTGTTAATCTTTTTGAATTTATCTTAATTTGTTAACAATGTATACACTAATCAGACACAGATATGAACACAGAATCAAACACAGATGCAAATATAAAGTAAAAGCAGTAAAAGGAAAGAACACACCAGATTTTATATTGGTTCGGAGTTACCCTACATCCAGTCCCGCAACACAAGTACGGATTTCCTTTCAAAAACAATTCTTACAAATACAACCCTCGATTTCAAGGCTACGAGGTACACCCTCCAGACTCACAATCATCTGGGTAGAGATACTTGATTTCTGGGGCAACAAGTTCACCCAATTGATTTCCAGGGCTACAATCACACCTTTTCCTTTTGATTGATTTCCCAGGCTACAATCACACCTTTTCTCGCTAATATATTACAAAGAAGTCTGTAACTCTGAATAGCACTGAGAACCTTGTAGAGATAGTGATGGAGAATCACACTAGAAGTAATCGAGTATGATTCGATGTTGATTTCGGCAGAGTAATGGTATGATTTTGTATTAAGAAATGTGGAAGAAGAAGAGAAGTGAAAAACCAGAAAATATGTATATAAATTCGTTGAAACTGACCCCTATTTATAGAAAAACAACAGCCATGACCATTCATGAAGAGTTATGGCGAATATACACTTCTTTTGAAATTTGAATTTTGAATTAAACTGTCACCATGTCGACATGGTGCCTATGGGCATGTCGACATCCCTCGGCCAAATTTGATGTTTTGAATTTTTATAAAAATAATATTTATCTTATATAAAAACAATTTAAAACTTTATAAATATACTTGAATATAGTTGAAATTCATAAGTAAATATAAAGAACAATATATATATATATATTATTTTAATTTTAAATCAAAGTAAATAATTTAAAAGTTAAATATATTATTTGAAAAGATAGTTTAAAATCAGGAGTAATTTTGACTCTGAAAATAAAGATGTTTTGAGGCTAAAATTATTTAAAATCGGAATCGAGGGTTTTGAATCTTTTTAAAAGGAAAGTTTTGAAATCATTTCGAAAATAAGATAATTTTGAAAAATCATTTGAATTAAGATTAGTGGATACAAAACAATGTCCCACTAGATTTTCGTAGGTTCCATCCTACTTAGGGTTCTATCCCTTTAACGGGCTCGAAGTGGATTCCATTCCACGAATAAATTGGATATTAAGATGCCAGTGCTTTTCTACGAGTTTTAACAAATATTCCTAATAAAACAAACTTAACCTTGAAATCTTGAACTCTTGATAATCTTGATACTCATGAGTCTTCTATCTCTATATCTTGAATCTCTATACTATTCAGTCTTCATTCTTGATACCTGCATGGTTAGATACTGCATATACATATATATCTAAACTTGTAATGTTAGTATTTATATTTTATAATCTATTCTAAGGTTGTTGTCATCAAAACCATCATCTCATGGACTAACAATCTCCCCCTTTTTGATGATGACAACCTTTGTTTATAAAATATCACTTCTATCCTAATACTTCTAATAACTCCCATTAATCTCATCAACAAAAACCATCCTAAAACCATAAAACTATAAAACTCCCCCTTAAACTAATACTATATAACATGTGATTATAATGATAGTGTTATCATAAATAATCAACACTTAACTCTAAAAACTAGAACTTAATCCTAAATTACTAACTATCCTAACTAATAATCTATGATAATGCTTATAATAGTTAGAAATCAAATATAAGAACATAAATTATTTATTAAGTATATTTCAACACACTCATCAAAACCAATCATGTCAGACAAGTCAAACAAATCAATCAAGTCAAACAAGTCAATCAAGTCAAACAAGTCAATCAAAAACATCAAAAACTAATAATCCTATATTATAAGACAATACTACAAACTCCTCCTAAATAAAATACACTCATTATGTATACATGTATGCAATATGTAGTTTGTAATGCAGTATGAAATGTATGACATATTCAATGTAGCATGAGATGATATGCAGAATGAAGTGCAACTTGTGATGCAAATGATTATGATATTTCATGCATTGTAATTTATGATGTAATATGCAATGAAATGTGATATGAAATAGGATGCATAATGATATCTAATATGAAACAAAATGATAATGAAGTAAAAATAATAATAATATGCAGAATGATATGATGATATATATACTACGGTAAGTGACATTCAGATTATAAGATAAACATGAGTGATAAGTAATATCTAATTGACAAGCATATATATATATATATATATATATATATATATATATATATATATATGTGTGTGTGTGTGTGTGTGTGTATGTCTATGTATGTATACATATATCAAACTATTTATTATAAAACACTTCAACCAAACAAAGGTAAAACACACCAATTACTAGACTTAAGTTAAGGAAACTAATGAATGGGACAAAAAAAGTTGTAAAGAAAGAGTTTAAAGGTAATAAATGGTATTAAAACTATAACATATTCATGAAAGATAGTAATCACACTCAATATCAAAATCAAATTGATAAGAAATATGGACTTTAAACTGCATATATGATCAAATATGGTTTTTTTTAAAATTAATACCCTAATTATTTAATTTATTTAAAATGATTTTTTATTAACTTGGTTGATTTTTTTTATTTTAAGAATCCAAACTTCCATGTTCTTAACTTACTAATTAAAACCTTTATATCAAATTAGTATTGATTTAAATATTTAGAAACATGTTTAAACATCTTTTAAATTTAAAAAATATCATAATGAAATATTAAATAAAATAATAAAGATTGAAAAAATAAAATAAATAAGATCTTAGTCTATCATACCAGGCTCTAGGAGCTTGTTTTAGACCATATAAAGCTTTCTTAAGTTTGTACACATGGTTTGGTAATTTTTCATCTTCAAAAGTGGTGGTTGTTCAACATATACTTCTTCTTTTACAAATCCATTTAAAAAAGCACTTTTAACATCCATTTGAAATAATTTGAAATTATTATGATTTGCGAAAGCAAGTAGAATCCTAATGTCTTCTAATCTTGCTACAAGAGCAAAGGTTTCGTCACAATCTATACCTTCTTCTTGACAATAACCTTGGGCGACTAATCGTGCTTTATTTCTAACGACCTCACCTTGTTCATTCATTTTATTTTTATAGACCCATTTAGTTCCAATTATAGTTTTATCTTCAGGTCTAGGAACAAGTTCCCAAACTTCATTTCTAGTGAATTGATTTAATTCTTCTTGCATAGCCAAAATCCATGAATCATCAGTTGATGCTTCTTTAGGATTTTTGGGTTCAATAGATGATATAAATGCTACATTACTCATTTTACTTAGTTGATTTCTAGTTGTAACAATAGATTGCATATCTCCTATTATATTTTCAATAGGAAGATCTTTTAAAAGTTTAATCCTTTTATTAGGATGATTAATTTCATTATTAATTTCGGTTGATTCCTGATTTTGAGTAATTAAATCTTCTTCATCATTTGTAATTTCAAAATCTTTTAAATTTTTATCAAACGAAACATGCATTGTTTCTTCGATGGTGTTAGATCTTAAATAAAAAACTCTATAATCTTTACTTCTATTAGAATATCCGATAAAGATTCCTTTGTCGGATTTAGGATCAAATTTATCCAAATTATCTTTTGTATTTAAAATAAAACATTTACTTCCAAAAATTCTGAAGTATGATACCTTAGGTTTCTTTCCATGAAGAAGTTCATAAGGTGTCTTATCAGTTAAAGGTCTAATTAAAATTCTATTCAAAATATAACAGGCGGTAGCAACAGCTTCTGCCCAAAAGTGTTTTGGTAAATTACTATCTGAAAGCATAGTTCTCGCACACTCTTGTATCATTCTATTTTTACGTTCAACTACTCCGTTTTGTTATGGAGTTCTTGGAAATGAGAAATTGTGAGTTATTCCCTTCTTATTGCAGAATTCCTCAAACTTTTCATTTTCAAATTCACCACCGTGATCACTACGAATAGTTATAATTTTTAAAGATAATTGATTTTGAATCCTTTTTGTAAAGTTCTTAAAACATTCAAAAGTATCACTTTTATGTTTCAAAAATATTGTCCATGTAAATCTAGAATAATCATCTACAATTACAAAAACATATTTACTATGATTTATTGACTGAATTTGAGATGGACCAAATAAATCAAGATGAAGTAACTCAAGGGGTTTTGAAGTTGAAATCATGAATGAATGTATGCTTTTCTACTTAGTACAATTGTAATAAATTAGTTGTAGATTTTATTTGAAAGAAAACACATTTTAAAAGACTTTTAAAAAATTTAGACTTGTATAACGATATTTATACTATGGTGTGTCGATATATGGACTAAAATATCAAGACTTATAAAAGAGATAAATTTCTATACCTAACTAAATGCATAGATATATATTTCTAAATGAAACAATAAAAATGAAATAATAGTAAAGCGTACCAATTTTTGCATTCCATCTTTCTAACTTTGTTGTTCTTCCATTGTTGTGAACCACACATTTATATCTTTCTGAATTTGACGACAAGATATGTTCAATTACGACGAGCTCGTTTTTCTGATTAGTATAGTATATTCATTTGCTGAATTTGAAGACCGTATGAGAAAGATACAGATGATTTAGTAAATTGACCAACTTGGCGCCAAAACTTTAAATTCGAATTTTGAATAATTAGACACTTCAACCACTATAAATAGGCCCAACGGTCACCACTTTTCATAAGAATTCCTCCTCTTCATCTTCTTCCCGTTTTTCTATATACTATCAAACTTCTAGAAGGCATATCTCCTTCGTTTCTTAACGGAATTGGATGAAACCAGCGGCAGGTCAAAGAGAAAGGCAAGGGCTACGACCTATTAAAAGTTTGGTGTCGAATTTGGACGGTATTGTGATGCAACAGGCCGAACAGTAGAAGAAATGTGGAAGATCTCGTACACAGTTTTTCAGTTTTGGATAGCCAACTTCAAACTATCATATCTCACTCAATTTTGATCGGAATTTGATGATCCACCCATCAAAACGACCGCGAGAACAAGAACTACAATCTGAAAAGGAGTGGGAACAAAATACTCAAATCTCTGAATGCATTTTGAAGAATACCTTTGACAGTTTTGCCTTCTTTTTCTCTTTGTTCACCAAAACTTCATTTGGTCATAACTTGGTCATTTCTTGACGGATTCACACGAAAGCAGTGACATAGCGAAGCAGATGGAGAGAAGTATAGTATCAAATCAAGTTGTAGATGAGAACCCAAAGTTTTGAATTGATCTGGTACCCATTTCTTTGTCGATTTCCATATATATCCATTTGTTTTTCTTGATCGATGAATGATTATCTGGTATCTTTTAACCAACAATCATTAGACATAACTCTTCTCCTGCAAAACAAGATAACTTTTTAAAGAATCAAGTGACTTTTCAAAATAACTAAATATAATTTTAAACAACAATATCATGATGATTCTGTGACATATTTATATGAAAACAGTGTTAATAATTTTATAAAAAAATTGCCATTTTCAAAATTCAGATTATGAATGTTTGAAAACCTTGCTTTGATACCAATTGTTAGAATGCAGATTAAGGATCTTAAGGCTAGAATTAACACTAGAGGGGGAGTGAATAGTGTTTTAAGAAATTTGTTAATCTTTTTGAATTTATCTTAATTTGTTAACAATGTATACACTAATCAGACACAGATATGAACACAGAATCAAACACAGATGCAAATATAAAGTAAAAGCAGTAAAAGGAAAGAACACACCAGATTTTATATTGGTTCGGAGTTACCCTACATCCAGTCCCGCAACACAAGTACGGATTTCCTTTCAAAAACAATTCTTACAAATACAACCCTCGGTTTCAAGGCTACGAGGTACACCCTCCAGACTCACAATCATCTGGGTAGAGATACTTGATTTCTGGGGCAACAAGTTCACCCAATTGATTTCCAGGGCTACAATCACACCTTTTCCTTTTGATTGATTTCCCAGGCTACAATCACACCTTTTCTCGCTAATATATTACAAAGAAGTCTGTAACTCTGAATAGCACTGAGAACCTTGTAGAGATAGTGATGGAGAATCACACTAGAAGTAATCGAGTATGATTCGATGTTGATTTCGGCAGAGTAATGGTATGATTTTGTATTAAGAAATGTGGAAGAAGAAGAGAAGTGAAAAACCAGAAAATATGTATATAAATTCGTTGAAACTGACCCCTATTTATAGAAAAACAACAGCCATGACCATTCATGAAGAGTTATGGCGAATATACACTTCTTTTGAAATTTGAATTTTGAATTAAACTGTCACCATGTCGACATGGTGCCTATGGGCATGTCGACATCCCTCGGCCAAATTTGATGTTTTGAATTTTTATAAAAATAATATTTATCTTATATAAAAACTATTTAAAACTTTATAAATATACTTGAATA
Organism: Allium fistulosum; assembly: GCA_030737815.1. NCBI lineage: Eukaryota > Viridiplantae > Streptophyta > Magnoliopsida > Asparagales > Amaryllidaceae > Allium > Allium fistulosum. The sequence goes on from CM060902.1 coordinate 1,470,946,845, forward strand.
TAGTTGAAATTCATAAGTAAATATAAAGAACAATATATATATATATATTATTTTAATTTTAAATCAAAGTAAATAATTCAAAAGTTAAATATATTATTTGAAAAGACAGTTTAAAATCAGGAGTAATTTTGACTCTGAAAATAAAGATGTTTTGAGGCCAAAATTATTTAAAATCGGAATCGAGGGTTTTGAATCTTTTTAAAAGGAAAGTTTTGAAATCATTTTGAAAACAAGATAATTTTGAAAAATCATTTGAATTAAGATTAGTGGATACAAAACAATGTCCCACTAGATTTTCGTAGGTTCCATCCTACTTAGGGTTCCATCCCTTTAACGGGCTCGAAGTGGATTCCATTCCACGAATAAATTGGATATTAAGATGCCAGTGCTTTTCTACGAGTTTTAACAAATATTCCTAATAAAACAAACTTAACCTTGAAATCTTGAACTCTTGATAACCTTGATACTCATGAGTCTTCTATCTCTATATCTTGAATCTATATACTGTTCAGTCTTCATTTTTGATACCTGCATGGTTAGATCCTGCATATACATATATATCTAAACTTGTAATGTTAGTATTTATATTTTATAATCTATTCTAATGTTGTTGTCATCAAAACCATCATCTCATGGACTAACAATTAAGAAATTATTAACTTTTAATCGTTGGATTTTTCATAAATTTTCAAGGGTTCAAAGAAAGTTCAGATTTTCTAGAAAATGATAAATATTTATAAAAAAAGGATGAAACTTCAGTAGAACTTCAGTTCTATCAGAAAATATCATCTCTAAAAAGAAATTGAAATTATTATGTGAAGTTCGATTTTCGAAAACAATTAGGTTTGAATATATATCATTTCTACAAACTCCGGCAAAAATATCAAATTTTCAAAATTGTAGTGACCCGCAAATCCGTACCCTTTAAATCGACAATAAAACATATGTCCGACCCAAAAAGTACAGAATGACGGAAGGTCATGAAAAAGAAGAGAGTGGATGAGAAGAAAGAAAGAAGAAGAGATAGAAGAAATAGAAATAACACATAGAATCTCACAAATCACAGCAGAACAATATATAATAGATAAATACAGATCTTTATACAAAAAGAAACTGTAACTGTTAATATACATACAATTATCATAGTACAATAATCAACATAGCAATCTGGACAGTTATAATAACTTGTCCTCACAAGTATTGAATATATAGCATAACACTCACACACAGCGGAAATAACCAAGTACGTGTAATACGCCTGAAATCCTCCAGCCCATCTCCTAAGCTCCATAGCATCCTAACCCGAATCTGTAATACTCGGTCTGACCCGAGTATTATAATAAAATAACACCCGAGTCAGTCTACAAAACCAGCGTGAGAAAACACACTCAATTTGAATTATTACTGTTACCAAAATTTTTTGAAAAACAAAGGTATCTCGTAAGACCACGCCACACATAAATACAATTTTTACCTTACGTTAACCAAAACATTTTATATCAAAACCATCTGATATTATAATAGTGTCTATAGAAAATAAACTATAAAATAGCTGAAATGCTTGCATCTCACGTTTCAGCATATTTGGTATACAACTAAAACCGTACATGCTCGTAGTGGATATTGGATTCCATACAATGACAGGGCTACTAGGGTACCGCCCGCCATAGTATACCTCTAGAAAAATGTAACGAGATCGAACCTATCGATCCCTACCAACACAAGACCGGCCTACCACTTACTGGATAGTACCGAATATGATCACCACTAATGGGCCCGAAACGCATACAAATGAAAGTGATGGTAAATGTACACTCTAGATGAGTGACGATCATACCCTAATGGGAGCGACCCACATAGTCTTGTTGCATCTCCCATGTTTTAGTCATTCCCGGTTGATGAGGCTTGAGGCTACATTTACCTTAAGAATAGCATTCATACTTGGAATGTTAACACTGCCTTCCAGGCAACGATGCAACGATAGCATTCATCCATACACGTTGTTCTGGGTCTGAACAAACCGAATCTTCAAGATCACCGTCTTCATTGTCTCACGATATCATATTTCGTAACGCACAAATCGGATCGAAGTGGTTTTCGGATAATTAATTCCGATCCCAGTCTCTTCGAAATAATTAACGAATTTGACTAGATTTGATAGTCGGTTATTTAACTATCAAATTACACACATAAACAGTCACTAGGTCCATATTATAAATCTTTCAAACATTTACTTCAAAATATCTTTACAAAGATATCTATTCAAATCTCTTCCAGTAATTCAATACTTGAAAACAATTCCAAATACTTATATCCTTGACATGATATTCAAATCATATCTTACTTCAACACTTAGTGAAATATTTTCAAATGCGATTTATAATCCATTACTTAGAAAAATATCTCTATATAAATCCTTTCGTCGCTAAAATATTTCCAAAACCTTTCATTTCAACACTTAGGAAAATATTATAAGCCTATTTTTTGAAATCATTTCTAATATCAATACATAGGAAATATTTCATAACTGATCTCCTAAATTTCCGGAATTATAAATAAATTCCTTTTACAATTTCCAAAACCGATTATACTTATTTAAAATCCCCATTAACAATTTATAACATCTTTTATGAATTCAGATTCATTTCGAAGTTCTCGTATCTAAACATTTTGGAAATTTTCTCAAGTTTCCAAAATTCCGTTATAAGATTTTCTCTTATAAATCACATTCATTAAATAAAACCCAATTTGCAAATCTCGAGAGTATTTACAAATAACTTCAATCAATTTCCAAAACTCTATGTTATAAAATAAGTATTTTAAAAGAATAGTAATAAATTTTCAAACCATTTAAGTAATTATTAAAATATCAAACCCCTTTTAAATAACAATAATAAGTAATTTCTAATTCATTTCTAAATAATACTAATCGATTTACAGAGCTTATTTAAAAATTAAAATTCACTTCAACTAATATGAAATACTTGAATAATCACTTTCCAAAAATATTTTAATATTAATAATAGTTTTTAAACTCCATAGCTTAATAAATAAAATATCTTTTTAAGACAAACCTTAACTTCTCGATAAAAATTTATTTTTTAAAATTCCACATAACCATGTTTAGTATAAATCTCTCTCGATTTATCACCAATCGATTTGATCATTTCCAATTTCATAACCATTTCCAAATTCCAAAATAGAATCCACCATTTCTTCCTAAACCGATTTCCATATCTCATTATAAATCCTCACTGTGAATTTATATTTCCAATTTATCAAGTGATAATCATTTCATTTTATTTATAAACATCGTTTATAAATTTATAAACTCATTTCCAGTTTTTCTCTGTTAACAATAGATTTATATTAAACAAACTTCATTTATAAATCGATTTCTATTTAAAATTCTATTTGGAAATCTATTCCTTAACAAGTTCCAATAATAATCCAAATTCATTCAAATTCTCGATTACGACTTCCTTTTCCTATTTTAAGTAATCTCACTTAAAATCCATTATTTTAAAAATCCTCAATTTAAAATTCTCTATTTGAAACCATTTTACGAAATAGCTAAATAAATATCCAAAATCAAATTATTTATTTTATCCAACCCAATTCCATTTTTAAATAATCCTAAAATTTCAATATAAATATTTTCATTTCCAAAATCTCTTTTGAATTCCATTTTTAAAATCAAAATATTATTTATAGTATTTATAATACCAAAATTAAGGCCGATGCTACTATAGCATCCAATAAATCAAATCACATCATAATCTATAACTGATTATTCAACACATCATATATCACTATATATGAAAATAAAATCAACATTTTTAGGAATCCAGTTGGAAGCCTCCAACCTGTTTTTCCTACAACCACATATGTTATATAACATAAAATACCAATCTCGCTTCAAGGCGGGATATCGCGGTAATATAGGGTCATCCGCTATAATACGGGGTGCATAGTGTGTGACGCCCCACCTCTATACTCACACTAGCCAAGGACACTACAGGGTAATGCCGTCGACTAACACGAAGAATAAGGCTGTTGAGGAGCGACCATCTGTGTAATTGCTTTATGCGAGTACCGATATGTCGGATAATATAACTTACATTTCATCTCAAGAGGAAATCCGACATATCCAATACAAACTCAAAGCTACCCCACAGTGGCTATGTGGACTTCGGAAACAAATATAGAAATAAACATAACACAAATCAGTCACATATATTCATATCACAAAGGCGGAAATAGATATGAATATAACACATAGAAGTGTACATCAAAGTAGTGGTCAAACTAGATCCGCTACATCACAAAAGAATAGATACAAGTGCTAGACAAAAGAATAAGTATACATCAAGGAGTCTCTATCTCAAATGTATACTGACAAAACTACTATGCTAAAGTAGTTAGCCAAAAGTCAGGTGAAGGACCCTGATAAGAAATCAAACAGGAGCACTTGAAATACCTCGGTCTGACCCGAGTATTATTTAAGAACAAAATAATAAACGGATCAGTCTAGCTATAAATATCAGATAAAATGAGAAAGGATAAGAGATATGACCAAAAACGTATGATAATAAAAATGCCATACTGTGTCAAGTATACATCAAATAACAACAAAAATCATAGAATATCTCAAATCATCTCAAAACACCAAAAAGAATTACATTCTTTAAATTATTCACCAAAACACAAATATTGATAGAGCTTATCAATTCAATTCACAAAAATTGGTGAAACACAAATTCTAGAAATCACCAACTAGAAATCCAGAAATCACAAAGGGGGAAGCCTATCACAAACGGGAGCAAGAAAACTCACCAACACGTGTATCACAAACGGGTCGCGAACCCATGGTCGCTCACCATAAACCGAACATCGACGCACCTAAAAATATACGCCCCATTCACAGTCGAACATCGACGCACCTGAAAAGATACGCCCCATGTATAAACTAACATCGACGCACCTAAAAAGATACGCCCCATGTATAGTCGGACATCGATGCACCTAAAAAGATACACCCTATGCCTAGTCGAACATCGATGCACCTAAAAAGATACACCCCATGCCTAGTCGAACATCGATGCACCTAAAAAGATACACCCCATGCACCGACTTATCGAGCCGATTGCTCCACGAACGGTCCAAAGACCATGGGTCGCTAGCCCATAAAAATGAGACGAAGCTCAACAAAATGGGGTATAGTCCCCCACGCGGACAAAGAGACATCGCACATTGCTAGTCTAAACCATAAAATGATCATCATCGATCATCAAGAAGTGTCGATTACACTAAGCTAGTAAATATATGAGTTTAGCTTCATGTTCCATAACCACTAGCTTAACTTAAATATTTACGAACAAATTGTAGATTTCCACTCGAAAATTGTCACAAGAGTTCAATCGAACAAGTCCAAGAATTAACCGACAAAGTAAACGCAAGCGTTTCATACCACTTGTTTTACTAAGCCGTTTAATTAGATTTCTCATACGAATGAGGTAAAGGTTTATATATACTAATAGATTGGAAAACGGTTTTAAAAGAGAGCTTTATATTTAAAATAGTGTTGAAATCAATTTTTTCAAAGCGTTTGAATATTTACTACTAGTATAGAAACCTTTGTATTTTAAAGTGACAAACCATAGAAATGGTTGTAGAAACAATCAATCATCAAAAATTCACATTCGAAGACGTGAATTAAATCCAAAGAAATCGATACCAAATCCATCAAAATAGATATTCCCAAAAATCCCGAAAAAGAAGTCATCAACGTCGATAAAAGTGATAACAACTAATCAAAGCAACTAAAATCGATAAACAATGGAAATTCAATCAAGAAAAGCCTAAACAGGCAAAAATACACAGTTCCAGATGTCTGGGGGTCAATCCAAACGTCTGGATTTAGGTTTTGGAAATTCCAAAAAAAACCATCCAGACGTCTGGTTTGGCAATCCAGACGTCTGAAACCCTTTCAGATGTCTGAAATTATAATTCAGACGTTTGAAATTAGTCTCTGCTCTTTTTTATTATCCTACGTGCATATATTTTTGCTCCAGGTCCAAACCAGACGTCTGGTCACCTGGTCTGGGCAACAATTTGCCTAGACCAAAGTGGCCAAAACATATCAAGAGCGATCGGACGAGGAACGTTGACTAAGGATTTACGCCAAGCGGCAACCCAGCCTTAAAGGCTCTTCGATACACCCCAAATATCAATGTCCAAACATCCATAGTAGGATTTTCATAAAATTGGACCAAAACACCAAAATTTGGAAAATTCACCAAATCAATTCAAATCAAAAGCAAATGAATATGCACAAATGTTAGGGATTCATATCTAACAACAATGATAGCTATAGACGTAGATGTGAGTTAAAGAACTCACCTTGAAAACTCAAAAACACGAATGAGAAGCTTTTAAAACAAAGGAAAGATCAATTCCTCTTCAATACACCTCTAGAAGCTCCAATCTAAGATTATAAGCAAATATTTCCTAAATTAAGTTATAGGAAATTTCTAAAATTGGAGAGAGATAGAGATGGAGAAGATGAAGATGATGCTTACCTAAGCTTCTCCTTGATTTTGGAGCTAGAACTTGAATTTGCAAAGGAAACTAGGGCTTTAGAATTTCTAATTTCCCATTCATTTCTCCATTTTTGCTTTAGCTTGAGTGTTAGGAAAATAATAGAGTGAATGAAGAGGAGAGTGGAGTGTTAGGGTATTAGATGGGTTGATGGGCTGAAACCCAACCCAAAGCCCTAAATGAAAAATAGCAAAATTCACTCAACTCCAAGCATATCGATGTTTATACTCAAAAACGTTGTAAACGTCATTTTGGACTCAATGGAAGTGGTCTCGAGTCCCAATTCGACTGTTTACAAAAAGTAGCTTTTTGGACTTTAATTCGATTAATGATGCTATATTTAAATAAAACATTTAAATATACAATCCTTAAAGAAATTGCGTCCTCGCAATAATTAAGAGGAAAATAAAGAGTAACAACCATAAAAGCATATTAGCACAAAAGAAGAAATTTGAAATAAGAAGTTCACCATAAAGAGCACGAAAGAGTAAGTCCGGATGTGTTTGCTCGATGAATTCTCAAGATTCCCAAGAGAAATCCTTAGGATTTGAGGACCATTGAACTTTCACAAGAAGAACATCTTTATTTCGAAGGCTTTTAACCTCCGAAGCAATGATACGAATAGAATGTTGCTCATAATTCAAATTTGGTGAAACCTCAATTTCTTCAATAACACCGGGCTCAAGAATAGAATCGGAATCCCTAAGGCATTTCCGTAGTTGAGAGACGTGGAAAACGTCATGAATAGTAGAAAATTGAGCCGGTAATAAAAGGCGATAAGCCACGGAACCAATACGTTCGGTGATGGGAAAGGGACCAACATATCGAGGTGCTAATTTTCCCGATCAACTGAAACGCACAACACCCATCATAGGTGAAACACAAATGAACGCCAATAAAATCTGGACCTAAAACTAGCTTCTCACCGGCTTTAAGCCAACACGAAGGAGATCGGCACGGCCTTTCGTAGAGTGCCTCGAAATGTGCGATACCAATACTAGATTAGAAGCTATTATAGGAAGGAAACTCAACAAGAGAAATATGATCTTCCCAACTTCCACCAAAATCAAGAACACATGCACGAAGGAGATCTTCAAGAGTTTGATTCACATGCTCGATTTGTCCATCGGACTGAGGATGATAAGCGGTGCTAAAATTGAGCTTTGTTCCCAAAGCTTTTTGAAAACCTTACAAAAATCCACTAGTAAAATAATGGATCACGATTGCTAACAATAGAAGTAGGAACTCCATGCAATCTAACAATTTCTTTAACATAGAGTTTGCCAAAAGAGGTACGGTCCAAAAGAGAAAGATGAGCCTCAAGGCTACACATAACAAGAGATGAACATAAATTGGATTCATGATCTCGAATCTTACAAGTGGACAAAGTCTCGAGATCACTCCATTCTGATATCATCATGGAAACAACCACTTGATGCGTTCGGCTAAGGGCATCGGCAACACAATTTCCCCATTCCGGGAAAAAAAGAATATCAAGATCATAAGATGCAAGGAACTCGAGCCAACGTTGTTGACGCAAATTAAGTTCCTTTAGAGAAAATAAATACTTTAAAGATTTATGATCGTTGTAGAGAACAAATTTCTCTCCTAAAAGATAATGACGCCAAATACTAAGAGTGAAAATAATAGCCGCGAGCTCTAGATCATGAGTGGCATATCTAGTCTCGACAAGCTTTAATTGTCAAGAAGCATATGTGATAACACGTATCCTTTGCATGGGAACAGCATCCAAACCAATACGACTAGTATCGGTATAAACAATAAAATCTTGGTTCCCTTCAGGAATTGCAAGAATAAAAGCATAGGAAAAGAGTTCTTATCCTCTTTCCCGAAAAGCTAAGACATTCAAAATTACAATTAACTTTATGTAATCACCTTTTTTAGAAAAATTTACTTTTTACAAGTCAATTTATTGTGTTTGACTGTCTCATCATAGCGTTTAGGAGATTCCTATCGATAACGTTGATCAAGCGCATCGACCAGAATTCTTAAAGCACTCAATGGGCAAAACCACACAAAATCATCTTCTATATGATAAACAAGTCTCTTAAAAATTTTACAAATATTCTTTGCTCGTTTTAAGAACAAAATCCAATCATACTTATAAACATCTTATTAAAAAGATTTGCAAATTTTAAATTGTTGTTTTCATCCGTAATCAATAAATACAAGGATAAACTCATCGAGATATTCGTAGAATACTCAATTCATAAGATGGATGAAATAAGGAAGAAGGTTCGTCAAACCGATTGACATAACGAACCACTCACAAGAATCATAACGAGTGCGGAATGTGGTAAGTGGAATGCTATCCTCCGCAACTCGTAGCTGATGAAAACCGATGGCAAGTTCGAGCTGAAAAGACCTTAGCACCACTCAAAAGATTGCTTAGGTGGTAATCCTAAGACAAGCTCAAATATACCGGAAAATTCACAAACTACTTGAATGAGAGAAATAATACTTTCCTCATCAAGTGGGTTTAAAGAATAAAATGATATCATCGAATTTGGAAATCAAAATCATTAAAAATAATAGAAATCTGATTAATAGATTGGGGATGTCGAAGATAGATAGTCCGCTCAGGACATAGGATATAAGCTTCATAATGATTAAGCCAATCCTTTCCCAAAAATCAATTTCGAAGCCTAAGTAACGCATAACATGTAAATCGGCTCGAAAAGAATAATCACATAAAATAATCTCGACAACACCACAAAGTAAACTGAGTGTCATGGATCTACCAATCGGATTCACAATTCTCAGTGAAGTCATCAAGCCCATAATATTTAAAGAAAAAGAATCAACAAGTTCTTTTGATATAAAAGAGCGGGATGCACCCGTATCAAAAGAAATCAAATAGCAAGATCACGAAATAAAATAATGCCATCAAGGATTGAATGAAAAAAATACCTTGACCAAGAGAAGGGCTAATAGAGGCTTGCACAACATTTAGCTTTCCCTCCTTCTTGCTTTGAAGTATGGGACACGCAGATATATGATGCCTCAAATTTTTGCAATAGCGACAATAAAGGGGTTTCGAACACTCATTTGCATAGTGGTCCATAGAATCACAATTGTAGCATCGTCCACGACTAGTGGTAGGAGTCTTTGCTACTGAAGTTTCTTGCTTTCCTTTCTTGTTGGGATAGGGACCTTTGAACTTAATAGGCCTCTTCATGTTATTGTTGAAGTTCTGTTTGGCACTCACAACTTCAACATCACTTTCTTTATCGCCCTCTTCAAGTCGAAGAGCGATATCTATAAGTTGATTGAAAGAAACTTCTAGTTTCGGAAGTAAAGGCTTTTTGAGGTTCTTATTAAACCCATAGACGAACCTCTGATTTTTCTTCAATGGGGTATTGATATAATCGACCCCATATTTAGAAAGAGATTCAAAAGATGCGACGTAATCCGTCACAGAAGATTCACCTTGAACAAGGTCAATAAAGCGTCGGGCTAATGTTGCTTTTTCAGCCTCCGGCACAAACTTCAATTCGAATCTTTCCCGGAATTGCTCCCAAGTAAGATCCGCTTCGATAATCTTAGAAACCAAAAGCTCATACCAATCTAATGCTCTTTCTTGGAGCATGCTAGAAGCCACTTGGACTCGATGAAGATCAATAAGATTCATGCGAGAAAAGATGCGATCGCATGATCTTAGCCAAGCTTGGATTTCTATAACATTTTCGGAACCCTTGAATGACCTTCCACCCAAAGCGGTATAATCCCTGCACAAGCATGCAAACCCGGATTTAGGGTGAGTAGGCGCTGGAATGGGTCCGGCGGCTTGGGCATTGTTCACAAGATCTAAAAGTTGTTGAGCAGACATAAATACTCCATCCTAAGGAGTAGCACTGGATTGACCGGCGCTGGGACGGCCTGGTCTAACCATTTCTCTTCTTTAGGGAAGAAAGAAAGAAGAGAAAAAAGGTTATTCTCAGAATGAATATCAAACAAACTTGATTGATAAAACAAGGCATCATAAAAAGAAATAGGATAGATCGGTACGAAGACTCGAATTAAATCCTATGGCATGATTCCTAAGAAAGACTTAGGACAATGATCTTTGCTAGATTATGCTACATTGTTCCAAAGTTTGGCTCTGATACCAAGCTGTGACGCCCCACCTCTATACTCACATTAGCCAAGGACACTACGGGGTAATGCCGTCGACCAGCACGAAGAATAAGGCTGTTGAGGAGCGACCATCTATGTAATTGCTTTGTGCGAGTACCGATATGTTGGATAATATAACTTACATTTCATCTCAATAGGATATCCGACATATCCAATACAAACTCAAAGCTACCACACAGTGGCTATGTGGACTTCGAAAACAAATATAGAAATAAACATAACACAAATCTGTCACAGATATTCATACCACAAAGGCGGAAACAGATATGAATATAACACATAGAAGTGTACATCAAAGTAGTGGTCAAACTAGATCCGCTACATCACAAAAGAATAGATACAAGTGCTAGACAAAAGAATAAGTATACATCAAGGAGTCTCTATCTCAAATGTATACTAACAAAACTACTATGCTAAAGTAGTTAGCCAAAAGTCAGGTGAAGGACCCTGATAAGAAGTCAAACAGGAGCACCTGAAATACCTCGGTCCGACCCGAGTATTATTTAAGAAGAAAATAATAAACGGATCAGTCTAGCTATAAATATCAGATAAAATGAGAAAGGATAAGAGATATGACCAAAAACGTATGATAACAAAAATGTCATACTGTGTCAAGTATACATCAAATAACAACAAAAATCATACAATATCTCAAATCATCTCAAAACACCAAAAAGAATCACATTCTTTAAATTATTCACCAAAACACAAATATTGATAGAGCTTATCAATTCAATCCACAAAAATTGGTGAAACACAAATTCTAGAAATCATCAACTAGAAATCCAGAAATCACAAAGGGGAAGGCCTATCACAAACGGGAGCATGAAAACTCACCAACACGTGTATCACAAACGGGTCGCTAACCCATGGTCGCTAACCATAAACCGAACATCGACGCACCTAAAAAGATACGCCCCATTCACAGTCGAACATCGATGCACCTGAAAAGATACGCCCCATGTATAAACTAACATCGACGCACCTAAAAAGATACGCCCCATGTATAGTCGGACATCGATGCACCTAAAAAGATACACCTCATGCCTAGTCGAACATCGATACACCTAAAAAGATACACCCCATGCCTAGTCGAACATCGATGCATCTAAAAAGATACACCCCATGCACCGACTTATCGAGCCGATTGCTCCACGAACGGTCCAAAGACCATGGGTCGCTAGCCCATAAAAATGAGACGAAGCTCAACAGAACGGGGTATAGTCCCCCACGCGGACAAAGAGACATCGCACATTGCTAGTCTTAACCATAAAATGATCATCATCGATCATCAAGAAGTGTCGATTACACTAAGCTAGTAAATATATGAGTTTAGCTTCATGTCCCATAACCACTAGCTTAACTTAAATATTTACGAACAAATTGTAGATTTCCACTCGAAAATTGTCACAAGAGTTCAATCGAACAAGTCCAAGAATTAACCGACAAAATAAACGCAAGCGTTTCATACCACTTGTTTTACTACACCGTTTAATTAGATTTCTCATACGAATGAGGTAAAGGTTTATATATACTAATAGATTGGAAACGGTTTTAAAAGAGAGCTTTATATTTAAAATAGTGTTGAAATCATTTTTTGTGAAAGCGTTTGAATATTTACTACTAGTATAGAAACCTTTGTATTTTAAAGTGACAAACCATAGAAATGATTGTAGAAACAATCAATCATCAAAAATTCACATTCGAAGACGTGAATTAAATCCAAAGAAATCGATACCAAATCCATCAAAATGGATATTCCCAAAAATCCCAAAAAAGAAGTCATCAAGGTCGATAAAAGTGATAACAACTAATCGGAGGAACTAAAATCGATAAACAATGGAAATTCAATCAAGAAAAGCTTAAACATGCAAAAATTCACAGTTCCAGACGTTTGGGGGTCAATCCAGACGTTTGGATTTAGGTTCTGGAAATTCCAGAAAAAACCTTCCAGACGTCTGGATTTAGGTCTCTGCTCTTTTTTATTATCCTGCGTGCATATATTTTTGCTCCAGGTCCAAACCAGACGTTTGGTCACCTGGTCTGGGCAACAATTTGCCTAGGCCAAAGTGGCCAAAACGTATCGAGAGCGATCGGACGAGCAACGACGACTAAGGAGTTACGCCAAGCGGCAACCCAGCCTTAAAGGCTCTTTGATACACCCAAAATATCAGTGTCGAAACATCCATAGTATGATTTTAATAAAATTGGACCAAAACACCAAAATTTGGAAAATTCACCAAATCAATTCAAATCAAAAGCAAATGAATATGCACAAATGTTAGGGATTCATACCTAACAACAATGATAGCTATAGACGTAGATGTGAGTTAAAGAACTCACCTTGAAAACTCAAAAACACGAATGAGAAGCTTTTAAAACAAAGGAAAGATCAATTCCTCTTCAATACACCTCTAGAAGCTCCAATCTAAGATTATAAGCAAATATTTCCTAAATTAGGTTATAGGAAATTTCTGAAATTGGAGCGAGATAGAGATGGAGAAGATGAAGAGGATGCTTACCTAAGCTTCTCCTTGATTTTGGAGCTAGAACTTGAATTTGCAAAGGAAACTAGGGCTTAGGAATTTCTAATTTCTCATTCCTTTCCCCATTTTTGCTTTATGTTGAGTGTTAGGAAAATAATAGAATGAATGAAGAGGAGAGTGGAGTGTTAGGGTATTAGATGGGTTGATGGGCTGAAACCCAACCCAAAGCCCTAAATGAAAAATAGTAAAATTCACTCAACTCCAAACATATCGATGTTTATACTCAAAAAAGTTGTAAACCTCATTAGGGACTCAATGGAAGTGGTCTCGAGTCCCAATTCGACTGTCTACAAAAAGTAGCTTTTTGGACTTTAATCCGATTAACGATGCTATATTTAAATAAAACATTTAAATATACAATCGTAGAATATGCGGGCTGTTACATAGTGACTCATCCGCTCCAATCGGCAGGAAATATACCCAACTACTAATATATACTACTATATATATATAATATGACACCTAACTGATAAATTATTACAAATTCATCCAATCAGCCAATAAATAATTCTTAACATTATAAATTAAACCAGCAATCCAAATGAGTGAGATTTACACACTTGATTTTTAGTTGTCGCATTCGCTATCTAGTTTTTTTGAATTCGAACTGCGTTCAAATTTAACACAAAATTCCAGTAGCTCCATTCCCTGCCAAACTGGTTCCATCACGTAGTGTTCGATGCTACGAGCGCGACGCGACTGGCCGCATCTGGTTTGGACCGAATAATGAACACTGGAATCGATATCTACTCTGGGTGATACTCTTGTCAACAGCGGCCTACTTTCCCCCCAATTTTCCACACACTTACTTCGTACTTGTCTGTTCAAATCGTGACAACAAATTGTTTCATCATCCCTACCGTGAGCAGTATCTCACTGCCGACTGGACCAGCAACGTGTTTCCGACCTCTTCTTAGCACCAACATCGTCTTCTGCCACCCCCAAGCTGTTACCGCACCCCTCCTTCTGCTCAGATCACAAACATCGCTACCAGGTTGGACAAGTCGTGCTCTCATCGCATCAAGAATCCTAGAACATGAACTACATATCCCCTACGCCCATCGCCAGCACTCACGACCCCACTGACCATCGCATCCCCGCCTCGCCGCCCAGAACCACGCGTCGTCGCCTTAGGCTAACAATCCTCCAGCTTGCGCCCCGCCTTCAATCTCCACCAATCGACCCAAAAACAAAACATCGCAGTCGAGCACGAACGCGGCCTTCACCCATCGTGCGCCGCTCTCGCTTACCCTCCAAGTCGTGGCTATCTCCTCCAGGCGCTTGCCAATTTTCCGATCGCGCTTTCGTTGAGTTTTTTTTAATCGAACTATTTTCATTTCAAAAGAAGGAGGAATGCAATTTTTAAAAGAAATGAAGGTGGCTGAATCGTAGGGTAGGGTGGCACGTGTTGGTGATTGGGTTTAGGCGGCTGCGATTTGAATCCAATTATAATATTAAATTTCTGATATTAATTTCAATGTGTTTCTATCCTGTACGATCAAACGGTAACTCTAAACGCTACAAAATTTGAAATCCGATAATAATACACTATTACGGTTCCAATGGAACTTATTCCGCCAAATTTCAAGACTATGCCCCGGATTGCTATTTTTACACGTCGATTAAATCAACGATTTCAAAAATTTGCGAAATCACTTGAAATTTCAGTTTTAAAAACTTGCTAACTCCATTCTAATTCAAATAGAATTTATAACAACATTAGAAATCGTTTCGATTCATATTCAACTCAAATTTCAATTATTTACCATTTCCGTATTACCATAAATCGCTATATTTGAAATTTAAATTCATTCTATAATTTCAACCAAAATCTTTATATTCAAAAATAAATTTATATTCCAAATCCAATATTTAAAACCATTTAAATATTAAAAATCAAACAACGGAAAATCCGGGTCGTTACAAAAATAAAATATAATTTCCTTAGAAAGTTTATAACTTTTCAAAGCAAATTCAATTGTTTAGAAGGATCTCATATTTGTGGATGAATATAGATTTTATAAAAAAAATTGGAACCGGGTCAGCCCGTAGTGGAAGTTATGGATGGATTTCAATTTTTTTCCTTATTGAATCTTTATTTGGCCTACAAAGTCTATTTTATTTAGAATATTTCTAAATATTATTTAAATAAAATATTTTATTTTATTTAAATTTATAAATTTTTTTTTATTTAATCTATGTCTTGATATGTGTGTATGTGTCATATACATATATATGTGTGTGCATGTGCAACATATCAACTCGTGTAAGATATAACATGCACGTATATAGATGATGGGATTTACATCGCAACAGACACGTTAGCTCATCCAATATGCAAGTATATACTGTCCAAATATATGTATGTATATGTGTATATATATACACTACTATTTATATAAGTATCATATATATATATATAGTTTGTTTAAATAATTTTATATAAGTATATATATATATGTATATTAACATATAAATATATATATATATATATGTTTATATATTTATATATAAAAATATATTTATATATATGTTTATATTTATCAAAGTAATATTTGATAAACTTGCTAAAGGTTTAGGGCTAAATGATAACACTTTGAAGACAAAAATCTATTTCAGTAGAGAAGCAACTAGAAAGAAGATATGTTGGCAGAACTGAAGTTTGAAGAAGGAAAATTACCTGTAACTTACTTGGGTGTACCCCTCTCTTCTCCATTTCTTCATTACTCCTAGTGCCAGCACCTGATACAGAAAAATCAAACTAAATTACAAGGCTGTGACTCACATTTTCTTAGTTTTGCAGGCAATGCAGAATTATTAAATTCAGTAATTACCCCTATAATGTTGTGTCAGATATTTATATATCAAATACCATAGCAGAGTATTGACAAGATCAACGCTTTATGTTCAGACTTTTTCTAGGCAGGCAAAAAACACAAACTAGCATGGAAAAATCTATGCAAATCCAAAAATGAAGAAGGAGTTGGTCTCAAATTATTTTTATATCTACAAAAGGCAGCATGCTTGGAACTTATTTGGAATTTTCTGGTGAAGGACAACTTATGGAGTTTACGGATGAAAGAAATATACTGCAAAAGTAAAATTTTTAGTCTATGCATATTGATAACAAGGCATAATGTACATGGAAGCATATGTTACGGTTAAGAATAGATGGCAATTAATTTTTTAACAAAATTATTTAAAATGGAGAAACAACATCATTATGGCATAAACCTTGTATTAACTGTAAGTGTTTGGTAGATTTATTGGGACTGGAAAGATTTCATTTGACAGGCTCTTCACAATTAACAGTTGCTAACTGATAGAGTTAGGGGTATGCCCTAGGGGCAGTTATGTAATTTGTTACATATATCTAACTCGTTGACCAATCTTGTTCAAAATAAAGTTATTTTCTTTCTATTATATACTTGATATAATGTGTTATATTAATTAAACAATTTAAGTAAAAGTATATTTAATAGAAAATCCATAAATGGTATGTTTTGTGATAGTAGTTACAAAGTGTTGTAACCGTGAATAATTTATCACAATGAAACAAATATACCATTTTAAATATCCCTAGTCAAGATGCATCGAGGCTGAGTATCGATGTATCCGTTGAGACTAGAGTACGTAACGCTCTCCAAATGTTGGGTAGTGTATTACTCATGACTGTAGGGGGCACCAAGGGGTTACGTACTTATAGTTATTGGATAACTATGGAATGACTCACTCGATAGTTTTCTATTAGTTAATATAACTAAGGTCAAGCAAAGAATATCGATGTGACTAATTTACACAGTTCTCTTGACTTGAGAATACTATTGATCTTCAATATGGAAGCTCCGCTTTGATTATAGTTAAATTGTGGCACGACGTCTATCGAACGACTATAGTTGGATCGAGTGAAAGCATTAGAATTGAAATACTATTCAAGAGAGGATTTGTCTCCTTAGTTATATGAGTATCACGGTCAACTAATGTCAACTCAAAGTCAAAGTCTTTGGCCATAGCAATTCGGTTAATAATAATTGTTATTATTTAACCAAGGACTTTGTGTTTGGATTATAAAGCTGAATGTGGACGATATTGAAATTTTGATCATTACCAAATTCTATAAGTCCTAATGTGATATAGTTTTGACGAAGAGAATTGGTGTAAATAATTATCACTATAAGGTACCGCTTATAATAAGTAAAATTGGATTTTACCAAAAGATATGTAAGCGATAAATTTAGCCAAAATTTCACACCACCTGCTAAGTCACGTGTGAACATGAATATTCAAATAGTTTGATATTAATCGCTCACTGAATTTTCACCTTTGAGTCGCACAACCGTAATGATGAATACTCTGAATAAACCACATGATTTAATTAATTTATAAATTAATTAAATTAATTAATATTTATGAAATATTAATTATTAAACTTCATTTGATTTGTTTGAATTAGTACTTAATAAAGTGCATCTATAAAAGTCATAAACGTGCGCATTGATATTCGATATCAATAAAATATTTAAATTGTAAATAGATTAATTGTTGAGTTTTTTTGGAATTTTTCATTGAGGCCCACATGCATGATGGAAAAAAAAGGATAGGTTTCAAATGTGATTTGAAAATCTAAGGGAGGAATTAGTTAAAAATAAGAAAATAAATCTCATTTTTATGAATCACTTAAATATCATTTATGAAATGAAATTTGTCCTTTTCTCTTTATTTTATTCTACCGAATAAATAAAGAGGATGGAAGAGGATTTGGTGATTTAAGTTTGGAATTAAATAAGGAAGGTTTTAAAGTAGGATATTGAAAAGGTTTTACTGTTTTCTTTTAAAACATATTCTCTCTCTCATCCTCATTCACGTTTTGTTTTAGACAGACAATATTTCCTTCTTTCTTTTCTAAGCTCTTCACCTCTACTTTAATGACCTCCGTGAAAATAAAATTTTCATAAAACAAAACAAATAAATTCAAGGTGGTTCTTGTCTCTTGATCCTTACAACATCTGGAGGCTGATTTCTGAATCTAGGTGGTTTGATTCATCATTCAAGGTACGATTCATTGGCTAAATCTAAAAGAAAATTTCAATCTTTCAAGGTGCAATTCAAGGCTTTGAAATTAAGGTATGATCTTCTTATTCTAATAATTTTGATATAATGTTTTAATGAATAACATTTAATATCATAATTTATATGTGTATAATATTGTCTCATTTGATTTAAAAATAGTTTATGTTGTTTGAATTGTTTATTATATGAATTGATTGTTTTTTAGATAAATCAAAACTGAAACTTGTATATGACTAGACAATATTTTAATTTTAGATCTATGTTTAACCATTCAAATAAAAGTGTAATTCTTTAGATTTGAAAGTTTAGATGTTCTTATTGTTTACATTTTTGCTGTAATAGAAACTTACATATGATTAAATGATGTTTTGAAAATGAATTGATTACAATAAATTTTTAAATTTGTTACACTATTCGACGTCACGATTATCCTTCTTTAAATATTCAAAGGATTTTAACGTTGCTTAATTCAGTATATATCACCTTTTGTTTTATAATAACAATGAAAAAAAAATATTCATTCATATAGGTTGAATCTCCTTAGATTTGAAAGTTTATTTGTTCTTATTATCTGCATCCTATTGTAATTGAAACCTACACATGATTCAAGGATGCTTTGATAATAAACTGATTACAATAAATTTATAAATTTGTTACTGTATTTGACATGACTAATATCTTTCTTTAAGTATTCAAAGGATTGTTAATATATTGCTCAGTTTAGTTTGTTTCACTTTTGTTAAAAAAAACATTTTTCATATAGGTTGAATCTCTTGATTTAATTGTATGCCTATATTTTTTGTTAACTAATTTAAGCTTACATAAGTTCATAAATACATTAGAAAATTTAAATGTAATATGGTTTATTTTGAATTAATTAAGAAGTTTTGGGTTAATCTTTATATACAAATAACTACATCTATATGTATATATAAAACTTAATGTTTATATTTCGAATTGTATAATATAAATGCTTTATTAATATCAAACAATTTTAAATGAGGCAGTAGTATATGCGTATGAATTATTGTTGCTATTCCTATTCTTATGCCATAATGATTCATTGATTGCTAATTGAATGCTGCATAAATCAAGTTTGTCAAAAAGGGAAAGGTGAATCAATGTCATCTTTTATTTCTTTCCCTTTTGTCCCATATGTGATTGCCTTTAAACTTATTCTTATTTATTCATATACATCATTTTATCAATTGATCGTACTTGCCTTATGTTTAACTGTTCGGTCACACAATTAAGGAATGAATATATTTGATATATCCAAACCTTATTTTTATATCTCACTCTTGATTTTTTTAGATTAAATTAATAAAACAAAATATGGTATTAAATAAAATACTGATTTTATTTAAAAGAAATTTAGATAATATCTAAATACATTTAGACTTCATAGGCCCATTAATGATCAAAAATGGTAAATTTTTTGAAATTCACTCATTTCCTCTGCTGCAGGCTAGTCCAGTTCCAACACTAACATTGTAGAGAATGGTGTTCTTAATTCATAACCAGAGAAATTGCCAACCAAACTCAGGGAGTGCAGATTAAAACAAACTATAACATTGATTATCATGAATGGTGTGAAGGAAACAAGTTCAGTTTTCATAAGGCCTGAGATAAGATCAGACATAGTAATGACGAGCAAAAATGGGCAAAATTGCTCTGGCGCAACAAATATATCAGAAGAATGTCTTTCATAACTTACTTAGCAGTTCTTAATTGCCTTACTACCAAAGATAGATTGCCATACTTTGGAATTTCTACTGATGGGGTTTGTGTTTTATGTAAATAAGGAACAGAAAGTAGACAACATCTGTTCTTCGGCTGTTCCTACACTAAGTACATCAGGAGCTTACTAAAACTTAAATTAAACATGCTACCTGATATCATGCCGACGTTAGAAGATGAAATACATTTGCTGATATCTGCCTTCAACAACAAACACCAGATAAGAAACCTAGCTTTTGCCGCAATCACCGCTACAGTGTATCACATCTGGCAAGAACGACATAATCGAATTTTTCAAACCAGGAAAATAGATAAATTGCATAAGAGTAGACAAATTGAAAAGGAGGTTACATACCTGGTGCGGAATAATGGAAGCAAAGTGGAGAATAACTCTAGAAATGCAGACTTGTTGAAACGATGGGGATTCAACTATCAGACAATGGATGAGGATATGACATGTTTTCTTTGGATTAGGGAAATGGTTGTGAGCTGAAACGGGTTGATTGGAGATAAAGATAGAGAGTTGACATATTACGTTGGGCCTCTATTTGGGCCTTGCATATTTCCTGTAAATTGTATGTGTAATTGATGCAGCGGATTAATCAAAATAAACTTCAATCGGTGAAAGTAGCAATCTGTGGATTGATGGATACTGAAATGCCCGAACTCGTTGATCCGAAGATACCGAATTCTAGCTATCTCGAACTCGTTGATCGCGCACGATACCGGGTTCAAAGATCTTCAATTCTTCAAGCGTTGATCAAGCGCACTTGATTCCGCGAATCGGCTTCTACAATCGTTGAATCGAGCGCACTCGATTATCCGAGAGAGGAGATAGGAGATTACACTCGACTACCAATTGGAATGAAAGCACAAAGCTAACAAAAGAGAATTTTATTCAATAATCAACAACCGTTACAAATGACTCACACGGCCTATTTATAGGCGTTTTACAACTCACGCAAAGAAAACACAAAATTACATCAACTCCTAAGTCGGCACCGACCTAACAACCTCCGACTTACGACTTAACAGTATTACAAGGTTCACGACTCTACTTAGGTCGGTAACGACCTAGCTACATTATTCCATCGACTTACAAACAGGTTACACGACTCAACCAGTAGCGCCTCTAAAACAGACGACCTAAAACATGCGAGTTACGACATAAGAACCAGACGACTTATCATTCTACGGCTCAGATTAAAGCGGCATAGAAATCCACGGCCTCAGTCTTCAGCGACTTAACTTAGGTCGGTAACGACCTAAAAACAAACAAGTAACGACTTAAGAAATCAACAGCTGAGATTAAGTCGGCAAACAAGATCCACGGCTCCAGTCTTCAGCGACCTATCTCTTGACTCGTTAGGTCGTTCACGACCTAACACTTCACCAAATTGCTCTGTTTTTTCAATGTGTGACTCGATAGGTCGTTCAGGTGACTTAACTAAGTCGTAACTCGGTTCCGACTTATCATTTGACTTGTTAAGTCGTTTACGACCTATCACTTCCACAGTTTGCTTTGCCTTCTCACTGAGTAACTCGGTAGGTCTTCCTGGTGACTTAAGATCTTTGATAATGCGCACCTTTCTACGAGTTAGGTCTTCCACTCTCTTAAGTCGGTCACGACTTATGTTTTCACCTCCGTTGAGTCGGTCACGACTCATGCCTTTGTCTCCCTTAAGTCGGTCACGACTTTGGTCCTTAGCTTTACTAAGTCGGTCACGACTTATAGTTTCAATTTCCTTAAGTCGGCGACTTAGTACTTGGTCTGCATCATCCTCCCCAGGTTGAGAAAAATTCGTCCTCGAATTTGCAAATTCTTCCACATCAGCTCGTTCATCCCCATGATATGGTACGAGATGTTTAACATTGAACACATCAGAAGTGTACACATCTTCTGGCAGCTTCAACTTATAAGCATTTTCATTAATTCGTTTTACGACTTTTACAGGACCAATTTTTCTGGCTTTCAACTTGTTATAAGCGCCCACTGGAAAATGATCCTTTGTTAACACTGCATAAACTAAATCACCATCGTTAAATTCAACACTCCTTCGTTTCAAATCTGCAGAACGCTTATACTTCTCATTTGCTTTCTCCAATCGTTCCTGAACGATTTTGTGACATTCTGCCAATCCTTCAACAAAATCAGCAGCTTTCTTAACTGTCTTCTTTGATTGTGGCACTACCGTTAAATCCAACGGACCCTTCGGTAAGCTTGAATATACTATCTGAAATGGACTGAACCCTGTGCTAAGATTTACCGCATGATTATGAGCAAATTCTGCCTGGCATAACTTCACATCCCAACTCTTCAGGTTATCTTGTACAAGACACCTCAGCAAATTCCCCAATGATCTGTTAACAACTTCGGTCTGTCCATCCGTTTGCGGATGATAAGCACTACTAAACTTCAGCTTCGTTCCCACCATTTTCCACAAACTTAACCAAAAGTGACTCAGAAATCGAGTATCTCTATCCGACACAATAGATTCTGGCAATCCATGAAGTCGATAGATCTCCTTGAAAAACAATTGAGCAATAAGAACAGCATCCGCCGTCTTCTTACAAGCAATAAAATGTGCCATTTTCGAAAATCGATCAACCACCACATAAATGGAATCGTTACCACGCTGTGTCCTCGGTAATCCCAACACGAAGTCCATACTCACATCAACCCATGGTTTAATTGGTACAGGTAACGGCATATATAAACCAGCATTAGTCGCAGTTCCTTTCAAAACCTGACAAATATGACAACGCTCCACAAACTTCTCTACCTCTTTCCTCATTGATGGCCAAAAGTAAGACTTTGAAATCAACTGTAAGGTACGGACTCTCCCAACATGTCCCTCTTCGTGTAACTCCTTGATAATCTTCATTCTCAGACTACCCTCCGGTATGCACAATCGATTTCCTTTAAAAAGAAAACCATCAACCATCATAAACTCATCAGTCCTCCTTTCATTGTCCCTTTCATCAAATTTCTTAAAATAAGAGTCTTCTGCAATCTGCTCCGGCAATAATTCAAACCCAGTCACCTCAACTTTCATTGTCGTCAACAAATGACTCCTCCTACTTAAAGCATCAGCCACTCGATTCGTCACCCCTGACTTGTGTTTAACAACGAAAGTAAACTGTTGCAGATATGCAATCCACGATGCATGTCTCGCTGAAATCTTGTCTTGCCCTTGCAAATGCTTCAATGCTTCATGATCAGTATACAGAACAAACTCTTTCTGAAATAGATAATGTCTCCAGTGTTTAATAGCTTGTACAACAGCATAGAATTCCACATCATATGTACTGTATCGCATCTTCGCTCCTGACAACTTCTCACTGAAATATGCAATAGGACGACCCCTTTGACTTAACACTCCTCCAATTCCAACTTTGGATGCATCAGTATGTAGTTCAAACACTAACTGAAAATCTGCTAATATTAGAATTGGTGCAGACGTCAAGAGTTCTTTGATTCGCTCAAAAGCAACCCCAGCTTCCTCCGTCCATGCAAACTGTTTACCCTTCATGCAATCCGTAACAGGTGCCATCACACTACTAAAGTGTGGAATAAACCTCCGATAAAATGAAGCCAACCCGTGAAAACTACGAACTTCTGTTATCGTCTTGGGCTGTGGCCAATCTCTAATCGCTTCGACTTTACTTCGGTCAACCTGTATTCCTTCTTCCGATACAACATATCCCAGAAATAAAACGCTATGCGTCATGAACACGCATTTCTTCGTTGCAGCATAAAATTGTTCTTGTCTCAATACCATCAGCACTTCTCTAAGATGATTCAAATGTTCCTCTGGACTCCCACTGTAAATCAAAATATCATCAAAATATACCACCACAAACTTCCCAATGAATGGTCGAAAAATCTGATTCATCACTCTCATGAAAGTACTAGGTGCATTGGATAAGCCAAATGGCATAACCAACCATTCGTAGAGACCCTCCCTGGTTTTAAAAGCAGTCTTCCACTCATCACCTGGTCTGATACGAATTTGATGATATCCGCTCTTCAAATCAATCTTCGAAAAGATAATAGCTCCGCTTATTTGGTCTAACAAGTCATCCAACCTCGGCATTGGAAATCTATATCTCACAGTAATCTTATTCAATGCTCGACTGTCAGTGCACATCCTCCACGTTCCATCCTTTTTGGGTACCAATAAAGCTGGTACAGCACAAGGACTTAAACTCTCCTGCACACGCCCCTGCTCAAGCAATTCCTCTACTTGCCTCCGCAACTCTTCATGTTCCTTCGGACTCATTCGATAATGTGGTCTATGTGGCAACACAGCACCTGGAACAAGATCTATCTGATGTTGTATATCCCTCAACGGTGGCAATTCCGTTGGTAACTCCTCTGGAAATACATCGTCAAATTCTTTCAAAACTGGTTTAACTTCTTTTGGGATTTCAACCACTTCCTGACTCTCCCGTCCAATCAATAAAAAATACTTCCGACTCCTCCTCTACTTCCTTCACAAACTCCTTCAAAGATAACAAAGTTTTGAGCTCTTCAATCTCCTCCAACTTGTTTTCCTCCTGTTGTCGCTTCTTTGGAACTAGAGTAATCTTTGTGCCTTCAAACATGAAACTGTAACTGTTGGTACGCCCATCATGTTGCACCGCCCGATCATACTGCCACGGTCTCCCCAGCAACAAATGACAGACATCCATATCTACCACATCACACCAGATTTCGTCTTTATATTTCTTCCCAATTGAAAACTTCACACGAGCCCTTCGTCCAACCTTCACCTCCCCGCCTTTCCTCAACCAAGCTAGCTTGTATGGCTTCGGATGTTTCTCGGTCTTTAATGCCAACTTCCTCACAGCTTCAGAAGAAATTATATTATCACAGCTTCCAGCATCAATAACAAATTTGCAAACTTTTCCCAGAATAGTACATGTTGACTGAAAAATATTGCTCCTCAACCAACTACAATCCTCCTCTTGCTTTGGTGTTAAACAGGACCTCTTCATCATTAGATTATAACCTTCGTCTCCCGACACTTCTTCTTCCTCCTCATCAGGTGGTGAATTGGAACATTCAGCTTCTTCATCCTCATCCTCAACCTCCGCTATCATAGCTCTCTTCTTCGGCTTTGGACATTTGCTACTTTTGTGGCCCATTTCTTGGCAATTATAACATTTGAAACCATTATTGACTTTTGTCTTTTCAGCCTCCTTCACTACTGGTCTACTGATAGGTTTAGAAACATTAGAACTCCCACCAACACCCTTCACTTGATTGTTAGAATTAGTAAACACACCACTTCCTCGTCGTCCCTGTTTCTCCCAAGCCAACGCTTTCTGATGTGCTTCCGCTACAGATCTAGGATCAAACATGTTAACCATATCCTGAATCTGCATTCGCAATCCCCCAATGAATCTAGACGTCGGCTGCTCTTCCGTTTCCATAATATCATTCCTTGCAATAAGTTGATAGAATTCATCAGCATAGTCATTCACAGATTTAGTTCCTTGTCTCAAGTTCTGCAACCTCTGATACATAAGCGATTGATAATTATAAGGTAAGAATGTCGCTTTCATCAATTTCTTCATCTTCTCCCAAGATTCAATCTTCGACTTCCCCATCCGTTCACGTGTAAGTTTGGTTTGCTGCCACCATGCCAAAGCTCTAACCCTCAACCTTGTAGCAACCAACTTCACTCTACGATGTTCTGGAACTTCTTTGAAGTCAAAAATCTCCTCAACATTAGCCACCCAATCTAAAAACTCCTCCGCTTGCATACCACCTTTGAACTCAGGAATTTCCGTCTTCATCCCCGACTCCCACTTGTGATCATACTCAGAGTAATTTCTTCCTTGTCCTCGTCCTTGTCCTCGAACACTACCACCATCATACTCCTCTTCAAAATCAGATGTATATCGTTGTCTATCTCGTCCACCCACATATCTACTACCATTACGTCTTCCACCATCATCCCTTCTATCTACATTCCTCCTTCACTATCATTCACGTTCCTCCCACTCCCTTGATCATTTTCAACACTTCTGTCTCGATTGGAATGTGGCGAGACTCTACTTCCCCCATGGTTAGATTCAGGTGAAACCCTTCTCCGATTTTGATTTATCTCTAACATCATCTTCTCTAACCGACCAATTCCTTCGTTAAGCTTTTCACTAAAGTTCTCATTGATTCTTTGCTCCATCTCATCAGCTTCTTCTCTTCGATACAAAGCTTCTACGTTTTGGTGGCGATTAGCTCTTCTTGGCGGCATACTTGAAATCTTCACAAACTCTTCAAATTCAAACACAATTTGAACTTTGATCCAAAATGGAATGGATCGAAAACTTCCACTTTATTGCAATTTGCGATGAACACGATGAACACAACCTCTCCAAATGATAAGATCCGATCTCTAAACTTCAATACAAAGTCGAACAACTTCACTTGCTCACGGCTCAACACTTCAAGCTTCAAAATGATTAGGCTCCAAGTCTCGATTTAGCTATGATTGGCTAAAACAAGCTCTGATACCAAATGACGCAGCGGATTAATCAAAATAAACTTCAATCGGTGAAAGTAGCAATCTGTGGATTGATGGATACTGAAATGCCCGAACTCGTTGATCCGAAGATACCGAATTCTAGCTATCTCGAACTCGTTGATCGCGCACGATACCGGGTTCAAAGATCTTCAATTCTTCAAGCGTTGATCAAGCGCACTTGATTTCGCGAATCGGCTTCTACAATCGTTGAATCGAGCGCACTCGATTATCCGAGAGAGGAGATAGGAGATTACACTCGACTACCAATTGGAATGAAAGCACAAAGCTAACAAAAGAGAATTTTATTCAATAATCAACAACCGTTACAAATGACTCACACGGCCTATTTATAGGCGTTTTACAACTCACGCAAAGAAAACACAAAATTACATCAACTCCTAAGTCGGCACCGACCTAACAACCTCCGACTTACGACTTAACAGTATTACAAGGTTCACGACTCTACTTAGGTCGGTAACGACCTAGCTACATTATTCCATCGACTTACAAACAGGTTACACGACTCAACCAGTAGCGCCTCTAAAACAGACGACCTAAAACATGCGAGTTACGACATAAGAACCAGACGACTTATCATTCTACGGCTCAGATTAAAGCGGCATAGAAATCCACGGCCTCAGTCTTCAGCGACTTAACTTAGGTCGGTAACGACCTAAAAACAAACAAGTAACGACTTAAGAAATCAACAGCTGAGATTAAGTCGGCAAACAAGATCCACGGCTCCAGTCTTCAGCGACCTATCTCTTGACTCGTTAGGTCGTTCACGACCTAACACTTCACCAAATTGCTCTGTTTTTTCAATGTGTGACTCGATAGGTCGTTAAGGTGACTTAACTAAGTTGTAACTCGGTTTCGACTTATCATTTGACTTGTTAAGTCGTTTACGACCTATCACTTCCACAGTTTGCTTTGCCTTCTCACTGAGTAACTCGGTAGGTCTTCCTGGTGACTTAAGATCTTTGATAATGCGCACCTTTCTACGAGTTAGGTCTTCCACTCTCTTAAGTCGGTCACGACTTATGTTTTCACCTCCGTTGAGTCGGTCACGACTCATGCCTTTGTCTCCCTTAAGTCGGTCACGACTTTGGTCCTTAGCTTTACTAAGTCGGTCACGACTTATAGTTTCAATTTCCTTAAGTCGGTTACGACTTAGTACTTGGTCTGCATCAGTAATGTATCTTTTGCTTTTTCTATTTTAACTAAAAGATGTAAGTTACTATATGGAATTTATATGGACTCTTTTCCATTATAAGGCATCCACTTAGATTAGGGGGTTGTAAACTTTTGATGAGTCATACAAAAGAAGTATATAATTGGTTTTGCAATAAAGTGTACCAATTTTCGAGAAAAAATATAATCATATGCACAAAATATTAATATTATATACATATCTTATTATAATAGATTTATTTAAACGTAGATAAATTATTTATAAATATTCAATTAATTTTTTTAAACCTTGAGTAATACATATGGACATATATAAATATATATATATATATTAAAAAATTATTTTAAATATATGTATATACACACACATAAATATATGTATAATAAAGTGTATATATATAGATATATAAATTAATAAAATAATTAAAATAATTTATATATATATAACTCTAGATCTTGCGTACTACAACTCAAAAAATATTTTTTAAATATTAGAATACATTTAATTAAATATCCATTCGAAAATTAATATAATATTAATTAAAAATTAACTGCAAAACTTTATTTCAAATTTTAAATTTCCAGAAAATCCTAAACCATATTTTATGCTTCGAAATAATTTTCCATAATTTTTTCTATTTAAAATGATTTTTCTTCTTTCCGTCCAAGATTAAATAATTAGTTTAAAAATAATAGAATGTTTTCATTTTTATATTTTTTTGAGAGCTTCTCTACTATTAATATTATTTTATAAAATATAAAACATAATTTTCATAATAAATTTGAATTGATATAATTTAAATTAATGTAATAAATTGATTTAAATAATATTAAATAATAATAATAAAATAGCAATTAAAAATAATTTCCCACCGCCAGAAATTCTCATAGCTTTAATTCTTTACATATAAAATTATATGACTATTTTTTATTAAAGTTTGATGTTGTACTTGATTATAATATATATATTTATATGTAATTGAATAATGTATATAAATTTAATAAAATATAAAAAAAATATTTTTTAGTCAGAGTTGTACTGACCTGATGTATATTTGATAAAAAATTATGTTTATTTTAGGGGATTTTCACTATAAGGGCCTCTTAGCATCAACTAATTATTTTCTAGGACACATGTTCAAAATAATTAGTTTCCAACACACGGGTCGAAAATAAACCCGCTACTTCTCGCTAATCCATATCTACCGCCAATTCGAAACAAAAATAGGGCTTAGAAACAAAATCGATTTCTTCTATATCAATTTCCATTCCATTTTCTCTTCCCAATATTTCTGCTTCAGCATCATCGATTTCAGCTTCATCGATTTCAGCTTAAACTAAAATACTTTCATCGAGCAATTTCTACAATCACCTTAAACTTAAATGCGGAACAAGTAAGCTATATTTTATTTTGATGTAAATGTTTTAGGTAGATGATAAATCATAGTTAAATATTCATTCTTAACGATGCTGATAATAGCTCTTATAATAGATTTAAGGTATTTTAGTTCTTGTTATAATTTAACATAATCGACATTTGTTTAATTAAGCATACCTTAATATTCAATGGCAGATGATACTAAACCCTAGGTGTTAAACTGAACAAGTTATCGTTTAACTGTTAAAAAAGATAAACGTATATATCTATTAATGTAAAATATTTAGACTACATGATAAACCCTAGTTGTGTTTGATAATTACAATTACTTATTAGATAGGATTTTGTTTTTATCATGATTTAAAGTTATTAAAAAATATATACA
Organism: Allium fistulosum; assembly: GCA_030737815.1. Classification (NCBI taxonomy): domain Eukaryota; kingdom Viridiplantae; phylum Streptophyta; class Magnoliopsida; order Asparagales; family Amaryllidaceae; genus Allium; species Allium fistulosum. The sequence continues at coordinate 1,470,976,446 of CM060902.1, forward strand.
ACTAATTTAAACCCTAGTTGGAAAAGATAAAAGCATTTATGTTTTTATGTCAAACATTAAAATACAGAATAAATCCTAGATAAATTTTTATATCAGCTACTACATATAACATAATAAATACTGAATTTAAGTCAATTGCAGTTGCCCTGAAGGATTTATGCGAAATAAACATACTTAATCAACTTTTAAGCACAAAAAAATTATTCTTCACTCTTTCTAACATTTCATTATGTGTGACAATTTTTATGCAGCGTAAAGATGCACACAAGGTCTTCTAAATCAAAGTTATTCATCCGTAAAACTACTTGCATATTCATAAATGAAGGTGGAACTCAATGCATAAACATAAGACCTATATCTAGTCCTTTCTGCACTGAACACAGCCAGAGATCATCATTATCTTCAACTCCATTGGTAACTGTTTTCCTACTTATGTTTCCTATAATATTTAGTTGTACTCTTCAATTTGTATATACATATAAAATTGGAATCTAGATTCCATATTTTAAATAAAAAAATAGCTAATTTTTTGAGCTTGCATTGTTTACCTTGGTTAGTTTGCTATGCTGTCACTACATGTATGTATACATGTGTATATACATATGTGTGTGTGTGTATATATATATATATGTTTGTGCATTCACTTCATGTAGTTTGTATTGGGTTGATGTGCACTGACTTGAGTTGTTGCTTTATATGCAGTTAGTGATCATGTAGCTTGTCTGCACTTGCATTCTCATCTTGTCGACATGTTTGCGTTGGACTCTGGTTTCAATGTGTATGATGTTGCATATTCACTTGATGTTACACACATGTATATATGTAATGTCTGAACACTTCAGTCAGGTTTGGTTGCTTCATTTGCATTGATCTTGAGTTTTTTTCATGTTGCATTTGTTTATGTGTATGATGTGCACTTGTTTGCACTGTCACTTTTGAATCTGACTATTCGTTAATGTTGTAGCTTAATTCTCTGACCATATGAGTCTGCACTGTGCACTGCATTCATACATGTTGTACCTGTTATTACTTCGAGGCTATTGTGATGATGAAATTCTAATAACTGATCACTAATTTGTAATGGCTAATTTGTTTCTAATGCTCTGTTAAAAAAGATAAAAGCATTTATCTTTTTTATACATAATATTCTGATAGCTATTTTGTGTTTCATTCTCTTTAAGTTTTCAGATTTCTAATTAACCATTACTTAAACAACTAAAAAAGATAAAGCAGATTATCTTTCTATACTTTGAAACTTTCTAATTGTAAATTTTCATTTCATTAAATAATTCTTGTTGATTTTCAGTTGTGAATGTTCATTTCTTTTATTGGTCTAAAATAAAATTTTGAAAATGTGAAAATTTGAAACTGTGAAAATTGAAATTGGTCTAAAAAAAAATTCAAACATTTGTTCTTTACAAAAAAAACCTTTTTGATTTAATTTGTACTTTTAAAAAAAAAATAGGTAATTTATATACTAAAAAAGTGCTTTATCTTTTATTTCTTTAAATAGGGGTACTTTATACACTAAAAAATATCTTAATCCTAAAAAAATACAAAATAATTAAAAAGATAAACCATATTATCTTTTTATTCAAATTTTTGTGTAGTAAGATATTTTATTCATAAACTTGTTGTTTTTACCTCCTAATTGATTTTTTGATTTTCATAAATGTAGAATCAGACTGGACCAACACAAGAATTACCTGATGCTGATGAAAAAGAAGACTTCACAGATAAGGACTTCAGACATAATCAATTAGAAAACTATGATGATGAAAAAATGATTTCACAACAACTGGCTGAAGAAAGTACTGATTCAGATGATGTTGATCAGTATGAAATTAAAAAAATATCGAAGAAGCAAAAAAGGCAACAATACACAGGTACATATAGATGTAATTTGGATGCAATCTATAAAGTGATGTCAATTATAAAGGAGAAACACATTCTTTCACCTGAAGCAAAAGCTTTTATAGAAAAAACACCATTCAAAAACTTCTTCAATGTTTTTCTTAGAGATTCAATAGCACGACAAGATTTAAGGAAAAGTGCTTCAAATTTAGATGACATCATTACTTCTTTTGATGTAAAAGAAAATGCTTTCAAAATTGGAAACAAATTACTCAAAATAAGTCCTGAAGAAGTCAGTCTAATATTTGGAATGCCATTAGCTGGAGAAGACTTATTTCCTATACCAGCTTCTAACAAAGCCTCAGCCATGGAAAGTTTCTCTAATTTTTTAACTGCCAATTTTCAAGAAGAAGACATAATCAGCCAAAAAACAGTAACAAAAAGATTGAATACACTGTTAGAAGAGGAAAAAGGAAATGAAGATTTAGTGAAATTGTTATTATTGTTGATGGTTATAACTTTCCTTTTTCCAAACAACCAAAGCTATATGCAATGGGGTTTCTTGCCGAAGTTGCTGAATTTAAAAAAATTAAATTCAATCTCTTGACCACGGGCAATATGTGAAAATGTTTTGAAAAATGTTAAAAAGTATCATGCTGACCCTAGAAGTACACCAGGCTGTACTATGGTGTTACTAGTATGCTTTCATAACTTTAACTAAATATAAATATATTCAAATTTATATTTATTACAAAAATATAAATGTATTTATCTTTTTCTTGTAGTACTGGATTTGTGAACGAACACAAATAATTGCTGAGAAGGAAAATTTGCAAACCAAAATCCCAAGAATGAGAAAATGAGATTTATCAAAACTGAAAGATTTAGTTGACAATGACAAAGTATGCTAGTTTTTTTTAACTGTACATTTTTTTTGATTTCTTGGAATGCAATTTTTTGGAACGTTAGTAGCCTAAATAAAAGAAAACCAAATGGGTATAGAAAGTATATGTGCAAGCTTAACTTGTCTAGTACTTCAATGACAGTGTATGTGCAAGCTTAACTTTAAATATATTCATTGCAGATTTTAAATAAATTTGCAGCTGTAACAAAAGAAGAGAAAGAATTTCTTTCCAATAAAATAATAGCTATTGAGGTGGAAGAAGACCAAAACAAAAAAAGAAAATTAGATGAGTGCCAGGAAGACACAAGTCTGAAAAAATATGCCAAAGAATGTGGTAATACATATGTGTGTTATTTAATAGGGATAGTGTTATAAATTTATGTAGTTTGTTGGTTAGTTAATTACATATCTATATTTATACGTAATGACTATTGTGTGTGCATTATAGATTTTCCTGGTCTTCTCTCCTTCCCAGTGCTTACATGTTGTATCCATTTATCAAGCGTCTGAAATTTTCTTACCTGTATATTTTTAATAATTTCTGATTTCTAACTTCATAGTAATTAAATGATATTACATGTCCAAATTTAATTTCAAATACCTTCTATGCAGATTTTAAAGAAATTTGCAAATGTAACTAAAGAGGAAAAAGATGTTTTTAAAAAAAATATACAGGGTTAGAAGATGACAAATATGCTACGGACTGCTCTAGTAGCATAAAAGAGTTAGAGAGGAAAGTGAACTTTTTATCTGTTGAGATTAAAAGTATGGCAAAACAACTGAATGAGGAACAACATTCAAGACAACTGGCTGAACAAAGAATCCACAATCTTGAAATGAAACTTCAAAAGCTGGAAAATTTTGAAGAGCATAATGTGGCGAGAAAAAATGATTTCAAAGAAAAAAGTGAAGCTGAAAAAGGTACGAATAAAAGAAAGATAGTTGGTATGATGCACATAAATAGTTCTGCTAACTTTCCATCTTTTGATTTGATGGAAACTCAAGATTGCATTATACAAACCGAAGACGGTTTAAAATCTGAAAATATCAAACAAGATAGTGAAGGAATTGCTGCAGAAAAACCAATTGTCGTTGAAGATGTCAGTCCTAAAGAACAAAAAAAGAAGAAGCAAAAGAATGTTGAAAAGTGTCCACTCATGAAGCATCTAACTGAAGAACAATAACAAAATGCAAAACTTTTTTTCAAAGTTTTGGGAGGAAACAAGTAAGTAATTAAACTACTTTTCACTCACACAAACTATATATCAACAATTTGTTAGATTAATTATTAGTACTGTTTTGGTTCTGTTTTTGTTTGGTCAACTATCAATATATCTGTCAACTACTGTACATTCACACAATTGCTCAAAAATAAACAAAAACTAAACAAAACTAAAAAAGATAAATTAATTTATCTTTAACTTTTAATACATACTTTCATAAAGGCTTCTATTTTGTTTTACTACCAAATGCAAACAACATAGTACGTACTAAACTTAATTTCTTTTATTAACAACCGTCCAATTTTCCAACGATGAAGCATTTAGCTGTGATGATGAAAACTTCATCACCATAAAAAAATTCATGATAGAAGACCTCCTCTATCAACAAAGTATTTGTGGTAAAGTAAGTACAACAAACTAAACTTTCCTTCATTTTAAATTATATACTTTATCCATATTATTTTTCAAATGTAGATCATTGATTGGTTTTGGTTCTGAAAAACAAAGCAACTAGAAAAAAGCAATAGCATTATCTATGTTAACACAACTATGAAAGTAAGTGAACTATATTCTCAAATTAACATATTTTTATACAACATAAATTTTCTACAACAAATTTTTTGCAAAAAAGCGCAACGGATGGAAGCTTGGAAAATATCAAGAAAAAAATGTTCAATCCTTTTATGAAAAGAACACTTTTAGATCCATTATGTTGCAACATATTATTCCCAATACATGGCAATGAACATTGGAGCCTGCTTGAACTAGTTGTTGGAGAATGCACTTGGAACCACCACGACTCTCTGCACTTGACCACGAGATCAAAAACCTGCAGAAGTGGACATACAAAATTTGCCATTAATGTGGTAAGTAAAAATACAGAAAAGGTAAAAATGATAAATGTGTTTATATTTATTCTAATTTTCCTTCACTGTTTGCAGAAATCAGCAGTAAACTACCTAAACAAAGAGCTACAAGAAGAAGGGCACAAAACAATTCTCAGGAAAAATTCAGTGCTTAAACATGTTTACTGTGCTCAATAAAGCACTGGGTAATTTTGAAGATAGTTCAGAATTTTATACAAAAATTTACGATACACAATAACTACCTGCACACATATTACCAATTAGATAATATTATTTACTCACATACAATTACTTAGATAAACATAATACTAATTACAATTCATTATCAAAATAAAGAAAAGATAATTTGTTTTATCATTATATTTAAAGTACTCACTTCAAAAATACAGGTACGACTGTGGAATTTTTGTGATGATGTTCATGCAAAAAATAGCACAAGGAATGCAGACTACAGAAAAAATTAGTCTTGAACAAGTTAATGCATTCAGAGCACAGATAGCTGTAGAAATACTCTCCGACGAACCATACTGCTGGCTTGACAAGTTTTGCAGCTCTTCTTCAGCCCATAAAAATGTAATGGCCGATGAATGAGATGATGAATTTGTAATGGGTGATGTTAAAAATTAGATAATGAATTTGGTGATGAATTTGTAATGGCTGATACTAAATTGATCATAGATTTTAAGGAGTAAATTTGAATTTACTAATGAATTACATGATGAATTTGTAGTAACTGATATTGAAAATTTGATGATGAATTTGATAATGAATTTCTAATGGCTTTGTTGATTTGATGATGTTATTCAGATAAATATGGATCGTGAATTTGTAATCCAAAATATGATTCTACTGCTCTTTTAACAAAGATAAATACTTTTATCTTTTATTGATAATTTATAGTTTTATATTTATTATTATGTTTTCTAATTCCGTTGTTCTACACATCAAAAGGATGTAGTATGGGCTACTTTTCCTAGACAAGAAGAAGCTTTAAGATTTGTCCAAACACATGCAAACACTTACGTTTTTTGCTACCAAGATCATTTGACTGCACAAAGAAGGTTCCTCGTTTCTACATATGATGAGTTCTGGAGAAGGTACAAAATCATGAATCCTAAGTTACGCCACCATTATGAGGTTATTCAAGTCAGACTGCCTTGCCACTTGTATTATGATCTGGAGTTCAATAAAAAGATTAACACTGGAAAAAATTCCGGTGAAATGGTAGATATTCTGATATCTATCACCTTCAAAGTGCTAAATGACAAATACAAAATCCAGGGAAATCAAGATTGGGTTATAGAGCTTGATTCATCTACTGAAGAAAAGTTCTCTCGACATGTGATCATTCATATCCCAAATATTGCCTTCAAAGACAACTTGTATGTTGGAGCATTCATCTCTGAGGTATGCTCATGTATAATAAATTTAAGAGTAAGTGATCCACAGTTTGAAAAACTGCACATCAAGAAAGATTCAAGCTCATCAGACAATACAGAGCTTCTTTTTGTTGATACTGGAGTTTATACCCGTAATCGTTGTTTTCGTCTTCCTTTCTCATCAAAAGCAGGGAAGAATGCTTTACTCCTGCCAAGTGGACTCTTTGGATGTAAGAATCTGAATGAGGAACAAGTGTTTATCAAATCACTTATTTGCAGAATAGATGCTGATTTTGATAAGCTATTAGAGTGCAAAATGGATCTGGACTGTTGCAAAATTCTTCATTTTGAATCTGAGGTCAATGATAACATCACCTACACCGAGGGAGATAAGTCATTACATGATTATGGAAGCAATATACCTAAGTCTTATTGTTCAAGAAAATCTCCCTTTCCAGCTTTGGATGATAAAATTTCATCTTTTGCCTCTCATGGAAATGTTTCGGGTAAAATCAGAAGGTGGTACTGGTTTTATGCACATGGCTGCATAATTTATATCATGTCCAGAAGTCGATATTGTGAACGAATTGGAAGAGAACATAAAAGTAATCATGTTATGTACATTGTTGATTTCCAAAGGGATGGCTACTATCAGAAATGCTACGACCCCGATTGTAGAGGCTATCGATCTCCAATCCGCCAAGTTCCATGGGATGTATTGTCAAACTGTTATGATATTGTGAACCAAGAAGGCAAGACTGTTTAGAACCAATGCATCTGTCAAATGAAATATTAAGTACATAATCACTTCAGTCTATGTTGCTTTTGTATATTGTTAACTAGCAAGTACTTACACAACTGATTTTAAATTTGATAATTTCATTATGGTAATTGATAGTGAATTTGTAATGGCTAATGTTTTTAATGCTCTGTTAAAAAGATAAACGCATTAATGTTTTATTGACAGTATGTTCTATCACTTTTATTGACAATTTTGCGTATGCTCTTTCAAAAAGTGTAACGACCCGTAAATTTTAACTGTATTAATAACGTAATTAGTTGAAATTTTGTGAAATTTTAAACGATAAAATTTTGAAATAAAAATTTGATATTTGGAATGCGTCTAATTAATCATAGCAACTGGTAAATTTTCATCAGATAATTCGGAAGTTTATTTTCTAGTGTAATTTTATTCCAATTTATATCAGTTAAAATTGATGATAATAAAATGTTTTCCAAACCTGAATATTTTTACATAGAAAAATTCTAATTCATCTTCTGACTAAGACGTCATTTTTCGTTTTTCCAAATTCGGACTTCTTTAGCTCCGTCGATCTTATTTTTCTGCGTTTTTCTGCATTTTCCGCTAGTAGAAAATTCGAATTTTTATAATTCAATCATACCACTGATATCTGTATACCGTTTTGATCGTCTCATCGCGCTGAGCATAACAGTATTTTCATTTCTGTTTTTCGAACCCTGGTGTGTTGTGAAATCAGTATAACGGTCTTCATATCGATACAGTTTAAACCATTTTAACTCCCTGTGTCCATTCAATTTCCCAACGGTTGAAAAACGAACACCTCTTTGCTTTTGTTAATTCATAAATTCCCGTGCTTGTCACTCTTCCCCAACATTAAATATAATATCTGGTTACTTCCATTTGAATTGGTTCGTTCTCTATCTTTTATTGGTTATACCGTTCAGAAGAAAATTTATATTAAAGTTGCATTACTTCCCACTGAAGCCTGTTCATTTCTTTCCCTTAAATACTGCTCACACCTTCCTTCTTCTTCTTGATTGCCGAACCTATTTTCTTTCTTCCTCTCATATTTTTCTTTCGAGCTTCAGAAAAGAAAAAATTGTAAACGTACTTTCCCCTGCTCCCTTCCTCTTCCCCTTTCAATAGCCGAAAAATCACCCCATCACCCAACTATTCGCCTACATCCCCCTCTCTCCCCTCTTTGCCGCAACTTCCACCACCACGTGAAGCCTCGCCAATCTCCACCTTCCCTTCCCCTTCGGCCAAGCTTTAGGCTGTGCCACCCCCTCTCCTCCCACACAGACGCCTTCCACTACAACTCCTGCCTTGGCCGAGCTCTCTGATATATATATATATATATATATATATATATATATATATAAGGAATATATATTTTGGCTTTGCTGATGTTATAATTGAGGTATGTTTATATGGAGTATATATGTTACTTTTTTTAATGAGAAATAGTTTGTATAAAGTGACTTCGTTTATATATGTTCTGTTATAAGAGTTATATAGTCATATCTAGTATACGTTAGCCATATATATTCTTATCTATGTTAGTTATATGTAAATATATACATTAGTTTATATATCCATGAGTTGGGTAGGTGTCTGCATATGTTAGTGCTATATAACCTCATATATATTTCGTATGTATATTTTGTGCGTAAAATTATATATATATTTTGGTTTCGGTTTGCTGTGAAAAAAAAACAGTAATATATATACAAAGTTATAGTTTGCGTGAAGCATATAAAAAAAGGGAAGGAATTATATATATATTATATATCTATGTATTTACAGTTATATATTTACCTTAGTATATATGTTTACCATAATATATATGTTTGCAGAAGTATGTACATGTTAGAGCTTGTATTACATCAGAGGTCTCGTATAAAAAGCTATGTATAATACACTATGTTTGGACTTTGAACACTAAAAGGTATTAAGATTTTTATTAACCTTGCTGTCTACCTCAGCCGAAAGAAAATTCAATATTATATATTATATTATTAGGTAGTTGTACTAGTCTTGTTTAAAGTACATGTGTACAAAGGATATTAGTTTTAATATATATATATATGATATAGATATTTCGGGTATTTATATTTTGATTTAAATATTGAGTTGAGAATAATACATATAAGGATTTTATTAAGTGTTGAGTTGAATAGCGATTTGAAAATATATATATACACACACATATTGTGTAAAGATTTTATTCGACTTTGAAACAAAAATAACGATTTAGAGTTTTAAATATAATATATATGAATAGGTTGATATTGTTTTAATTCATCGATTCTAATTCAAGTTCCTGTCACAGCCTTGTTTGTGTGCTCGTCTCTGTTCTTGTTTCGCCGTCTCGGTTGTGGTATGGCAGCTTTGCTTGTTTCATAGCTGTCTGGAAATTATTTCCAAAAATCTAGCTTGTCTGTGCATATCCGTGTCTGTGCATCACATTCTTGTTATCTCTCTAGCCTCAAAAGGTGAGCAATCACTCACGATTAATGTTCTTTTATTTATTAAATTTGATTTCAATTGAAACGACAATTGAAATATGCTGATGTTAGTTATTTACACTGTTATATATATGCTATTACCTGTATCAGTTCACCTGTGACATCTGACACCATTATCTGCCAATTGAAATATGCCGATGTTAGTTATTTACATTGTTATATATATGCTATTACCTGTATCAGTTCACCTGTGACATCTGACACCATTATCTGCCAATTGAAATATGCTGATGTTAGTTATTTACATTGTTATATATATGCTATTACCTGTATCAGTTCACCTGTGACATTTGACACCATTATCTGTTATTTATATTGATGATATATGCCTGTTATATTATTATCATATCTGTTATCACTTTGCAAGTTCCCTGTTAGTATAGAATCACTATGGGTTGAAATGATACATACCCGAACGGACATTAGAATAGGAGAAAATCGTTATGGGTTGAAATGATAAACCCAAGCGATTTTCAATTGAACTGAATTTCGGATTACGGGTTGAAATGATATATATATATACCCGTATATATTTAAATTACGGATTGAAATGATAAATATCCGTATCACTTGACCATAGGGTAGAACATTTTATACAGACAATGTTGGTCTATATATATAAATATTTGAAAATGATTTCTATGGTTTTGGAAAGGAATATATGGTTTTAATAAATATTGATTTTAAAGATTTATTAAAGTTGATTTAATCAAGTTGATTTGAATCAATATAAATATGTTTAAGTATATATGTAAAATTTATATTTCCAAATATAGAGTTTAGATTATTTCAGGTTGAAAGATAAATTTGAATTTGATTAGGAATTTTTAATTATTTAAGAATTATACTTAAATAAGTTTGATTTGAAATCTATTAAATTTGAAATTTTAAAGATATATTTTATAACTTGAATTTGATTAAAAGTGACTTAAAGGAATATTTCAAATTTATATAAATTTAAATGGAATATTTTGTTTATTTTAATTTGTAAATTGAAGTTGTATTCAAATGATATTGCAATAATTAAGTAAATATTTCAAAACTAAATAATAGAAAAACTGAATTGATATATATATAAAATTATCGAATTTAGTGTTGAAATGTGGAATATTTGAAGCTTTGAAATATATTGAAATTGAAATGGTTTATTTGTGGTTCAAATCGGTATTTGAAATCGATATAACTTGGAAATGTTTAATTGAATTGGAATTGAAATTGATGATTTTGATTGGATTAAGTTTGAAAATTTGGAACTCGAATTGATTTGAATCGATTTGTGAAAGTCGAGAAAACTATTTTATTTTATAAAGTAATTTTAAATTATATTTAAAACTATTGATATTTTACTTTATAAATTATGTTAATATAAGCTATTTTAATATAAATCATTTTTAATATAAATTATTTTATTATAAACTATTTTAAACTTATAGCTATTTATATAAACTATTTATTTATAAACTATTTTATTATATATACTAATTTTAATATCTAAACTGGTTAAGAGGAAAGTGTTATGATTCCAAAGCACTATGATTTCTAAACTTTGATTTCCAAAGAATTATGATTTCCAAAGTGTTTGATTTAGAAAGTGTTATAACTTTGAAGTACTAAGATTTTGTAAATGGATATATTTGAGAGGGATATATTTGAAATGGAAATGATATCGTATTTGGTTTTGAAATGGAAGTGATATCGTATTGATATGGTTTTGAAATGGCAATGATATTTTGGTTTTGAAATATAAACTATTTTGAAAGTTTATTAAATGACCAATCGGTGTAATAATTATGTAGTTATTAAAGAGTTCGGGATCGGTTTGGGACATACTCTCTATCTAAACCGAAAATCACTTTAATAACTATTATATGCGGAGTGTGATCCAGAATGTAGTGGTTGGAATGATGACGTTGTTGGATTTGAAGAAAGAGAACGATAATGGATGACCTTGACACTTGTGTCAAATTGGAAATGACTTAAACAGGAGCTGTGCCGGGCCAGTGAGGTTAGCTACCTCTAGCGGACACACTTCTTCGTAAACTACTCATTACTTGTTTTTGATTGGTGCGCACCCTTGATTTGGGAGTGTTGTTTCGTGGTGTTGCGACCGTTGCGGCGATGCGTTCTCACCAGTCCAGATCAGGCGAACGGTAGTTTCACTACCTTGGGTATTGCCTCATGTGCCTTGTCATACTCGTATCCCTATGCGCGACCACTATGATTTGTCTTGTGTTATACCTATGGAGTACTCCCTGATAGCCCACTAGTTTACGGTGGAGTTTACAGTGTTGTATAGACTATGATGCTTATATAAAATGTGTTAAGGGGGATAATGGTAACGCCTTAATACTATTTTGATACTTTATATTACTATAGGCATTATCTACTTAGCGTACACTACTACATAGTAGATAGTTTAACGGATCCTTAGAGGATGGTTACCCCAAACATCCTTTGAGTTACTTGTATTTTCAGTTGTTATTTCACTTGAGTTGGATTTATTGATATAAGAATGTTAATCCTGACTCGAGTGTTTTCTGTTTTGCTTTACACTCGAGTCATACTGAGTGTACCAGTATTCGAGACTCACCTTTGGAGTTGGAGCTTCGCTTGGAGATCCATCTATCTATCCAGCTTTCAGATATTCAGTTGATTCCAGCGATGTATTCTGATCTTGTATTTGACTATTGTATTCGAGACTTCTGTTGTATCTTGTTTAACTCTGTTATATATATATAGTAGCTTCATGAACTACTATTCTTTTGTTTCCGCTGCACTATTGTTATATTACTCTGTCTCTGTGATCTGTGATTAATTTATTTACTGTATATGCTGAGTTTTGCCAATTTTAATTACAATCCATTGTTTTGAATTATTCAAGTCCGACATGTGTGGATTTATTGTCGATTTGAATGGTCCAAAAGAGTGGGTCATTACAGCTGGTATCAGAGCTCTGGTTTTAGGCATAACTCAGCATATAAAGTAAAATTCAATTACAGAATCACTTTCGTTCAATCTTGAATTCCTTCTTCTTTGACTCGGTTTCTTTGAATTTTGGAACGTTCCCTTCGATTCCAAAGTACATTTGTGTCTCCCCTATTCGTGTCTTTTGATTATGGAGTATCCCATAACTCCATTTCGAATTATCTCTATAATAAATCGTCAGTCTCGCCAATATCTGAATAATTTGTAAAAGGGGTGAAACTCCTTTACAATAAGCTTCGATTCACCGGAGATATTTGTATCCTCGGTTTACGATGCTATCTATCTCCTGTTATGCCCAAATTCTATCCCTTGAGATCTGATGTCGATTTGCCTAAAAATTCTGCTTCGATTTAATCCTTGAAATCACGGTTGCCCCGGTTAAGGTTGCCCGTGATATATATAAGTTTATCCATCCCCCTTATTTGAAATTCAGTCATCTTATCTCCATATTGAGTCTACCTTTTAGTTGAATTCTTTTAGATAGAGTTTCTCTAATCTGAATCTCTATCTTTGTTTTGAAATCCATTCGAGGATATCCGAGTGAGGGAGTGTATTTGTAATTAATATAAAATATAAAATGTTTTATAGTGTTGTTTGAGTTGTTGATGTTGATTTGGATTTTTGATCGATTCGTCTGATCAACGTTATCGATAGGATTTCCAAAACACTTGAACAGAGCAAACTAACACTATTATTTTCAAATTTGGTAAATGAAATAAATTTGTATGAATATATTATAAATATATATAAGTAAAATTTTCTAAAATTTAATAAGTTAATTAAATTGGTTGTTGAAATGAGAATAATTGATTATCACTTATTGTTCTATAAATGAATTTTTAAACATAGGTTATAAACTGATTTGAAATTTAAATGAGTTTAAAATTTAGAATTCGAGAATTTAATTTCCAATGATTTCAAGCTTTGGTTTTTAAATTTTTAAAATGTATATTATTGAAGGTATTTTCAAATAGAAACCGTTTTCAAAGAATTTTAAAATGTGGAAATCAGTGCTCTTCTCTTTGTTGTAGGAAAATAATTTCGGTGATGGCGGCCGCATCATCGACATTCATTTTCGAGTTTCGAAGTGAAGAGACCATTCTGTAGCTTTGCTATGGTTTTGTTTGGAAATATATTTTAATTTGAATTTCTTAAGTATAACTTGATTTATATATATATATATATACGGGTATATTATTTAAAATTTAATTTGATTTAATATATATAGTATATACATAATTATCTCTACAGGGTTTGAAATTAAACGGAAATTTAATTCTTAAAATTATGTTAAAGGATGTTTTCAATTATAAATAAAGCTAAATAGTGGATAAATATTTAAACTTGAAATAATTGAATTGGAAAATTTTATTTGTATAGTACAAAATTGCATTTCAATATAACTTACCTAAATTATTCAGAAGTTAAAATGTAATTGGATAATATATAATATAAAATGATTTTATAAATAAAATTTGAGTGTTTATAATAAATATTATACCCTTAGATTTTAATTATAAAAAAATGCTAATAAAGATGATAGAATAATAAGTTAATTGAATGAGATGAATATAATAAATTTTGTTCTGAAAAAATTAACAAATTGAAATTAGATCAACTTATGGAAATACCTTAAATTTAAACCAATTATTGAATATAAATTAATTTAAATTGAAATTTATATGGTTTAAATTAATTTATATGGTTTAAATATATGTAATAAGATATATTAAGTGGAATAAACTTAATAATAATTTGGAATAAAAGAATTAAATTTGTTGAATAAAATATGAGTACAATAAATGATTATACAAATTGATGATTTAGAAATTGTTAATTGAGGATGACTAGAAAATAAGATAATGAATCTAGAAATAGATAGATTGATTTAACTTAAGTGAACTCAAAGGGATTTAACTAAATTGTTAAATATTAATTAATTTAAATTGGAATTTATATGGTTTAAATTAATTGTTTTACTTGTATTCCAATCTATTTTCTTTCTGGTTGTTTCTATTCTCCTACCTCCTTCCTTTTCAGGGACGAAAAGTTTTGAGTGGGGGAGAGTGTAACGACCCGTAAATTTTAACTGTTTTAATAATGTAATTAGTTGAAATTTTGTGAAAATTAAACGATAAAATTTTGAAATAAAAATTTGATATTTGGAATGCGTCTAATTAATCATAGCAACTGGTAAATTTTCATCAGATAATTTGGAAGTTTATTTTATAGTGTAATTTTATTCCAATTTATATTAGTTAAAATTGATGATAATAAAATGTTTTCCAAACCTGAATATTTTTACATAGAAAAATTCTAATTGATCTTCTGACTAAGACGTCATTTTTCATTTTTCCAAATTCGGACTTCTTTAGCTCCGTCGATCTTATTTTTCTGCGTTTTTGCTGCATTTTCCGCTAGTAGAAAATTCGAATTTTTATAATCCAATCTTACCACTGATATCTGTATACCGTTTAGATCGTCTCATCGCGCTGAGCACAACGGTATATTCATTTCTGTTTTTCGAACCCTGGTGTGTTGTGAAATCAGTATAACGGTCTTCATATCGATACCGTTTAAACCATTTTAACTCCCTGTGTCCATTCAATTTCCCAACGGTTGAAAAACGAACAGCTCTTTGCTTTTGTTAATTCATAAATTCCCGTGCCTGTCACTCTTCCCCAACATTAAATATAATATCTGGTTACTTCCATTTGAATTGGTTCGTTCTCTATCTTTTATTAGTTATACCGTTCAGAAGAAAATTTATATTAAAGTTGCATTACTTCCCACTGAAGCCTGTTCATTTCTTTCCCTCAAAAACTGCTCACACCTTCCTTCTTCTTCTTCTTGATTGCCGAACCTATTTTCTTTCTTCCTCTCATATTTTTCTTTCGAGCTTCAGAAAAGAAATAATTGTAAACGTACTTTCCCCTGTTCCCTTCCTCTTCCCTTTCCAATAGCCGAAACATCACCCTATCACCCAACTATTCGCCTACGTCCCCCTCTCTCCCCTCTTTGCCGCAACTTCCACCACCACGTGAAGCCTCGCCAATCTCCACCTTCCCTTCCCCTTCGGCCAAGCTTTAGGCTGTGCCACCCCCTCTCCTCCCACACAGACGCCTTCCACCACAACTCATGCCTTGGCCGAGCTCTCTGATATATATATATATATATATATATTAAGGAATATATATTTTGGCTTTGCTGATGTTATAATTGAGGTATGTTTATATAGAGTATATATGTTACTTTTTTTAATGAGAAATAGTTTGTATAAAGTGACTTCGTTTATATATGTTTTGTTATAAGAGTTATATAGTCATATCTAGTATATGTTAGCCCTATATATTCTTATCTATGTTAGTTATATGTAAGTATATACATTAGTTTATATATCCATGAGTTGGGTAGGTGTCTGCATATGTTAGTGATATGCAACCTCATATATATATTTCGTATGTATATTTTGCGCATAAAATTATATATATATCTTGGTTTCGGTTTGCTGTGAAAAAAAAACAGTAATATATACAAAGTTATAGTTTGCGTGAAGCATATAAAAAAAGGGAAGGAATTATATATATATATATTATATCTATGTATTTACAGTTATATATTTACCTTAGTATATATGTTTACCATAATATATATGTTTGCAGATGTATGTACGTATTAGAGCTTGTATTACATCAGAGGTCTTGTATAAAAAGCTATGTATAATACACTATGTTTGGACTTTGAACACTAAAAGGTATTAATATTTTTATTAACCTTGCTGTCTACCTCAGTCGAAAGAAAATTCAATATTATATATTATATTATTAGGTAGCTGTACTAGTCTTGTTTAAAGTACATGTGTACAAAGGATATTAGTTTTAATATATATATATATATATATATATATATATATGATATAGATATTTCGGGTATTTATATTTTGATTTAAATATTGAGTTGAGAATAATACATATAAGGATTTTATTAAGTGTTGAGTTGAATAGCGATTTGAAAATATATATATACACACACATATTGTGTAAAGATTTTATTCGACTTTGAAACAAAAATAACGATTTAGAGTTTTAAATATAATATATATGAATAGGTTGATATTGTTTTAATTCATCGATTCTAATTCAAGTTCCCGTCACAGCCTTGTTTGTGTGCTCGTCTCTGTTCTTGTTTCGCCGTCTCGGTTGTGGTATGGCAGCTTTGCTTGTTTCATAGCTGTCTGGAAATTATTTCCAAAAATCTAGCTTGTCTGTGCATATCCGTGTCTGTGCATCACATTCTTGTTATCTCTCTAGCCTCGAAAGGTGAGCAATCACTCACGATTAATGTTCTTTTATTTATTAAATTTGATTTCAATTGAAACGACAATTGAAATATGCTGATGTTAGTTATTTACACTGTTATATATATGCTATTACCTGTATCAGTTCACCTATGACATCTGACACCATTATCTGCCAATTGAAATATGCTGATGTTAGTTATTTACACTGTTATATATATGCTATTACCTGTATCAGTTCACCTGTGACATCTGACACCATTATCCGTTATTTATATTAATGATATATGCATGTTATATTATTATCATATATGTTATCACTTTGCAAGTTCCCTGTTAGTATAGAATCACTATGGGTTGAAATGATACATACTCAAACGGACTTTAGAATAGGAGAAAATCGTTATGGGTTGAAATGATAAACCCAAGCAATTTTTAATTGAATTGAATTTGGGATTACGGGTTGAAATGATATATATATACCCGTATATATTTAAATTACGGATTGAAATGATAAATATGTGTATCACTTGACCATAGGGTAGAACATTTTATACATACACCGTTGGTCTATATATACAAATATTTGAAAATGATTTCTATGGTTTTGGAAAGGAATATATGGTTTTAATAAATATTGATTTTAAAGATTTATTAAAGTTGATTTAATAAAGTTGATTTGAATCAATATAA
Organism: Allium fistulosum; assembly: GCA_030737815.1. NCBI lineage: Eukaryota > Viridiplantae > Streptophyta > Magnoliopsida > Asparagales > Amaryllidaceae > Allium > Allium fistulosum. The sequence continues at coordinate 1,470,993,938 of CM060902.1, forward strand.
ATATGTTTAAGTATATATGTAAAATTTATATTTCCAAATATAGAGTTTAGATTATTTCAGGTTGAAAGATAAATTTGAATTTGATTTGGAATTTTTAATTATTTAAGAATTATACTTAAATAAGTTTGATTTGAAATCTATTAAATTTGAAATTTTAAAGATATATTTTATAACTTGAATTTGATTAAAAGTGACTTAAAGGAATATTTCAAATTTATATAAATTTAAATGGGATATTTTGTTTATTTTAATTTGTAAAATTAAGTTGTATTCAAATGATATTGAAATAATTAAGTAAATATTTCAAAACTAAATAATAGAAAAAGTGAATTGGTATATATATATATATATATATATATAAAATTATCGAATTTAGTGTTGAAATGTGGAATATTTGAAGCTTTGAAATATATTGAAATTGAAATGGTTTATTTGTGGTTCAAATCGGTATTTGAAATCGATATAACTTGGAAATGTTTAATTGAATTGGAATTGAAATTGATGATTTTGATTGGATTAGGTTTGAAAATTTGGAACTCGAATTGATTTGAATCGATTTGTGAAAGTCGAGAAAACTATTTTATTTTATAAAGTAATTTTAAATTATATTTAAAACTATTGATATTTTACTTTATAAATTATGTTAATATAAGCTATTTTAATATAAATCATTTTAATATAAATTATTTTATTATAAACTATTTTAAACTTATAGCTATTTATATAAACTATTTTATTTATAAACTATTTTATTATATATACTAATTTTAATATCTAAACTGGTTAAGAGGAAAGTGTTATGATTCCAAAGCACTATGATTTCTAAACTTTGATTTCCAAAGAATTATGATTTCCAAAGTGTTTGATTTAGAAAGTGTTATAACTTTGAAGTACTAAGATTTTGTAAATGGATATATTTGAGATGGATATATTGAAATGGAAATGATATCGTATTTGGTTTTGAAATGGAAGTGATATCGTATTGATATGGTTTTGAAATGGAAATTATATTTTGGTTTTGAAATATAAACTATTTTGAAAGTTTATTAAATGACCAATCGATGTAATAATTACGTAGTTATTAAAGAGTCCGGGATCGGTTTGGGACATACTCTCTATCTAAACCGAAAACCACTTTAATAACTATTATACGCGGAGTGTGATCCATAATGAAGTGGTTGGAATGATGACGTTGCTGGATTTGAAGAAAGAGAACGATAATGGATGACCTTGACACTTGTGTCAAATTGGAAATGACTTAAACAGGAGCCGTGCCGGGCCAGTGAGGTTAGCTACCTCTAGCGGACACACTTCTTCGTAAACTATTCATTACTTGTTTTTGATTGGTGCACACCCTTGATTTGGGAGTGTTGTTTTGCGGTGTTGCGATCGTTGCGGCGACGCGTTCTCACCAGTCTGGATCAAGCGAATGGTAGTTTCACTACCTTGGGTATTGCCTCATGTGCCTTGTCATACTCCTATCCCTATGCGCAACCACTACGATTTGTCTTGTGTTATACCTATGGAGTACTCCCTGATAGCCCACTAGTTTACGGTGGAGTTTACAGTGCTGTATAGACTATGATGCTTATATAAAATGTGTTAAGGGGGATAATGGTAACGCCTTAACGCTATTTTGATACTTTATATTACTGATAGGCATGCACACTTCAAAGCATGCACACAAGGAAAACATGTCACTTTCCATTGATTGCAACTGCAAATGCGATTTTTAAGATCAACCTTTTGAGATGTTGGAGAATGAACTTCAAAAATATACCTACAAAATGTAAAATTAAAAATAGGTAAAATATATAAACAGATTGCATTTCCAAAAAAGGATGATTAGCACTATATATATTCTCTCTAATCTATCTAATAAATAAGACCCAATTCATGTGCAGTGAACTAATAGTGAAAATAAGACTCATAAACCAAAAAAATTAACAACAGTCATACCGTTCATATTCTTAAAGATCACAGAAGCTATGCATGTGAATAAACCCTAAGCAGACACACTAATGTATCATACTCCTATGCACAACATTATTTTTTACCATAACAATATCTCAAAAATAAAACACCACAATGATACTTGCTTTATATTACTTGGTCCTTACATTATTCATATTATCATAAGCCTCAATGCAGACAAAGAGAAAATATGTACATAGCAGGTTGAAAAAAGATAAATGCATTTATCATTTTTCAGAAACTGTGAACATCATGTAAAAAAATATAAATACATACCTAGATGATTTAGAAACACTCCACCCAAATCCTTCTTCCTTCAATTTTAACAAACGAGCTTCCATTTTCGGACATAGCACACTAGTCCACTTTAATGCCTCTTCTCTACGATTAGACATTTGCATCATAACTTTTACCCTAATTCCATCAAGACAAGCAGTAACAGGCAAACTTCTTTCATCCAAAATCCAAGAATTAAAACTCTCAGGTACATTGGACTTATTTTCACCATATCACTTCCCTGGAAAAAACAAATCAGCCCAATGATCATATGGTTTATCATTCAAGTACTCTATAGCTTTGGCACCTCCAATTTCTTTGTACTTGGACATGGCTTTTTCAAACTCATGATGATTAGAAGCTATAGCACAACGCTCAAGTAAATGAGCTACCCAAACACCCCTTCCACTTTTCACAATGCTAGCAATATTATTTTGCATATGATGCAAACAATAAGAATGATGACTATTTGGAAAAAAATTTGGAATACTTAACAATAAACCCCAGTGTCTATCACTTAAAAAAGTTAATATTCTATCACAACTAAGAGCATTCTTTAGGTGTTTCAGAAACCAACTCCAACACTCTTCATTTTCTTTGGGAACAAGAGCCATTGCTAATGGGAAAAAAATTCACTGTTTATTAATGTACATTTGAAACAACAAAATGCACTATGTTTGAAACATTATTATCTAATAGTAGACAATCACGTGAACACTATGCCCTTGGCCCAAATAAAAAAGGAAAAATAAATTTGCTAGAGGCAGTTCATCCTTTTTTTTTCTTTTTCTTTTTTAAATTTTGCTACTTGAATGTGTAGTCTATGCAGGAAGGGTAGAAATTGCAAAGATATGATACATAATTCATGCATACAATACAAAGACTTATATTCGAACTTCTAAAAGATATGTGCTTTTATCTTTTCTATATGTTGTTTAAATCATTTGTTTACGTTATGTAAGAACTTCAAATAATGAGAAAAATGATAAATATGTTTAACATGTAGTAGTAACTATGATATATAAGTACGGCTTAATATGTTATTTAATTTTTTATCTTAAAAGATAAATGCATTTATCTTTTTTAACTCCTGTATATAGTAACATTTTGTACATCAAATTAAATAACATTAAATCTTTAACAGAGTTTGTTCTGGATCAAATTTACATAAATTCATTTCTGCAATAATTTCACATGCTAATCCCTAACGCAAAAGAAACTATAATGAATTGAACTTGATATTACTACATTTGAAACAACCAAATGCACTATATTTGAATCAGTACTATATAACAGTAGACTAATCACTTAACCAAAATGCAGTATGTACATAACAAAATTCACTAGAACAATCACTTAAAGAAACAGTAATATGTTACATAAATTTATAACAAGGAACTAATGCACACAGTACAAAGTAAATACAATAGCAAAAAAAAGATCAAAATCAGTACCTTGATTCCCATTTTTTGCAGTGGCAGCCATCAAAATACCACTTCGCCCTTTCAAAAAGTAGCATCTAAAAACACTATAGGACGACAATAGCTAAATCCAAATATACATCCCTCATAACATACAAAAACTCTCTCAAATTGATTAGTGTTAAAATCCACATCCATACTTGAATAACTATTCGGGTTATTTCTTTCCAATGCCTTCAAATACCAAACTAATTCATTGGAAGATTTCTTTTCATCACCGTAAATATCATTCATAGCCAATTTCTTACCCTTATAAGCAAAATAATAGCTCAGCTCCACATCATAATCTCTTCTAAAACTTTTAATGATATCCTTGGTTTTTCTTTTTGGCTCGTCACGAATTTGATTGAAGATTAGACTTTTCACAAGATCACTATTAATAGTTGGACTACCAAGTGAACGAAATCTACCACCACAAGTATGAATCAGCTGAATGTTTTTAACAAACAGTTGGTCCAATTGCTTCAGTTTGCAAGAAGCATGAATCCTAAAAGGACAACTATCTATAGCACATCGAACTGTCAATCGTTCTTTACAATTCTTAATATATTTTACTTTAAACCCATTCTTCAAACAATAAGCACTAACCGTTCTACAGAATCCAATAGTAGAATCAAACAGTTGACCAACTCCAGTAAAAAATTCCATATTTGAATTCTTCTTCAACAACTCATGTAAATCCTTTTGTTGAGTAAAACCAGAATATAAATCATCATCATAACCTAACATATTATTACTTGACTCACCACCAACTACTGAACATACTTGCTACTTTCAACAACAAAATTATCCGTTTAATCAATCTTCAACCGTAGAAAAAATACCAAAAATTCTTCCTTTTTAAACCAAGACAAACACAATACAGCTTGAAGATCACTATCCGTTTCAACAAAGGTAGTCTTTGATTCTCGAATATAAAAAATATCAAAGCATAATGGACTAGAATTAATCCACTCCTCGCAAATCCTATTCCTAACAGAAGAAATAGAAGCATCCAATCCAAAACGAGCACTAAAACAATTGTTATTGAAATCAAACACAACTATAACAGATGAATCACACTTGCAAAAAAATGTAAACAAAAAAATAAGTATGTGAAATTGATCTGAATTAGAAACTAATAGCAAAAAATACTACATAACAAATCATTTTCTATCCCACTTTTCGAAAAACGATAAAACAATTTATCTTTTAAAGATCACAAATAAACAAGAACTAAAGAATAAACAACTTCAACTAATATTATTTCAGATCCAATTTCATACCCAAAGTGAGTACAAACAGAATTGACTGACAAAAATAAATACTTTGATTGCTCAAACCAAATCTGAAGTGATACTCTAAATACTAAAATCATAATCTAAAGTGAATGATGTAACCAGGCTAAATACACAATTCTTGTGTTATCAGAATAAAAGAATACCATTCAGAGGCCATTATTCCAACTACATCAAACAAAACCTTCCTCCAATAGATCAAAACCGCCTCCCCTAATAAGAAAAATAGAATAACATCATGAGCATCAGAAAACATCGAATTGACAATGAAAACCACAAAATAAAATCGAGACTCACCAAAGAACAAGCAATCCAATAGAGAAAATCGATTAGCCTATCCAAATGAAGAAAATCACCTCACGATTTCCCACAATTAAAGTCGAATTTGATTCAGAAGAAACTAACACCTAATAATTTTCAAAAAAAGCAACGAGCGCTTTGATTGCATAAGAAAAGACGGCCTAATTTTGCCTAATTTCCCCGAGCACTAGATTTCAGAAGATACGATTGGTTTGAGAAGATGAAGACGCACGCTGCCTAGATATTTTTCCTGGAAAAAAATAATTTCAAACCTGAAACGACCCGTAGTTCCGTACCCCTTGAATCGACACTATTCTCCAACATTTCGACTCAAAGTGAACGGAAATACGAACCATTAGGGTTAAAGAAGAAGGAGGTAGAAGAAAAGAAAACAACACAACAGAATCTCACATCGCAGCGGAATAAAATATAATAGATAATAATTGATCTTTACAGAAAGAAACTATATCTGTTTATACATACATCATCAGAATACAACATCAGAGCACAATAAAATCAACATCAAAATTTAGGACAGTTATAATAACTTGTCCCACATACAGAATACACAACATACTCAACACAGCGGAATATACATCATATACGTGTGATACGTCTCGCCATCCAACTTGTCTCCTGAGCTCTACAGCATCATAACCTGTATCCTATAATACTCGGTCTGACCCGAGCATTATAATAAAATAACACCCGAGTCAGTCTGGAAAACCAGCGTGAGAAATCACACTCAATTGGATTATTAAAGTTTTCCAAACCCTTTGAAATCAAAAGCATCTCGTAAGACCACGCCACAAATAAACATGTCGGGTTTTTACCTTACGATAGCCAAAACACTTTTATCAAATTCATCTGATATTACAATAGTGTCTATAGAAAGTAAAATAGAATCTAGCTGAAATGCTTGCATCTCACGTTTCAGCAATAGTTGGGCACAATCAAAACTGTACAGGTGCGTAGGGAAAATAGATTTCCAACTAATGACTAGGCACTGGGGTACCACCTGTCACACTACCTGGTCTAGATCAGCGTACCGAGGACCACGGCTGATCCCCTGCAACACAAGACCGGAACTACCCCTTACTGGATAATTTCGAGTAAGATCACCCCACGGTTGGGATCAACAACCGCACCACTAAGTCGAAAAAAAGGGACATCTAGACAGGGATGAACTCACCCTAATGGGTGCTACCCACATAGCCTTGCTGCATAACCCCTGATTTTTCAGTCATTCCCGTTTGATGAGGTTCGAGACTAAGCGTTACCTTTTTAGAACCATTTCACTTAGAATGCTCATCGTCCACCTGACGATGTTCTGAAAGCATTCATTCATACAAGTCTGTCCCGGGTCCGAACGGAACCGAAGGCACTACTCCTACTACATCCATTTTGGAATCATCCTCAGGATTAGTAGCGACTAGCCCTTGCACTTCACTGCTCCATCTTCGACTCCGAACTCGTTTTCCCCATGAAAACATACAAAACGGATCGAAGTGGTTTTCAAGAAATTAACCCCGATCCCAGTCTCTTCGAAACGATCAACGCAATGGCCAATATTGATAGTCGGTTATTTAACTATCAATTAGCATTCACAAACATCCATCAAACAATAAATAATTTTCCAAATTATTCATTAACCTTAAAATATCTTCGCAGGATATATTTCCACTTTTCAACCCTTTGAAAACAGTACCAAACCATCTTCCTCTCAAGGAATAAATTCCCAAATATTTATTTCCACTGAAAACACCAAGTACAATTACTTTAGATCTTTAAAATAATTTAAAAACAGTTTATTATAAAATACACTTTAAAATATTTGAATTAAAAACTACTTTAATACTTTATTCAAAAAAAATATACTTTAGGAATATTTAAAATAAAGCTAATTATAAAATATAAAACTAAAGTTTTCTCTTTTTAAAACATAATACCAATTCACCTTTAAATAATTACTACTAAGATAAATTTGAAAAATACTTAATTTAAAATTTAAACATTTAAAAATAATAAATTTTCTAAAACATAACTTTAAAACAACTTTGAAACTTTTAACTTATACTTCAAAATTTGCTTTGAAAACGTACTTGGCTATCCAGGGAAATATGCTTCTCTTTCACATCTTAAAAAAATAAATCACTATTTATTTTTAAACAAATTTACCCATTCCTTTAATAAATTCCCACCGTGAATTTATTCTTCCAAATATCCACTGATATATTACTTCACTTTTATAAACCCAGTTTATAAATTTCTTAACCCCATCTTCCTTTAAAATTTCAATTTCCAAACGCTTAAATCAATTTTCAAATTGATTTCCAATTTACTTCTCTTTGAAATAAATTCCTTTACTTACTCCATTTATCTCAAAATCCATTAACTTCGGCTTTTATTTCTTTATTATGATTTAAAATCCATTTAACTGAAAATACCAATTTCAGATTTTCCAAAATCCTTCTTTATCCCTTTAAATAAATTCAAACCTTGAATTTTTAAAAATAAATTCTTTTATTCCCTTAAATAATATCACTTAGGTTTAAAATTTAATATTTCCCCTTTTATTCAAAATCTCCTTTCCCATACTCGGAATTTATTTAACAGAATTTAAAAATCACTTTTATCCTTTCCCAATTCATTCTTTAATTTATTTAAATTCTCTATAATTATTTACTTAAAAATTTACTCGTTTATTTCCTTCCAAAAATCCAATCTATATATTTTGGTAACACGGTATACCCAAATATATCCAATCAAACCATAGCATCCATCATCTCCAATTATCAATATAATTCATCACAGAATATCAAATAATCATATCACAGAATTATTAGAACAATTTAAATAATTTTGAGGAATCCAGTTGGATCCCTCCAGCCTGTTTCCCTACATCCACAGATGTTAGCACAATACCAATTCCACTTCGAGGTGGAATATCGCGGTATATGGGATTAATATAATATCATTCGCTATTATGCGGCGCATAGAGTCTCATCCGCTATATAATGCGGGAAATCAATCACTCCAATATATATACTACTATTATATATATAATATCACATCCAATCAATCCAATCATTCACCAAATATTTAACTTTAACCATTTAAATTTAAATAATAATCCAGATGAGTGAGATTAACTCACCTTTGATGTTTCATTTGAAATCCACTTCAATGCTGCCTTGGTTTTCCCGATTTGACCTTGAATAAAAAAAAATTATATGATTTCATTAACATTTGAATCAATTGAAAAATCAACTACCATTCAATAAATTAAATTAACAAATTATTTTGTTTAAACTAAATTTCCCTTTACTAAATTACTTTAAGTGACTAAAATAATTAATTAAGTTGATAAAATAGGTTAATTACCATAATCCATTAATTTAAAATAAACTAGTAAATTAAAATATGTATATTTATTTTATTTTGAAACCAGATCTATACTTATAGAATAACCTATATAAACCAAAAGTCCAATTTTTAATATAAACTTTCCAAATCAAAACGTTTTAAAATTCCTGTTTCAATTCTATATATTTTTCAGTAATTAAAAATAATTCCCTTTTCACCTTACTGTACATATCCATATATATATCAAATTGAAATGAATAAATTATATACCTTATCACTTATCGCTTCCAGGAAAAAATACGGATAGCAAACCCAACTAGAGATCGAAGGGCTTCCCATCCTCGTCGCAGAACACAACCCACGCGACCGGACTTGCGACCCCACTACAATCCTGCCGACGAACGCTCGCGCGAGGGCTTCGACCCATCTATACGAACAACAATCCGTCGTAAATCGCGATTCCTCGTCTTCGATTGCCAGCGACAATCCTCCACCATCGTTGTCCACGTCGTGCTCCCCTATCCTAGTCGCCGGCGAAGGTCTTGAGCGATTCGAACGCGATTTCAAATTGCGTGATTCCCTTGATGGTTTTTTTTAGAATTGCGAGTCAATTCGGTTCGCTGGGGAAATTCATATGAAATTCGAATTTTTTTATGTGGATTTTAATTAGAAAGGAAAATGGAGGGGTTCGATTTTCTTTTGATTTCGTTCGCTTGAAATGAACAAAAGAGGGGAGACAAGTTCGGCCATTATATTTATTTCGTTTGTTTTCTGAAGGAAGCCATTTTTTTTTGCTTCGTACCTGGAAATGAAGAGAGGGAGGAACAGGCAAATTTTAAGGAATGGGAAGCGTGAGATTGAAGATAAGGGTAGCGTGTACGTATTAACTTGCAGAAGGCGGCTACGACTTGATTTCTGACTTGACAAATATAATTTTAATATTGAAAATATCTCGCATTAGCAACCTAAAATCCTGATCTCCTATCGAGGCATGCCACTAGGCGTTTATAATATTATACCCCTATTTCGAATGCACTGGAAAAGGTTTCGATTCCTAATTCGATCGTATGGAGAAGATAGCTTTTTGGACCCAGTTATTATATTGAATTTCGATATAAATTCAGCGCGTTAATCTACCGTATGATCACACGACAACTCCAAACACTACAAAAATTGAAATCCGATAATAATACACTATTAAGGATCCAATGGAACTGGTTCCGTCGAATTCCGAGACTGTGCCTTGGAAGGCTATTTTTTTTAAATATCGATTTAAACGATATATTTTCAAAACTTAACAAAACACTTCTAAATTCAAGTTTAACACTTTTACTATCTTCAGTACTATCAATATAAATTTTACAAGCCTTTAAAATATTTTTTTAATAGGCTTAAAACTGCAGATTTAAAAATTTACCCAATTTTAGTTTATTAAATCCAATAACTTAATTGCTAAATAAATAATAATATTTGAAATTCAAGTTAAACTACATTTCAAGTATTTAAAATCAATTAAATATTTCAATTTCAAATATTCAAAAATTTCGGGTCGTCACAAAACCCGTGTCCTAGAAAAAAATTGGGCCGTATAATTAGGCCCTTCACACCAATTTCCACTTTATTTTAAATATATATACGCATGCGTACAACCAAACAACTTTGTGACAACATTACTTGCATATTAGTATCGTCACCTAACTAAAAATATATATAACATATACAAGCATAATAAACATTATAATTGTGAATTAATAACTATATTTTGATTGGAAACATACCTTAATCCGATGCCTTAAAGTACACCTTGAAAAGATGATTTCTATCCCTTGAAACTGTTTCCGATTCAACATATAGCTAGTCTTTGAACCATTGACCACAAGCCATCGAAATTCGACTAAATTAACTTGATTTAAACACGATGAGATAGAGAGAGACCAGTAGGGATTTTGGCTAGTAAGCATAGAGGAGGAGGCACCACTAAATCTAATTAGGTTGGAGTTGCTTATATAGTGGATAGAAAGGAGAGAAGGGTGGTTCTTATCTCATACTAATTCTTCATCAATCCAAGCCATCCAAAATCATGCCCTTTCTAACCTAATTTGAGCCGCCTATACGGCTACCGAAAATACCAGGCCCTATGATGGGCCTTGAACTCATTCTAAGCCCAAATAAAATATTATGTAATTAAATCAAATTTAATCGCTTATTGATATCGTTTATCGATTGATATATTTATAACTATTATAAATATATTTAATAATATTTATTCATCAAATCATAATCAAATTTATAGTTAATATTTCATAAATATTAATTAATTCATAAAAATTATAAATTAATTAAGTCGTTTGGTCCAAGAAGAATTCATCGTTTCGGTTGTGTGACTCGTTAGGCGTAAATTTGATCGGCGATTAATAACAAACTATTCGAATTTTGATATTCACACATCACTTAGCAGCTGGTGTGTCATTTTGGCCATATTTATCGCTTACTTAGTTTCAGCAAAATTTAATTTTACTTTATTAAGCATTGCCCAATTATGACTATTATTTACACCAATTCTTTTCGTCAAAGCTATATTCCTTTGAACTTATGGAATTTGGTAATGCTCAAATTTCCAATATTGTTTATATTCAACTATATAATCCAAACACAAAGTTCTTGGTTCAATAATAATAATAAGTATTATTAACTGAAATGCTCTGGGCAGAGACTTTGACTTTGAGTTGACTTCAATTGACCGTGTTATTAAACCCATATAACTGAGAAGACGAATACTCTCTTAGATAGTGTGTCACTTCTAATACTTCCACTCAAACCAACTATAGTCACTCGATGGACACCATGCCATAATTTGACTATAATCAAAGTGGAGCTTTCATATTGAAGATCAATAGTATTCTCAAGTCGAGAGAATTGTATAAGTCAATCACATCGATATTTTCTATTTGACCTTAATTATATTAGCCAACATAAAACTATCGAGTTAGTCGTTTTATAGTTATCTAATAACTATCAGTACGTAACCCACACTTAAAGAGCGTTATGCACTCTAGTCTTAACAGATACATCGGTATCCTGTCTCGATGCATCTTGACTAGGAACATTTAAAATGGTATATTTATTTTCATTATGATAAATTACGCACGGTTACATCACTTTGTAATTACTATCACAAAACGTGTCATTTATGGATTTTCTATTAAATATACATTTAATTAAATTAATTAATTAATATAACACATTATATTAAGAAGTATATAATAGAAAGAAAACACCTTTTATTTCGAACAAGATTGGTTATCGAGTTAAATATATAACAAATTACATAATTGCCCCTGGGGCATACCTCTAACTCTATCAATCTTCCACTTGCACTTGGGGTCAATTGCGGAATCTTATTCCAACCTCCAATCCATTTTATAAAAAACAATTGGATTAGTCCCTCAGTGAACGCGTATGCTATTATGTTTCAATTATATACTATGTCAATCAACTCTCTCCCATCCTGATGAACTATCTTTATCATGTGAAACAATTTGGAATATATCTCTCGAATTCTAGTGAGCTCTAAGTTCTATTATGCACTATATCGTGGTATTGTTATCATATAACAATGTTATGGGATTCTCAACATTTGGAATCACCCTCAGCCGTGTTATAAATTTATCCATTTGTATTTATATACATTGCTTCTATTGTGGCGCTATTCAAGCTGATGTTCTTAGCTCTCGTTGAATTAGCTAGAATCGTTTGGAACATTTCCAACTTAAAGATTCTTAACCTTGAATTTATTATTGACATATTGTACTCAATATCACTTATGAAGTTTGACTCTAAAACAGTCCTTCATAAGAGTTCGTTGTTTATGTAAACGATTCTCTAGTATTTCATAAATACATGAGAACACTTCAAACAACGATTTAGTGGTATATAATTAGATTTGATATTTTCTTTTTGTATCAAATACATAAAAAAATCACAATATTATAGACAACATAACATGTGTGATAATTCCTATTGCCAATGAATAGAATCTATCTTAGATGTCCCCTACTAAACATTTTAATAAGGTATCCTTGCATACCATTTGGGACATTCCTAGTAACTTTTACACTTACCATAAAAGACATCATTTACAAATCCAATGTCGAGTGTTAAAACAACTAAAAATGATTTTAACACAAGTAGTGTGATATCTATCTACCTTTTAACGTTCTTTCTTATGAACACATGCTTCCTCTGCATTTTGACTAGTAATCAAACTATTTGATACATCTATCAAAACATTTGTTCAATTTTGATGCTTTTCATAATGATACTTTCGTATCCGTTCTCAGATTGTATCCGAAAAACTCACAAACTCAATATCACTCCTACTGACTTTGAGATACTTTGGTTGTTATGTGCAAACAGTCTAGTCTAAATCTATATTTAGAACTTTCGGTTTCAATACATGTATACTGAAACATAAAGTCACACTAGGCGATAATTTTGCGAGTAAAATCCAAAACAACTTAAGCACATCTAATGGTGAATCAAATACGTTACTTTCAATAATTGAAATTCACGGTTATATTCTTATCAATATGGCTATTTTCCAACTGCATTTGTCTTTCTAATAAATACACATTTGCGTTCAATGGATAATATCCTTTCGGATATAACTATCAAATCATATTTTGATTATGTACTTGGAATCTATTTCAGATCCGCGCATCGTACCATATTATAGAGTCAATACTTGTAATAGTTTAATTAAACAACCGAGGATTATTTATTCTTGATATTGATAAGAAACTCACAGTTTCTCTTTAATGTACAAGAATACTCATTAGGCGTTCTAATCTATTGTGTTCATTAGGTTTAGTAAATTTTATTTCATCTCTTGTAATCAGTTTTATCATTGGATCGTATCCAAATTCATTTTATACTAATAATTTCTCAAAGAAATTCTTTCACTACGAAGTTGGTATTTCTTAAAACAACAATTGTTTCTTAGTGTAACGGAACGGACATTCATAGGTATTTTATGAATTGGCTTATATAAAACCAATTTTGTATTAGTTCATAATATATTAATGTTCACAACATAAATTAGTCATTTAATGACCTTTTTTCCAAAATTCTCTTCGGACGATTCATACAAGATTGCATACATACAGTTATTACATGCAGTCTTTCAACTCACATAATTTGCCAACTCCTTGACCTGGGATATGTACGTATTTCTTATAAACCCTTATCTCATATGGTTTTGTAAACTATTCTTTGGATGATATTAATTTTAACCTTGTGTACTACTCTTAAGTACGCACCTTATAAAAAGAGTTTAACTCAACTTCAATCGTCATTAATCATGCTTTGTCCAATAAAGTTCGATTACTTCTTATTATTACATCATTATGTATTATAAGGAGTTGTGACCTTTGAGACCGAATCTTTATTCATATTAGGTACTTTCTGAACTCTTTCCAATATACTCAGCATTTGATCAATTCAGATCATTTATGTCGCATATTATATTATTTACTTTCGTTTTATATTCTATGAGCTTGTCATAGACTTATATATGTGTATCAAACATACATGTCTATATCTATGATAACTCATCAGTGAATATGACAAAGTACATGGAACCATTTTGGTATTAATAGATTTATGATTGCATACATTTATATGTATCAATCCAAAGAGTTCATCAACTCTTATGACACTGCCATTAAATGGATGCATATCCCTTAATTATTTGAGATATATTTAACCAGTATCGTATGATTCATAATACAACAACAACAACAACTAAGCCATTATTCCCAAACAAGTTGGGGTCGGCTAGAGATGGAACCCAAAACTAAATGAAAAAATAAATTTAAAAGTTATAATAATAACAAAGCAATAGCAATAATAAAATAAAGTCAAATAAGTAAATTAATAATAATAGCCCAGTGGTTGAGACACATGCCTCCTGTTAATGAGGTCGCAGGTTCGATTCCCGGTCTGCCCTACTACCAGAGCTTACCATGTGCATACGCTCATATCAGCCACTTATGTGGTGCTCGCGGACCAGGCTAGGTGCACTAGGGGGGGTTTTACGACTCCGGTCGGTTTCCCCCCTGAACAAATTCAAAAAAAAAATAAGAGGAATGATAATAATAATACTAATAGCGATAATGATACTAATAGTAATATTGGTCAAAGACCAAACCTACGTCTTAGGCTCGTGTTTCCTAGTCCTATAATCTAAAACTTATAAAACTCAACGCTCATGGTTTTGGTACGTGAATCGCTAACTTCCACTCGCTTCGATCTGTCACCAGCTCTTCGGATATACCCCAATCCTTCAAATCTCTTTTTACTACTTCCTCCCATGTCAACCTTGGTCGACCTCTACCTCTCTTTGGGCATTCAACACGGCCTATAATTCCAACACACACAGGTGCCTCGGGCGGCCTTCGTTGAAGATGTCCAAACCATCTTAAACGATGTTGAATTAGTTTCTCCTCAATTGGTGCTACTCCAAGTTTATCACGTATATCATCATTTCTAATTCGGTCTCTTCTTGTATGACCGCAGCTCCATCGTAGCATACGCATCTCTGCTACGCTTATCTTTTGGACGTGTTGGCTTTTAGTAGGCCAACATTCTGCACCATACAACATCGCAGGCCTGATTGCCGTTTTGTAGAACTTTCCTTTAAGCTTTTGTGGGACCTTCCTGTCACAGAGAATCCCAGACGCTTGTCGCCATTTTACCCATCCCGCTCGAATTCTAAAACTAACATCTTCATCAATCTCACCATTATACTGCAACATTGATCCTAGATATTGAAATGATTCCTTCTTGGGAACTATTTGTCCAGCCAGTGTGACATATCCATCTTCCGACCTGACACCGCTGAACCCGCACATCATATACTCTGTTTTAGTTCTGCTAAGCCTAAAACCCTTTGATTCTAAAGTCTGTCTCCACAGCTCCAGTTGTCTATCAACCCCAATCCTACTTTCATCAATTAGCACAACATCATCAGCAAATAGCATACACCAAGGAATCTCACCTTGTATACCCTTCGTAACCTCATCCATCACTAGAGCAAAAATGTAGGGGCTCAAAGCTGACCCTTGATGTAATCCTATGTTAATGGGAAAGTCACCCGTTTCACCATCGCATGCTCTGACACTAGTAACAACATCATCGTACATATCCTTGATAAGTGTAATGTACTTTGTTGGGACTCTCTTCTTTTCCAGGGCCCACCACATCACCTTTCGCGGTACCTTGTCATAAGCTTTCTCTGTAATAAAAATATTTCTAAAAACTACGGCTTAGTCTGTAATTTCATAATAACTGTAAATAATTTTAGATACTTCAGTATAACTATATCTATTTTTTAGTCGACACCAAAAATACTCAATATTGCATAAATAATGTGTGGCACGTTTTACGAAAACAATTTTCGTAGTTTGATGCAATCAACAAGTGCTATATGGCATTCTCCTACTATTTCTGCCATTACTATAATAGCATATTGAATTTGGAGCTCCAACATTCACTTAATATATATTATATTCATTTCATATACTGCAACTAGTTTATAACGGAGTGGTCTGTAATCAAATATCTTGAACTAAAAGTAATAAATCTCATAGAAAACAATTTTCTATAGGAAAATACATTTCGGAATAGAAATCGTATTTCTTATTCCAATATTAAGTATCCATTATTATTATTATTATTACAATTCACATTTTCGATGTTTCTTTATGAAGCAGAAGTGACTATTTACTCTCTTTATCCTAACCGTACCTTAAATCATATCTACTCTTATACACTCGTTTTTCTTCTAAATGGTCGAACCATTCAAAAGAATATCCTTACTACAACATCATAACGAACTCTTTACAAAAGTTTACTCGAACATCCTTAACATTCAAGGACATCAAATATTTTCCACTTTTCCTAAAATGATCAAACTGACATTTCAATGATCGAGTTCTTAAATCTATATTATAGTTTTCATCTTGTGTTACATTTAACACAGTATGATCTTTATTGTAATCAATCAAATTGAATACTCAATCTCGCACTATGGTTTATTTGCTTACTTTAGATGAACTAATTTCATCGAAATATTGTATATTACAAACTATAACCGTTCACAATATAACATTATATGGGATTGTATATGGATCAAATATCCATAATATTGTATTGCTTTTGAGTTCGGAACTCATTGAATCCAATACATTGTCTCGACCAAATAAACACATAAGCGATCAAATTACGATTATATTAAGTAGTTATAAAATTAGGTACTTGCATGGGTATAGAAAACATTAACATGCAAGAAATATTTAGTAATAAGTATATATTATATTTCAATCTTCAATTCAGTTCATTTGTATATCTTAATTGATAAACGTTTTATCAATCGTATTAAATGCATAATTTTATTAATTGATAAAATTCTTACAATATTAAAAAGGTTAAATGTTATCATTTCATTTTTCTAATAAGACTTCCATTGGTCTTTTATGTTTCACCAAACCCTAAGTCGAAACATAAAGTCTTTTGACTTCACTAGTGGGTGTTAGGACTCCTTCATCTTGGAATTTTGACCTTGACTTTGCTCAACAAGTCATAGCTCTATGGATGATGGATAACTCCTTATCAGTTGTATCACATACAACTCCTAATCCTTGGTACTTTATCCTAATTTCACTTCGACTTTGAGTTTGCTCAATAAATCAAAACAAAATTATTCACTCGTACCTACCATATTATGACAACTTAAGTATAGTATATGTACCCTGAGTTTGCTCAACAAATACATATAGTTATCTTATCTTGTCTATTCAATATCTTGTCTATTCAATATATTAATAATACTACACATAACAACCCTATCTTGTATTTACTCAAAAACTAAGGAGTATGCAAGTAATTTACTAATATATAATATTTATATATATATGGTAGAGGACAACACTATATTAAAGATTCATAATTTTCAGTATGTTACATTGGGCGATATCGACTTATGGAATAATGTACTTCTTATGAAATACCCTCGTGATTCAAGTGTTGGACACATCAAAAAGCACGGTATACGTACATTTACGTATGTATTTATTCCTTAAGTCTATTTATGGTTTTTTAATGTTCCGTCTTTAAGTTATACATTCATATTATAAGTTTTACTATTATACAACTTTATATTCATATTACCTATATAATAGTCTTATGTATAATATTATATTAATTAAATTTTATCTAATTAGTTCTAGTTAATTAACATTTGAATTAATTTTATATTAATTTAATATAACATTTATATTAAATATTTATTATATATTATAATCTTTGTATTAAAACACATATATCATATATATGTGTATATTATTTAATTAATTAACCTTTTAAATAATTTATTTAATTGGACAATTCTAACTAAATTTATATTAATTCAAATTTTATTTATATACATATATGTATACTTATGTTAATTTAACATTTCAAAACAACATAACATATATCGTAATATACAATACATGCATATATCTATTAACTAATTAACTTACTTAATTGATGTATTTTATTAGTCTTATTAATAAATTTTATAAATTTCGAAATTAATTTACATTAATTTTCAAACATTTTGAAAATATACTATAACATTTATAATACGAATATATTATATTTTAAATTTAACTTTTGAATTTAAAAATCTTATATTTTCAATTTTCAAATTAATTTGAAAATTTATATCATAACATTTATAATAATTTTTAAATTAGCTCAAGGCCCAATTTAAATTAGGTCTTTTCTATTAGGGATAACCTTTTGGGCTTAACTCATCAGTGTTATCAAAAATCGTTAAATCGTACGATTCAGATCGCGATTCAGATCGAATCGCACTTCTTCCGATCTGAATCGACGAAAAGATCGCCAAACGCCGAAATCGCACGATCTTTCCTCAAATCGAATCGCACGTTCTAAATCGTTGAATCTCAGATTTATCGCGTCGTGTCTTCTAAAACCGAAACCCTAGAAGTCGCTTCCAGCTAAAACGACGGAATCTGAATCGAGGAGATGGAAACTTAATCGTTCAAAAGCAACAGACGTGGCTGTGTTCTCTCTTATTTAAACAGCGCAATCGAAGAATTAAACAACGCAATCGAAGGAGAAGTGAAGTAGCGAAGTAAAAAAACATCAATTTCGAAAAGCAGGAACAAAAAATACTTACTCGGAAGAGGCCGTGAAGAAGAAAGGCTCTGAAATCGGAAGTTACAACGGAGCAGCATACAGAAGAGAGGCAGTCCGGCATCACTAGGAATCAATTGAAAGGTAAGAATTCTGTAATCTTCTTTCTCCTGTTACCATTGAGCTTAAGTGCGGTTTGAAATGTTAAGGAAATTGAGTTGCTGTAGTGTAGTCTGTAGTGTATATTCTTGGTGGATTTGAGTTCTTACTGTTGTACGTTAAATGTTGAATTTTTCTTTTTATTCTCACTGTTATGTTCTGAGTTTATAGAGAATAGCAATTTTTTATTGCAGCTCAATGTTTACTGTATTGCTCACTGACTTTACTGAAAAATTAATATGCACTATTTTCAAACCTGTCAGTGTGTTACAGCTAGTACTCATGAGTCAAGTCATGACTTATTATTCTTGTGAAGATGTAGAAAGCTTTAATAAGACTACTGGGTCTAAAACCTTTAACATGTTCTTTGAAGAAAAATATGTTGTAATTGATTTGCCATGAGGACGTTTAAGCATACAAAGTGTTTTTCTTCCCCTAACAACATAGGTTGATTTCAGAAAATTTACAATGTGTAAATTATTTTTATATAATCTAGTTGTTGTAAATTATTTAAACAAATGTAGTAAATTTATTGATTTATTATTGTAGAAATGCCTAAAGAGTCCGATATCACTTGGGATCACTGCAAGCCTGTGAAAGAAAATGATAAAAGAGTCAATCGTTGTAATTATTGCTCAAAAATAATATCTGGTGGAATTTTTAGAATGAAACACCATCTTGCTCAAACTTCGTCAAATGTGAAAGCATGTTCCAATGTTTCAGAACAAGTAGCTGCGTTATTCAAAAGTGTGTTGAAAAAGAATAAACGTAACACATTTGATAACGATGATGAAGCAGATGATCTAGATGATGATATCAATAAAGCTCTTGTTGGAGCAAGTTCGAAAAAGCAAAAGACATTGAATGCCATGTGGAAGAAGGAAGATAGAGATGATGTTTGCATGAAAATTTGTCGTTTTTTCTATGCAAATGCTTTGCCTTTTAATTTAGTGAAGAGCCCTTTTTTTAGCATTATGGTAGAAGGTATTTCTACTTATGGAACAGGTTTAAAACTACCTAGTTATCATGAAGTTCGGAATACTTTCCTAATGAAGGAAGTTGAAAATGTTAAGGAGCAACTAGAAATATACAAAGAAGAGTGGAAAAAGACGGGTTGTACGATTATGTCAGATGGGTGGACTGATAAAAAACATAGAAGCATCACAAATTTTTTGGTAAATAGTCCTAAGGGAACCGTGTTTTTAAAATCCATTGATACCTCTTCAATTATAAAAAATGCTGAAAATATTTACGAAATGCTTATTAATGTGGTTGAAGAAGTTGGGGAAGAAAATGTTGTTCAAGTTGTTACTGATAGTGCTGCAGCTTATGTTAAAGCTGGTGAGATGTTGATGATGGAAAAAAGACAAATATTCTGGTCGCCTTGTGCAGCTCATTGCTTGGATCTTATTTTGATGGATATTGGGGAGCTACCTACCCATGTTGAGACTGTTGGACGTGCAAAAAAGGTAACACAATTTATTTATCAACACAGTTGGCTTTTAAATCTTATGCGAAAGTATACTAAAGGTAGAGATTTAACAAGACCAGCAGTTACAAGATTTGCAACTCAATACTTAACTTTAAAAAGTGTGTTAGAACAACGTGTTGGTCTAAGAAAAATGTTTACCTCTAATGAATGGGAGGATAGTCAATTTTCTAGAAAAATAGAGGGAAAGGAGGTCCAAGATATTATATTGACTAAAAAAGATTTTTGGGATGGAATAAAGTATTGCTTGAAAAGTACAATTCCTTTAGTTAAAGTCCTTAGACTAGTAGATGGCGATGCAAAACCCGCAATGGGTTATATTTATGAGGCAATGGATCAAGCCAAAGAAAAAATAGCATCAAATTTCCAAAATGTGGAGTCTAGATATGAGGATGTGTGGGAAATCATCGACAAACGATGGAATGCGCAACTTTATAGACCTTTACATGCAGCAGGGATGTTCTTGAATCCAAAATATCGTTATGATGATAAATTTAAAATTGATATGGAAGTGAAAAAAGGATTGTATGACACTATAGAAAGAATGATTCCAACCAAAAAAGAAAGAGCCAAAATAGATAGACAACTTGATATGTATTCATCGGCGGAAGGAGAGTTTGGAAGAGTCATGGCAATTGATAGTCGTAAAACCAAACAACCGGGTGAGTTTTATGAAATATCATAAGTTTATTTTTATTACTGTTATAAAATATAAAATTATGTATAACAATTGTGCATTTATTTAAATTAACAGCTTTGTGGTGGGAGAGCTACGGTGGCGAATGTCCTGAGTTACAAAGGCTTGCAATAAGAGTTTTGAGCTTGACATGCAGTTCGACTGGTTGTGAGCGTAATTGGAGCACATTTGATCAGGTATAAGCATAATAAATTATTTCTTTTGTGTATTTGTTAATCATCCTAACTTTCTAATTCAAAACATTAGATTCACACAAAACGAAGAAACCGCCTGGAACAAAAAAGGCTTAATGCACTGGTTTTTGTAAAGTATAATCTTCAACTTGAACTTAGGCATGCAAAAAGAAAGGCAATTGATGGGCTAGATCCAATATGTCTATCTGACATGGATAGCGATGATGAATGGATATGTGAGCAAGAAGATCCAACTCTACCAGTCGACACTGCTTGGATGGATGTACATGAATGTTTCAAAACTCAAGAAGGAGAAGCAAGCCGCAAGATTCCAAAAAAACGAAAGCGTGGTCCAAGGAACACTCAGTACAAAGGAAAAGGAAAGGAAGTTCTAGTTGATGAAGAAGATGCTGGGGAAGAAGATGATTATGGATACTCAACAGACGATGAGAATGAAGAAATGGAAGTAAATGATATAGAAGATGACAACATTGGAACTGATGATGAATAGAAATTTGTTTTGTACTTTGTCTTGTATTCACTTTGTTTTCTTTCTTTCAAAGTAATGCTTGTTTGATTTTATTGTAAAAGCAATGACGAAGTTCAAATCAAAAAACATATCTCACTTTGTTTTCTTCACAAATGTGTACTTTCATTTTTTTGTATGTTAAATGGACTTCATAAAAATAATTACATTACATGAATCAAATAAGTGCAGCTCTTTCTTTCTTCTTATAAGCTCTTTCTTCTTGTAAGTAAAAGGGATAAACCATTTCTCAAATCGACAACCACTTTGAAGTGACCCGACCCTCTTTTTGACGATGAAGCCTGTAAGATAAACAAGATTAAGAATTGACTTTTGGTAAATGTATAAAAAAATTTAGATAGATATGAATTTTTAACTAACATATGCATGCTTAAAATAAAAAAATTCAGATCTACGATTTACGATTTAAATCCCGATTCGATTTAATTTTTTATCTTTACGATTTACGATTTAAATCCCAAACTGACAACCTTGTAACTCATCATTTCAAACCAAGTTAGTAGCCAAGTAAGGCAGAGTACTTGATTACCCAAACCCAACCTTAGACACTACTTTTCTAGACACCCTACTATATGAGTAGATTTTAATTAGTTAACCCAAACATGACTAACTTAGACTACATAGGCTATTGGGCTATGATGCCATTGTTGGAACTAGGTCAGTCAACAGCGGAAATTATGGGTGAATTGCAAAAAAAAATTCCTTATTGGATGTTTATTGGGTATATAAAGTCTAGTTTATTTTGAACATTTCAACAAATTATTTAAATAAAATCTTTTATTTTATTTAAATTTATAAATATATAGTTTTATTTAATTTTTGTCTTTATACACACACACACATACGTGTATCATATACACATATGTGTGTGTGCACGTGTAACCTGTCAATCACTATAAGGTATAACATGCATATGTATAGATGCTGAGATTTACATCGCAATAGACATGTTAGCTCATCCAATATGTAAATATATATTGTCCAATTTAGGAGTGGTAGTGAGGAATCTTAAGAGGAGTCCACTTAGGGGTTGAGGTATTAAGTGGCTATTGTAGTGTCCACCTCTTCCCATAAAGAAGTACTAAGTGGCCTAATGAGATTCTGTGCGATGTCAGTTAGAGAGTACCAATGAGGGGTCCACCTTGAGTTAGGTATTAAATGATGGGGGCCTACATAGGATATAGGTATTAAATAGTCAGAGTCTACCTAATCTCCATCAAAAAACATTAAGCGACTTGGGTACTTTCTCTTATATCGTTAGGACATGACACGATAGTGGTTGTATGGGACTGGAAAATGCCTTTGGCATACACTGGAAGGTAAGTTATAGAGTTAGAACTGAAGAGTGTAAGTTGTAGAGTTGGACAGGATAGCTTTCAGGCTTCCAATTGGAGGTATCTTGTGTAGGATATAGTATAGGATGCATAAGACATATTACTTATCTAAATAATACCACCCAAGTACTATTGTTGCAAGACTTGAGATTTTCATTTACTAGAGGTTGTTGTTCTGATCCACTCCTCGTTACAACACACAGGTTAGGTGAAATGATGCTTATTGAGAGGCTGAAGGCAGAGGCGTGGACTTTTGGAAGTTATCAATCTATTTATGTTTTGTTATATATTGATGTACCCATTTCAGACATGATGTTATTTTGAGATATTGTATTTTTGATATTGGGATATTATGTTATGTTTCCGAGGTTTGAATTATTTTTAAATGGGTACTATTTTTTATGTACCCTGTCGCTACCTTGCTACTTCTAATGGGGAATTTAAGATTTTTATGTGATCTTTTGTCACCAATTTTATTTTCCATAAAAATTTGGAAAAATAAGATAACTAGGAAACAATTTGGGAATAACTGAAAATTATGACATGATGCAAGTCAAGAAAAACTCAAATGAACTCAGAAAAACATAAAAATAGAGGATAAAACCAAGAGGAACAAAAAAGAAATGGAAAATGTTATATACTTTTTGACAAATATACTTGCAACTACAAAAATAAATTAAAAAATCATAAATAAAAAATATGAATCAAAAAGAATTTGTTGATTGACAAATTTAATTTCATAACTAAAATGTATTTGCATATGAAACTATAATATAAAAGAATTCTAAACACATAACAACTCAAAAAAAAGATAAAGAAATCTATAATATGAAAGGATTCTAAAAAGGGCTTAGACATATTTAAGTTTTCCATTGTTTTTCAATTTTAAAACTAATTTTAGTTCATTAAAAAATTATTAACTTTTAATCATTGGATTTTTCATAAACTTTCAAGGGTTCAAAGAAAGTTCATATTTTCTAGAAAAGGGTGAATATTTAAAAAAAGATGAAACTTCGATAGAACTTCACTTCTATCAAAAATATTATCTCGAAGAATAATTGAATCTATTTTCTAAAATCCGATTTTTGGAAACAATTCGGTTTGAATATATATCAGTTGTACAAACTTAGGCAAAAATCTCAAAATTTTCAAAATAAATTATAATTTTCTTAGGAAATTTACGACTTTTCAAAGAAAATTCAATTGTTTAAAAGGATATCATATTAGGGGATGAATATAGATTTTATAAAAAGTGTTGGAACTGGATCAGCCTGTAGCATAAGTAATAGATGAATTTAAAATTTTTCCGTTATTGAATCTTTATTGGGCCTACAAAGTCTATTTTATTTAGAACATTTCTAAATATTATTTAACAAAATCATTTATTTTATTTAAATTTATAAATATATGTTTTTATCTAATTTATGTCTTGATATATATGTGCGTGTGTATCATATACATACATACATACATACATATATATATACATATATATATATATGTGTGTGTGTGTGTGCGTGCTCGCAACATATCAACCTGTGCAAGGTATAACATGCCCGTGTAGAGATGATGAGATTTACATCGCAACAGACACGTTAGCTCATCTAGTATGCAAGTATATATTGTCCAAATATATGTATGTATGTATATATATACACATACACACACTATTATTTATATAAGTACTATATATAAATATTAAGTTTGTTTAAATAATTTTATATAAGTGTGTGTGTGTGTCTATATATATATATATATATATATATATATATATATATTTGATAAACTTGTTAACGATTCAGGGCTAAATGATAACACTTTGAAGACAAAAGTCTAATTCAAAAGAAGCAACTAGAAAAGAAGATATGTTGGTAGGACTGAAGTTTAAAGAAGGAAAATTACCTATAACTTACTTGGGTGTACCCCTCTCTTCCACATATCTTCATTACTCTCAATGCCAGCACCTGATACAAAAAATTCAAACTAAATTACAAGGCTAGGGCTCACATTTTCCTAGTTTTGCCGGCAGAGCAGAGTTATTAAATTCAGTAATTAAACCTATAGTGTTGTATTGGATATTTATATATCAAATACCAAAGCAGACTATTGACAAGATCAAATCCTTATGTGCAAACTTTTTTTGGCCAGGCAAAAAACACAAACTAGGATGGAAAAATCTATGCAAACCTAAAAAAGGAGGAGTCAGTCTCAAATTATTTTCATATCTACGAAAAGCAGCATGTTTGAAACTTATTTGGAATTTTTTGGTGAAGGACAACTTATAGAGTTTACAGATGAAAGAAAGATACTACAAAGGTAAAAAAATTTGGTCTATGCATATTGATAGCAATGCATCATGTACATGGAAGCATATGTAACCGGTTAAGAACAAATGGCAAGTAATCTTTTAACAAAGTTATTCAAAACGGAGAAGCAACATCATTATGGCATAAACCTTGGATTAACTGTAAGTGCTTGGTAGCTTTATTGGGACTGGACAGATTTCATTTGATAGGCTCTTCATAGTTGACAGTTGCTAACATTGTGCACAATGGTGTTCTTAATCCATATTTAAATAATGCAACTAGAGAAATAGCAAACCAAATTCAAGGACTACAGATTAATATGAATTATAACACTGTTTTTATGAATGGTGTGAAGGAAACAAGTTCAATTTTCATAAGGCCTGAGATAAGATCAGACATAGTAATGACGAGCAAAAATGGGAAAAATTGCTCTGGCACAACAAATATAACAGAAGAACGTCTTCCATAACATACTTAGCAGTTCTTAATTGCCTTAATACCAAAGATAGACTGTAACACTTTGGAATTTCTACTGATAAGGTCTGTGTTTTGTGTGAATGAGAAACAGAAAGTAGATAACATCTGTTCTTCGATTGTTCCTACACTAAGTACATCTGGAGCTTACTAAAACTTGAATTAACATGCTACATGATATCATGCCGACGTTAGAAGATGAAATATATTTGCTGATATCCACCTTCAACAACAAACACCAGGTAAGAAATCTAACTTTTGCCGCAATCACCGCTAAAATGTATCACATCTGGAAAAAACAAAATAATCAAAATTTTCAAGGGAGGAAAATAGATAAATTGCGAGTAGACAAATTGAAAAGGAGATTACGTACCTGGGTGGAATAATGGAAACAAAGTGGAGAATAATTCTAGAAACTCGGATTCATTGAAACGATGCGGGATTCAACAATCAGAAAATGGATAAGGATACGACATGTTTTCTTTGGATTAAGGAAATGGTTATGAGCTGAAATGGGTTGATTGGAGATGAAGACAAAGAGTTGACATATTATGTTGGGCCACCATTTGGGCCTTGCATATTTCCTGTTTATTGTATGTATAATGTATCTTTTGCTTTTTTATATATTTTTTTTTGGGAACTAGGGAATCCTGGTCAATCATTACCGACATGCGATTCCTGAACAGTAAACCTAGGGAATAGATGGTTGGCCCGCCACAACCACTATTCCAGGCTAGCTAGACCTTTCGGTTGACTTAGAGCGCAAACTTGGAAGGCGTATCTCCTCCCACACAAAGGTGGGACTCGACCCTCGAACCTCACACTTGGAAGTCGTATCACCCCACTACCCCGCCACAAGCCCGCGACTAAAAGTTGTATGTTAATATATGAAATTTATGTACGTTTTTCCATCACAAGGCACCCACTTAGGTTAGAAGGGTTGTAAGGTTTTGATGACGTATACAAAAGAAGTATATAATTAGTTTTGCAATAAAGTGTACCAATTTAAAAAAAATATAATCGTATAAACAAAAATATTAATATTACATACATATTATTATAATAGATTTATTCAAACATAAATAAATTATTTATAAGTATTAAATTAATTTTTTTGAAATCTTGAGTAATACATATGTACATATATATATATAGATATATATATATGTATGTATGTATATATATGTATGTATGTATGTATTAAAAAAATATTCTAAATATATGTATAATAATATATATATATATATATATAAATTAAATAAATTCTTAAAATAATTTAAATATATATATATATAACTCTAAATCTTGCGTACTACAACTAAGAAAATATTTTTCTTGATTTTAAAATACAATTAATTGAATATCCATTCTAACATTAGTATAATATTAATTAAAAATTAATCGCAAGACTTTATTTCAAATTTTAAATTTCAAGAAAATCCTAAATCATATTTTATGCTTTGAAAAAAATTTCCATACTTTTTTCGATTTAAAATGATTTTTCTTTTTTCCGATCGAAGTTAAATAATTAACTTAAAAATAAAAAAAAAATCATTTTTATATTTTTTTGAGAGCATCTTTATTGTTAATATTGTTATATAAAATATAAAATATAATTTCCATAATAAAATTGAATTAATATAATTTATTTATGTAATAAATTGATTTAAATAATAATAAAATATTAAACATTATTTCCCACTATCGAAATTTCTCATAGCTTTAATTCTTTGCATATAAAATTATAACTATTTTTTATTAAAGTTTGAGTCGTACTTGATTATAAACTATATGTGTAATTAAATAATGCGTATTAATTTAATAAAATTTAATAAATTATATTTTTTATTCAGAGTTGTACTGACTTGATGCATATTTGACAAAAAAAATTATTTATTTATTTATTTTAAATATATATATATACACATGCATATAACCAGACAACTTTGTGGCAACAATACTTACATATCAGGATCGTCACCTAACTAAAAATATATATAACATATACATATGTAATAAAACATTATAATTGAGAATTAATAACTATATTTTGATTGGAAACATACCTTAATCCCAATGCCTTGAAGTACACCTTAAAAAGGTGATTTCTATTCCTTGAAATTGTTTCTGATTCAACAGATAGCTAGTCTTTAAACTATGGACCACACGCTATCGGATAGCGATTGAATTGACTTGATTTAAACTTGATGAGATGGAGAGGGACCGGTAGAGATTTCGACCAGCAAGCATAGAGGAGGAGGCAATAAAAGACCTAAATATAACTAGGTTAGAGTTGCTTATATTGTGGATAGAAAGGAGAGAAGTGTGGATCTCATCTCATACTAATTCTTCTTTAATCTGAGCCATCCAAAATCAAGCCTTTCTAACCTAATTTGAGCTGCCTATACCTATGTTGACTACCGAAAATGTAACACACCTAATTTTGATAACATTATTCAGGAGATTTAATTAGATAAATTAAATAGAATAATGTAAGAATTAAAATGATAAGGGGATTGAGATTTGAATTCACTAGCCTCTTTTTTGGAAATTTAGGTCGTACCCGAATTTTTTTTTTTGAAAATAGGGGTCGTATAAGGGACCGATGTAACTTAATTCCAGAGGTGTTCGGCATTCGTTCTCGTTCGGCGCAACCGAGTCGTTCGGCATACAATACCGTTCGGCATTACAGAGGTGCTCGGCATTCATTCTTGTTTGGCACAACCAAGTCGTTGGCATACAATACCGTTCGGCATTACAGAGGTGCTCGGCATTCATTCTTGTTCGGCACAACCGAGTCGTTCGACATACAATACCGTTCGGCATTACAGAGGTGTTCGGCATAGAGGTATGGATCGGCCTGGAAGAGCGTTCGGCCTAGAGGTATGGTCGGCCTGGAAGAGCGTTCGGCCTAGAGGTATGGTCGGCCTGGAAGGGCGTTCGGCCCTAGAGGTATGGTCGGACTGGAAGGGCGTTCGGCCTAGAGGTATGTTCGGCCTGGAAGAGCGTTCGGCCTAGAGGTATGATCGGCCTGGAAGGGCGTTCGGCCTAGAGTGGCTCGGCCAAGGCGGATCGGCATACACCTTTCATGCAGCGGTCGACATAGACCTTTTCTGGAGCGTTCGGCGCATGCCTTTCTTAAAGCGGTCGGCATAGACTTTTTCTGAAGCGGTCGGCATGTGCCTTTTCTGGGGCGATCGGTTGAATTGCCTTCAGAGGAGGGTCGGCCTTCATTCAACTTGAGTGCAAACTTTAACATCCAATCGCCAAATCTTTCGTACATCAGTGAATCCGATCTACGGTTATCAGCTTCCTTTAGATTTCTTTCAAATCTGAGTAGAATAGGAAGTTTTCTAGTAGACAACTGGATCTATCTCGCGAATATGGAAATCCACTAGTAGATGATGAGATCCGATCAAGCTGAGAATTCAACTCTCAGTGAAAGCACCAAAGTGTTAGCACCAAAATTGGTCACTAACCTCGTTGAGAAAGATTGTGTAGAGATATAAGTGATGAAGATAAACTTAAACAAGGAAGAATATGGTAATTTGAATGCAGAATGTAAGAACACTGGATTTATAGTGGTTCCGCGTAATTGCCTACGTCCACTTTGAGGTTAAACTTTATTGCTTTACTTGATGATTAATTACAGATACAATCCGTAGATCAAACCCTTGAATACAATTGCTAAATAAAGAGGATGAGTCTTGAAAGCGACGGAGTCTCCCCAGTGTTGCCAAAGAAAAGTCCATTTCATTGTGCTACTGCCCTCCTATTTATAGACGAGATGGGTTGGACTTCCCTCATGGGCTTAGGAACAAGGTGCCTCTGCCCATAGTAGGTGAATCTGTGCACCAGGCCAGGTAGGCCGAATACTCTTGCTTTGTTGTGGGCCTGACAACTTGCTACCACCTCCAGTCTCTTCTTGATCAGAATCTTGTCTAGTGCTAATGATAATTTCTTCAACTGTCATTTTGTAACCGGGCCAAGATGCCGGTTAACACTAATGATCTTTCTACTCTTAAGGTTGAAGAGTTGATAGGAAATTTAATGTCCTATGAAGCTAACTTACAGGCAAGAAAAGAACAAAATGTTGAAAAGAAGAACATAGCATTTCAAGCAAAGAATGATGACTCAGATTTGGATGAAGAAGAGATCGTTTTCATTGCCAAGAATTACAACAAATTCAAGAAATTTAGAAAGATGACCAAATTCCAAAAAGAAGGGAAGTCCAATACAACAAATCTATCTCAAATCAAGTGCTGTGAATGTGACAATACGGACACATGAAGAAGGATTGTCCTAAACGCAATAATGAGGGAACAAATTTGAGAAATTTAAGAAGAAAAGAGCTTTTAAAGTCACTTGGGACGATTCCGATTCATCATCATCTTCTGATAGTGATTGTGATAGCAATGGAGAACAAGCTAATGTATGTTTTATGGCTAACACTGATGAGGTATGTCCTAAACTTAGCTATAATGAACTATTAGAATTAAGTATGGAACTTGATGATAAGTTTAGACAAATCAAAAAATTGAATAAAGAACACCTAGCCAAAATAAATCGATTAGAACTAGAAATTGGATTATTAAAGGATGAAAAAGTTATTTTAGAAGAAGAATTGGAGATTTCACAAGAAAAGTGTAAAAAGTCTATCGAATATGATACACAACTTAGTGAAATAGATAGGTTAAAACTTGAGAATAATAATTTGATTAAGGAAAATATTGAACTAAAAAGTAGTATAGAAATTTCAAAAACTGAAATTTGTGAATTAAAGGATAAACTAGAAAAAATTACTAACAGTGTTTCAAAGTTAAACAAAGGAAAACAAGCTCTTGATAATTTAATTAAAATTTCGAAACCTTTTGGTAATCGAAATGGTTTGGGATTTGAAAATAATTCACAAAAGAAAAAAGGTAATACTATAAAGCAAAGTATCTTGTATCAAAGTTTCAAAAGGACACCAAAGTTAAGTAAAGATGTAAAATCTAAAAATATAAAAATTTGGATACCAAAGTCTAATAATAAGTTAATTAGACAAAAACATATTGATAGTTTTTTATCAAGTGTAGTATTTAATAATAATTATGTTTTTAAAGGATCCAAACCCACTTGGGTATGGCTACCCTCCCCTCCGAACATTTAGGACCCTAATAAAAGAAGTGGGTACCAATTGAATAATTTTTGTTTTGTAGGTACCCAAAAATAAAAGCTAGGAGAAATGGATACTCGATAGTGGCTGCTCAAAACATAAGACCGAGAATGCCAAGATGCTCTCAAATATAAAATATATCGATGGAGGCACCGTAACCTTTAGAGACAACTCAAAAGGATATGTCATCGGAATTGGAGAAGTCATAAACATCGAATCCAACAAATATACGACGGTTTAACGACTTGAAGATTAAGAAGATGCATCTAGGACCTTTCTATAGCCTAATCAAGTTTCCTTCATATGATATGGACGACATATGTGAGCAAGGTGAATTGAAAACCCTTATCTCTTTTAATGCCAACGATGTTTCTATCGATCAATTAGCTATATATCATTTTTACTCTAATCTGGATAGTCCATCGGTATGGACTACTGAGAATGATAAAGATTGGTTATGGACGAGTGTCTATGGGACAACAATCAAGTTAACCCCCAGTATAATTGGACGATACTTAGAGTGCTCTTATACGGGTCAAAATTTATCTGAAATGGAGGACATGCGATTCAAACCTCGTGATACTATCACTCATCAATTATGGGAAAATCGAATGCCTCAATTTTCATCCAAATTTCATAGGCCACGTGCTAGGCTCCTTACCCGAATGCTTATAAATACCATTATCCCTCGATTAGGTAGCCATGAACAAATTACTGATCTTGAAAGCACTATATGCACTATTTGGTCGAACTAAGATCAATTGGGCTAGTTCATTTTCGATGAACTAAAAGGTTTTTGGAATAGATCTCGCTATACAATCATTTACCCGACTTATATTATGCGAATTCTCAGAGCACTAAACATCCCATCGTACATTTCTACTTTTGAGGAGTTACCTATCAAATATAGTGGAAAATATTTTTTCAATCTTATGCATTTGCCGGAGGAATCGCCATCTTATATAACTTTTCTAGAATGGAAAAATACACAAGATCAACCTCCTCCTCCTCAACAACAACAACAAGAAGAAGGTGATGTTGAACTACCAAGGCAACCATCTCCACCTCCTCCTTCCTCGTTTGAATATCACTCCGATATGGAGATATTGGAAGCACGAACTCAGCCTCATGCTAATGAGAATATTGCTCACTTAACCTTACAAAACCAAGTGCTCCTATCAAGAAATCAAATTATCCTTGGTAAACAAATAGCGAAGCTTGATCTCACGTTGTCCATAAGGCTTTCCAAAGTTGAAGACTCTCTCATTTCAGTGGTTTCCAAACTTAATCATGCACTTTAACAAGTCCGTCAACCTTCTTCTGATTGGTTTACACCTTCTCGATTTCCTCACACATCGCTAAAAACCGGCGATAAGGAGAAAAGGAAATTAGACTCCTCTCGTAATGAACTACCTTAACTTCATAAGGTAAATATTTTGTTGTAATTAACTCCCTTATCAAAGTTCTGGTAAGACACTATCAATATTCCTCTTTTTTTTTACGTGCTTAATGATGTAATCATAACCTTTTTTGTTAAGTGATATAATTATGTATGTACATCGTACTTGGTTCTGCATTATTTTTTTGATTCTTTGATTATTTTTATAATGACAAAGGGGGAGAAAAATAAATATGCACATCTATAGGGGGAGATCATATTTAGGGGGAGAACCTTTCTGTAATTGTTATCTAAGTACATTATATAGTTGTCATCATCAAAAAAGGGGAGAATGTTAGAACCCTTAGTTTACGGATTCGACGATGACAACTATACAATGGAAATCATATATATATCATACAAATATACAGATACGAATACAAAGCAAGACAAACCACTACTGTGACAAGACGATGACTAAAGCACTAAAGAGATTCATCTACAAAGTTGCACGAAGATCGAAGAGAGATGCACTTAAGAATAAACCCAGGAGAACATCACTTAACAGGTTCAGACGTCTGAATGCAGAATTTCAGACATTTGAACGTAGAAGATGAACAAAAATACTAATAGGTTCTCAGACGTCTGAAAACACCATTCAGACATCTGAAACTGGGCTCGGGGTAGATAATTCAAATTACAACTGTCATCTCCGAAGAGACACAACTCCATCTCTCCTCCACAACTCTTCACCAGTGAACAGTGACGACTCTAGACTAAAAGGGAAGAGGTGTAACTACTAGAAGCAGCCTTCTACAACTATATAAACGAGAATCAAGAAGGATCAAAACACTCAACTAATTTACTCGACTCTCTATCTTGATCATCTCTTGTTCTAACCATCTACTTGCTATCAAATCTGCAAATCTGAGATCATACACTTTCATACTCTCTCGAACAATATTGTATTCAATCATTCAAGAGATATAGGAAGTTCAATTGTACTATATAGTCAAAATCCGTGTAATAGAGTACACATTCTTGAAAAAGAAAACTCTGCTATTGTAAACATGTTCCTTTAGGTGAAGTGAGGGTTATTTGGTGAAAGGAAATTCCGAAGAGGAGCTTTGGGACTGGACGTAGGACGGGAGATACGAACTAGTATAAAATCCCTGGTGTGATTATTCTTATTTACATACTTTACTATTGTTACACTATAGTTTAAATTAGTCATATACTTGTCATTTTTATAATCGATCCACCATAATATAGACTTTCAGAAGGGTCATTATGTGAATGAATGTCGGTCAGGTAATGGGAAGAAGGCTGCAAATAAGAAGAATGTGAAGTGCTTCAACTATGATCAAGTTGGGCATTACAAGAATCAATGTCCAGAGCCAATCAGGGCAGACAAAGGGAAAGTTTTTGCTATTGGACCAGCATCAGCTAGGCCTACTGCAGCTAATAAAGGGAAGACTGTGATGGAAGGTACGCTTTTGATTCATAGTATTCCAGTTAGGGTACTTTTTGATACCAGTGCATCATATTCATTTATATCTCAGTGTTTGCTTGATAGATTATGCTTAGAACCCACCTACCTTGTTACTTCCTTAAGGGTTGCGAATCCAATAGGAGGGTATGCAACTCTAGGGTTGAGATGTGACCAGTTAGAACTTGATTTGTTAGGTCATAAGTTTGCATGCAGCTTGTATATTATTGATTTCGTAGATTTCGAGATCATTTTGGGTATGGATTGGTTGGGTAGGTATGAGGCTAGAATATTTTGCTAGGATAGGGAGATATCACTGAGACATCCTGATAGTCATAACCGAGTAATATTCTTAGTGGAGAATTCTGACCGGAGTGTTAGTACTTTGCTTAGTGCTATGGAGTTAGGAGATGAGTTGAGTCAGGTTCGAGTAACAAGAGAGTCTACAGATGTCTTTGAGCCAGTCACAGGACTACCACCGAAACGAGTAGTTGAGTTTCGTATAGATCTTGTGCCCAGAGCAGAACCTATGAGTAGACCACCTAGCAGGATGACACCGACTGAGATGAAGGAATTTAAGGTGCAGCTAGTGGATCTAGAAGGAAAGAATTTTATTAGGCCAAGCAGTTCGCCTTGGGGAGTGGCCGCGGTGTTCGTGAAGAAACCAGATGGGTCGTTGAGGATGTGTATCAACTATCGTAAGTTGAACGAGAGGACAATAAAGAATAAGTATCCTTTGCTGAGAATTGATGATCTATTTGATCAGTTGAGTGGAGCCAGAGTGTTTTTCCAGTTGGATTTGGCAACAGGTTTCCATCAGTTAAGAGTGGCAGTGGACAGTATTTCTTTGACAGCATTTCGGACTAGCTATGGTTCGTATGAGTGGTTCGTGATGCCATTTGGATTGACAAATGCACCTGTTTTCTTCGTGGATTTGATGAACCGAGTCTTCCAAGAGTATTTGGACAGATTCGTGCTGGTGTTTATAGATGACATTTTAGTATACTCAAAGGATGAGAGAGAGCATGAAGTTCATCTTAGAGTGGTACTTGAGATGCTGAGATAGAATCAGCTAAAGGTGAAGTTTACTAAGTGTCATTTTTGGAAGAATGAGGCTAAGTTTCTTGGTCACATGGTTTCAGAGAAAGGCTTGTCAGTCGATCCAGATAAGATCAAAGCTGTTAGTAATTAGAAGAGACCAAAGACGGTGACTGAGATTTGAAGTTTTCTTGGACTTGCTGGCTACTAACGGAGATTCATCAAGGATTTCTCGTGGATAGCAGGACCTTTGACTAAGTTAACTAGGAAAGAGGTGAAGTTTGTCTGGTCCGAAATATGTGAGGAAGCATTCCTTAAGTTAAAGCATTTGTTGATCAATACACCAGTGTTAGTAGTTCCAAACGGAAACCAAGGATTGGTGGTGTATACTGATGCATGTGGAACTGGATTAGGAGCAATGTTGATGAAGAAGGGTAAAGTTATTGCCTATGCATCCAGACAGCTTAGATCGCATGAAGTGAGGTATCCTACTCATGATTTGGAGTTGGCTGCGGTGATCTTTGCATTGAAGATTTGGAGACATTTTCTCTTAGGGGAGAGGTTTGAGCTTTATACCGATCATAAGTATTTAAGGTATTTATTCTCTTAGAAGGAGTTGAATATGAGACAACAGAGGTGGCTGGAGATTTTGGCTGCTTATGATTTTGGTATAGAATATACACCAGGGAAAGATAATAAGGTAGCGGATGCTCTTAGCAGAAGACATCAGAATGTGGTATTAGCTATGTTAGCGGAGTGGAAGGATTTAGAAGCTTTGGCCAGTTGTGGTATGCAGTTAAGATCGACTGCTAGTTCTAGTCAGAGTACCACCATGTTGTCCTGTTTAGAAGTTCGACTAGTGTTGATCGAAAGGATTGCTTCTAAGCAGAAGGAGGATCCAGTATTAGCCGAGAGGATTAAAAGGCTTGAGGTTGGAACAAAGATCGATGATCTAAAGGAATTTAGTCTTAACCAAAGAGGGTGGTTGAGAAAGAAGGGGCGATTGTGTGTTCCGAATGTGGAGGGCTTGAGGAAAGAAGTTCTTGGAGAATGTCATCGGTCCAAATTTACGATTCATCCTAAAGGGACCAAGATGTATCAGGATATGAAGAGGAGCTTCTATTGGGAAGGTATGAAAAAGGATGTTGGCTTGTGGGTTAGGCAGTATGCAAACTGTCAACAAGTGAAAGCTGAACATTAGAAGCCGAGTGAGTTGCTTCAACCTTTAGAGATTACAGTTTGGAAAAGGGATTCGATATCCATGGATTTTATAGACGGGTTGCCAAGGTCAAATAGAGGAAATGAAAGTATAGGGGTTACAGTGGACAGACTGACCAAGAGTGCCCATTTCATTCCAGTTAAGTCAACCAGGATGACACCTGTTTTAGCTAAGTCGTTCATGGAGAACATAGTTAGACTGCATGGAGTTGTAGTATAGTCAGTGACAGAGATGCCTTTTTCACTAGTGTATTCTAGAAAAGTCTACATGAAGTATTAAGTACCAAGCTTAATATGAGTACTGCATATCATCCTCAGACGGATGGGCAGATAGAGAGAGTCAACAAGGTACTCGAGGGTTTATTGAGAGCTTATGTATTGGACTTTGGTGGATCTTGGGAAGACCACCTACATTTGGTTGAGTTTTCCTATAATAATAGTTATCAGACTAGTATAGGAATGATGCCTTTTTGAAGCTTTGTATGGAAGGCCATGCAAATCGCCAGCATGTTGGTTGTAGACGGGAGACAAACTAGTCTTAGGTCCAGATTTGCACTACAACAAAAATACCCTATTACAACACCCTTTTTACAATGGGCATTGGTTGCCCGTTGTAATAGGCGGCTATTACAACGGTCCATTCAGGCCCGTTGTAAAAGATGCCACATACAATGACCTTTTTACAACGGGCATCGGATGCCCGTTGTAATAGAAGGCTATTACAATGGTCCATTCAGGCCCGTTGTAATAGGTGCCAATTTTACAACGGGCTAAAATCGTCCGTTGTAATAGGTTTCAATCTAAACCCTAATTTTCAATTAAAAAAACAAGGCTGATCCTTTTATTTTGTTCCTTACTTTGCTCTGTAAAAATGTTGGCCGCTCGTTCCTTTCTGCTCGAAATTAGGGCTTTGGAAAAAATTGAAGCTGCCGTCTTCAATTGCTCGATCGAAGATGATTTAGTGCTTCCTTTGTTGGTTCGAACCCCTATTAAAAAATCCAAGCAAAAATCAAAGAGGTGTTGTCCCAGCTGTCCGTCTCGATTTGGATTTTTCATTTGCCATTGTTCACGCCAAGCACGACAGTTGCCACACTATCCCCACTGTACGTCGTTGTGTGCCCAAGGCGTTCTACAGTTGGTCAATTGTTCTTTCTTCGCCGAGCTAGATCTGCGAGGAAATCTGTGTTTTAGTTCGTCGACTCGATAAGGATCTGCCTTCATTCACCCAATCATCTATCATGTTTGAGGTCAAAAAAAACCTAAGCTCTGTTGCTTTGTATGATTTGATTTATTATGCATTACTAAATATGGTTCTTTCGAAATTTTAGTGTTGTTTTCGTATGTAGATGAGTACCATATCAATTACAATTATGCAAACGGGTTCATTCCCAAACACTACTTTATTTAGTTGGAATGTGCTATTTTTTAAGAAAAAACTCCTTTTATGCTTTCAAAATATAAGACTTATTTTAATGTGTTCAATTTAATATAATATGAAGTCATGAACATCCATTAGGCTCGAAATATCTTAACTTGAATGATATTTTGTTATGTTTTTAGCTTAGCCAGTGTTGACTATTATATTAAATGATTGGTCCATTCTTTTACTGTATTCATATAAATGTCAAAATTTAGCTTGCTGCTACATGGAATTACCAGATCAGCTTGAAGATTGTCAGTTACGTAATATTGGCCCATTCTTTACCTTTATTCGTGGCCTGTTTAGGTTGTAGCTCATCATCACTTTGAGGTGTCTGTATTAATCAAAGATGATCGAGCAATTCACCAGAATCGACAAATCAGAGCAAAAATCGATGCTAAAACGTCTGTTCACCAGCGTTCGATGGAGCAGCTCATCCGAAAAGCTCGACAGCGCCGGAGATATAAAGGACGTTCCGATCACCAGCGGTGGGGATGATTTTGCAGATCCAAGCTCGGTAGCGCTTGATAAGATGGTCAGATGCTATTTAGAGCACAATAGCAATGGAAGGGGAAACATGTATAATTGTTTTCATGGCGCTTGTGATGATCTCTCGGATGTTGATGATCTCGCCACTTCCACTTTGAAAATGAGCTCAAACTATGAGGCCCCCGATTGAAGTAGTAACCCAGCAAATATCCTTTGCCAATGATGATTTGATCGTCAATGTTGAAGATAACTCAGGTTTATGTTTTGTGCTATTCACTTTTATTGATCAGTATATAATGGCATAATATATTTCATTTTATTTTATTCCTAAAATTAATGCTCATATCACAGAAGATAAACCAGCATCATTCCTTGCGGAAACAGCAAAGGCAACAGTCATCAACAAAACAGAAGCACCACTTGAGAAAACCGACTTCAACGTATTGCTTGAACTCACCGGAGCAGGGCTGAGCGAAGACAGACCCGGACTCGATCTGGTAGCATTTTTGGACATTAGTGAGAGCATGAGAAAAGATCAGAGGCTAGAAAAACTGCAGCGTGCCATGACATTCCTGATCCGAAAACTAAGCCCCAATGATCGTTTGTCCATCGTAGCCTTCTGCAACATTGCTGCAAGATATTGCTGTCTACGTCAGGTGACTGAAGAATCTCAACCAGAGATCGAAGCAATAGTCAATGGTTTCACCGCTGCTGGTGGCACAGACATTCCTGCTGGTGTATTCAGGCCTTGTATGTGGTGGAGGCACGCAGATACACCGAGGGTCGTACAGCAGCAATCATGGTTATGTCAGATGGCAAAACTGATAATAAAACTGATGAAGAAATGGACCGTGAAATCTCCCAGCTTCAGCTGAAAGACGTGCCCGTCTTCACCTTCGGTTTCGGCGAAGACCAAGATTCCAGGGTATGTACAACTATTATTTTAAAGTTGTTGGTTCATGGCTCTAAAATGTCCAGTGCATTTTAGTACGTTTAACCTTCACCGACATTTTATAGTTGACTTTAAAGAAAGTAAAGCGACCCTACTTTGATTTTGAACAAAGTATACGGTTTAACCGTTTAAGTCAATTTCTGGATCTGAAATAAATGTCTTGTTAAAATAATTGAAAATATGTTATATTTATCAAAAACAAGAAAATAAATTGAAGGCTGGATTGAATAATGCATCAATTACATGAAAACTCAATGCACATCAACTAAACCATGATCCTTCTTTATTGAGCAGTTGAAAGGATACAGATTTATATGTGATTCTTTCTGAATCTGAGATGTTTTTTGGCTTCTGATGTTAGTGGACTGCAAGCAGTCATTTGAGCTGCCAATGCTTAAGATGTAACACTATCATTTTAACCGATTATTGTTATAATAGGTGCTGAATAACATAGCAAAAGGCAGCAAGGGAGGGACATTTTCAGACGTTCAGAACAAGGACAATTTGAGTCTTGCATTTTCGCAGTGTTTGGCAGGACTTCTCACTGTGGTGGTTCAGGACCTTAATCTGACTCTAACACCACTCACCGTCCCGCCACTTGAACCAACAACCATTGAAAATGTGAATGCAGGAGACTATCCAAGACCTGAAGACATCAATGTTTCTGGCTTTGTAACTGTTGCTTTTGGAGATCTGTATGACAAAGAGGTGCGTAAGGTCTTGGTCGAACTCATTCTTCCCAAAGCTGAAAGTCGGATTGGCATGGATTTTCTCCGTATATCCGTCACATACAAGTATACAAGTTGCACTTTTATTATTTATTTGAATCACTTGGTAGTATTATCTTTGTTATGACATATGATTTTACGATTTTCTAAGGTCAAAGTGAAAAGTGTTAAATGCCCCTCCAATACTTGAAAG
Organism: Allium fistulosum; assembly: GCA_030737815.1. Lineage (NCBI taxonomy): Eukaryota > Viridiplantae > Streptophyta > Magnoliopsida > Asparagales > Amaryllidaceae > Allium > Allium fistulosum. Next base: position 1,471,034,057 of record CM060902.1, read on the forward strand.
CAACTAACAAATTTATTCGCATAGAGCATGTAGATAGGGTAAAAAAAGTGTTACAGAAGATTAGAATATAGCATGCATATATTATTAATAAATTGAGATTTCAAAAGGAGGTGTAATAGAAAATTATACATGGAAGAGCCTTAAAGCATTGATGTAGATATTAGCTTACCACTCTTTAGAATAAGTTGTAGTAATTATTGTACCATATTTACATGAAAATTATACATGGAAATGTCGTTCATCTAGATAGACTAGGTAGGAGTGGTAATACAATCACTAATCAAATCAAAAAACTTGGTTGGAAACCCCATACATCTTAGCATATGTATCATTAAAAATGTGTAAATCTTATCATATGCTTTGTGGAGGTCAACCTTTAAAAAAACTTGCCTGCACCTTTTTTATTGAAGTTTCTAATCAATTCATGTGCCATTAGTGAATTTTCAGACATGCTTCTACCTTTAATAAATGCATTTGACATTCAGCTATGATGTCTGGTAAGATCTTCTTCATTCTATTGCATACTATTTTGATCAAGATTTTGTACATAACATTACAGCAGACAATAGATTTGTGGTCCTTAATTCTTTTTGGTTGGTCATTTTTGGGAATCAAACATACGAAAGTATGATGAATTTCTTTTAAAATTTTACCTGACTGAATCTTGCACGGCTGATACAATCATATATACTTTTAAAGTTCCCTCAGTGCAACCTGAAGAAATTACCCCCAACCCATCAGAGCCTAGACTAGCATCACCATGGATGGAATTCAGTGCCTCCCAGACTTCTACCTCCATCACTTGTTTGCTCAACAATTTCCTTCCTTTAGAATTCACCATCCTTCTATGATAAATTTTGGGTAAATCTACCTTGCATTGCTTATTGTATAACTCAGTGAATTATTTTATTGCCTCTTCAAAATAAGTAGTTAACTGTCCATACTGATCAAAGCAATGAAAGTTGTTGTTAAAAATTTTCTAGATGGCATTTTGGTATAGAAGAATTCAATGCATTCATTCCCTTCCATAATATGTTTCTCTTCTTCTTTTTGTTTAAGTTCAACAGCCTTTATTTTCAAATCTTTGAGTTTGTTTTATGTTTGATGGTATTGTTTCCATATGTCATCATGTTGAGAGCCACTATCTATTTTATGGAGATGTTCCTCACACTGATTCTATAATGTTTTGATGTTGTCATTTCCCTTACGTCTGCATTTATTCCACTCTTTAAGTCTATTTTGACATCCCTCCACTTGTTCGCATATGTCAAAATTAACTGCAATTTTATACCTATCATATGTACGCCAAATCATTAGCATTTCTAAAAGGTTTCCTTTTCTCATTTTTATCTTTGTCTATTAAAAATTATGAAGTAGACTATGGTCACTTATAGAATTTGCCAATATATTAACCTTGATATATGTAAATATGTTTATGCAATTAGAATTAACCAACACTCTATCAAACTTACATGTTATTTTCTTATATTCCCCATATCTTCATTGTATATTTCAGGCCAATATGGGCATGCTCCACAAGTCTCGCTGCAACTACTCAGTAAACTCTGCAAGCTTTGATACTCTTAGTGTGTAAGTCCACCTTTTTTCTCCTAGGCTTTTAATATTGCATTAAAATTTCCCATCATAATCCAAGGGCCATTTATAGTAGTTACTAAGCATTTGATTTTCTTCCATAGATTAGATCTGAATGAAGTGGGGTTACTTGCATAAACAAAAGTGAAATGCATAATTAAGCGTCTTACGTTAGTGGCCATTACTGATATCTGTTGTTCATATTTATCCACAACATCTACCTACCAAATACAATTACTCCACATAAGCGTACCTTTCCCCCAAATCATTATTATGTGCAAAGTTCCATTTTGTATCCATCATTTTGTAGTAATTATTGTATCATATGTTGGTTATGGGGATTTATTTACAATATATGGTCAGCGGTTGAAATCCTTTTCTCTTTTTACTTCATACTACGGTTAAGTAAACCCTTGATTTATTGCATATTCAATGCACGGTACCATGCATGATCCTTTGGTACTATGCATGATCCTTTGGCTAATCTGCCAGTAATTAACATTCAAAGCGTTGTTACCTTTATGATTATGATTCATATTTCCTATTTCATACATGTAACCATAATTTTCGATGTTAAATATCTGACTGCACTTATGTGTGCTGTTTTCATACTACAAACACAACCGTGCACTTCATTGCTCAAGTTTTTACCACCTGCCGAGCTTTCCAGATTGGTGTTATCTTTTTTCCAGTAAGTAGACTGAGATTCAAATCTCTATATAAAAAACTGAAACCTGCTACAAATTCTATTGAATATACAACTTATGACTCATACTAACTACATTATAGTTTATATCTCATGTACTAACATTTAAAACATCTCCAGCTACTTCCATAAACAAACAAACCATAATTAAATCTGCAGTCCCTGAACTATGATGTAATTCAACAATCCAACACTTTCCGTATGCGAAGCATGGGCCTCATTCTAGTATATGGATAAAAGCAAGAAGAAAAACAAAAGGAAAAGAGAAAGAGAGTGTGAAAAGAGAAAGCGACAATCAAAGAAAGATAAGTTCGTTAACAAAAGCTTTATGCTTATGTGTTAATGCTTTATGTATTTGGTTGTTATGAAACTAGTTGTCATGTGTATATTAGAACTATGTCGATGTAAACTTATCTAACTTTTTGGAATGTGTTGGAATTTTATGACTCTAGCTTTTACTCTTTTCTTATGTGATTTTGGTTGTTTTATGATAATATTTATTACTCGTTAAATTATTCATTATTGGTATGGATGTACTGCATGGATGCTATTGTAATTTTTTTTTAAATTTGCATTTATTTTGCAACGGTCAGAAACCGTTGCAATATCATGTATTACAACGGGCTATGCCAGTTGTATTATAGTCTATTACAACGGGCTTTAATTGTTGTCATAGAGCCTATTGCAAGGGCCGATGACCGTTGTAAAAAGATGTATTACAACGTTCATTGCCCGTTGTAAAATATGGTCGACCTATTACAACGAGGCCTAATACAACGGGCGCATGCCCGTTGCGAAATGCATATTACAACGGGCATTGCCCGTTGTAAAATGGCTGTTTTGTTGTAGTTTTGGTTAGAGAGGCATCAGAGAAGATTGAGTTGATCCAGGAAAGGATGAAGGAAGCTCAGTCCAGACAGAAGAGTTACGCAGACAAGAGGCGTAAAGACCTAGAATTCTCTGTTGGAGATAAGGTTTTTATCAAGGTATCACCGATGAAGGGTGTGGTACAATTTGAAAAGTCAGGAAAGTTAGCCCCAAGGTATGTTGGTCCATTCCAGAGTTTAGAGAGGATTAGGAAGCTCGCATACAGAGTAGAGTTACCGAGCAGTATGACAGGTGTCCATAATGTATTTCATGTGTCTCATCTTCGCAAGTATGTGCATGCTCCATAGAATACTATTCTTCCGATGGAGTTGGAAGACTTGATAGTAGAGCCTGATTTTAATTTTGTTAGATAACATATTTGGGTTGTAGCGAGGGATGAAAAAAGATTAAGGAACAAGATAGTCAGGTTGGTGAAAGTTCAGTAGAGCGACAACGAGAAGGGCTGTACTTGGGAGACAGAAGACAGGATTAGAGATACTTATCATGATCTTCTTTGAGGGATGTCTATATTAGATTTATATAGATAGTTGCTAGTCAGGTAGGCTACTATGGATGTTAGGGGTTGTTATAGATGATTGTATATTTAGTATTTAGTCCTTACTGAATTTCGAGGATGAAATTCTTTCAGTGGGGAAGCATGTAACACCCCTAATTTTTGATAACATTATTCAGGAGATTTAACTAGATAAATTAAATATAAGAATATAAGAATTAAAATGACAAGGGGATTGAGATTTGAAAATAAAATTTAAGGCTATGCTTAGTAGTTATAGATGGGCTTAAATTGACTAATATGTTATTAATTTACATAAAGGCCTATTACGGAATGACCGCCTTCATTTCTATAACCCACATATTCACGTATTCTTTCATTTTCTCACATTCATTTTATTTCTCAAAAACAAAACAAATGTAAACCAAAGAAAGCCGGCCATTACAAGGAAGAAAAGAGGGGAAGATTAAATCAAGCTAAAGATAAAAGCAAGGGAATTAATCTTAAGTCAAATCTCAAAGCTCTTATCATATTCAAGGTGAATAATAATTCATTCCATCTATATTTTGTTTTTATAATCGTATGTTTTCGGATTTAAAATTAAATTCGTTTTCATGATGTGTTAGATGATGATATGCTTGAACTATTATATGTTTGATTTAAACCAATTCATTTACATATGAATTTGTACAGTTTTAGGGTAAAACCGATTGTTATTGATTTTAGAATGCTATGGAAAAATTATATGTTAGGTAAAACATGATTTTAGAGATGGGTTTCAATTTTCATAATTTTCCAAGTTATGGAAAATTTATTACGAATTTCTAAAGGAAAATATAATATATTTGGGTTAAAAATTTATTTCGATTATTTCAGGAAAAAATCGGGTCTGAAATTTTAATATGTTTGATAACATGATGAAAGTGAACTTCTGTGATTTTGGGGATTTTTCCCAATTGATTTGCTATGGAAAATAAATTATTTTAAAAGAAGGACTTATTTGCAATATTGGTTTTGCTTAATGGAAGGGCTTAAACGTTAATTTTCCCTTGATTTAGATATGATAAATGCGGCAGTTATTTTGTAAAGTATTTGAAAAGTTTTAAGGCAACCAATCGAAGGATTACAAATAGGCAGGTAATTATAAAGCAATTACTAAAAGTAGCATAATTTTAGCCTTTATTTAGAAAAGTTGGTTCCGTCTCCTATAGTAGTGCCTTTAGACTCCAATGCTTCTGCTCCAACTCAGTCGAAACCATCCTAGCCGAAACCCACCCAGTCGAAACCAATACACAAGGTATCACTTAGATGATACATAGTGGATTGGAGGAAAGGCGGAAGGCAATGGTGTCGAAAGCAATGCTTCCGATGGGGTCGCGAAACCTTAGCCTTGTTTTCAAAAATTAAGTGCCTTCTTTGTTTTCTTAAAGATTTTGACATAGTCGAAAACTATGTTCCCAAAAAGGGGTTTTCTAAATATGCTTTCGAAGAAGGTTGCCATACTATGTTTTAAAGTAGGAGCTTTCGAATGAGTTCCTTTATTCTTAAATAAGGCTTTCGAAAATGGTGGTTCCGACCTAGTCGAAACCTAGCTGCCATTCAAATGCCTTTCAAGGGTATTGAAGTCACCAATGCTTTCAAAAGGTTCTTTTGTTTTAAACTTATGTTAAGCCACTTCCTAAATGCTTTCGAAAGGGGTCATGGGTTTCGAAGGCAATGGTGTCGAAAGGGGGTTTCGATGCTACCCTTTAAAGATTTACTCAATGGTTTTGAGCTTTCGAATAGATGGTTCCGACACCATCAAACTTTCCCCAAAACAATTTTATTAAAGGTTTTGAAAAAGAAACTTTCGTGTGTAACCACTTTGACCCAAAAGATGTTTTTAAAGAGTAAAATCCGATACTTTTGAAAGGGGTACTTTCACTTGTTTTGAAGCTATGTTTCTAAAGATTTTGAGTGACGTTTTGATACCATCGAAAGGTATATTTGGTTTCGAAAGAGATCATTTAACAAAGGCTTCGAAAGGTATATTCATAGTGTTTTGAAAAGGAGTTTCCTTTGCTTTCGAAGGAGGTTATCCAGGGGTTTCGAAAGAGATGTTTTAAGGTTTTCAAAACAAATAACTTAATCTCATTTTAAAGGAAAAAACCATGGCATAAATAAAGCTTTTTGAAATGAAGTTTAGGAAGAAGCTTTCCTTGATTAACAAGTTAAAGGGATTAACCAAGTTTTATATAAAATGATTTCAAGGATATTTAACAACAGGTGTTGGTATTATTATATTGTTATGATTGCTTCTTCATATATTTATTCACATTGTTATAAACCCATAATGGTACTTTCGGAAGGGAAGACTAACCAGCTAAGTTGACCCAGTAGTGAATATAACTTAAGAAATGTAAAAATCTTAATTAAAGATATCGGCAGGGGCTAATAAGTTCACAGTAATCCCATGAAAACTGTGTATAGCAAAAGATATTAGTAGGGGCCAATAGGTTCATAGTCATCACATGAAAACTGTGATTTGATATTGGCAGGAGCCAATAGGTTTATAGTTAGCCTATGAAAACTATATCTGGATTAAGATATTGACAGTTAGTCAATAGGTTCCTAGTCAGCCCATAAAAACTAGGATAAGAGAAAAGATATTGGAGTTGCCAATAGGTTCTTAGTGATCCCATGAAAACTATGAAATCAGACAGCGGGTCTATAAAAATTTAACAGGTTATTAGTAAGCCCATGAAAACTAATAGGTTAATAGTAATCCTAGAAACTATAATTGAGACAGATGGTCAGAATAAATGGGGATGGGTAATCTAGATTAATATACGTGTTTGTATATCATCATATTATTTTGAATTGTTTTAACCATTGTGGATGCAAGAGCATAATATATGGTTTTATAAAGTTTTTAAGATACTAGTGAGGGGAAAACCCGTTCCGCTAAGCAGAGTGGTCTCACTAGATATCTAAATGGTTTGAGATGGTAGATTATTATTCATACTAGGCTTTATGTCTGACTCGAAGTTTTTGTTTCCCCCTTAAACTCTCGGGCACTCAATTGATTTTGAGTAGTTTGAGGTTTAGGGTTTTCAAGTGTTCTTTTAGACGAATAAAGCTTCCAGTGATGTACATGAGGCATGCTAGCTACTTAGAATTCATTTATTTCCGCTGTGTTTGGTTGTAAAGGCAAACTTGTTTTATTGCCTTATTATATACTCTGATCATCCAAGGGGGAATCTTCATATGTCGCTCTTGGCGTATTTTGTAATAAGTATATTTTATCTGACCGTGGCCTGCGCATTGGAATTATGTAATGATTTTGAAATATTTTGAAATGGAATATGGACTTTGTTTGCTGTTTTAATTTTTTTCCATATTCTTGTGTTTTTGTATATCAATGTATCTAACATTGCCGTATTTGGTCGCCGATGATTAATAACTATGGATGACTGCAGCATCCATAGCCGTTAGTTTTGGGCCGCTAAGTAGGGGGATGTTATAGAAAATATCAAGCCCTGTGATGGTCCTTAAACTCATTTTAAGCCCAAATGAAATATTATGTAATTAAATCAAATTTAATCGCTTATCAATATCGTATATAAAATGATATATTTATAACGATTATAAATATATCTAATAATATTTATTCATCAAATCATAATCAAATTTTATAATAAATATTTCATAAATATTAATTAATTCATAACAATTATAAATTAATTAAATTGTTTGGTCTAAGAAGAATTCATCGTTTCGGTTGTATGACTTGTCGGGGGTAAATTTGGTCAGCGATTAATATCGAACTATTTGAATATTGACATTCACACGTCACTTAGCAGGTGGTGTGTCATTTTGGTCAAATTTATCGCTTACTTAGTTTCAGTAAAATCCAATTTTACTTTATTAAGTGTTACCCGATTATGAGTATTAGTTATACCAATTTTCTTTGTCAAAACTATATCATTTTGAATTTATGAAATTTGGTAATGCTCAAGTTTCCAATATTGTTCATATTCAACTCTGTATTCAAAATACAAAGCCCTTGGTTTAATAATAATAATAATAATAATAATAATAATTAACTGAATTGCTCTAGTTAGAGTCTTTTACTTTTGACTTTAATTGACCGTGATACTAACCTCATGTAACTAAGGATACGAATACTGGCTTGAACAGTGCTTCACTTTCAATACTTCCACTCGACCCAACTATAATCACTCGATGGACACCATGCCATGATTTAATTATAATCAAAGCGGAGCTTTCATATTAAAGATTAACAGTATTCTTAAGTCGAGTGAATTGTGTAAATCAGTCACATCGATATTTCCTATTTGACTTTAATTATATTAACCAACAGAAAACTATCGAGTGAGTCATTCTATAATTATCCAATAACTATCGGTATGTATCCCCTAGGTGCCTTCAGTAGTCGTGGGCAATACACTGCCCAACATTTGAAGAGCGTTACCTATTCTAGTCTCAATAGATACATCGATATCCTATCTTGATGCATCTTGACTAGGAACATTTAAAATGGTATATTTGTTTTCATTTTGATAAATTACTCGCGGTTACAACACTTTGTAACTACTATCATAAAATGTACCATTTATGGATTTTCTATTAAATATACTTTTAAACGAATTAATTAATTAATATAACACATTATATTTAGTATATAATATAAAGAAGACACCTTTTATTTCAAACAAGATTGGTTATCGAGTTAGATATATGTAACAAATTATATAATAGCCCCTAGGGCATACCCCTAACTCTATCAATCTTTCACTTGCACTTGGGGTCAATTGTGGAATCTTATTCCAACTTCTCCAATTCATTTTCTAAAAAACAATTGGATCAGTCCCTTGGTGAATAGGTATGCTATTATGTTTCAATTATATACTATTTCAATCAACTCTCTTCGATGCTGATAACCTATCTTTATCATGTGAATCAATTTGTAGTATGTCTCTCGAATTCCGGTGAGCTCCAAGTTCTATTATGAAATATATCATGACATTGTTGTAATATAACAATGTTATGGGATTCTCAACATTTGGAATCACCCTCAACTCTGTTATAAATTTGTCCATTTGTATTATATACATTGTTTCTGTTGTGGTGCTATTCAAGGTGATGTTCTTAGCTTTCGTTGAATCGGCTACAACCTTTTGTTTGGAACATTTCCAACTTAAAGATTCTTAGCTTGAATTTATTATTGACATATTATACTCAATTTCACTTATGAAGTTTGGGTCTGAACACTCCTTTATAAGGAGTTCGTTATTTCTGTAAACGGTTCTCTGGTCTTTCATAAATACTTGAGAACACCTCAAACAACCATTTAGTGATATCTATTTAGATTTGATAGTTGCTTCATGTATCAAATACATAAACAAATCATGATATCGTAGACAACTTAACATGGTGTGATAATTCCTATTGCCAATGCATAAGGAATCCATCTTACATGTCCCATGCTAAAAATTTAATAAGGTGTCCATGCGAATCATTTGGGACATTCTCAGTAACTTTTACACTTATTATAAAAGACATTATTTACAAATCCAACGTCGAGCTTAAAAACAACTAAAACTGATTTTAACACAAGTACATCGTTAATAATCAGTAGTGTGATGTATACTTATGATTCAGAAATATCTATGTACCTTTTAACGTTCTTTCTTATGAATACACGCTTCCTCTACATTTTGACTAATAATCAAACTATTTGATACATCTATCAAAACATATGTTCAATTTTGATGCTTTTCATAATGATACTTTTGTATCCGTTATTGGATCGTATCCGAAAATCCCACAAACTCAATATCACTCCTGCTGACTTCGAGACACTTTGGTTGTTATGTGCAAACAATCTAGTCTAAATCTATATTTAGAAATTTCTGTTTCAATTCATGTATACTGAAACACAAAGTCACACTAGGTGATAATTTGCGTGTAAAATCCAAAATAACTTGAGCACATCGAATGGTGAATCTTATATGTTAATTTCAAAAATTGAAATTCACAGTTATATTCTTATCAAAATGTCTCACTATATTCCAACTGCATTTTTCTTTCTCATAAATACACATTTGCGGCTAACGGATCATATCCTTTCGGATACAACTATCAAAATCATATTTTGATAATGTACTTGGAATCTATTTCAGATCTGTGCATCGTACCATATCATATAGTCAATACTCGAAATGGTTTAATCAAACAACCGAGATTATTTATTCTTGACATTGACAAGAAACTTATGGTTTCTCTTTAATGTATAAGAATACTCATTAGACGTTCTTATCTATTGTGTTCATTAGGTTTAGTCAATTTCATTTCATCCCCTCTAATAAGTTTTATCATTGGATCGTATCCAAATTCATTTTATTCCAATAATTTCTTAAAGAAATTCCTTCGCTACTAAGTTGGTATTTCTTGAAACAATAATTGTTTCTCAGTGCAACAGAATGGGCATTCATAAGTATTTTATGAATTGCCTCATATAAAACCAATTTTGCATTAGTTCACAATATATTTATGTTCACAACATAAATTAGTCATTTAATAACCTTTTCCCAAAATTCTCTTGGAAAGATTCATACAGGATTCCTTACGTACAATTATAAATTATTACGTGCAGTCTTTCGACTTACGTAACTTGCCAACTCCTTGGCCTAGGATACGTAGAGGTTTCTTATAAACCCTTATCCCGTATGGTTTTGTAAAAAATCTTTGGATGATATTAATTTTAACACCGTGTACTACTCTTAAGTACACACCTTATAAAAAGAGTTTAACTCAACTTCACTCATCATTAATCGTGCTTTGTCCAATAAAGTTCGATTACTTCTTATCAATACATCATTATGTATTATAAGGAGGAGTGACCTTTGAGATCAAATCTTTATTCATATTAGGTACATACTGAACTCTTTCCAGTATACTCACCATTCGATCGAATCGAATCATTTATGTCGCATGTTATATTATTTACTTTAGTTTTATATTCTATGAGCTTATCATAGACTTATGTATGTGTATCAAATATACGTGTCCATTTCTATGATAATTCATCGGTGAATATGAAGAAGTGTGTGGGACCGTTTAGATATTAATAGAGTTACAATTGCATAGATTTATATGTAACAATCTAAAGAGCTCATCAACTCTTATGGTACTGGCACTAAATGGGTGCATAGCCCTTAATTATTTGAGATATAATTAACCATTGTCATATGATTCATAATCACATAATAAAAATTATATCTAAAAACTACAGCTTAGTCTATAATTTAAAAATTACTGTAAATAGTTTTAGATACTTCTGCATTTTCCAATGCATCGCATTTGTTGTGAATACAAATACCACATTATAGTTTTATTTCATGAATATTCATAATATTCGTATTAAAATATAACTATATCTATTTTTCAGTCGACACCGAAAAATACTTAATATTTCATAAATAATGTGTGGTACGTTCTACAAAAAAAATTCCATAGTTTGATGCTATCAATAAGTGCTATATGGCATTCTCCCACTATTCAGCCATTACTATAATAGCGTATGGAATTTGGAGATCCATCTTTCACTTAATATAGATTATTTATTTCATATACTGCAACTAGTATATAACAGAGAGTTCTTTGATCAAATATCTTAAACTAAAAGAAATAAATCTCATAGAAAATAATTTTCAACACGAAAATACATTTCGAAATAGAAATCGTATTTCTTATTCCAATGTTAAGTATCCATTACTATTATTACAATTCTCATTTTCAAGATTTCTTTATGAAGTAGAAGAGACTATTCACTCTCTTCATCCTTACCGTACCTTAAATCACATCTACTCTTATACACTCGTTTTTCTTCTAAATGGTCAAACCATTCAAAAGAATATCCTTACTACAACACCATAACCAACTCTTTACAATAGTGCACTCGAACATCCTTAACATTTAAGACATCAAATATTTTTCATTTTGCGTAAACTGATCAAACTGACATTTCAATGATCGAGTTCTTAGATCTATATTGTAGTTTTGGTCTTGTGTTACATTTAACAATATGATCTTTATTGTAACTAATCAAGTTGAACATTCAATCTCGCACTATGGTTTATTTGATTATTTTAGATGAACTAATTTCATCGAAATATTGTATATTACAAACTGTGATCGTTCACCATGTAACATTTATATGAGATTGTATGTGGATTAAATATCCATAATATTGTATTGCTTTTGAGTTCGGAACTCATTGTATCCAATACATGTAAGCGACCAAATTACAATTATATTAAGTAGTTATAAAATTAGGTACTTGCATGGGTATAGAAAATAGTAACATGCTATAAATATTTAATAGTAAGTATATATTATATTTCTATTTTTCAATCTTCAATTCAGTTCATATGTATATCTTAATTGATAAACGTTTATCAATCGTATTAAATGCACAAATTTATCAGTGTAGATTATTGTAACATTGTATAGCATATGTTCTTACAATAATAGAAAGGTTAATTGTTATCATTTAATTTTTCTAATAAGGCTTCACTGGTCTTTTATGTTTCACAAAACCCTAAGTCGAAACATAATGTCTTTCGACTTCACTAGTAGGTGTTAGAACTAGTTTGGAATTCTGACCTTGACTTTGCTCAACAAGTCATAGCTCCATGTATGATGGATAAACCCTTATCGTTTGTATTGCATGAAACTCCTAAGCCTCGATATTATGTCCTAATTTCACTTCGACCTTGAGTTTGCGCAGTAAATTGAAACGAAATTATTCACTTGTACTTACCATATCGCGACGACCTAAGTATAGTATATGTACCCTGAGTTTGCTCAACAAATACATATAATTATCTTCCCTTATCCATTCAATATATTAATAATGCTACATATAATAACCCTATCTTGAGTTTGCTCAAAAACCAAGGAGTATGCAAGTAATTTATTAATATATATATATATATATGTGTGTGTGTGTGTGTGGTAGAGGACAACATTATATTAAAAATTCATATTCTTCAGCATCTTACATTAAGTGATATCGACTTATGGAATAATGTACTTCTTATGAAATACCCTCGTGATTCAAGTGTTGGACACATCAAAAATCACGTATTACGTACATTTACGTATGTATTTTTTCCTTAAGTCTATTTAGGATTTTTTAACGTTCCACCTTTAATTTATACACTCATATTATATAAGTTTTGTCATATAACTTTTATATTCATGTTACCTATATAATAGTCTTATGTATAATGTTATATGGATTAAATCTTATTTAATTAATTCTAGTTAATTAACAAATTAAATTAATTTTATATTAATTTTGTATAACATTTATATTAAATATTTATTATATACTATAACCTTTGTATTAAAACACATATTATATATATATATATATGTATATTATTTAATTATTTAACCTTTTTAATTAATTTATTTAATTGAACAATTTTAATTAAATTCATATTAATTTAAAATTTTATTTATATACATACATGTATACTTATGTTAATTTAACATTTCAAAACAACATAACATATATCATAATATACAATACATGCATATATTTATTAATTAATTAACTTATTTAATTAATATATTTTATTAGTCTTATTAATAAATTTTATAAATTTCGAAATTAATTTACATTAATTTTCAAACTTTTTGAAAATTTTCATTATATTATAACATTTATAAAATGTATATATTATATTTCAATTTTAACTTTTAAATTTAAAAATCTTATATTTTCAATTTTCAAAATAATTTGAAAATTTATATTATAATAATTATAATATTTTTCTTATTTTAAATTTCAAAACAATTTTGAAATTAGCTCAATGCCCGGTTTAAATTGGGCCTTTTCTATTGGGTATAACCTTTTGGGCTTAACTCATCATTTCAAACCAAGCCAGTAGCTAAGTAGGGCAGAGTACTTGATTACCCAAACCTAACCTTAGACACTACATTTCAAGACACCCTACTATATGGGTAGGCTTTAAGTAGTTAACCCTAACACGAATAATTGAGACCGCATAAGCTATTGGGCCCCGATACCATTATTGGAACTGGGTCTGCCCATAGCGGAACTTATAGGTGAATTTTGAAAAAAAAATCCTTATTGGATCTTTAGTGGGCATATAAAGTCTAGTTTATTCCAAACATTTCAACATATTATTTAAATAAAATCTTTTATTTTACTTAAATTTATAAATATATAGTTTTAATCAATTTATGTCTTGATATACACATATACACACATACATACATACATGTATCATATATACATATATATGTGTATGCATGTGTAACATATCAATCCATGTAAGGTATAACATGCTCATGTATAGATGTTGTGATTTACATCGCAATGGACACCTTAGCTCATTCAATATGCAAATATATATTGTCCATATATATATATATATATATATATATATATATTTGTGTGTGTGTGTGTTTTTATTTATATGTATTGTTAATACACACACACACACACTAATTTTTATTTAAATAATTTTATATAGGTATATAAATATATTTTTCATATATGTTTATATATATATATATAATCATATGAATAAAATATTAATATTACATTCATATTATTATAATAGATTTATTTAAAAATAAATAAATTATTAATAAATAGTAAATTAATTTAAAAAAACCTGTGAGTAATACATATGTACGTATATATATATATATAAAGATGTTAAACATTTTAAATACACACACACAAATATATGTATAGTAATATATATATATATATATACATAAAATAATTTTTAAAAAAAATATAAAAGTCTAGGACTTGCTCATTATAGCTCATAAATAATTTATTTATCTATTTTTAATTTCAAAATACATTTAATTAAATATCCATTTGAAAATTAATAAAATATCAATTAAAAATTAGATCGAATCTTTATTTAAAATTTGAAATTTTTAAAAAATCCTAAATGATATTTTATGCTTTGAAATAAATTTCCACAATTTTTCGGTTTAAAATAATTTTAAAACGATTTTTCTTTTTTTCGATTGAAATTAAATAATTAATTTAAAAATAAAATAATTGTTTTTTAACAGCATATTTACTATTAATATTATTTATAAAATATAAAATATAATTTTCATAATATATTTGAATTAATATAATTTACCTATGCAATATATTGATTAAAAAATATTAAATAAAAAATATTAATAAAAAATATTTCCCCACCGTCGAACATTATCATAGCCTTAATTCTTTAAATTTAGAATTATATGACTATTTTTTATTGAAGTTTGATGCTGTACTTGATTATAAACTATATATATGTAATTAAATAATATATATTGTCCGCAGGCTTAATGCACTTGGCAGGAGCTTCCGACTCCCTCATAGAAGGGAGAGGGTTCAATTTCTGGCAACCGCACTGAGTTATTCGAAAGGGCTGTCTTAAATTGGAGATGTAGGTTGTGGCGGACCTTCTAATGTACCACTTAGATGTTGACGGCGTTGCTGATTTTCTGGGATTCCAAAAATAAAAATAAAAATAATATACATTAATTTAATAAAATATATATTATATTTTTTATTTAGAGCTGTATTGACCTAATGTATATTTGATAAAAAAATATTTTTTTTATTTTTTTTAAATATATATATGTGTGTGTGTGTGTGTGTGTGCATATATATACATATATATATATATATATATATGCATACAACCAAACAACTTTGTGACAACATTACTTGCATATCAGAATCGCACCTAACTAACAATGTATATAATAAATACATATATAATAAAACATTATAATTAAGAACTAGTAACTATATTTTAATTAGAAACATAACTTAATCCCAATGAATTAAAGTACACCTTGAAAAGATGATTTCTATCCCTTGAAACTGTTTTCGATTCAACAGATGGATAGTCTTTGAACCGTTGACGACCAGCTATCGGATAACGACTGAATAAACTTGATTTGAACTTACGAGATGGAGAGAGATCGGTAGGGATTTTGGCTAGCAAGCACAGAGGAGGAGGCACCAAAAGATCAAAATCTAATTAGGTCAGAGTTGCTTATATGGTGGATAGAAAAGAGAGAAGTGTGGATCTTATCTCATCTAATTCGCCTTTATTCTGAGCCATCGAAAATCAAGCTCCCTCTAATCTAATTTGAGCCACCTATACCTATGTTTGCTTCATAAAATATCAAGCCTTATGATGGGCCTTAACCCATTTTAAGCCCGAATAAAATATTATACAATTAAATCATATTTAATCGCTTAACGATATTGTATATCGATAGATATATTTATAACTATTATAAATATATTAAATAATATTCATTTATCAAATCATAATCAAATTTTATAATTAATATTTCATATATATTAATTAAATTTAATTAATTCATAACAAGTCTACACGTCACTTAGCCTGTGATATTAAATTTTGGCCAAATTTATCTCTTTCTTGGTTTCATAAAATCCAATTTTATTTTGTTAAGCGTTAACTATTATTTACACCAATTCTCTTCGTCAAAACTATATCACTTTGAACTTATGGAATTTGATAATGATCAAGATCCCAATATTGTTCATATTTGACTCTATAATCCAAACACAAAGTCCTTGGTTCAATAATAACCATTATTATTAATTGAAATGCTCTAGCCAGAGACTTTGGCTTTGAATTAACTTCGGTTGACCATCGTACTAACATCATATAACCAAGGAGACGAATCCTCTCTTGAATAGTGCTTCACTTCCAATACTTCCACTCGACCCAACTATAATCACTCGATGGATGCATGCCATGAATTGACTATAATCAAAGCGGAGTTTTCATATTGAAAATTTACAGTATTCTCAAATCGAAAGAATTATGTAAATCAATCGCATCGATATTTTTTGTTTGATCTTAATTATACTAACCAACATAAAACTATCAAGTGTGTCATTCCATAATTATCTGTACGTAACCCCTAGGTTCCCTCAATAGCCATGAGTAATATGCTGCCTAACATCCAGAGAGCGTCATGTACTCTAATCTCAACGGATATATCGATATCATATCTCGATGCATCTTGACTAGGAACATTTAAAATGGTATATTTGCTTTCATTGTGATAAATTGCTCACGGTTACAACAATTTGTAAATACTATCACAAAACGTACCGCTTATAGATTTTCTATTAAATATACTTTAAATTAAATTAATTAATTAATATAACACATTATATTAAGTATGTAATAGAAAGAAAATACCTTTTATTTCGATCAAGATTGGTTATCGAGTTAGATATATGTAACAAATTACATAATTGCCCCTAGGGCAAACCCCTAACTCTATCAAAAAAGCCATGTGTTTTCTTACATAATAAGATTTATATTTTTAATCTAGTTTTTTTAAGAGTAGAAATATTTATAGAAATATGATTTTTCTAGAAAAATAACAAGTTAATTGAAAACTTTAACACGAGTCCAAAAGGATGAACTCATTTAACTCACAATTTCAACCACGACCATCGTCTATCTTTAGCATGCTACCCAAACAAGCACCCAACCCAGTCCTGACAACCATCATCACTCAACAACTAAACCAGACACATTTCACGACTTCAAAGTTCTAGCAAATCAACATCATCAGATCCGACTGCAATATATGTTGAAATTTTCGGCACCTCCTTGTATCTTTTTAGAATATACTGCGATTTGGGACTAATCATAATCTAATCTACGCACCCACTCTAATACAATGTGAGCCACACCTAATAGATCTCCACCTTGGCGAGCATTTTCTCAATTCAACTTGAAGTTACAGAGTCCTCAAACACTTGGATAAGGTCGCTAACACCTCTCAACGGTTCATATTAGGTCGCTACCACCACCCAGCAGTTTGGCCAAGCATTTTTTTACAAAGAGTCCTCTTTTCTGCAGTTGGAGCAGGTCGTGTTCTAACATATAACTCCACCTTAATGAGAATTCTAAGCTCAAGCCACATACTGGAGCATACTTTGGTCAATGCTGCATCATATTGGTCCCCTCGAACCATTGGCTCCGATATCATGTTGAAATTCTTGGCACCTCCTCGCATCTTCCACTATGCGTGCACTTCATTTAGTGTAAAAAAGGCAAGACCACTGAACGAAGCTCTTCTGGTGCTAGCGTCTTGATTGGATATCCCCACATCTCCCTTGGAGCACATATATTTTCATGATAACATTTATTGTAACAAAAGGAATCCCTTGTTGTTACATGCTACCAATCTCATATATATGATTCTCTCTTTATAGAATATCTTACGATGTGGGACAAATCATAATCCAATTTACGCACCCACTCTAATACGATGCGAGCCACACCTAACAATATAATCTCAAACCAATCTAGCATAGCAAAAGAGCAGAAATCTAGATCACAAAAAACTAGTCTGCAACAGGTTGCTTAAGCAAAGCCTAATGCATTATCATCTCACAGCTTTGCAGTTGACAAGGCTATTTGAGAAGGGGAACTAGGCGGTCGATTTCACAATTTTAGATTTCTGCTTAGGATTTGACAATTTTCGTCTACGGATATTGTTCAAGTCTAACTAAAGCTTGCAACTATTTGTAACATATGCCATTCAACATACCTTGATCGAGAATGGATTCCCTGAAATTTAACCAGACGATTATAAGGTATGGAATCATTCATCCATTAATATGACATAATCTATCACTGTCTTATCATAATATGCAACTACTGCCAAATTAAACACATCACTGTTAACTACCATCACCACAACAACCAAACATAATAAACCAATGAATATGGAGAAAAGAATGGTTAACTTCAGTAACATATGATGTTAAGTCTAGTATTTCAGCCAAACCCACACAAATCTCCCACTACTTAATAAATCTCATACAAAATCCAAGCACATAACCTAAGTAACCCCAAATTAAATAACAAAAATAACCAACAAATATCGCCTAGTAAGTCAAGAATTGTCACACATAGCAACAATCCTAAGCTGCACAGCCCTTTCCTGCTCTCACATGAACCAGCTTTGCATAATTTCAGCTTTGCGGTTGACAAGGCTAAATAATTCAACGTGAGCCAAGCTAAGGCAACCTCGTCGCTACTCAGAGTCTAATGGTCGATTTCACAATTTCAGATCTAAACATCGAGGTATGGCGATGCAGCACTAGGTGGAGGCGGCAACGAAGACGAGGGAGGAGTTGAAGTTGCTGCTATTTGAGAAGTGGGAATTGGGAAATATGTTGAGGAAATTTTGAGTTTCATTTTGGGAAGTAGTGGGTGTTGTAGGTGTTATATTTTCATTGGGAAGAAGGATGGTCGTGGTTGGTAAAAAAAGGTGTTATTTAGGCTCCGGTTGTGACTTTTGTAGTACCAGTTATGAGAGATTTTGAAAGTACCGGTTTTGATCGTAAATGATCGTAGAGGTTTCGATTGGTTTACATGAAGTGTTCTTACAACCAATCAATACATGCTTGAGAGTTTAATATACACTGGTTTTGAGAGTTTTCCATTAAAGTAAAATTACATATGATCCTTGTATTTATTCTCTAATTTTGTTAAGATTAATTCTAAAATATAATTAGTGGGGTTATAATTGAAAAAAAAAGTTATAACCCCTCAAAACACCCCAATTTGATGGGTTAAGAATTTCCATCAAAAATACACTGAACCGGTTTTCATCGGTTTTATAACCAACAACAACCGGTGTGAAAAAACTTACAAGCAAGAGTTATGATAACACTTTAATTATAGAGCCGTCCAAAACCAGTTCAAACCGGTAGAAAATAAACTCTCAAGCGGAGCCTAAGTAAAAATATTGGATTTGGAGCCAAAATTTGTGGTTTGAAGGCAAAAATTGAAGTTAAAAATTTCGATATGGAGCCAAAATAAAATTTCCATAGGTAAAAGAAGAGAGTTATGCCATTAAGTATTGTGATGCTCATGCTATTGTAATTGTCGAGCAAAGCCAGACTATGATAAGTGTTTACAATAAAATGTTTATATTTTTGAAATTGATTTTTTTATTTTTTACATTTTCTAATTTTTCAAAATTTTGAATATTTTATCATTTTCAAATTTATTTAATTTTTTGAAATGAATGTATGTTTACATGGAAACAACACAAATTTGTTGATATACTAAATATTATTATTAATTATAATTCTTAAATATCAAATACTAAATATTAATTATTAATTATTAAATATTAATTACTTGTTAATTGTTAGTTACCAAATATTATACTATAATGAATTATTAAATATAAATTTATAAAATCGTAAATGAATCAAATAATAAATGTTAAATATTAATTATTAAAATTTAATTCATAATTATTAATAGTAATTATTTAATTGTAACTATTAATTATATTTATTAATAATTAAATGTAATTAATTAATATTAATTTTAATTTACTAATTATTAATAATTAAATATAATAAATTACTAAATATACAAAAAAATTATTAAATATAATAAATTAATAAAGTATTAAACATCAATTCTTAGCTACTAATTATTAAAAGTTAATTATTAATTATTTAATTTTAGTTTTCAATTATATTTACTAATTATTAAACGTAATTTACAAATTATTAATTATTAACTATATTAAATTATGAAATACAAAAAATATTTATTGACTATAGATAATAATTAGTAAATATATCTTATTTATTAATAATAAATTAGTAACTGTAAATTATTGATTATTAATTGTTAATTTATAATAATTATTAATTAATTATCATTTATTTGTTTATTAATAATTTATTAAATAATAATTATTTATTTATTACCTATTATCAGTAAGAATTATTTCATATTTCAAATTAATTATTAATTATTATACTATAATTTTTAATTATTATTTATATAATTATTTTAATTATTATTAATTAATTATTAAATAATTATTATTAATTAATCATCAATCATTAATTAATAATTGTTAATAGGAATTATTTCATATTTCAAATTAATTTATTATTATTTAATGGTAGTTATTAATAATGATATATTAATTTTTAATTATTATTATTTAAGAATTATTTATTTAGATATGAATTTTTTGTTTATCATTAATTATTATTATCTGAGTGTAATTATTACTTATTAATTATTTATTGCAACAGGTAAACTAAAAAGGTTGTAATAGGTATATATTACAACTAGCACAAAAAAGAGTCATTGAAAATTGACATCTATTACAACTTGTGAAAGCAAAAAGGTTGTTATAGGCATCTATTACAACTGGCAAAAAAAAAGTTGTTGAAAAAGGTTTATTACAATTTTCTTACAATAAATGTTTTAAAAAACCTTTATTACAACAGGTATTTTGCGACCGTTGGAAAAACACGGTTGTAATAGGGTCTTTTTGTTGTAGTGGGTTTTTGATTCGCGAGATTGATTCAGGTTGAAAAAAATGGGAAGTTCGGGTCCAGTTGTGAACTAATGTGAATAAGTCGTTGAAATGTTCGACGACTTACCGACGACTACAAGGACATAGGGAAAGCATTTTGTTCGCTCTTAAGTAGTCATCGGTATGTCATTGAAAATTTTGACGACTTACTAACAACTTGTTTATTTTGACCATTTACCAACGACTTACTGACAACGCTGCCTTATGTTTTCTGTATGTTGTCGGTGACCTTCATATGTATATTGTTTGTTTTTTAGTACTGAATGTATATATTTTTGTTATCCGACCTTTTGACCCGACTATATCCGGACTAATAGGACAAGTTAGACTTGAAGATAGAGAAGGCAAGCAGCCCAGAAAGGTGATCATGGAGTCCAGGGATCAAGCACAGACAATTATATGAAGAAACGAGTAAGCGAGATCAAGAGACAGGCTCTTCAGAATGTCCTAAGTATGGATTAGTGCCTCCCCTAGGCAGGGGATCGGTACCTATCCTTTCTCATATATAGGGGATCAGATCATATCGCTATGGCTATGAACAACTTAAATTAGCAGTTCAACTCAACGACAATCGATCGATATCTCTAATAACATGTAAGCAACTATGTAAAACAACTTTGAAAAACGAAACTAGCATAGAGCAGGGCCCACCAGAGCGATCGCGAGCTACCACATGGTTGTATGAACCAATCGGTGCCGATCCTCTATCGTTGGGAATTAGACCGTGAAATTTTTTGCGTGACCTCATCTACATCGTCAGATCCTACTGGCGGAATTTCAAAAAGATTTTCAGTCGCCTTCCCCTATAAATACAACGACCATTCTCCATAAGGGGGATCCTTCGTTCGGCGACCAAGGTTCTGCCATTACTATTCTTTATTCTTATACTACTGGATCCCAACTGATCCAAATATCTTGTAATCAAACAAAAAGTGCAAGATCAATAAAAGAATCAAGTGGACATATGCCAAGATTGCCGAACCACTATAAAAATATGTGTCTGATTTACTTTTTCTACTCTGTTTTAATTTTATTCTTCATTTAATCTCTGCTAGAACTCAATTGGGTGTTTGTGATCAATTTTGGTGCAAACATTTTGGTGCTTTCAATGAGAGAGAATTCTCAACTTGATTGGATCTCATCATCTACTTGTGGATTCCCATATTAGCGAGATAGATCCAGATTTCTGCCGATAAGTTTCCGTTTCTATTCAGATTTGAAGAAGAAATAAAAGGAATCTATTAGCCATGGATAAAGGAAAGTCTACTACTTCCCGAGCTATTGAAGGTAATGAAGATACCAGCGTTGAACAGGTTGACTAGAATGTCTAACCGACGGCTGTTGATGTACCAAATCCTCATGATTACATACTAAAGCTGACTTTGAAGTCCTGAAGAAGGAACTATTAGATAGCCGTCAGAAGCTCAATCAGCAAATCCAGAATAATATTGATCTGATGAACCAGTTGAAAGACTAACGTGGAAAGACAAGAAGGGAGCCCTCTCCATACTCAGGATCGGAGAACTCCTCCTCATCTGACTATTATCACAGGAGTATACGCCGCAAGACGGATGCGTATGATGCTGGAACGTCATAGGGAAACTACATGATCGATTATCGCTAGACCGCACGGATCGGTACCGAACCCCTCAGGGGGATCGGCACCGAGCCCTCAAACTAAGGGGGAAACTTACCTCCTATTGGAGGGAATAACTCTGGAAACGCCACGACCGATCAAGGTGCTGCAGCTCAGGCGAATGTGGTTGAACTGCAGTCGAGAGACGATGATAGGACTGCTACTTAGGAGATAGATTAAGAGCACACTGAGCCAAGCAACGTGGTGCGACCCGAAGGCATGGATCAGGTCATTTATGAGAGGTGGAACAGGACCACCACTTGGCAGCAACTCTTTAGACACCGGACTTAATAGCTATGATGAGACAGCTTGTAAAAGAGAGTCAAGGACTGACCAATGATGATTAAGGACTCTCCAGAAGTCATATTCCATTCATTGGCAACATCCTACATGCAAAGTATCCGTGAAGGTTTAATATGCCTACGATAACTACTTGTGCAGAAAAACCGACCTCAGGTAGCATATCATGATGTACGAGTGACACATGGACTCCGTATGAGCCACTGATGTAATCAATTGCAGATGTTTTCCCATTTTTTGGAAGGGGTTACGACTAGTGGTTCATCAAGCTACCACCGCGGTCAATTTCTTCATTCGATGAATTAGCAAGGAAGTTAATGGAGCAGTTTCACATGCACGTGGCTCATCCCAAAGATGTCATGTCCCTCTCCAACTTGATCCATGCACCAGGGGAGTCGCTGAATGATTATCTAGAAAGGTTTAATATAGCCGTTACAGAAGTTAGTAATCCAACAGATGATGTAATACTGATGGAACTGACTAAGGGAGTTGACCCTGATTTTGATTTTGGCGACTGGTTGGCAAAAAGCCTCCTTCTACATTGGACCGTTTTATGCGAAGGTAGCTCAATACCCTAGGAAGGAGGAGGCGAAGTGGTCCCGGAAGAGAGATATTACTGGCCCTAGCGCTGATGGAGTACAAAGTATTGTGGCAGTGAAATAGTCTGGAGATAGTTTCGGAAAAGGTGAAGTTAATATTCAAAACAAAGAAAATGAGCAAAGGAGAGGCGGTGATGAAAACCGCGATCGAAGATGGGATTCTGGGACAGGGAAGCCAAGGATCCTGACATTTGATACCTATACACCGTTGAACACGTCATTAGAGAACATCTATATATCAATTTGTAAAACTATGCAGTACAGAAAACTGCCTCCGAAAGAACCGATGAAGAAGTAGAAACTAATAGGGAAGTACTGTAGATTCCATGAAAGTTATGGTCATGCCACGACTGAGTGCCGCTGCCTCCGTGATGTCATTGAAAAGTTGATTTGTGAAAGAAAATTGCAACAGTTCTTTAAAACCTCCTAGGATGGAGGGCAGGGGACATCCAACCCCAATAGAGAACAAACTCTACCTAGTGATGAGGAACCTAGACGGATGGGAAAAAGGTTAGTCATTAACACCATTGTTGGAGGACCACATCCGGCCGATAAAAGCTGGAACAAAATGGAGTGTTACGTGAACGCTATAAGGCATATTGATATTGATTGTACTCGAACACAAACGACGGTGCTACGGCAAAGCAGCAGAGGACTATGACTGACGCGTGTTTCGGAGTAGAGATGCACACAAGGTGGAGGCCCCTTACGATAGACCCGATGGCGATCTCAACCATGATTGGCCACACCTTAGTAAGAAGGATTCCGATTGATTGTGGAAGTTCTATTAATACCATTTTCAAGAAGACATACGACCAGATGTTACTGGAAGCCAAAATTTTGAAACTGTGCAAAGCCCGTATTCATGGCTTTAATTGTATTGCTACTGAAGTGGTAGACTATGTCGAGCTACTAGTGGAATTAGGAGACGACAATTGGAGGAGAGTGCGGGTGCTACCGTTTTTTGTGATGGATGTGAACTCTTCGTACAATGCTTTTTTGGGCCAACCGGCCCTTGCTGAATTCAGGGCAGCTATCGCCCCTTGGTTTAATACTCAAATTCCTGACAGGGAATGGCATGGGAATTATTCATGGAGATCAGGCGACTAGCCGTGCCTGATATGCTGCTAAGTTGAGGGATGCTCAGTGAAAGGAAAAAGAAAAGGATGTGGAGACGTCCCTCTGCATCAAAACTAATAAAGCTTAGCAATAGCGTCCGAGCATTGGCTCGGGCACCACAGTCGGTTCTATAAAGATATAAATCTATGAGACAAGGAAGAGGGGCTTAAGGAATCCAAGGCTGCACCCACTATTTGACAATTGACATCACAGTCAGCTACGACGACCAATCGTTGGTCCTGATGGTCGGATCACAGCTTAGCGCAACAATGATGAAAGAATTGGTTGGATTTCTCTGGGCGAATCTTGATGTGTTCGTTTGGAACCATTTTGAAATGTGTGGAATCTTGCCAACCATAGCGAGCCATGCATTGAATATCAATCCGAGGTATGTCCCGATGAAAGAAAACTGGCGCAACATGGATCCGGAGAGATCTGCTGCGCTTAAGGAGGAGGTGGATAAACTCAAGAACAACGGGTCTATCCTTGACGCCCTCTACCCAAAATGGGTATCCAATCCTGTACTTATGAGAAAAGCTAATGGAAAGTGGAGGATGTGCGTTGACTACTCAGACCTGAACAAAGCGTGTCTGAAGGACAGCTTTCCACTTCCAAGGATCGACCAGCTGGTAGACTCGACCGCTGTACATGAACTACTTTCATTTATGGATGCTTACTTCGGATACAACCAGATCCCAATGCATGTCCTAGACCAGGAGCACACCAGCTTCATTACCGACCTGGGATTATACTGCTACATTGTGATGCCATTCGGGCTGAATGGAGCAACTTATCAGAGATTGGTCAACCGAATGTTCAAAGATCAAATCGGGTAATTAATGGAAGTATATGCAGATGATATGCTCATGAAGTCATGACGATCAAATGGCCACATCGATGATTTAGTGGAGATGTTCAGTGTTCTTCGGAAATATGGAATGAAACTTAACCCTTTGAAATGCTCTTTCGGCGTTA
This sequence comes from Allium fistulosum, assembly GCA_030737815.1. Lineage (NCBI taxonomy): Eukaryota > Viridiplantae > Streptophyta > Magnoliopsida > Asparagales > Amaryllidaceae > Allium > Allium fistulosum. The sequence continues at coordinate 1,471,059,859 of CM060902.1, forward strand.
TGTTAGGGCAATTCTTTGGTTTCATCATGGAATCGAAGCCAATCCCAAGAAGATCCAGGCGATAAGAGATATCCAAACACCGAAAACAATTAAGCTGGTGCAAAGAATAAATAGGAAGGTCATCGTCCTGAGTCAGTTCATCTTCATAGCCACCGATATGTGCATTCCCTTCTTCAACTTGATCAAAAGAGGGAAGTGGAACTTCGCATGGACGTAGGATTGTGTTGATGTGTTTCAAGCTCTAGTTTACCACTTAAAGAGACCCCTATCTTATCCAAGCCACTGGATCGTGAAGACTTGTACATCTATTTAGTGGTGTCGGTACATGCCATAAGCACCACACTGCTACGCGAAGAAAATCATCCAAAGGCCAATATACTATGTTAGCAAGCAGTTGACAGATGCTGAAAGAAATTATCCGAAATTGGAAAAGCTTGCATGATGCTTGTTGATTGCGTTAAGGGAGATCCGCCCTTATTTTCAGGCTCACCCAATCAATGTCTTCACCGACCAGCCGTTACGACAGTTCATACAACAACCTGAGACGTCTGAATGGCTATTAAAATAGAACATCGAATTGAGGCAATTCGATATCATTATCTCCCACGGAGAGCCATTTAGGGAAAGGTGTTTGCAGACTTTATACATGGATTCACTACATAAGATGACTCTCCTGAGAGCAGTGAAGAACCTACCATCGAATGGAAGATGTACATGGATGGAGCATCTAACGATCGACGTTCTTGCGCCGAAGTCATACTAGTCACTCCTTAGGAACGCTCGATCTGTTACGCCCTTAAACTCGACTTCTCTACGACAAATAAAGAAGCTAAATATGAGGCCTTGATCGTTGGGGTCAAACTTGCTAAGGAGCTGGAAGTACAAGCTTTGCAAATTTTCTATGATTCCTAGTTAATCGTGTGCCAAGTCAAAGGAGAATATCATGCCAAGGGAGCGCAATTTGCTTCTTACCTCTGCTGGATATAAGAGCAGCTAATTGATTCTAAGCATTACACTATTACACATATTCCTAGAGAATAGAATGAGAAAGCTGACTCACTGGCCAAGTTGGCCAGTTTCGGGGATGCTTTGAGCATTGACCAAATGGAGGTTGATTGTGTCTTAAAGACGGAGCCCCAAAAAGAGTCGCGGATGACTCTAATAAAAGATTATTTGCAAAGGGAAATCCTCCACGAACAGAGGAATTAAAAATGACAGATCCTCTATAAAGCTTCACGATGTTTGTACCAAAAATGGGCACAACACTCTTCGGAAGTTTTTGAAGAGATAAAAGTGAAGAAAGAAAATTAAAACTGAGGATTATCTAACAAAAACTCCAAATAACATAAATGTAAAATGCAAAGACAAGCGATTTAGAGTGGTTCGGCGTTTTGCCTACGTCCACTATGAAGTTTGATGATTTTATTGCTCGATACTTGAAGATTACAATTCCTTATAATGTAGTACAACTGATTTTTATTTGCTGAGTCTGAATATAAGGCAGCGGTGGTGATTTGGAGTAAATCTGGCAGAGTCTGGGCGCTCTTTAGCTCTTAAAAATGTCCGACTCCTTTTCAGAATGACCAGGGGCTCTATTTATAGGTGTAGGAGGCTGATATTTTGCCTAAATTTCGAGAGACCACTTCTGGCACGTGAGGGGGCCCACATGCCCGCTTTCAGGAAATCCGGGCCCACTTTGGGATCGATTCGATATCCATTCGAATCGATCAAGGAATTGTCCAATTGAGTTGGAATTTGGTGTGGACATTCTTCAACATGTGCTTAAGCTTCTGTGAAAATTTCATAGCATTTGGACTTACAGATCTCGAGTTATTGTCGATTCAAAATGGTGTTCCCTGAACTGTTCCTCTCGTTCGAATCGATACGATCGAATCGATCACTTCGAATCGATGGTGGCTCGTGGCTTCGTGATGACGTGGAGCGAAACTTTATCTTTGATCCGCTTTATTCGCCTATTTGGTCGAGTCGTCCCAGAGACTTCGCCGCTTTGACTCGATGGATTCGAAGGCTTCATTCCCAGATGGATTCGAATAGGAGCTTCGTCATATCGATCGCGACACGCTATGGTTGATCGATACGAAGCTGTTGTAGCAGGATGGATTCGAGCATACTGTTACCCATGGATTCGAAGGACTTCCAAGTTTGATGGTTACGAACCAGATGGAGGCGAAGTTCCCTTCCTTCCGATCGATGCGAATGCTTTCGATTCGAACTCCGGTTATACTGATGGATCCGAACTAGCGATGTCTTGGATGGATTCGAACATAAACCCTGCCGATGGATACGAAGGAGACGACATCGATGGATACGAAATTGTGGTCTTCCCCTTCATCTTGAATCGATCATATCTTGAGCATACAACCTCGGATCGACTTGAAACTTGGAACGTTGGCTTCCCTGGCTTTGCTTGTTATGTCTTGTTAATCGTGGCTCGATCCGGACTCGGACAAAATTCATCGATATCCATGACGAGTGACTCCTGGTCTTTAGTCAGTCCCTTGGTATCTCGGCCTTGCCAAAAGGCGGGATAACACACGATACATCCTTTAAGAAGGAATCATGTACATAAAGGGTTTTTTCGTTCCCCTGCTTCGGTGTATCGCCAATGATGAAATCAATATAGTATTAAGAGAAGTCCATGAAGGAGAATGTGGTGGTCACACCTAGGGGAAAACCTTAGCGAAGATGATACTTCACTATGGTTATTACTGGTCAACTGTCAATCGAGATGTAGCTGATTACGTTAGACGATGCGATAAGTGCTAGATATTCGCAAGGATTTTAAGAGCTCTGATACCAAGCTGCAACGACCCCACCACGATATCCAGTTTAGGAAGAACATTACAAGTGATGTCGTTTGAAAATCTGGAGAATACGGCTTGTTAAGGGTGATCGAATGTGAATGTATCTTTATACTAACACTGACACGTCAAACCCCACTGACGGAGATTACTCAAATGTCCGTCCATGGCCGTTTTCCATATAGGGTATTAACATCATCGGCTCCTTGTCGATTTATAAAGGTGAGGCGAAGTACGCCATCATAGCAGTCGATTACTTCACTAAATAGGCCAAAGCTGAACCATTGGCTACGATCACTAAGAAGAAAGTAATCAAATTTGTTGTTCGAAACATCATCTGTCATTTTAATCTCCTTCGAAAAAGCATAACTGACAATGGACCTAATTCGATAGTGCTAAATTCAAAGACTTCTGCAGCCGGTATCATATTAAGAAAATATTTGTGGCAGTTGCTCACCCTCAAGTTAATAGACAGGTCGAAGCTGTTAATAAAATCATAAAGTCCATTTCGAAGAAGCATTTGAAAAAGGCTAGAGGCAAGTGGGTTGCTGAACTCCTGTTAGCTCTATATGCATACAGAACCACCCACAAGTCCACGACAAGCCACACTCCGTTCGCCATTGCCTATGGCTCTAAAGCCATGATTCTTATAGAACTTAAAGCCCCTTCTCATCAAGTGACTTACTATGACCCTAGAGTAAACACAGATCTCCTTTTGGAATCTCTAGATATGGTCGATGAGAAGCGCAAAGAAGTTGACTTGAGAGCAGCTGCACACCGAGTCGTCTGGTACTACAGTGCTAAAGTCCGAGCTAGAACCTGTGAAATTGGCGATTTTAAACTGAAATGGATCTTTCCTAGCCCACCAACATGGGTCTGAGATGGGAAGGACTGTATATCATCAATCAGAAGCTTGGAGATGGAACTTTTAAGCTAACGACTATCGATGGCATTGCACCCCCTAGAGCATGGAACAACGAGCATCTACGATGCTATTTCACTTGATTTTGTTTTCTTCATTTGTATTTCATTCAGAATTTGCTTTTGCATTTTAGGGCCATGTAATAAGACAGACTCTGTCGCTTTCTCTTTTAGTTGGTAATAAAACTTAAAGTTTCTTTTATATCTATGAATTGTTCGTGCTTAGTATAAAAGTTGTGATATACGACCGACTTACATCTACGTATGCCTAATATAGACCAGCAAGTACCTTGAGTCTGGTGCCAACCAAGTTTTCGAGTCCGTGATCAGATTGATCAAAATGAACTTGACTCGACCATTCATCCGTTAAATCTCGCAAATAATCTGATAGGCTGAGTATGAAACATAGAACATATGCGACTCGACCATTCGTTATCTAGCTTCGTCCCCCGATTCGACGGGAGGGATGTAAAGTAAAAGTGAATGTGATGCGATCGACCACTCTTCGACTTATTTTCATGACTTAGGGGAAAAGGAATTAACCAAGGAAAATGTGGTTCGACCCTTTACCAAAACAACAACAGTCTCCAGAGTGTGGGCTGGAGTGCAAACATCCAATGGGTGGAAGAACCGCCCATCAACTAAATCTAGTCCCCAAAGTGTGGATAAACAAATGAATGATTGCGACTCAACTATTCATTCGCCAACTCTGACCTGAGCCTAACATGAAGAGTACAAACTCACAATGGATGGGATTCGACCGTCAACGAGCTATCTCCACTAACTCAAGACTGGGGGCGGGAATAAAATCACTTAACTGCTTAATATGACAGTGTAATACTATGGCTTGTGCCTTATGTTTGATACGACTCAAGGCCATGACTGAACGGAGGCCTTGAGATGAAATTATCGGATCGACGTCCAAAGAAACGGGCGACCGAATGACGTTACAACTTAAACGACGAGCGACGAATTACAAGTACACTAAATGGAAAACATAATAGGTCGAACACTTAAAAGAATTCACACAAAAAGTTAAACTGAAATTAAAGAAGTTTTTACTTACAAGCAAAAACTTGGAAAGTTAAGTACAAGTTTATTCCTAGAATTAGAAACCAAAAGCAGAGCCATACCCGCACAATCACGGCCAACAAAAAGAAACTAGCTACCTAGCTATACATAACCCCAACCGAGTCGACGGTTATTTCTTGTCCTTCTTGGACTTTTTTGAGGTAAACTCACTAGAGGTCTCACCCTTTCCTTTCCCCTTCGACCTTCCTCCACCTTTTCCACCCTTATATGAAATACTTTTAGAGACATAAACGGAAGCAGTCTCATTTTGGGATCGGAAGGGTCGACCTTTTCAGGGACAATACCATCGGGTAGTATGACTTGGAGTAGAGTGACATCTTCCTCGACACACTCTCTCTTGGCTTACTTGTCCAGCTCTTCCTTCTCAACGCGCTCCTTCAAGCCGTGCTTGACCATGTGCTCAGAGGCATGTGTCACCATGACATCATCTGTTTCGTCCTAGGCCTGTTGATCATCGGTCTTTTCTTCATTTAAAGCCCCTATAACTTCATCATCTGGGTCGGGATTCTCAGTGGATTGGATTATTGAAACCATCTGCGTAGTGATGACCGCTGTAGACTCCATGGTCAGTGCCTCCTGTCCTAAGATAACAATGGATGTAGAAAAACCTGCAATTTCACAAGGTTCAATGTGTAGGCTCGTGACTTTTGTGCCCAAGATGTAAACCTTCTCAAACGTCGGGGAGGTGAGAGATATACCTTCACCGGATTGGCCTTCGATCGAAGCTGGAGTGCCGCCTTCAAGAATCGGATATAGCCCAAAAGACTTGTGGGTTTCAGGATGATTTGGATTGTAGCCGATCTCCTTTTCAAGGGCATGAGAAGCTGAGGCACTAGTTTCCTGACTTGTGAGAGGGTCTTGAGAGCCAGACCCGGAGGCTTCATCGCCATCCTTTCCCTTCTCGGTGATCACTAGGTCATGGAGTAAACTAAGTCGAGCAGCCTTGAGTTCCTCAGGCTCTTCATCGCGTAAGATTTCACGCATAAACAGCTCGTCATCAACCTTGGCGCTACCAAGGGATTTCCTCTTCAACCCAACAATATAGTCTCAGGATTCGATTAGCTACTCAAGGTACCCCTCTCCAAGGAAGCAAAGGTTGTGGTTCATGAGGACACTTACGTTGTAATATATTAGTATAGGATCAAAATCATCATTTATCTCTATTTGACCAGCCTTCCTAGCTTCCTCTTTGAGGGTCTCTATTTGCACAAGTTGTTTATCAGCCTCAATCTTGGTCAGGCGAGCCTCGACGGTTTCCTTGCAATATCTTTGGGACTCCAGTTGAACCTTAAGTTTCTCCTGTTTCTCCTTCTCCAGCAACTCCTCAATCTGTCAAATATGAAGGGCCAGGGGGTCATTATCTTTTTTCAACACGTCCTTTTCCTTCTACAAAATGTCCTTCTCAAGTGCTAAAGTGCCACTGCGACGAATAGCGGTATCCGGTTCAGCTTGGTGTACTTTCATCAAATGTTCTGCTGCTTAATAAGATTCGCTGGCTCTTTTCTCAGCATCGACCAGCTTTGTATTCAGCTCCTTGACTTCTTCATCCAAGTGTTTGATGGTGTCTTTATCGTGAATCGCTTCTAGAGTTAAGCGATCAATCTTATACTTTCTTTCCATCGACACTTTGAAAATCCTTTCAACCACATGTTGAATCGTGCCATGCTGGATGTTCGTTGACATAAGGGAGCACCTTGTCCTTAGCCTCTGGAGGAATCGGATGCAAAGTAGGAACAAAGTTGAACTCATCAAAACATAACTTAGGAAATGTGGCCTTGAGCTCGGCCATCTTCTCTGCAGCAGTGGCATCGAGAGTAGTTGGGGCTAATAGGGACCGTTTGTTATGCTATGAGAAGAAGTATCAAAACTTCCTACGCCAGTCTGGCGTTCAAAAGATCGCCAGGTGCCGGAAGAACCTGAATGTTACTCAGGTGGTGTAGCCGGAGTAGGGGCGTGAGGTAATGATTTTCCACTACTATAAACAGTGGGCTATGGATCGGTACTCTTATATGAGAAGAATGGGATGTTGACTTGTGCCTGGATGACGAATCCTTGGATTGGTGGCTTCTGTTCTTATCCTCCCTTCTGTCATGGCCTTCCCTTTCCTGGTCAAGCTATCGACCAAAGTTCGGACTTCGACTGGGCCCAAAATAAGACGGCTGAGAATATGATGATTTCGTCAAGCGATCATAGTTACGAGAGCGCCTATGGAACCTGTGAATAAGATAAAGATGCGTAAGAATCACCGAAATTAAAGATAGATAGGTGTCATGCGATGCGGTGCACGTGATTGTGAGTGTACTAGTATCCCCTTGATAGACCGGGTATTGGAGCTTTGCTAGCCAGAGTAATCTCTCCCATTCTAGTTCGAGGAATGTCAGCACCAATTCGAATAGGAGAGTCGGGCCCCACAAGGCCCATATTAGCAAAATCATAACTTCCAACATTTGCTTTATCGGGATATTCAACCATCCCTCGAATAAATTTTCTGGAGGCAAGGAAGTGGATTGATCAACAGCAGTACTGGCTGGCTTAGGTTGCTTGGCAGTTTGCCCTTTGTGAAGCTTTTAGATGAGCTTCTTCCCTTTTCTCTTCTTTAAAGTAAGGAGCCGCGTATCTTGAGATGACCTGTCTATAGGCTCGTGTCTTGAACCCCCGTCATCGCGACCAGGCTTATTAGTATTGTCCCTTATTTTTCCTTCTTCGGCATCATCCTGAGCCTCCTCGACGGGGGGCACAACATGATTAGCATCGCCACCTCCCTATTGAGCAACGCCTCTTCTTCCTCTCACTTCCTCGTCGACATTTTGTGTTAACCCGGTGCTATGAACCACTTCTAACCAGCCGAAGGTGAAGAGACGCTCATCGGTAATAAGGGAACTAACATCTCTATCTTCTAGTGGTATATTCCTGAGCTCAGCGGCTGCCTGTGAATAACTATCACTGATGGGATGTGGATAGCTACCTGCAAGATTAAAAGAGCCGCTTAGTTCAAGGTACTACTTGGATACAATCACACATAGTTGAGTAAAACGACACCTACGTCCTTCCAGCCATCATCCCGCGAAGCTAGGCGGGAATCGCATATAAAAGCACTCATTCTTAAAGGCACTTAGCTTATTCCAAGCACCATTCATGACTTGATCATTACTGATTGACTCAAGAAATATATATGAGAGGCTTCCCTTTCGTCGCTTGAAATTGAAGATGAACCGAATGTCCTCCGAAGTTGGTTCACGATATAAGAATTCAAGGAATATCATATATGTACATCAAAGAAATACGTAGCTATGCGAATGCAACTGGGCCGGAGCCAATCTAAAATGATGTAACATCTTCCAGATTAATTGATTAAAAGGCGGGACACATCCTGCCCAACACATATACCTGTTACAGGCGGTATATCCTTCTAAAGGTGAGTGAGCTCTATAATCACGAGACATGACTCGTACATCCTCATACGGGATCCTATGTTTGATGCAAAGCCCGTGAAGAGAAGCTCATCGACTCTCGAAGCCACAGAGTCTTCTACATCTTCTAAAAATATAGCATCTTCTAAAGTGTCAGGAGCTGGATCATCTTCTGCTTCTGGATTCACAGGAACCTCATGCACTTGTTGAGAGTTTTTGGGTTGTTCTGATTGATTGCATGGAGTGTGCCGAATAGTTATTGCGGAGCTGGACTCATCATCAGAATCACTGTGCGAAGCAGTCTGTTCAGTATCCATAGCAGCTAAACTCTCCGAGTGTTTGGAACCCATAACTATCAAACTTAGTAGATACCATTGTTAGAGAAAGAAACTTGTCCCCCTTTGTAAAGTGTAAACTAGTGCGGTGTGGTGCGGTGTTATGCATTGCAATGATAAACAGTTCAAAATTAAAATGACAACTATGATGAGACTCTTGGATTCGACCGAAGTGACCGTCATCACTGACCATCCCGACCGACTTTCACGTTGATGGATGTGGATTTTATCTAAGTTGTAGGATCAGTTATCGGCGTATTGAAGTCCGATATTTACATTTGGGTACATATGAGCGTCCAAATCTATTCAAGGCATATGTTACAATCCAAGTTCACATTCAAGTTCTATGTCATATGCATGTGCATTCAAGTCTAAGTACTCGAATCATGTTCAAGTCCGGAGTCACACACGTTCATCCCAAAGTCCAAGTATGCAATTATGTGTATGTGTTCGAGTTCAAGTTCAATAGCTGAAAACGATTGAGTCACCCTAGGCAAAGGGGTCGTACCTAATCCATCACCTAGGCAGCGCTCCCTTATGCCATTTCGAACTCCAAATGCCCACAACCGATCCCTCCTTACTGACCGATCCCTCAATCCAAATCACACCGATGCCTCCATTTCAAAAAACAACTGATCCCACGCTTATGTGCAGCTACATCTCATCTCTCCTCATATCCACGTCGATCGCCTTCCATTACTTCACTTTAGCTCCACGCCATCGACCGATCCCAATGCTTGCTGCTCCTCCGCTTCATCTCCCTCATACCAAACTGATCTCAACATGTACACTCACACTATACTACCCAACCCTAAGTTCACAACGTGATTAACCCCATGGTTTCATCACAATCAAAATCGCCATCCACTTGAGTACCTACCTTAAATACGTATATAATAGGCCAGGTGGATTGGAGATTTAAGGGTGGATATGATATTGGGCTCGAATTCAACCACATTCAAATTAATCAAAGTGGATGAAGATGTGGTCTAAGATGGAGGCGTAGACATTAGAGAGGATAAAGTAGCGGATCGGTGGTTAAATTCGTGGCGGTTGGTAGATTTCTCAAATTTGAAGATTCTAATGGTGGAAGAAGCAAAGGGTTTGGCAACAAAGATAATGAAAGTGAAAGAGGGATTAGGTAGATGAACGGGTTATATACTCAAACATGTGATGGTATATACGGCTCGTTTCCTTAAAGCCTGAAATTGGCTACTCCATATAGGTGAAGGAATCGGACCCGATCCCTTACCTAAGGGATTTATATCGATCCCTTACCAATAAAAAATACATAATAGTAATAAAAAAACAATGCAATTGTATTTGAAATACGTGAAACTGGCAATGACCCATAAACATGTGAACGTGTTCGAGAGCCATTAACAAAGTGTGTACATGAACGTGCACGTGTGCATACCCAACATTTGATTTCTTGGATCGATGGAAATTGGATTCTAACTTGGATTTCATGGAAAAGAAGTCACTATCAATAGCCGAGGCCTACTTACTTGATCGACAAGCTCAATATAAAACGAGCATAGATAAGACTGAGGATTACACTCTAGATTTATATTGAATAATATTGACCAAGCGTCGCGACAAATAAAGAGAGATGCGACTCTTTGGAATGACAACTCGATGGAAGGATAATGACTGTTTAGGAAGGTGAATGGAATCCTTTTCGACGACTCTAATTTGCTTTGATTCAAAGCACATCATGTTTTAAACAAGACGTACTTTGAGAGGCAAGTGTTATTTGGCCTTTTGACCCGGTTATATCCAGACTGATTGGACAAGTTAGACTCGAAGATAGAGAGGTGATCATGGAGTCCAAAGATCAAGCATAGACAATGGTATGAAGCAATGAGCAAGCGAGATCAAGAGACAAACTCTCCAGAATGTCCTAAGTATAGATAAGTGTCTCCCCTAGGCAGGGGATCGATACCTATCCTTTCTCATATGTAGGGAATCAGATCATATCACTATGGCTATGAACAACTTGAATCAGCAGTTCAACTCAACTAAAATCGATCGATATCTCCAAAAACATGTAAGCAACTATGCAAAACAACTTTGAAAAAATGAAACTAGCATAGAGGGGACCCACCAGAGGGACCGCGAGCTACCACATGGCCGTATGAACTGATCGGTGCCGATCCCCTATCATTGGGAATTGGACCGTGAAATTTTTTAGGTGACCTTGTCTACATTGTGAGATCCTACTGGCGAAATTTAAGGAAGATATTCAGTCATCTTCCTTTATAAATACAACGACCATTCTCCATAAGGGGGATCCTTCTTTCAACGGCTAAGGCTCTGCCATGACTATTCTTTATTCTTGTACTACTGGATCCCAGCTGATCCAAATCTCTTGTAATCAAACAACTAGTGCAAGATTAATAAAAGAATCAAGTGGACGTAGGCCAAGATTGCCGAACCACTATAAAAATTTGTGTCTGATTTACTTTTTCTGCTCTGTTTTAATTTCATTCTTCATTTAATCTCTACTAGAACTCTGTTGGGTGTTTGTGACCAATTTTGATGCAAACAATTTTTATATACGTATAAGCACAAAATTATATTATTTTAACAACTTCAAATTCAAAACACATATGCATTGAGTAAAACTTCACTAATATTTTTCTCCTATTATTTCTTGCTTTTTATATATCTCTCTTTTTAGTCCATATAAACTCACATCAAACTATAATTTTTCTTGTCGGACTAAAAAATCATTTCATATAAAATCACTCAAACCATACCCAAATAACCATCCGATCAGTTAACTCCAAATATCAGTGGCAAGCTTATCATTAAAATATCTATTAAATAATAGTAAAGCAGAAGAAATTCGAGCTCTCTTATTAATCGTGGAAGCTTTCTCTACTCTCCTCAATTCTCTCTCTAGATGTTTTAGTTTTAAATTTTATAATTTATCACTTTATAGTTATTCTACTAAACTTCTAATGCAAATTTATAATCAAATGCGTACTTTTAAAATTTTCTATAATGATTCACAAATGTCTTCTTAGTTCTCTTCTAATATTTTACATTTAAGTCCATACATTTAAATTAATCACGTAATTAAAATTTTAAACCGTTTGATAAACTCAGTTAACTAATATTCGATACGTCATGTAAATCCTAAAATATGACAATTTCAATTGTATACCATAGTAGCATCAACAAACTGGTAAAACAAAATTTTCATTTACATACAAAGGTATGTAAATCACATAACATAAATTATATACATTAACAATAGTAACAAAATTATTTTATAATTTGTTTATCTCAATGAAGTTATCGTACATTGCACTGAAAAAAAATATTTTTAGTTTAAACACCTATATTTTAAATTTCCATAGTTACTTACAAAACCTTCTCAATTCTCTTCTAATATTTTTACTCATATCCATGCATTTAACCAATTATGTGATCTTTATTTTAAATCATTCAAATAAATTCAATTAACTAATATTTATTAATTCATCTAATAAATCTTAAAATATGCCGATTTATATATGCATACAACACTCATATATATAAGTGAAGATGATAAAATTGTTATTTTTATTCATATATAAAGATATATGAATCGCATAACATAAAATGTAAACATAAACAATAATATATTTTTAATTTTTAGTTCATTTATCTCAAAAAAAAATATCATACAACTTTTAAAGGATAAATTTATATTTTACAACATTAGGATGTGGAAGCACGGATTACTCGAATACAAATTAGGTTATGTCAACATTCTTATTTTTAACATGATATTAAAACTTACCCAACTCATAAGTCAAATTAACGCTACAAATTTCTTTCTTTTTTTCTTTGTATTTTTTTTTTGCAAATATTGAAGTTGTAAACATGGCATTCGTACAACAACGTGAAATTTATGATTAACTACCAAGTTAAAAAAAGGTTTACTAATTGAAATATCAGATAATGAATAGGGGGAATTATTTTAAAGGACAAAGATTTGTATATTTTTTGCCTCAAGGACACAACCTCAATATTTTTACCATAAGGACAAACATTTTTCTAAAAATTATTCGTAAGGACAAATATTTTTCAAAATTATTCATAAGGACAACAAAACTGCTACCAAACTAAAAACTGATACTTAAAAACTGCTACCGATAACTACAAACTGATACCATCAATGACTAAAAACTGATACCTAAAGAAAGTTGTCCTTCAGGATAAAATATTGAAGGTCTGTCCTTGAGGCAAAAAAGTTGAAAATTTTTGTCCTTGACAATAATTTCCTGTAATATGAATAAGGGTTCATTTCCAGAAAAGTTGATCCTAAGATGTTCTTTTCAACTACAACTACATACAAAGCTCTTCTAATCTTTTTCCCAACTTTCTAACATTCACCTCCATATATTAATTAGTTAAGTTGATCATTGATTTAAAATATTTAAATATATTCACTTACGTAATATCAATATTTCGTCATAAATCATTAAAATTGTATATACAATATTCATATTAATAGAAATGGTAAATTCAATGTTTTCATCCATTTATATAAAAAAAATACACGTATTCACTTACAGTAACACCTCCACCCAGAACCTCGGCAACGCAACAATAAAACCCAATCAGAAAACCAAGAGAAACAACAAAGTTTATTCAACCAAGAGTTCTCGGTATAAACTAGATTTGATGACACAACATCAATTTTCAGGAAAGCAGCGAAAGACATTGAGAGGCTTTGGTTGCAGCATCGTCATCCAAATCAACTTCAAATTGGTTCCAAGCAGATCCAGACGCGAGCAACTCTAGATCTAACGGCGGCATCGTTTCATATCAGAACGGCGTCCGATGTCAGGCAATATCAAACTTCACTGAGTAGTCATCACATTGACCTAAAAAGCACCCACCAAAACTCATGACAACGACGACTTCAGATTTTCAGGCGAGCACAGCTTTAGATTTAGATTGGCGATGTCATCTTCAAACACGGTGTTAGAATCAAGCACGCAATAGGAATTGACGGCAAGTGAACTCGAGATCCAGAAGCAAGCAATGCAAGCGGTTCTAGATCCGGCACTCTAGCCTTTGTCTGCTTTCTAGAACAACATGGGTGAGGCCTTTTTTTTTTATTGAGGAAGAGATTGTTTCGTGGCTCGAATTTTCGAAGAAGTGTAGTAAAGTTTATTTTTATAACCAGAAAAGAAGACGTCAAATTTATAAGGGAATTTTTACGTTAGGGATCCTCGTGAAATTTTATTAGCATTTGAATACTCTTTTATTTATCGCAGGTTCATTTTTATTTTGTTTTGTAATTTTCATTTTAATTTGGAACTCTAGAGTTATCTGGGATTGAACTATAAGGATTGTAGATTAGAGATTCTTAACTTGGGGATGAAATGTTGGCAGAGTTACTAGACATATGATAATCACAGCACGTAGTATAAGTTTATAGATGTTATAATAGTTCGAATATGTAAACTTTAGTAGTAAGTTTGAGGGTAGTAATAGAGACTAATATGTTAGTAGTCGAAGCTAGGTACATCTATCTGTCGGTTACTTTTTCGCATTATTTATTGGTTATTTGCTAAATATTTTAAGTACCTTATTCAACTTTCCCTCCAGATTATATTGGACGATCCTAAAAAGTAATATCAGAGCGATGTTACTAGAAGAAACTTTTAGACATGTCTAGTTCTACTAATGCTTTTTTGAGGGTCAATCCATAACTAAGCCACCTATGTTTAACGAAAACGATTATGCATATTGGGAAGATGGAATGAAAATTTGTTTGATATCACTTGACTTTGAGGTTTGAAATGTAGTAAAGCTGCTGGACCTGTAATGAATATAAATGAATAAGAATTGCTAAGTCCATTGATAAATAGAATGAAATGATAGAAAACTTTATGCTTCACATGCTAAGGCTATGAATTCTCTTATATGTGCTCTTAACAAAACTGATGTTAACTGTTCTTCTGTCTCCATAATGTCATTCCTGGCAATCAGTTGATAAAATTCATCAGCATAGTCATTCACAGACTTCGTTCCTTGTCTCAAGTTCTGCAACCTCTGATACATAAGCGATTGATAATTATAAGGTAAGAATGTCGCTTTCATCAATTTCTTCATCTTCTCCCAAGATTCAATCTTTGACTTCCCCATTCGTTCACGTGTAAGCTTGGTTTGCTGCCACCATGCCAAAGCTCTACCCCTCAGCCTCGTAGCAACCAACTTCACTCTACGATGTTCTGGAACTTCTTTAAAGTCAAAAATCTCCTCAACATTAGCCACCCAATCTAGAAACTCCTCTGCTTGCATACCACCCTTGAATTCAGGAATTTCTGTCTTCATCCCCGATTCCCACTTGTGATCATACTCAGAATAGTTTCTTCCTTGACCTCTTCCTTGAACACTACCACCATCATATTCCTCTTCAAAATCAGATGCATAACGATGTCGATTATGACCACCAACATCTCTACTACCATTGCGTCTTCCACCTTCATCCCTTCTATCTACGTTCCTCCGTTCACGATCATTCACGTTCCTCCCACGTCCTTGATCATTTTCAACACTTCTGTCTCGATTAGAATGCGGTGAGACTCTACTTCCCCCATGGTTAGATTCAGGTGAAACCCTTCTCCGATTTTGATTCATTTCCATCATAAGCCTCTCTAACCGACCAATTCCTTCATTAAGCTTCTGACTAAAATTCTCATTGATTCTTTGCTCCATTTCATCAGCTTCTTCTCTTCGATACAAAGCTTCTACGTTTTGGTGGCGATTAGCTCTTCTTGGCGGCATACTTGAAAACTTCACAAATTCTTCAACACTTCAAATTCAAACACTATTCGGACTTTGATCCAAAATGAAACGGATCGAAAACTTCCACTTTGTAGCAAATCGCGATGAACACGATGGACAAAGTTTCGGCCTCCAATGCAAATCCGATCAAACAATCTTCGAACAATGATGACTCTTCTTCCTCTTACTCTCGGCCTCACTTGCTTACCACGGCCCAACTTCAAAATGATTAGGCTCCAAGTCTCGATCTAGCTATGATTGGCTAGAACAAGCTCTGATACCAAACTGGCGCAGCGGAAATTACAAAAATGATGTAGTTCGTTGAATGTAGCAATCGGTGGATTGGAAGATGCTGAAATGCCCAAATTCGTTGATCCGAAGATACCGAATTCTAGCTATCCTGAACTCGTTGATCGCGCACGATACCGGGTTCGAAGATCTTCAATTCTTCAAGCGTTGATCAAGCGCACTTGATTCCGCGAATCGGCTTCTACAATCGTTGAATCGAGCGCACTCGATTATCCGAAAGAGGAGATAGGAGATTACACTCAACTACCAATTTGGAATGAAAGCACAAAGCAATCAAAAGAGAATTTTATTCAATATTCAACAACCTTTACAAATGAAACAACTCGCCTATTTATAGGCTACAACACGCAAAAACAACAAAATTTCCTAACTCCTAAGTCGGTTCCGACTTATCAATGTCTCCGACTTAACATAAGTCGTATACGACTTACAACACAAAGTACAGAAAACTTAAAAATATTACAAGTACTTAAGTCGGTTCCGACTTATCAAAGTCTCCGACTCAACATAAATCGTACACCACTTTCAACTCAGCAGAAGACAGACGACTTATTACAACACAGTTTGACGACATACGACTCATAACTGAATGACTTAAATCAAAACATACGACTCAATGTATCTGTACAAACGACTCACGACTTACAATCAGACGACTCATCCTTATCAGCGACTTAAGACATCAACGGGTCAGATTAAAGCGGCAGGAGATTCCACGGTTTCAGGTTCCAGCGCCTCAATATAGTTCGACTTAACTAAGTCGTAACTCGGTGCCGACTCATCATCTTCCTTAAGTCGTGGCCGACTTAACACTTGTGCATTCTTCCTTTGAACTGCTCCTTCTGTATCTTTCTTGTTAAGTCGTGGACGACTTATAGCATCTTCCTTAAGTCGAAGACGACTTATATCCGCTTCGTTAAGTCGCAACCTCGAAGCAACTCCCCCTTTGTTTTTCCAGTTGAGTCGTGGACGACTCATCACCGCCTCCTTGAGTCGCGTACGACTTACGCTTTGACGACTCATCATTGCTTTCTTAAGTCGGTTACGACTTATGCCTTCACCCCAGTTGAGTCGGTCACGACTCATGCACTTAACTCGTAGATGACTCATAGCTCCTTCCATAAGTCGCCTACGACTTATGCCTTCATCTCCAGCTTGAGCTACATCATCCTCCCCATGTTGAGAGAAATTCGACCTCGAATTTGCACACTCTTCATCCCCAACAAACTCATCCCCATGATATGGTACGAGATGCTTAACATTGAATACGTCAGACGTATACACATCATCTGGCAGCTTTAGTTTATAAGCATTTTCATTGATTCGTTTCACAACTTCCACCGGACCAATTTTCCTGGCTTTCAACTTGTTGTAAGCACCCACTAGAAAACGATCTTTCGTTAATACTACATAAACCAAATCGCCTTCATGAAATTCAACATTTTGTCGTTTCAAATCTGCAGATCGTTTATATTTCTCATTTGCTTTCTCTAATCGCTCTTGAACAACTTTATGACATTCCGTCAGTCCTTCAACAAAATCAGCAGCTTTCTTAATTGTCCCCTTTGATTGTGGCACTACCGTTAAGTCCAACGGTCCCTTCGGTAAGCTCGAATATACTATCTGAAATGGACTGAACCCAGTACTTCGATTCATAGCATGATTATGAGCAAACTCTGCCTGGCATAACTTCACATCCCAACTCTTCAGATTGTCTTGAACAAGACACCTCAACAAGTTTCCCAATGATCTGTTAACCACCTCAGTCTGTCCATCCGTTTGCGGATGATAAGCACTACTAAACTTCAGCTTTGTTCCCACCATTTTCCACAAACTTAACCTGTGACGCCCCACCTCTATGCTCATAATAACAAAGAGTATTAAAAGAAATACTGTCTATTATTACGAAGAATAAGGCTGGATAGGAGCGACCATCCATAATTGGCCTTACACTAACATTGGTTATCTCGATAGGAGTGGTACATTCTTTTTATTTTTCTTCTATTATTTATTTACTCCCATCGACACACCCAATACTAGTATAAAACGAACTACGACGGTTCATAATAGTTTAGGACATTAGATATAACAATAACACAGATAATATAAATGCGGAACACAGATAAAAACAAAAGTCTCAGATATATATAACTGATGTCAGTTAATACATAGTTGACACTATACATATGATACAACTACAACTGTCAACTCTAGAAGTTATATATACAAGTACATTATCGACTAATATACATGAATACATATCATTCTATACAATGACACGACTACTACAAAATGACTCTGACAACTTCAGAAGATGTGAAAAGTCTTCATATCCTGAACCGCCACTCAAAGAAGAAAATCTACAACCTGAAATAACTCGGGTCTGACCCGAGTATTACATTCAAAAGAAAATAATACCTAGGTCAGTCTAATTCAAACCAGTTTATTAGTGCATATAGGCAGTAATAATTTAAATAGACGACAATCACAATAATTCCCGTCTATCCGATTCTTTAAACAAAGAAACCGGATAACGGTCAATATAACACTTAACAGTGTTTAACAAAAATCAGCAGATTTAAATCATCAACAGAGATAAATAAACAATTTATCAAATCGACTAAATCAATTTAAAGCTGTCAAATCTGATAGGGCTGCAGTACACGCACGCGTGTACCGCCTCGCCACTATCGTAAGAGATACGCGCAAACTCAATGAAAGTCACAAATGATCACCAGGTCAAACCCCAAAATCGGGTTCAACTCAGGTGATAACAACAATGTATTTCAAATAAATGGTCATGACAGCTAATTCATATACAAGCTACCTCACACAACTGTAAATCAAAAATTGTAGCCACCACTAGATATGAAGATAGTATGGTCAAGGTAACCTGAAGTGCTACCAAACCACCAAATCAGATAAATGGTGATGGTGATAAGAATGAAGCAATTCCAGGTTTCTACAAAACTCAATAATTCGAAAATCATAGTGCAGACAAACTCAAATGCACAAAGATGATATATACCCCTTAGACTTCAAGTCTGGCATGAACCAAATGCAACCGGAAACTCCAAAACTGCAGACATGAAGACTGCAGTTCCAAACATCACATACTCATATGCATGCAGAATCATTAACTAGACCAGAACTATATAAATGCATCTCGTAGACATCAAGTAGATGAACCAGTGCACTTGACAATGAATCACCAACACGCATATACATACAGACATATGTACGTATGGTGATAAACAGGTTTAAAACAATTGAGACAGTAAGGGCATATATGCAACCAGACTTCAACTCGAGCAGTGGACAGTGGACTTCTAACGAACAATGCTACATATGCAAACTTCAAAAGGTACTAGACCCGAGTGAATCAAGTGCAACAAAATACAAGTGTCGACCAGGCTACCCATTCAAGTGTAAGTCTTAAGTAATCATGGATAATATATCCTGAAACAACAGTTATAAAAAGATACATATCAAGTATGCTACAGGCATGTCGAAGCCAATAAGCACGAAGGAAGGAATCAATGTCAGGGCACAAATGTAACATGGTCAAAGTAAGCACAAAATTGCAACTTGGCAACATTTAAAGATGCAGCAACCAATAAAACAAGCAAGCAGGAACCTTCAAATATATGCAGAGCCATTACAATAGAAGTGAAACAAAATATCAATGCTACATGAAGACATGAGTGTCAATACCCAGTGACATGAACACAACATATACTACACATCCCAAAACCAATGCATCAGTGAAACAAGATCAAGGAGGCAACAATTTCGAACCAAGTCCAACACTATCACAACCTAAGTCAAGTTCAACCATCAGGTTGTATGTGCACAAGATAAGGGACGAAGCACTGTCAAACAGTTTTAAGAGTCGCGTCTATCCAAAAATTCAAATCAATGCTTCAGGAATGAATACTACGATGGCCAGAGATAAAACTCACAGGGGCTAGAAATCAAGGTCATACTTCACAGTGAAGTCAGATGGAATGGACATGCTATAGTCGAAATCATTAATCACCCAGTTGAACAAAGTCAAAATCAACAGAAAACGATCAGGGAAGTAGCCATGGAAATCAAACTCAATTATCACACAAATGCCAAGACTGATTTTAAATAAGGCACTGCCAAAATCAAACCAAATCCACATCAATGAAATCAAGTCGAAGCCGAAACAACGAAAACGAAATAAGCAGATGAGGTCGAAGAATTTGAATTAAATGTGAGTGATGAATTCACTCACCTTGACTGACGAAATCAGATGGAGCCATGCTCGAAAAGGAGGATCGATCAACGATGGTTGGCGCCTTCGATTTGAACAAGCCCTAGATCTCGAGCGAATGCAAAAATCTCCTTCGTTCGCCCTTCTGTTCTTTCTGCTTTGCGAGAGTAATCGGAGGAGGAGGAGGAACGAACGAGCTAGCCCAATTTCGAATGAGCGATCGCCTTCTTTCCTCTTCGATGTCTAAGCCCTAGTTTCGCCGAGAAGACGAGCGAGAGACGTGGCTTCCCTTTTTCATTTCTCGTTTTTTTTTGATTTTTTTGGAACTAGGGTTCGAACTCCAGAAATAAATAAAAAAAGGGGATCGGGTTTTAATAATATAAACGGGCCGGCTGACATAAAGATAATGATTTAAAACCCAACAAAATTTTCTTAATCATTTTTTTTTTTTTTTTTAAAAGATTCCGACTCGATTAGAATCCACACTAGCAATTAACAATGATTTAATCGTCATTTATAAACTGACGCAAAAATCCGGGTTGTTACAGACTCCCCTCCTTAAAGAAATTGCGTCCACGCAATCATAGGGAATAAATGGATAAAAGGTAACAACTAAAAGAGCATGGAAATGTCGAAGGTATAAGCAAGGCGAGTGTCCGCGGGGTAGTACTAGATAAGAAATCAAAAGGTTCGACTGATTCAAATCAAAAGAATCAACATCGTGAGGATCAAGGAATCAAAATCAGACGACTGTCTAAAGCAAGAATCAATCGAGTTCCAGCAACTTAAAAGAGAAGGAAAAACAGAGCAGAAATCCCATACAGAGCACGAATTGAATGTGAGTAATCAAATTACTCACCTGAATCGCCCGAGAAAAAGACGAAGCTCAAATCTCAAAAGTCGCAAATATTTACTTATCTCAAACGATAATCAGAAGACAAAACAAATATCTGATTATCTCATACTATAGTCAGAAAATAAATATTCAATTATCAAAATGATAATCAAATTTCTCAAATCAACAAATATTCGATCATCACAAACGATAATCAAATTTCTAATTCAACAAATATTTAATTATCTAAAGCGATAATTAAATTCGAAATCAGCAAATATTTAATTATCTAAAGCGATAATTAAATCTCAAATCAACAAATTTTTAATTATCTCAAGCGGTAATTAAATCTAAAATCAACAAATATTTAATTATCTCAAGCGATAATTAAATCTCAAATCAACAAATTTTTAATTATCTCAAGCGATAATTAAATCTAAAATCAACAAATATTTAATTATCTCAAGCGATAATTAAATCTCAAATCAACAAATTTTTAATTATCTCAAGCGATAATTAAATCTCAAATCAACAAATTTTTAATTATCTCAAGCGATAATTAAATCTAAAATCAACAAATATTTAATTATCTCAAGCGATAATTAAATCTCAAATCAACAAATTTTTAATTATCTCAAGCGATAATTAAATCTCAAATCAACAAATTTTTAATTATCTCAAGCGATAATTAAATCTAAAATCAACAAATATTTAATTATCTCAAGTGATAATTAAATTCAAATCAACAAATTTTTAATTATCTCAAGCGATAATTAAATCTCAAATCAACAAATTTTTAATTATCTCAAGCGATAATTAAATCTCAAAGCAACAAATATTTAATTATCTAAAGCGATAATTAAATCTCAAAGCAACAAATATTTAATTATCTAAAGCGATAATTAAATCTCAAAGCAACAAATATTTAATTATCTAAAGCGATAATTAAATCTCAAAGCAATAAATATTTAATTATCTAAAGCGATAATTAAACCTCAAAGCAACAAATATTTAATTATCTAAAGCGATAATTAAATCTCAAAGCAACAAATATTTAATTATCTAAAGCGATAATTAAATCTCAAAGCAACAAATATTTAATTATCTAAAGCGATAATTAAATCTCAAAGCAATAAATATTTAATTATCTAAAGCGATAATTAAACCTCAAAGCAACAAATATTTAATTATCTAAAGCGATAATTAAATCTCAAAGCAACAAATATTTAATTATCTAAAGCGATAATTAAATCTCAAATCAGCAAATATTTAATTATCTAAAGCGATAATTAAAAACAACAATTATCCGATTATCGAAAACGATAATCAGAACTCATATCAACAAATATCTAATTATCACAAGCGATAATTAGAAACAACAAATATCTGATTATCAAAAACGATAATCAGAACTCATATCAACAAATATCTAATTATCACAGGCGATAATTAGAAACAACAAATATCTGATTATCAAAAACGATAATCAGAACTCATATCAACAAATATCTAATTATCACAAGCGATAATTAGAAACAACAAATATCTGATTATCAAAAACGATAATCAGAACTCATATCAACAAATATCTAATTATCACAGGCGATAATTAGAAACAACAAATATCTGATTATCAAAAACGATAATCAGAACTCATATCAACAAATATCTAATTATCACAAGCGATAATTAGAAACAACAAATATCTGATTATCAAAAACGATAATCAGAACTCATATCAACAAATATCCAATTACCTGCAGATAATTGGAAGCAACGAATATCTAGAAATCAATTAAGAAGACTAGAAAATCAACATAAAAGCTTGGATCGATCCCATCAGATGGCGAGTTTTTAATTCGCCGCACGTGCAACAACATATGGCCGAAGCCTACCAAGTACTCAACATAATTTTTGGCGCCCATCAGATTGACCCGGAGGTCCGCAGAGTGACCCGAAGGTCTAGTACTGGTATTTGACCCGAAGGTCCATCATATGACCCGAAGGTCCATCATAGTGGCTCGAAAGCACACGAAAGCATCAAATATTTCAATTAACGAGTCCGGAATTAACCGAAATAGCAAACGCACATGTCCCATACCACGTGTTTTACTAAATCGTTTGATTCTCTTCCTCGTTTCCTTGAAAGTGTAAAATTCATCAAAATCATCAAAACAACAGATATTCAATTAACGAGTCCGGAATTAACCGAAATAGTAAAAGTGTGGTTCCATACTCCGCACTTTTGCTAAATCGTTTAAATCTCTTCATCGTTTCCTTGAAAGTGCAAAATTGTGTATTTTGTAAAAATACATTTCACATTCTCAAACGGACAAGTCCGGAATTAAGCGAATCAGTAAAAGAAAGGGGTCATAGTCCTCGATTTTGCTGAAACGTTTAAATCGCTTCCTCATTCCTTTGAAATCGCAAACTGTAAAATTTTTGAAAACAATTTTTATTTATTTTGTAAAAATAACAATTCGCATTCTCAACTGGACAAGTCCGGAGTTAAGCGAATCAGTAAAAGAAAGGGGTCATAATCCTCGATTTTGCTGAATCGTTTAAGTCGCTTTCTCATTCTTTTGAAAACGCAAATCGTTAAAATTTAGAAAACAATTTTCATTTTAAAATGATTTTCCAATCACGTGATTAAAACAGCAAATCAGTAACAATTTCGATAAGGAAATTGTACTTCTCAAAATACCGTAAAAACGGTTACACATCAGTATTGCGGAATAACCGCTTGAAAATCCACTTTTTAAAAATTTGACTGTTACTGAAGTCAAAGCGACAGTAATTTTTAAAACATCAAATATCTCATCAAAAGAATTCACCTCAAAATGTGACATCAGTGAATTTTCATTCATTAAAATTGTCAACAAAACACCGTGCCTCAAAAATTCAGCATTGGTGTAAAAAGTCCGTTATAAAAATAACGGCAACAAAATACGTATCATAACCAAGCATCGGTTCAACGTAAAATAAATGCACTAACGTGCAATTCAAATTTTTGCACGTATTACAAAATGAACAAAGAAATCATTCAAATGTATCTTCAATGAAGATAATTCAAAACAGCAAAAATCTAATCACTAGATGATTAGTACAAAAGAAAGCCAGCGGAAATTTCAACAAAATCACATATCTGCAATTTCTTCGAATCCTCAATTCGGATTCGAAATTCTCAAAGAAACAAAATAATTACAGCTATGTAAACAACAAATGAAATTCATATCAATTTCGTATTTTGATTTTTAAATCAAAAAGATTATCAGTTGTACTCAGCGAAGACAGTTTCACTGTTTCCGCTGCGCACTCTGATAAACAGAACACAAATCAATCAAATCATCAGAACACAATTTCACTATTATTTTTAAATAAAGATATTTAAAAATTTCATCCAAATTTCAAAACTTTAGTTTTGACTCAAACACAATTAAAACATCGACCAATAGTTGTAACATATGTTCCATCCGAGTTAAGTTTTATATTATGTCCATAAACCTCGCTCTGATACCAACTGTGACGCCCCACCTCTATGCTCATAATAACAAAGAGTATTAAAAGAAATACTGTCTATTATTACGAAGAATAAGGCTGGATAGGAGCGACCATCCATAATTGGCCTTACACTAACATTGGTTATCTCGATAGGAGTGGTACATTCTTTTTATTTTTCTTCTATTATTTATTTACTCCCATCGACACACCCAATACTAGTATAAAACGAACTACGACGGTTCATAATAGTTTAGGACATTAGATATAACAATAACACAGATAATATAAATGCGGAACACAGATAAAAACAAAAGTCTCAGATATATATAACTGATGTCAGTTAATACATAGTTGACACTATACATATGATACAACTACAACTGTCGACTCTAGAAGTTATATATACAAGTACATTATCGACTAATATACATGAATACATATCATTCTATACAATGACACGACTACTACAAAATGACTCTGACAACTTCAGAAGATGTGAAAAGTCTTCATATCCTGAACCGCCACTCAAAGAAGAAAATCTACAACCTGAAATAACTCGGGTCTGACCCGAGTATTACATTCAAAAGAAAATAATACCCAGGTCAGTCTAATTCAAACCAGTTTATTAGTGCATATAGGCAGTAATAATTTAAATAGACGACAATCACAATAATTCCCGTCTATCCGATTCTTTAAACAAAGAAACCGGATAACGGTCAATATAACACTTAACAGTGTTTAACAAAAATCAGCAGATTTAAATCATCAACAGAGATAAATAAACAATTTATCAAATCGACTAAATCAATTTAAAGCTGTCAAATCTGATAGGGCTGCAGTACACGCACGCGTGTACCGCCTCGCCACTATCGTAAGAGATACGCGCAAACTCAATGAAAGTCACAAATGATCACCAGGTCAAACCCCAAAATCGGGTTCAACTCAGGTGATAACAACAATGTATTTCAAATAAATGGTCATGACAGCTAATTCATATACAAGCTACCTCACACAACTGTAAATCAAAAATTGTAGCCACCACTAGATATGAAGATAGTATGGTCAAGGTAACCTGAAGTGCTACCAAACCACCAAATCAGATAAATGGTGATGGTGATAAGAATGAAGCAATTCCAGGTTTCTACAAAACTCAATAATTCGAAAATCATAGTGCAGACAAACTCAAATGCACAAAGATGATATATACCCCTTAGACTTCAAGTCTGGCATGAACCAAATGCAACCGGAAACTCCAAAACTGCAGACATGAAGACTGCAGTTCCAAACATCACATACTCATATGCATGCAGAATCATTAACTAGACCAGAACTATATAAATGCATCTCGTAGACATCAAGTAGATGAACCAGTGCACTTGACAATGAATCACCAACACGCATATACATACAGACATATGTACGTATGGTGATAAACAGGTTTAAAACAATTGAGACAGTAAGGGCATATATGCAACCAGACTTCAACTCGAGCAGTGGACAGTGGACTTCTAACGAACAATGCTACATATGCAAACTTCAAAAGGTACTAGACCCGAGTGAATCAAGTGCAACAAAATACAAGTGTCGACCAGGCTACCCATTCAAGTGTAAGTCTTAAGTAATCATGGATAATATATCCTGAAACAACAGTTATAAAAAGATACATATCAAGTATGCTACAGGCATGTCGAAGCCAATAAGCACGAAGGAAGGAATCAATGTCAGGGCACAAATGTAACATGGTCAAAGTAAGCACAAAATTGCAACTTGGCAACATTTAAAGATGCAGCAACCAATAAAACAAGCAAGCAGGAACCTTCAAATATATGCAGAGCCATTACAATAGAAGTGAAACAAAATATCAATGCTACATGAAGACATGAGTGTCAATACCCAGTGACATGAACACAACATATACTACACATCCCAAAACCAATGCATCAGTGAAACAAGATCAAGGAGGCAACAATTTCGAACCAAGTCCAACACTATCACAACCTAAGTCAAGTTCAACCATCAGGTTGTATGTGCACAAGATAAGGGACGAAGCACTGTCAAACAGTTTTAAGATTCGCGTCTATCCAAAAATTCAAATCAATGCTTCAGGAATGAATACTACGATGGCCAGAGATAAAACTCACAGGGGCTAGAAATCAAGGTCATACTTCACAGTGAAGTCAGATGGAATGGACATGCTATAGTCGAAATCATTAATCACCCAGTTGAACAAAGTCAAAATCAACAGAAAACGATCAGGGAAGTAGCCATGGAAATCAAACTCAATTATCACACAAATGCCAAGACTGATTTTAAATAAGGCACTGCCAAAATCAAACCAAATCCACATCAATGAAATCAAGTCGAAGCCGAAACAACGAAAACGAAATAAGCAGACGAGGTCGAAGAATTTGAATTAAATGTGAGTGATGAATTCACTCACCTTGACTGACGAAATCAGATGGAGCCATGCTCGAAAAGGAGGATCGATCAACGATGGTTGGCGCCTTCGATTTGAACAAGCCCTAGATCTCGAGCGAACGCAAAAATCTCCTTCGTTCGCCCTTCTGTTCTTTCTGCTTTGCGAGAGTAATCGGAGGAGGAGGAGGAACGAACGAGCTAGCCCAATTTCGAATGAGCGATCGCCTTCTTTCCTCTTCGATGTCTAAGCCCTAGTTTCGCCGAGAAGACGAGCGAGAGACGTGGCTTCCCTTTTTCATTTCTCGTTTTTTTTTGATTTTTTTGGAACTAGGGTTCGAACTCCAGAAATAAAAAAAAAAGGGGATCGGGTTTTAATAATATAAACGGGCCGGCTGACATAAAGATAATGATTTAAAACCCAACAAAATTTTCTTAATCATTTTCTTTTCTTTTTTTTAAAAGATTCCGACTCGATTAGAATCCACACTAGCAATTAACAATGATTTAATCGTCATTTATAAACTGACGCAAAAATCCGGGTTGTTACAGATTAACCAAAAGTGACTCAGAAATCGAGTATCTCTATCCGACACAATAGATTCTGGCAATCCATGAAGTCGATAGATCTCCCTGAAAAACAACTGAGCAACATGAACCGCATCTGCCGTCTTCTTACAAGCGATAAAATGTGCCATTTTCGAAAATCTGTCAACCACCACATAAATGGAATCATTACCACGCTGCGTTCTTGGCAACCCCAACACAAAGTCCATACTGATATCCACCCATGGTTTTACAGGCACGGGTAACGGCATATATAACCCAGCATTAGTCGCAGTCCCTTTCGAAACTTGACAAATATGACAACGCTCCACAAACCTCGCTACTTCTTTCCTCATCGAGGGCCAAAAGTAGGACTGTGAAATCAACTGCAAGGTACGGTCTCTCCCAACATGTCCCTCTTCGTGTAACTCCTTGATAATCTTCATTCTCAGACTACCCTCTGGTATGCACAATCGACTTCCTTTGAACAGAAAACCATCTACCATCACGAAATCATCCGTCTCTCCCTCCTTGACTTTATCAACGAATTTTGCAAAGTAAGGATCATCAGTGAATAATTCTGGCAATATTTCAAACCCCGTCACTTCAACCTTTAGTGTAGTCAACAAATGACTCCTCCTACTCAAAGCATCAGCCACACGATTTGTCACCCCTGACTTGTGTTTAACAACAAAAATAAACTGTTGCAGATATGCAATCCACGATGCATGTCTCGCTGAAATCTTGTCCTGCCCTTGCAAATGCTTCAATGCTTCATGATCAGTATACAGAACAAACTCCTTCTGAAATAGATAGTGTCTCCAGTGTTTAATAGATTGTACAACAGCATAAAACTCCACATCATATGTACTGTATCGCATCTTCGCTCCTGACAACTTCTCACTGAAATATGCAATTGGACGTCCCTTCTGACTCAACACCCCTCCAATCCCAACCTTGGATGCATCAGTATGTAGTTCAAACACCAACTGAAAATCAGGTAGCACTAGAATTGGTGCAGACGTCAGCAATTCCTTGATCTTCCCAAAAGCACTCCCTGCTTCCTCTGTCCATGCAAACTGTTTACCTTTCATGCAATCTGTAACAGGTGCCATCACGCTACTGAAGTGTGGAATGAATCTTCGGTAGAATGACGCTAGCCCATGAAAACTTCTCACTTCTGTAATTGTCTTCGGCTGTGGCCAATTCCTGACCGCCTCAACTTTACTTTGGTCAACCTGTATTCCTTTCTCTGAAACAACGTACCCCAGAAATAAAACACTATGCGTCATGAACACGCATTTCTTCGTTGCAGCATAAAATTGTTCTTGTCTCAGTACCATCAGCACTTCTCTAAGATGATTCAAATGTTCCTCTGGACTCCCACTGTAAATTAGAATATCATCGAAATACACCACCACGAATTTCCCAATGAATGGTCGAAAAATCTGATTCATCACCCTCATAAAAGTACTTGGTGCATTTGATAAGCCAAACGGCATGACCAACCACTCGTATAGACCCTCCCTAGTTTTAAAAGCAGTCTTCCACTCATCTCCTGGTCTGATACGAATTTGATGATATCCACTCTTCAAATCAATCTTCGAAAATATAGTAGCTCCGCTTATTTGATCTAACAAGTCATCCAACCTCGGCATTGGAAATCTATATCTCACAGTAATCTTATTCAATGCTCGACTGTCAGTGCACATCCTCCACGTCCCATCCTTCTTGGGTACCAATAAAGCTGGTACAGCACAAGGACTCAGACTCTCCTGCACACGCCCCTGTTCAAGCAATTCCTCTACCTGCCTCCGCAACTCTTCATGTTCCTTCGGACTCATTCTATAATGTGGTCTGTGTGGCAACACAGCACCTGGAACAAGATCTATCTGATGTTGTATATCTCTCAACGGTGGCAACTCCGTTGGTAACTCCTCTGGAAATACATCGTCAAATTCTTTCAAAATTGGTTTAACTTCTTCTGGAATTTCAACATCTTCACTGCTTTCTCGCCCAATCAACAAAAATACTTCCGGCTCTTCTTCAACTTCTTTAACAAACTCCTTTAAAGTCAATAAAGTTTTCAGCTCTTCAATTTCTTCTGACTTACTTTCTTCTTGTGATCTCTTCTTCGGAACTAAGATAATCTTCGTACCTTTAAACATAAAACTGTAGCTATTGGTCCGACCGTCATGTTGTACTGCTCGATCATACTGCCATGGTCTTCCCAATAATAAATGACAAACATCCATTTCTACGACATCACACCAGATTTCGTCTTTGTATTTCTTCCCAATAGAGAATGGAACACGAACTCGTCTATCCACTTTCACTTCTCCTCCTTTTCTCAACCATGCTAACTTGTATGGACTCGGATGTTTCTCTGTCTTCAATTTCAACTTTGTCACAGCTTCGGTTGAAATAATATTATCACAGCTTCCTGCGTCAATCACAAACTTACACACCTTCCCCAGAATAGTACATGTTGATTGAAAGATATTACTCCTCAACCAACTAGCTTCCTCCTGCTTCGGTGTTAAACACGATCTTCTTAGCATTAGATTACAACCTTCATCTCCTGACGCAATATCCTGCTCATCCTCCTCAACTGGATTAGAACAATCTTCATCAACATCCTCATCTGCAACCTCTACAATCATGGTTCTCTTCTTTGGTTTTGGACACTCACTGCTTTTATGGCCCAATTCCTGACAATTGTAACATTTGAAACCATTGTTAACCCTTGTCTTCTCAACCTCCTTCACCACTGGTCTACTGATAGGTTTAGAAACATTAGAACTTCCTCCAACACCCTTCGCTTGATTGCTAGAATTAGTAAACACACCTCCTCCTCGTCTACCCTGCTTCTCCCAAGCCAACGCCTTTTGGTGTGCTTCCGCTACAGATCTGGGATCAAACATATTAACCATATCCTGAATCTGCATTCTCAATCCCCCAATGAATCTAGATGTTAACTGTTCTTCTGTCTCCATAATGTCATTCCTGGCAATCAGTTGATAAAATTCATCAGCATAGTCATTCACAGACTTCGTTCCTTGTCTCAAGTTCTGCAACCTCTGATACATAAGCGATTGATAATTATAAGGTAAGAATGTCGCTTTCATCAATTTCTTCATCTTCTCCCAAGATTCAATCTTTGACTTCCCCATTCGTTCACGTGTAAGCTTGGTTTGCTGCCACCATGCCAAAGCTCTACCCCTCAGCCTCGTAGCAACCAACTTCACTCTACGATGTTCTGGAACTTCTTTAAAGTCAAAAATCTCCTCAACATTAGCCACCCAATCTAGAAACTCCTCTGCTTGCATACCACCCTTGAATTCAGGAATTTCTGTCTTCATCCCCGATTCCCACTTGTGATCATACTCAGAATAGTTTCTTCCTTGACCTCTTCCTTGAACACTACCACCATCATATTCCTCTTCAAAATCAGATGCATAACGATGTCGATTATGACCACCAACATCTCTACTACCATTGCGTCTTCCACCTTCATCCCTTCTATCTACGTTCCTCCGTTCACGATCATTCACGTTCCTCCCACGTCCTTGATCATTTTCAACACTTCTGTCTCGATTAGAATGCGGTGAGACTCTACTTCCCCCATGGTTAGATTCAGGTGAAACCCTTCTCCGATTTTGATTCATTTCCGTCATAAGCCTCTCTAACCGACCAATTCCTTCATTAAGCTTCTGACTAAAATTCTCATTGATTCTTTGCTCCATTTCATCAGCTTCTTCTCTTCGATACAAAGCTTCTACGTTTTGGTGGCGATTAGCTCTTCTTGGCGGCATACTTGAAAACTTCACAAATTCTTCAACACTTCAAATTCAAACACTATTCGGACTTTGATCCAAAATGAAACGGATCGAAAACTTCCACTTTGTAGCAAATCGCGATGAACACGATGGACAAAGTTTCGGCCTCCAATGCAAATCCGATCAAACAATCTTCGAACAATGATGACTCTTCTTCCTCTTACTCTCGGCCTCACTTGCTTACCACGGCCCAACTTCAAAATGATTAGGCTCCAAGTCTCGATCTAGCTATGATTGGCTAGAACAAGCTCTGATACCAAACTGGCGCAGCGGAAATTACAAAAATGATGTAGTTCGTTGAATGTAGCAATCGGTGGATTGGAAGATGCTGAAATGCCCAAATTCGTTGATCCGAAGATACCGAATTCTAGCTATCCTGAACTCGTTGATCGCGCACGATACCGGGTTCGAAGATCTTCAATTCTTCAAGCGTTGATCAAGCGCACTTGATTCCGCGAATCGGCTTCTACAATCGTTGAATCGAGCGCACTCGATTATCCGAAAGAGGAGATAGGAGATTACACTCAACTACCAATTTGGAATGAAAGCACAAAGCAATCAAAAGAGAATTTTATTCAATATTCAACAACCTTTACAAATGAAACAACTCGCCTATTTATAGGCTACAACACGCAAAAACAACAAAATTTCCTAACTCCTAAGTCGGTTCCGACTTATCAATGTCTCCGACTTAACATAAGTCGTATACGACTTACAACACAAAGTACAGAAAACTTAAAAATATTACAAGTACTTAAGTCGGTTCCGACTTATCAAAGTCTCCGACTCAACATAAATCGTACACCACTTTCAACTCAGCAGAAGACAGACGACTTATTACAACACAGTTTGACGACATACGACTCATAACTGAACGACTTAAATCAAAACATACGACTCAATGTATCTGTACAGACGACTCACGACTTACAATCAGACGACTCATCCTTATCAGCGACTTAAGACATCAACGGGTCAGATTAAAGCGGCAGGAGATTCCACGGTTTCAGGTTCCAGCGCCTCAATATAGTTCGACTTAACTAAGTCGTAACTCGGTGCCGACTCATCATCTTCCTTAAGTCGTGGCCGACTTAACACTTGTGCATTCTTTCTTTGAACTGCTCCTTCTGTATCTTTCTTGTTAAGTCGTGGACGACTTATAGCATCTTCCTTAAGTCGAAGACGACTTATATCCGCTTCGTTAAGTCGCAACCTCGAAGCAACTTCCCCTTTGTTTTTCCAGTTGAGTCGTGGACGACTCATCACCGCCTCCTTGAGTCGCGTACGACTTACGCTTTGACGACTCATCATTGCTTTCTTAAGTCGGTTACGACTTATGCCTTCACCCCAGTTGAGTCGGTCACGACTCATGCACTTAACTCGTAGATGACTCATAGCTCCTTCCATAAGTCGCCTACGACTTATGCCTTCATCTCCAGCTTGAGCTACATCAAAATATAACATATCGTCGAAGTAACCGGTGAAGGAACTTCACAGGTTAAGGAATCATGTCTGGTCATGCTCAGAAATGAATTCGAAAATTTTGTTACAAAAAAGGGTGGGAGCATAAAAGAAATGTAAGGACATTTTTCTACCTTGGTCTACAATTCAAGTGCTTTGGATTAGGTTTATTCTAAAGTAGAGTTAATCGGTATAATCCTGAGAATACTCCCAAGGAAATCGAGGCAAATGCGACACATATACAGGAATCGAAAGATTTAAGAAAGCAAAGCATGAAGGAATTGATAGGAAATCTTACGACTTACAAAATGGATCTTAAAGCTAGGGAAGAGTGTGATAGTTCAGAAAAGAAAAAATAAATTACCTTAAAAAGTTCAATAGACAACGAGAATGAAGATGATTCTATTGTGTAGTTCGTAATGTTGATGAAAGTCATGAAAAATTGGACCAAAACATATGGAAGAAATGCTACAAATCAGGCTTTTTTAAATCAAGGCTGATCAAAATTTTAGATAATTTGACTGAAAGTGTTACTTGCTACAAGCGTAACAAAATGGGTCGCATCAAAAAAAAATTGTCCACTAAATCAACTTGACAAAGGAAAGAAAAAGAAGAGAAGAGCATTGTGCAATTGTGCAGTAATTTGAGATGATGAAGGCGGAAAAGAAGAAATCGAGAGTGATGAAGATGAAGAAAATTATTCTAGATGGGAAAGTCAACCAAAAGCGACAGCGACGATGAGGTATGTGAAATTGCAAATTACTCTTTGAAGATTTACTTTTGTTGTATCTTGTGTTGAATGGAAGTATATATAGCCTTAACCAAAAGAACAAAAGATTAAGATTTGAAAATGTTGAACTACTCCGAATAAATGATAAGATAGAAACTAAACTTATTTTTTTAAAAGAGAAAGAAAAATTTGATTTCAATGCTAAATTTTAAACACTTGAAAATGTAAATGACAATGCAAAGAAAGAGAACGTTGACTTACTTCGCAAAATAACCTTTTAGAAAAAGAGCTTAAAACTTTTTAGATTTGGATATATTGATTGTCCAAAATGTGATGATTTCAAAAATAAATTAACTATTTTCAAAGACAAGTTTGAAGTGCTTGGAAAGGAAAATCAAATTGAAAAAAATAAGCTAATTCGCAAAAATAATGGGTTAGAAAAAAAAATTGAAAAACTCAAGAAATATGAAAACATTGAAAGTGAAAAATGTACGGTATTAGATAAATGCATAATTGAGATGATTAATTAAAATCAAATTTTGGTAAAATAAATTGAAAATCTCAAGAACTTTGAAAACTATGAATTAGAGAAAAGTCGATTATTTAAAAAGAAGATGGATGAAATTAAGATCAAAACATAAGAACATTAAAAAGAGAGTGCGATCTTAAAGAAAAATAAAAATCAACAGAGAGAAAATTCCAATAGTCGTTGTCAAACATTAGTCAACAAAAATAATTTTCTTAAATCTAAAGTTCGTGTCTTAAGTTGACTATGAATAAATTTTTAACGGAAGAAAAATCATTTAACATGTTATTAAATAGTCAACTATTTGCAAATAATAAAAAGAAGCTAGGATATAGAAAAGTTATTAAAGTTGATAAAAAAGATAAATGACATGGCTAAAGGGAGAAGTGTGTTTCCGAAATGTTTAAAATGTGATAAAATTGGACATTATCATATATAATCAGGCCCAGCCCATCCCCAAAGCGGGAGAAGCATCCGCTTAGGGTCCTAAAACAACCAGGGCACCAAATTTACCACGCATGAAAAAAAAAACCTAAATCGCCAATCCGCGATTCATGAACCAGCGAGGTGGCAACCCGCGGCGGAAAAAGAGTCTCTCCATCTCCTCTAGGAAATAGCCACAAGGCTTCAGCTCGATAGCTAAGGCATAGGCAGGCGGCAGCAGCCTCCTCCATCTCGATAGTCGGCAGCTAGGGCACAGGCAGACGGCAGCAGGCTCCTCTATCTAAGGTGCTAGTACTACTTAATTTCATAATTTGGATTTTTTATGTTTTAAAATTTTAATTGTTGAGTTATTTCAGTTATTGTATTGTAATTTACATTATTTACTAAATTTAGTAATTTGTAAATCACTGATTAAAAAAATCATATTGCCTATGAAACATAGAGAGAGAAAATATAGAAAAGCCTATTCTAAAGTGCGCCCAGGTGGTTTTATTAGTCAGTGTTGTTGTTATTTTTTCCATCACCTCGCTTTATATGTTAAGTATCACTAATGTGTGGTTGATGTATGAGGATTTGGTTTTTTTCCCATCATATAATTGATATGTTTGTAGGTAGTAAATACTGTGTTCCCATCTTGACTTCTTTTAGTATTGTTATTCATGTGAGCTTAGAATGAATGATGAATACAGGGAACCCATAAAAGAAATAAAAAAAACATGATTCCTTCTTATTACCTACATGTATTGTTTTTTTAGCTTTGATCTTTGAGTTGATTTTCACCTGTTTCATGTTGTTAAGTGATATAGAATATGTTTCTTAACCAAAATCTATACTACGAATACAAATATTATCTAATTTGAAAATATTTTTTAATAATTATAACTATTGATTAAGCATTCATAATTTATTTTTTGTTACTATAATAATTATCAATATACAATATTATTCGATGTTACTTTTTTCGTGTTTAAAAAAGCATGGACAAGAATCTAGACACACTATAAGGGCCTTGGTTTTGCAATTGGCTTTAGGTACTAAAACACCTAGGACCAGTCCTGTATATAATACTTGTCAATATAGGGGAAAAAAACAAAGTTAAATAAATTTGGATACCTAAAGGAACTTTTGTTGACATTCACGGAAATTTATGTAAATGAGTTCGAGCATCGAAAAATCTAAACAAGAATAGTGTTGGACCTATGCCATTTCGTAGGACACATACTTCCACTAACGTGTAGGTACAATGACAGGCTAAGAAACAACTAAGACGAAACTAGATTATGAAGTTTTTTTTACATATTTGTTAAAAGACAATGTAAAGTTTCTTAGCAAAAAAAGTGAAAAGGAGAGATTCCAACTTCAATAGTAATGGTGGTTGACCCAAATGCATCTATACAGGTAAGCATGAGGTAATGGTTTTCGAACTTTGAATTTTTTATGTGGATGATTGAAAGTTGAACATACTTTTGAAAATTTAACATTGTTGCAGTATTTTCGGTCATAACTTAAACTCTATTTACTGAAACATAATTCCAAATGGGTTGGAAATTTGAATGAAACTTCTACAACTTTTACATTTTGAACCGTACTCGATTTAATACATGGTATCTTTAAAAGTGCAGTCTTATCATATATATATGTATGTATGTATGTATGTCTGTATGTATGTATATGTATATATATATATATTGAAAATTATCTCGTAGTTCTTAACATGTTATACATCACTTTTTGATCAGTTCTTGAAACAAATGTTTATTGATTAGCTAACTGAAATATCTCGAACTTTCATGTTTTATACCGAATCAAATTCCAAATTTAAAGTTTTCAAATTGTTGTTTCAAAATGAATTAATATTTAGCAATGGTCAATGTTAGTAAAACGAGGATAATTGAAATATGCATGAAACTATGAAGATTTCATTTGCCTATAAAATATATTTGATTCCCGTGTTTTGTATTATCACCAACAAACCAAGTGTTTGAGATTTTTATTTTTGTGCTTTATTTTTGACATAGGTAGTTATCTCGAGAAATTCGAATGTGAATCCTATTCAAAAAACATTGTAGAATATTGAAGGCAAGTGTTTGATGATAACCGACGGTTGATTGATAGAATTGTAATAAAAAATATGAAATCTAAAATTTGTGTCTGATGGACCTTTGAAGATCATCAGGATGGTTAGATTCTTTATGAAGGATTTTGAAGCATTATCATATGCCTCACCAAAGGCACATAGAAAGTACAAGTGGTATGACTTACAGGTGCTATCATATAGTATCGGTGTTGATTGGTAACATATTCCTTTTATTTAAATATCGTAGAATAACCTTTTAACCTTTGTTGCTTTTTGTAAACCCCAAGTATATTGTTTCATATAGTTTAAGACATTCATACATTTTCTTACATATACTACTGATAAATATGGAGTGTTTTCTTCTTGAATTTAGATTTTTTTTTATTTCTGATATTCTTTTATTTAAAAAAAAAATCAAAATTACGTTTTTATTTTTCTTGGATATTTTTATTTTTAAAAATTGTTTTTGCATTCTTAGGATTTTCATTCTTATCATTTGCACTTCATTTTTATTCAAAGCCTGAAATTCTTACCATAATGAATTTGATATTGAACATTTGACATGTACATTCGAATATGAAATTAAATCATGGTGCTAAATTTTTTTATTAATCGCTGGTGTCTTTTTATGTTAACATGCTATCTTTGAAAATATGTTTCTTTTTTTTCCAAATTGATAGAATTAGGAGTATCTCTATGGAAATTCTATAAATTATTGTAAATTATTGACTCTGTGATAAAACCTTGTTCGAAATAAAAGGTGTTTTTCTTTCTATTATATACTTGTTATAATATGTTATATTAATAATTATTTAATTTAAGTATATTTAAAATTATTTAATTTAAGTATATTTAATTGAAAACCTATAAATGGTTTGTTTTGTTATAGTAACTACAACATGTTGTAATCATGAGCAATTTATCATAATATAATAAACATCATTTTAACTATTCCTAGTCAAGATGTATCGAGACTAGATATCGATGCATTTTGCTGAGACTGGAGCACATAACGCTCTCTAAATGTTGGATATTGTATTACTCATGGCTATTGGAAGCACCAAGGTGTGACGTACTGATGGTTATTAGATAAAAGTGGAATGAATCATTCAATAGTTTTCAGTTGGTTAATATAACAAAGGTTAAACAGAAAATATCGATGTGGCGATATTACACAATTCTCTTGACTTGAGAATACTGTTGAGTTTCAATATGAAAACTCTACTTTGATTATAGTTAAACCGTGGCACAGTGTCCATCGAACGACTGTAGTTGGGTCGAGTTAAAGCATTGAAAATGAAACACTATTCAATAGAGAATTCATCTCCTCGATTATATGAGGTTAGTATCACAGTCAACTGAAGTTACCTCAAAGTCAAAGTCTCTGGCTAGAGCAGTTTGCTTAATAATAATTATTATTATCGAACCAAGGAATTTGTGTTTAGACTATAAAGTTGAATATGGATGATATTGGAATTTTGACCATTAGAAAATTCCATAAGTTCTAATGTAATATAGTTTTGACAAAAAGAATTGGTGTAATTAATTGTTACTACCGGAGACCACTTAAAATAAGTAAAATTGGATTTTACCGAAACTATGTAAATGATAAATTTTGTCATAATATCACACTACTAGCTAAGGTGATATGTAAACGTTAATATTCAAATTGTTTGATATTAATCACTGATCGAATTTACACCAAAGAGTCACCCAATCAAAATCTTGAATACTCCGACTATGACTTGATTTATTTAAATTATAATTGTTATAAATTAACTAAATCGATTAATATTTATGAAATATTAATTATAAAATTTTATTTTATTTGTATACACATGTATCGATATATGATATCGATATATGTTTAAATTTGATTTAAATGTATATTTTTTAATCGAGCTTGAAACGAGATGGAGGCCGATATATGAGGCAAGTGTAGTTGGATATACATGGAGGGAGGAGGGTTTGATTTGGTTTGAGTGGGGTTTGATTTGTTAGAGATAATAGTGGACCTGGATTCATAATTGCTCCTACCATTCTCTCTTATTTAAACACTTCTAAACCCTCTCTTTTTCTCTCTAGTTTTGGCATCTCCTCTTCCATTTGCTAGCCATAAGCATCCCATACCCCACCTCCATCAATTTAAGACTTAAAACACAAACTCAAATGGAATCAGTGCATCAGTGTGTAGCTCTTTATGGAGTAGATTGGATACATATCCAAACAAAGCTCGATCGATTTAGCATTCAACGTGTAATAATTACGCCATAGATAAGGTAACCTTTCTACACACACACACAAACGTGTGTGTGTTTGATATTTATCTTGGTTTATACATGCTTAGATTAGATCATGATATCACGAATCCTTATACATATGTGTTGTCCTCCTAAGATATGCATTTTACATATATAATTTTTTTTATGTTCATGTGTTTTCGGCCAACAAAGAAAACTAAAAAAATTAGAATCTTAAAATGATTAAAAAGAGTTTTAAAATAAAAGTTGTTACTTATATAAAATATGTATATAACATATATATAAATTCTTATTAAATTATACACATATCATTGCTTCGAAAATTTAAAAAAAAAAATTTACATATCAGAACACACACACAGATATATATATATATATTAAGTATAATATATTAATATATTTAATTAATAGATTATAAATACATATAAATATGCAAGTTTGTATTTGAAAAAAAAAATATTTTTAATAAATTTCGTACGGAAATTGGTTAGTTAAAAAATACAAAATAAAATAAATCCAAAATGATCTAATAAAAAAAATTAATACAAATATTAGCCAAAAATATATATATGCATATGTAATTATTTACTACATACTTAATTATACAACGTTTATTTAATATTGATTTTCTAAATATTAATTTATATATATACGTAAATATAAAAAAATATTTTTATTTGTATATTATATATATTATATAATTGTTTACAAAATCAAATTTTAAAATTTTAAATTATAAGATATTTCAGATCTTGATTTGAAATTTGAATTTTGAGTTCGAATTCAAAATTATCTTAATTTATATTTATAACCATTACTACAGTCATAATATCATACACGCAAACACACACACACACACATATATACATATATATATATATTTGTAATAATATAAATATAATTTTATATCATAATAGTTTACACATTTATATGACATCACATATGTATATGGAGGGTCTAACATATCCGTTGTTATATAAATCCCAGCACTTAGATGGAGCCATGTTAAACCATGCACATTGTATATGTTTTACGTGCACATACACGTAAATGTGTAGATGATATGCATGTACATATTATATAATACAAATATTTTATCAAAAGCATTGATGTTGATTATATAGTAGATAAAAATATGGTATTATGTTCCTCGATTGAAAAATAAACTTTAAATATTTTTTAAGAAAAAAAATGATTGAGCAAACTTTGTAGTGATTTTTCTCTTTAGTTAGTTCATATCCCTCATCGTCCCTATATCTATCATTTGACTTTCATACTCTATCGATTCATCCTATTTTCTTTTTTTTAACCATTAATTCTCGTTCTTATATGTGTATTGGCTAGACATACACAAAATTTATTGTTGAGAGCTTATAGAAATTAAAATTACACATATGATGTAATGGACTTCCTAAGCCCCTCTGGCATGCCTATAAAATAGCTTTATTGGTTTTCATTAAGTAATTCCATTATCATCTGAGAGACCTCGTGGTAATGCATGGATTGAAGGTTTTTAATCTTATATACGATGAGTCAGGGATAAGTTATTCTAACTCACTACACCAAAATATTGAATTATCAACGCATATATTTTTCAACTTGTAACAGTTCTTGTCTGTTTCATAGTCGCGACATAGTTTACCCATTACAAAGCTAGTAATATCACTGGCAAATAAAGATTACGCAGTAAAATATTTTGCAACACTTACCAGCGTTAGTTGTTTGGCAAAACTGAAAAAATATGTATAAATCAAAAGGTCAGTAGTGTAATGTTTTAGATTTAAAACTATTAACACTTCCTTTATCTTCTCAAAGAAAAATTACACCTGCCTCCTTCCTTACGAAAAGCAATATTCATATTGTGACTCTTCCTAGAGTTTGAAAATTCATCCACCTTCTCGTCTATACCATACTATTTCAATGATTCTTCTCAACATAATGTCCATCTCGTAATTCTTCTCGGTGTAAGAAAATTATTGCTTCCTTCATCTTCTCGTGAAAAGAGGCAAAATCATCTTCCCAAATTGAGGTAAATTCGTTTTTATTTTTTCCGTGTTAGTCCTATTCACTTAAGATTTACTTCTGATTAAGGGTTTCTTTGTTTTTATGTATTAGATTTTTTAGTTAGCCTTTTGATTTCGAAACTTGCCTCATTCAAAGCATTTCATCTATTCATTTGTTAACCCTTGACTCGTGTGTTTCAACTTGAACCCGGTATTAAATTCCGCTGAGATTAAAAAATGGTGTTGAATTTCCGACCTTGAACCGGATACATGTTCGCAAGTTGTAGAAAAATACCATTATAAAATCATATGATGTTTCATGAACTAAATCAAAGGTCAAACAATTAATGATAAAAATTTTTACAACCATAAGTGGTAATTTATAAAGTTAGAATATGTACTTGGTAACAAAGCCTATAAGAAATAAAAAGAGCGTGGTGATTCTAGGTTGAGGCTGCAAGCATCTCTATGTCTTCACATCTTAACATGCAGTTTCCATCCTCATTACATCGAATAATGGTTTCAAAGTACTTGGGCAATGAGTGTTTTCTTGATCTTCTTTTATCAATGATATAACTTATTGAACATCAAAAAACAATGTTTTCTCTCTTATGATACTTTTGGCGAGAGATGTAAATATCGGATACACATATCTATTAATCAAAAAGAAAATAAAATAGTCATACTACACCATAGTGGCAGTTTTGTAACACCTCCATGCGGAAGAATTGCAACGGTTCTGAGCCGTTGCTAAATAGCAACGGTTTGAAGCCGTTGTAAATGATTTAGGAACGGTTAAGGACCGTTTTAATTTTACAACGGCTCAAAGCCGTTGTGTAGTTTTCCTTTTTTTTCCATTTGTTGACCACACTTGTGTACATACCCCCCCCCCCCCCCCCCCCGTTCCCAAAACTAAACACCCCTTAATTTCATTTCCCTCCTCTGCGCGCTTGCCCTAATTAATCGCCCCCATTTCCCTCTGTTTGCCCTAACCGCGTGCAAATCATCATCGAGATCAAGCGTTGGAACCCTCGGCTGTTCGAAATTGAGCAATAAGGTTCGTTCCCTTTTCATTTTTGTCATTAGAAATACAATAATTGTGTAAGACTGTAAGAGTAACGTATTTTTCTTAGTATATATGAGTTTGTTTATAGGTCTGATGTACTGAAATTCGCTTTGATTGGATGACGTTTTTGAATTTGTATGCATTATTTTGTGCCACATTTATAAGTTGTGGTTGTGTTTTGGTTCTGGTAATAATTTCAGGTGAGGTTCTTTCAATTAACATTTGAACTTGCTTTTTTTTAAAATCATTTTAAAGAATCTTAGGTGAATTATTGTTTCAGTTTTGATTCTTTTATTTTGGTGCTGCTGCTTGTTTGTTTGGTGCTATTTTAGATAGCAAGAGACGAGTTACATTATCTTTTGATTAAAAACAAATATCTGAATTATTATTTGTTGTATGATTTACTGAAGTCATTAATAATTTCACAAAAGAGCAAATTAAAATCAAATTAAAAGGAGCAAATGGCTATTTCAGTAGCTTGACCCAAGAGCAGTTATCTTCCTCTTTGTCACTCTGTCAGTCTCTTCTATTTAGTTTTACCTGTTTTTATGATATTTGAATAGTTTACATTAGTGTAGTTGACATGTTAATAAGTAAATGGTATAGGTGAAGGTTATGTAGTGCCCATTGCTTGAATGTACCAATATTTAACTACCTTGTATGTAATATGAATTCATACACTTGAAGGCAAAGTATACATAAAGAAAAAAATATTAGCTTCAAGCAAGATTGTTCTTGCCTTTGGTTTAGATGACATTCTATTTTGATTAGTATTGGTTGCCATAATTGGAGTATTTTAATTCAAATTTTATTAACTTATGTGAAACTGAAATTTTATCTAGAAAATACAGTTTAACAATCAATCTATATGGTGGATTATTACTTCCAGGTGCATCCCAAGTTGATCATTAACATATTGCAAGAGTTCATGAAAAAATAATTATAATGAGATCAGTTGATCAATCATTTATAAATTGCATTAAACATACATAAAATCCAGGATAAAAGATACCTACCTCATGTACTCTACTATAATCAACAACGATGTATCCGATGGGTAATGTTTTCTTGATCTCCAATCACAAACAAATAATATTATCAACATGATGGTGCAGGAATTTATTAAAAGGGTACCTGCACAAAATTGCAGAAAAAGCCAGAACATGATGGTGCAAGCAAACAACTCGATCAAAATACAAATTTGATATGCATTTGATAGCTCCATGTTTATTGTTTAATGAATTACTTCACTTCCAACTGTCAAAATGGGACATTACATACTATTTAACATGCCGGTTTTGAATTTATTTATCAAATAAACGCATATCGAATTCAAATTTTCACATCTTAACTTCAAATGATGTCCTTTTTGTGATAAATATGTTTGTTATTGCAATATGCCTTTACTCATAAGGGTGCTGCTACTTTAGTATGATTGACTGTTTTTATATTTAAAATTGAATTATCGGCCAGTGACAACATGTTTACATGTATATGCAGGAAGACATAGAGGAGGTAGAACTGCATGAAGGAGTTGATTATACAATATGGGATTAGTTAAAGACATTTGATGGGTTACATGTAAGCAGAAGAAGGTACATATTACATGTTCATCTTTATGGTTTTTATTTTTTCCCATGTAAATACTTTTATACTGTATTGTTTCTTTTATGGGAATATTATTATATGAACACGCAAATTATAAACGCCTCCGATTAATATATTTAAAAAAAATAACTCAAGTATTTTATAATTTATCCAATATTAATATTTTCATAAAAAAAGTTCTGAGAAGAAGAATAAATATATGGTCTTTGTTTATATGATTCACATTTTAAATGAATGCAAACC
The DNA here is from genome assembly GCA_030737815.1 of Allium fistulosum. Taxonomy (NCBI): domain Eukaryota; kingdom Viridiplantae; phylum Streptophyta; class Magnoliopsida; order Asparagales; family Amaryllidaceae; genus Allium; species Allium fistulosum. The sequence continues at coordinate 1,471,103,338 of CM060902.1, forward strand.
CATTTTAAGTGATTTATGTTGTTGCATCTCATGGTTTATGGTCTGTATTTGGTTACATGTTGTTGGTTGTATAATTTATCAAATGGAAGTAGATGAGCGAACAAGTTTATGGGTAGTAGTAGTGTAACTTTATTATTATTATTTTTTATTCACAATGCTATCTTGGAATTTCTGAATGTATCACTTTTAGCTTGTGTGAAAAGTCTTCGATGAAGTGTCTTCTTGAAACTTTAATCTTTTTTTAATAGAATATTGTTTATCTTTATTTTGAATCAAAAAAATAATAAGCTTACTATTTTATTTGAAAGGGTTATTTTGAGAACAGTAAATGCATTTTGTGTAGAAACCTTGGTCGTTTTGGTTTCTTAAACTGAAAGTACTGAACAAAATTAACATAGAAAAGTGAAAGTCACATAATTGTTATCACTAATGTACAAGACACAATAAGCAAATCTAACCAGCATAGTAAATAATGGTTATATTAGTGCATGTATCAATACTTTAATAATAATTCTAAGAAAGTTGATTAAAAAAAAGGAAACAAGCAAGTCTCAATCGAAGGACCATGATAGGGAAACAAAGTGTAGCATGCCTGATGTTTTAGCTAGGAAAATGATATTGTCTAATCAATTACAATCAAACATTAGTACTGTAGTATAGATCAATGTGTTTCAGTATAGATCAATATGTTTCTATAGTCCGTAGATTTTCATCATGGTCTTTTGAAATATAGAGTTTCCACTAGCCACATGGTACTAACATCTAAGCAAAGGCATTTTTCCATTGCTGATTTTGATAGCGTATTTACACTAGTATATGTACATATATAAAGTATAAATGTGATGTGTTAAGCTTATATTGGCACTCCGTTGAAATCATAGGTTGGATACACTCATGGTTTCAGAATATATTAAATCAGTAAATATGATGTGTGATATCTGTTAATTACAGTCAGAAGGAAATATAGCAAACCTATTGTGGTCTATAAATATTCATGAGAAATTCTAAAGAAGAAAACTACAGATACAAACAATAAGGAATGTGATGTAAATCATGGAGAAACAAAGGAAGAAACAAAGGAGAAGGTATAAATCTTTAGAAGAGCCATGACTAATAAAAACTTGGGGGAATTAATTCAAAGGACAAAAATTTGTATATTTTTAGCCTCAAGGAGACGACCTCAATATTTTAACCACAAGGACAAACATTCTTCTAAAAATTAATCATAAGGACAAACATTCTTCCAAAATTATTCATAAGGATAAACATTCCTCCAAACTTGCTATCGAACTAAAAACTGGTGCCGATAACTACAAACTGATACCTAAAAACTGCTATCAATAACTAAAAACTTATACCTAAAAAAAGTGTCCTTCAGGCTAAAATACTGAAGGTCTGTCCTTGAGGCTAAAACGCTGAGAAATTTTGTCCTTGACAATAATTTCCTGTAAAAACTTAATAAAAAACTTGTAAATTACAAGGTAAATTTTTTTCAGTGTTAAAAGTAGTTACAGTTATAACTTACCATAAAGGCTTAAATTGACTTGTCACTATTTTTTTCTTGATTTTCTGCTGTGTTTGTCCATGGTTTTTTGTAAGATTTCTCCGTTGATTTTAGTGGTTAAATTTGCCTTAGATTTACAACATGCTTATTAAAAACTGGTTGTGAAGACAAACAAAAAAGTGTCTCAAATGATCTTGACTGGCTGATATATATTCGATGCTAGAACAGAAACATAAAAGTGCCACATTGTTTCAACTCTACATGCATGCCCAACTTTCCACATATGTGCACGGAAAATGCTTTTAACTTTATACTCAATTTTGTATCTAATTGCTATTGATTATACATATATTTTTGATCCAGCGATTCTTATCAAAATTTTCTATTAAGCATGTCAAAGAGTTGTTTTTTCTGATATTGCAATACTGGTTTATGGAGCAATTTGCTAATTAATATTGTAAAATGTTTGCTGATGTTTTCAAGCTTGCTGTTATAAGACACTAAGTTGGTACTTAGTAAGGTTACACAGGAAAACTATTTTCCTATGTAATTTCTGATTATCTTATTTTGCAGTTTTCAACAAAATTTCTTTTCATTGTCTGCCATAAATTCTTCGTTAGTATCATCAGAAATAATATTTAGTTGTTTTCTTAAATTCTTTAGTTCATTTGACAATTTAAAATTCTCAAAAAAGTGCTTCTACTTTTGCTGGTTGTATCCATGATTTTTATAGGTGTAGTTGTCATATATTTGGCTATAATTACAGTTTAATTATGAATACGAGTGTTATGGCATGCGCTTTGCACGTGAATTGTTTTCCTTATAAATTATATATGTGTAAATCAGTCAATATACATTTAATTTTCTAGCTGTGTAAATGATATCATATACATGAAAGAATTTATACATCAAACTAGTTTGAGTTGTGTTATGTGTTTGTGTATGTCATAGGATAATATAATGAGCTGATAGAAAAATAATTGACAACATATCATATATGATATAACATGTCAGTATGTCTTCTAGTATAGGCAAACAGTGGATGAAAGAATTCGATCGAAGAACCGCACGATATGTGGAAGGAGTGCATAAGTTTATTGATTTCGATGTTGAAAACGGTGGTAGTAAAGAAATCTATTCTTGTCCTTGCACACATTGCAAAAATATGAAAACGAGGATTAAATTAGATGACATTCATTATCATCTACTTAGATGGGGAATTCTTCTAATATATGATATAACAGGTCAGTATGTCTTCTAATATTGCACGTAAACAACTCAAAATGACCAAAGTAGACTCAGAAGACTTGAAAGCTAGGATGGACAATATGGAGGGTACCCTGAAGTCATTGGTCGACTTGTTCAAGGGATACATGGATAACGGAAAACACATACCAGATATTCCTTCCAATGAAGGAGGAAGTGGGACACGTCAGGAAAGTGTTGGAAGATTGCCGAACAACGAAGTTAATAATCCATTGAGTTCGTCTGGTTCGACAAATAAAAAATGTGAAATCTTGAACTTTGATCTAGAGGTCATTGCAGCAGGTTCTATATGCAAAGATTAGACAACATCCATTATACATGGGAAACCTATACCTCTGACACATGAGAAGTTGGTTGTGGATAACATACTACTACCAGATGAGAACACAGCCAAACAAAATCATCCTCTTGCTACAACCCTTGGTGAAGTTGGAATCGGTGGTTTTGTGTGCCATCCAAAGATTTCAATTCGATATCTTTAGACATGAGAGCAGGTAATAGTCTAATTTAAGGAGTTATATGTGATGTAGTATGTTACTTAGGGAAGATGCATACTAACGTTGAAACAATTATAGAAAAAAGGAAAACAACTTATCTGTTGAATCAGGTATACATTTACCGTTTATGTTAATAACTTATACATGCATTTTCTTTTCTCCTTCAATAAAGGTTTTTGTTGATTTTTTTTAATTTTTAATTTTTCGCTTTTAGCTTATAATTTGTCGTATCGTGCACTAAACTATCACGCAGAAAAAAAAACATACAGTGTAATAACAAATTCTTATCCATAGACTTATCACACTGATTACACTAAAAGCTGGTCTTCATCTTGTTGACTATTGTTATAATTTATCTTCCATGTTTTAGCATGGTTCGGTTTGGCTCCATAGAGAAGGTGAGTGCATATTTTAATTTAAATCATATTCATTCAAATACCATTTTACATAATTTGTTAGTATGGCGAATCATTGAACTGTATCAAATGTTTTGGCTGAAAAAGTAAACTTAGCTATTTCTTTTCATTTCATTCACAGAATGTTGATTGTAAACATACTACTGAATAGTAGATCGTGATTCTTGCAAATAAATTTAGTGTATAATATGATTTATTGTTTTCCACTATAAACGGTACAAAACTGAAATTGTAAAATAATATTACAAGATATTCATCTTAGATAACATTTTTTTATTACTAATATGCCATTACTCTAGTAGAAGTCGCAATCATAGGTAACTCTTTGCGCTTCTGTTTTGCTATGGACCTGTGGTGATGATACATGTATGTGGATTTGCTGTTGAGTATTGAATAAAATTAAACAGTTAAAAGTGTCTTCTTTGCAATTTTATTTTCAAAAATGTTCCTCCAGCACCGAAATGTTTCTTGGCAAAACAAATTTTTTTGAGAATAATATTGAATTTTAGTTAGAAAACTGGCTCTTATACCTCGCTTTTAATGCGATTATAGGCAAATTTTTAGGCATAAATTGAGGAATTATCGATCGGTTAAAGATCACATAAAGTGACATGCCCTATAAGCATGGTGTGTGCAGTATGATCCACATATATTCAGACATTTAAAACTTGACCTGAGACATGATCACAATAACCATTAAGATACTCAACTTGGAAGATACGGTGGTTAACTAGATTGAGTTGATGCTTCTCATATTTTAGATGGAAGTTCTCTTTAATTTTGAAGAATGTACATAGATATTTTTATTTTCATATTGCATAATTTATTCTATTGCAGCCAAATTTACTACACGTTATCATCAACAATCTACTGAAGTTGTAACTTGTAAGAATACTCATTCTTGTAACTTGTAAGGATAATCATTCTTAGTCAATTTTTGCTCATATACATGCATTACATTAGCGGGATAACAAAAGTCTGCAAACCCAAAGAATTATTGAATGATGATACAAAACTATGAACTATTTCTACTGTACAAAAAATCAAAAATAGAGAATTCTTTCATCAAAAAGGAAAAAACTATTCTAACAAGTTGCGGGCTTATTTAATCATTTTCTTCCACTGTACAGAATTTGAAACTTAAATAACCAATTAACTTTACTAAGCAAATGCAAAGGATGTATGCATCGCATCTGGCATTTCATAATGAAAACATAACATGCTTATAGTCCATGAGGGTTCACGTGCTAAAAAAATATTGTGAGAATTATTCATATATTGTGCACAGATGGCTACCTCTATTGCTTGACATCCTGCAATTTTTTTAATCCTCCCTAATTGTAAAATTTCTAGTTACATTTTTAACCTTACCTAAAAGCAACACAGTTATTGTAGATTAACATGCATACATTTTTTTAATGATCATCCTTTTTGTTTGCTTTTTATTTGAAATTGGAATAATGTCTATCATTTTGTGTTTCCCCTATAACATCATGTTCTAAGAAATTATACTACCGAAAGTACAGAATTTGTCAACCAGGTTCAAGATAGCTTAAGCCAAAGAGAAGATATAATTTCTGATTTTCAGCATATTTACCAAAGATAGCCTAATTTTCCATGTCTCTATTTGTTTTATAGATCTGGAGTATTGGCAATGATGATCAGGCGATTGGAGGAAGGTGTTGCCAAACTATGTACTGTATACTGTAATATTGTTGTTGTTGCTGCTGCTGAACTATGTAGCGTTATGTATTGTTGTTGAACATTGTAATTAAAAGATTTGTTATGTTTGGTTTTTGTGTTGAATCTATGAAAAAAAAGTTTAATGATCTTTCTTTTGTGATATTATGCTAAATCTGCAAATGTTTGTATTGAGTATGATAATGAAATGACTGTTACTGCAGGAGGGCTGAAAAAGCAATGTATTTTTTTAAAAAAATTATTAAAATTAGCAACAGTTTTAAGCCGTTGCAAAACCAAATTAACAAAGTTGTACAATATGGTTTTACAACAGCTTTCAGGCGTTGCGAAAATAAAATTAGAAACGGCTCTAAGCCGTTGTAAAGTAAGGTCTTGCAACGGCTTTGAGCCGTTGCTAATTTTAGTTTCGCAACGGCTGAAAGCCGTTGCTAAATCATTTTGCAACGGCTAAGAACCGTTGCAAAATGACATTTCTGGTGTAGTGGATCAGCTCAATAAATATGAAAAAGTTTCTATTCATGCATTAGCATGGTAGAAAATATGAGTTTGAGATGTTTATTTAGATCTAAATATATGTATTTCGTGAAACTTATTAGAAAGGATTAATTTGCAACCCAATGAAAATACAAATAAAAGGCTAATTAGTAAATATAGTTTTTATTTGCCTGCTTATATGAAATAATACGCAAGTAACATGTGAGAATATTTTAGATATTAGGCATGTTCTATCGATGAACCATAAGTTACTTACCTACACTAAAAAATTGATAACATCATACACGCCTCTTTTCACTTAATATTCACCATGTATGACTTTTTTCACGTCACGCAAAGGCATCCTAAAAAATGGCAATTTTATTATCCACTCTTTTATGACTTTTTTTACGTCACACAAAAGCGTCGCAAAAAATGTCACTAAGAACTAAGAAGTTGTTGGTACTTGATACACATCCATTATTCCAATGATTATGTAGATATTTTTCTTTATCCATTACAAAATTATACTGAAATACAGTATATAAAATATTTAAGCGAGTTGTAAAAAACTATTACAAATTAGAGGCAGAGAAGCAAGTGGCGGCTTAAGTGAACGGTGCTATAGAATAACTTTGCATATGATATCTAATCCGCAAGTTATTCTAAGATGATATGATTATTACGAACTTCATAAAATATGTATTCAAATTGAAGTACTTAAAATTTGCTATTCTGTTATGTCTTTATTTTATCATGCATGTGAATATTGTTTGTTGACGCTCTCATTTGATTATTATTCGTTATTGTGAGATATCATAATTCTTGTATGTATTACATTGCAATGTATTTATACTAGTGCGAACCCATGTTACGTACATGGGGTTCACATAATTAATTTATCTTATATTTTTAGATAATTGTTTATTATATGAAGGAGAACACATGCTTTTAAGTTGTAATTTTTCTATCTGCCTTTACTTTGCCACTGGTAATAAATATTTTATGACAAACTTACTTAAATTAATTCAAAATAAAAAGTATAACTAATATTTTTGAAGACTATGGATTTACACAACAAACAGTAATATCAAAGTTACTTTTAATTTGGAAGCACTAAATTACTAAGAACGAAAATTAATTATTAAATTGAATTGTTAGAAATTTATTTATTTTACCAGCTACATGATAATATTATTTGATATGACTTTAATTCATATTGAAATTGAGACGTAGAGAAAATAGCAACTAACCGAAATTAATTGTATATAACTCCAACTCAAATTTAAAATGTTGAATATATTTATCATAATTTAAAATATGAAATAATTGACTTTAAACTTATTTTAATTCGTAGATAATTACTCATAGTAATGATGACTAATTTGTGTATAAAATTTCCAATACTAATCAACATAAAATTGAAGGGGTGAGAATTAATATATATTCATTGTTACCTGCAATGGAATAACTATGATAAAGATATATTAATTATTTTTAATTTTTAATTCAAAGTATATAGACCTAAATAAATTTAACCCCAATTAATTTCTATTTGTATCTCTCTAGTTATATCTTAATTGGAATCAAATAACTAATTACATATTGATTTTGTAATTACTCCTCACCTATGCTAATAAAATGAATTAATAACCATTAACGGGCATATTCATTTAGTGAAAATTAATTAACTTGATGCGAAATATGGGTAAATACGGTAATATTCTTTTATAGTACGATCCACAACCAAAGTAAAAAACAAACATGTTATCAAAATTTTAAATTAATGTAAATAGCATATTCTCTATTAAATATAAAAAGTTCTTTTAATCTAAGCACTTAGATTTGGAAACTAAAAGCAAAAAAAGAATCGAACCTAACATGATTATTAAACTGAAAACATGAATGTGAATTAATAGTTTCATCACTTGACTTTCAAACTTTTGCAGCCTATGCATCATTTAATTTTAGATATCATGCATAAATTAGATGTGTTGCTAAAGTCACATTTTCTGTTTTGGCTAGTACCATTATAATTCACATGTGATCCATTTAAAAATTTACTATTTGTATTACCATAATTGCACATTGAATAACTAAGTAATGGACAATAAAGATAATTTTGCAAACTGATCATGGATAGTTTTTCCATCTAACATTAGAACTTTGCTAGTGAAATTACTACCACTCACGGATTTTTGGAGAAGTTTCTGAAAATGATCCAATAAAAATAATTTTATCTAAATATTCATCAATAACATCTTTGAAAGCAGCATTTTTGAAGGCTATAAATTTTTTAAAGTGAAACATTTAAAGATTTCAGATCGTGGTAAACAAATATTGGATACTTAGTAATTTGAAAGTGACTTTACAAGTACTTGAAGTACTTAAATACTGTTTAGATGAAAATAGGAGGATTTATAATCCCAACCCATGCAATACCATCATTTGAAATCATCCCATTTGAATTGGTGCTTTTTACATCACAATTATTGTGGATGTGCATGCAATAATGCATTATGTTCATTTCTTTTAAAAAACTACATATGCCAATAAAGAGATTATTTGAAATATCTTCTCATGACTCGAATTCATTGGTAGTTGAGTAATCGACTAAATTTTTAATGCATTAGATACTATTCCTAAAATTAGAGTGGAAGACGAATACAGTTTATTTAGTTGTTTATTTGAGGAATATCTCTAATTTTTAAACCAATAAATATATGTAATCGTGGTCCAAAGCATCTTTAATGGTATGATGATGTATAACAAATAATTTTATTGGTATTTTTTACACACGATGTTAGGAAGAAAAAAATCAAGATGTATTTAGTAGCACATTAGATTGTGAACTAATAATTTTGTATTCATAAACACTCATCATATAACTTTCAATATATTAAGTTTTTAGAAAAAATGACTCCTCAACTTTGAACCTTCCATCTTTAATGATCCCAACACTTGAACATTATATTCTTTTGTTACAAAATGTGCAAAAAAAATGAATACAAACTCTGTGGTAGATTTAATAGTCCTTGGAAAATATGTAATGAAGTAAACTAAAATGTAATCTCAATCTGTGAGATGTTATATTGAAATAAATGTAGACTGTAATTTATTAGCCTTAAAAATAATTAATATTTAGTTGTTCTCTCATTAAATTGAATTTAATCAAAAATAATTAACTATTATTAATTGTCTAATTAGTTTCAGTTCAAATTAAATTACCTGATAGGAAGCAGTTCCTTTTTCCATTCAAGAAAAAAGCTACAGGTCCTTGTTTTTGATGTTGTTATAAGAAAAGTCCCTGCAAAATTATTGACTTGGTGTGCAAAGCCCTCTTTCCATTAGCACGACTATATAATTTGATATAATCCTTCCAATTTTAAGTTAGTTTACTTTTAAACATTATCAACAAGCATATCTCTAAACCATAATTATTTATAAGCACCTCTAAACTATACAAAGTCGAAACAACATAACATCGGGAAAACTTTTGTTAAACCAAAGTTTGTTCATTCAAGATGTGTGTACAAGGAGGCATGTCCGAATAAATTTCAATAACACCCCTTGGTTCATGATAATTCACGAGATTGTTTGAAATATAATTCATAGTTCATAAAATAAAATTTGTAAGTCAAAAAATCAATAGGCAATATGCTCAAGTCACATCCTTTTTATTCAATAATGAGCATGTTACAAATGGAGCAAATATGCAATTATCTAATTGCATAGGCCCTTATTTACAAATATTTCATCTTCTCCTTAATTATCCTTTATGCTATTAGTTTTTCATCAAGGTCTCAATGAAGAGAACTTGGAGAAGATCCTAACTGGAAAAAGCGATAAGTGCGAGAAAGAGTTAAGGGTCCCTTTTCATGAGAGGGTGCATCTTTATTTATATTGGTGGGAAAGAGGTAGGCTTGCTTCCATTTGGCAATGTGGGAATTTGAATGCTATCTTGGCGATGGTTTCAACATGAACGCCTTTGGAGCTTTATGAAAGGAGATACACTAAACCCTCTTGAATTTTTTCTTGTGAATGATTTTAATTCTCTTACTTTGCATGGCCTTTGACATTCCCACGGATTTGATGTTGTGCAACACTAATAGTATGCGATATTCATGAAATGCAGCATCAATTCTATTTATGATCTTCGGTATTAATTGTTGTATAGTGCCGGTGACATACGACATCTTTACGACTGCATTCATTCAATATCATCCATATTTGTTAACTTTCGACATCATATTCCCTTTGTATTGATGATATGTGCTCTCTTTAACCATACTATTGACTTACGATATCATTCATATTTGCCCTGACCATATGCGGCATCAATGAGAAAAGATGCGACATCGATGAAATGCGACATCGATGAGAAGAGATGCGGCATTGATAAGAAGAGATGTGCCATTGATAATAGGCGGCATTCATAATAGGCGGAATTACTTGAGAAGTGACGTTAATAAGGGACAACATAAGTGATGAGTGGCATTACTTGCAACGCCAAAGATGTGCAACATTAAGTAGATGCAATATCGACTAAATGTGATACTGACTAGATGCAATATCCACCCTCGTCTTGATGAGACATTTAATCTTCTTGAGTGGTGGCTTATGACATGGCGCTCTCTGACATCAACACAACCTTGATGAGATATGGCACTAACTTCATGCGATATCATCTACTGGTGATATCCGAGATACGTCATCATTCATTCGACTTTATTGATGAAGAGCGGCATCGATGTTATGCAGCATCATTATGGGCCTTCGACCTTGGCTTTGACGACATGTCATTTCCATACTTCGGAATCAATAACGGTAGTAACATTTGCGATATCCACCACCTTTGACATTGGACTTTTAACATCATTCTTGAGCTTCGACATGAATTTTTTTGCTTGTATCCTTTAGAAAATATGTGGATAACATTAGCCCCCTCATTGTAGAAAAGAAGCTTTTTACATTTTAGTATAAAACAAAGAATTCTCTTACTTTTTTTATTCTTTGCAAGGCTTTATGTTTTCCTATAACATACAAAGTAAGTGATAATTTTCATTATTAACTTTTAGATTTAAAATCTTTAGGCAATCCCTCTTGGTTTTGATAGAGTTATGAATTGGTAGATCTAAAAATTCATCTGTCAATAATTTTGCTTGGATAGAATTTCTACAAATTGCTTAATCATAATAATATCTCGAATAGAGGTCCAGGAAATCATCTGGTGATATCATAGGAGGAAAGACCAGAAATCCTTATTAGAAGATCAGAAAATCCATTTGACAATAATAATTCCTTGATTGGAGGGCCGGAGAACTATTTGATAATAATAATCTGAATAAAAAACCAGAAATCCATTCTGGCAATAATAATCTAAACTAAAGATCAGGAAACCACTTTGGCAACAATCTGAATAGAAGACCAGAAAATCATCTGGAAATAATAATCTGAATAGAAGACTAGAAACGCATCTGGAAATAATAATCTGAATGTAAGATCGAAAACTCATCTGGTAATAATATCCGAATTAAAGACCAGAAAACGATTCTGGTAATAATATGAATAGAAGACTAGAAAATCCATGTGGAAGTAAAATAAATAGAAGACCAAAAATTTATCTAATAATTGGATATTTTTTTTATCTTCGCTTTGAAGCACAATAACTTATGTTCGATCGATCTTCCTCTAGAAGATTGCTTTGATCCATTTTTTTGGATAGAGTGCGATCGATTTAATTGATTTGATTCGATGCATTTAGTTAGCTAACTTAAGCAGAACCAAAGACTTATTTGACCTCCCTCAAGGAGGTGTTTCAGATAGGTCTTATAAGCGGTACTAAAGGTTGGTCGGTGCTTTGGCTAGGCCATTTTCAGGCGGGACCAAAGGCTTACTCCGTCCTTCTTCTAGGAGGTGCCTTAAATAGACCGTTTTTGGATGGAATAAGGGTTTATTACAGATCTTCCTCTAGAAGATTGTGACAGATCTTCCTCTAGAAGGTTGTGAGTGCTAATGGCTAATTTTTGACAGATCTTCCTTAGAAGATTGTAACTGATCTTCCTTTTGAAGATTGTAAGTATTAATGGCTAATTTTTGATAGATCTTCCTCTAGAAGATTGTAACAGATCTTCCTTTTGAAGATTGTAAGCGCTAATGGCTGATTTTTGATAGATCTTCCTCTGGAAGACTGTAACGGATCTTTCTTTCGAAGATTGTAAACGCTAATGGATGATTTTTGATAGATCTTCCTTTAGAAGATTATAACATATTTTCCTTTTGAAGATTGTAAGCGCTAATGGTTGATTTTTGACTGATCTTCCTCTAGAAGATTGTAACAGATCTTCCTCTAGAAGATCGTAACTGCTAATGGCTAATTTTTAACAAATCTTCCTCTAGAAGATTGTAATAGATCTTCCTTTAGAAGATTGTGTTGAGCTTTGGATTCTTGCGTCCCTTTTCTTTGATCTTTAGCTACCATCAGGCGTTCTTACTACTTAACTGTTTAGCTGTTCAAATAGATTTCTCTTTTATTCAATAAGTAATTGATCTAACCGACCATGACTCTTGATGAATGTTTTACCATTTTTTGGAAACTACCTAGAACATTTTTATGGCCTGGACAAGAGATTCTATTCCCAGTGTTCAAAGTTCAAAGGAATTTTTTGTAAAACTTATTTGTTAAAATAATATCATGGTAGAAATGTAAATCTCAAATAAGAGACTCATGAACCAATAATCCTTTAATCAGGAATAGACTCTTCGAATAGAGTTTTAGCAGCGCTAATGAGCCTCAATAGTTTCAAAACTTTCATTGGAAAATATGTATAAGTTTCTTTTTCAAGGATTTCCAAAAGTTTTGAGAATGCTCTTATCAACACATTTCAGGTCAAAACCTTTTATAGGAAATTACTGATGTTAAGCAAAATATTTTTTAAAGATTCTATAAATCATCCTTAAGATTGATAAGTATATATTTTCCCTGATCCATAGGGTAATTGATATTAATCCATTTTATTTTTGAAATACTTTTCCCCAAAGATTTGTTTAGTAAAACTTTTTGAATAAAACTTCTTGTCGAAAATAATATTGGTGTATATTACTCTACCTTTGAATGATATGTACAATTGTACCACTTCAAGTTTTGCTTAGCGAAAAGAAATATCGCATTTGTTAGTCTGAAAAGTCATGATTCATGAATTGATAGACTTTACGAGCAAGAACACAATTTTCTTTAAGAATCCCTTATTTTAAGAGGACTTTGAATACTTAAATTTTCCTAGAAACCATCCTATAGTGGAGGATTGATAATGATTTAGAAGCACATAAAGAAATACATTATAAATCTAGGCCTTGTGATATAGAATCATTTTATCTTGGATATTTAAATTATCCTCTTTCATAGGTAACCATAAATCTGCCTAAAGATCAGAGAACCATTTGATATGGAAAACTGGAAAGCAGTCTGGAATAAGAAAACCAGAAATTCATTCGATTATAAGAATTTCAGAATACCATCATCTAATAATAAGAAGTCCATAATCTTATCTAATAATAATAAGATTGGAATTTCATCTGATAATATGAAGACCAAAGTTTCATCTGATAATAAAAAGATCAGAATTTCAACTGATAATAAGAAGTCCAAAATACTATCTGGCAATAGGAAATTCATAAATTCATTTGATTACGGAGACTCCCACTGCACTTTGATAATGAAATTCTAGAACCTTCTGGATATCTACTCATAATAGATTATTCCTTGTTTCATCCTGTAAAGAAACTTAAATTCTACGTTAGTACACGGTGAGTTTCATGCATTAAAATTTCAATGAGTTAGAAACGATTTATGGTGAATTATAGCAACAATATCTAATGGCCAAATTCATTGAATTGCAAGCTTATATATATAGCATGTTTGCAAATCATTAGAATTTACAACTTAAAAGCATAATAATAATAAAAGTGCAATAACAATAATGTAATATGGTCATGTTTGTCAAGTAATAATAAACTCAGTGCACGTACAGGTAATAAACTCATAATTTGAATACATGTTCATTCCTTTTTGTTTTGGTACGTGCCTAGTCATGTAATGTAATACATTCAAAATATTACATTTAAGCTATTGACGTTTGAGGACTCAACACCTACTATCCCATTGCAATAATCATTTTTAATTTCATGCTTGTCCAATCCAACAACAAAGGGCATGTGATCATGTACTAACAAGGTATGGGTGGTGTGTATTTTAAGATAAGGAGCTTATGCACGTGATTTGTCAACTTTCCTACTAGCTTAATGCTCACCACATTTTACAAAACCACGTGCATATAAAACTATGTGTTTTTGAAACTTATATACATATATACCAAAAGCCAATATATCTTTGATGATTTATATATATACAAAACTTTTCATATATATTTGGAGCCACATACTTTCGAAGTTCTCAACTTTCAAAACCTGTCGCCTTATGGTTTTCGAGATATATACATATCCAAAGCTATACTTCAAATTGTAAGTATACTTGAACCTCGAAATTATATTTACATGGGACCTCGCACCTTCAAAACCAAATTATGCAAAACATATATATATGCATGGTTTCAAATGTGCATAAGTTTTAAATATACATCAATCTCATACATATTTGAAACTAGATGTATGTATGAGATATATATATATATATATATATATTTGAAATCTGACATTTACTTTATTCAAAGCCTAAAGTATTTAAAATCTTTCCTTATATTCGAAAAACTATATATTAATGGAACTGATAACATTCGAATTCAATATACATAAAGCTATATATTATATGTTCCAGATTCATATAGGAAATTCATACATTCAAACTTGATATTCTTAGAACCATCATTTTTTGAAAACTATGCATATACGAAGCCAGTATACAAACATGAAACTATATATATTTTTTCAAAAGCTTGGTGTATTTGCACAACTGTGCATATACATGAGACAATTTTGATTTGAGATCTGAATATATATTCGAAACATTATATATTTGAAACCTCTTTTGTTTAAAAGTTTGACATATCCAAAACATTTATTCACAAAACTGGTATGCTCAACAATTTGTGCATACTCTTGAAAACTATGGTATGTTGAAAACCTGTATACACTTTAAACTGTGCATCTTCAAAATCATATATATATATATATATATATATATATATATATATATATATATATATATATATATATATATATATATATATATATATATATATTCAAAATCCAAATATTCTTAAAGCTTATACTTATATATAAAACCATGCATATCTAAGAAACTCATATATATATTAAACTGGATACTTAAAAGCTTGTATATGATTCTCTTTTGGAAATCGTAATTGTATCAACCATTGTATACTTGGAAACTTAGATGTATTTGAAACTTTTGATGCATCCAAAATCTGACACATATATTTGAAGCTTTTATGCTACAAATCTGACACATGCATATATATTATATATAAGGCTTATATATTTATAAATCTGACATATCAAAAACCTTTTTGTTTGATACATATAAAAGCTGGTATACTTAACAACCCAATATGCAAAATCACTATATATTTAAAAATTTATATATTTGATACTATACTTATTTGGAAACTTATGCATATATCTGAATCCTTTCATGCTCGTTAGGCCTATATATATATATATATATATATATATATATATATATATATATATATATATATGAATGTACATATATATATATATATGAATGTACATATGTACAAAACTGTATATTTTAAATTGGTTATATATTTGAGGCTTTGAAACCACATACATACATGTACACAAAACTTTTATATTTTTTAAAACTCGACACTAAAATGTATTTGAAATTTAATACTTTTCAAACCTACCATATATATTTAAAGATTTATGCCTTTGAAACCATATTTGTACAAAACATGCATATTTGAAACTAGAAACATACATAAAATGATATGTATTCAAAGGCCATGTACAACTGAAATGGGGTATATATGTATCTGAAACAAAACATGTGTATACCTCATACCCCATATATTTGGAAATCTGATAGATATTGAAAGCTTTTTTATTTAGAACACTTTACATTGAAAATATTTGAAATCATGTACACTCTAAATCTTTAAAATGAAGCCTCCAGACA
The DNA here is from genome assembly GCA_030737815.1 of Allium fistulosum. Classification (NCBI taxonomy): domain Eukaryota; kingdom Viridiplantae; phylum Streptophyta; class Magnoliopsida; order Asparagales; family Amaryllidaceae; genus Allium; species Allium fistulosum. Next base: position 1,471,119,376 of record CM060902.1, read on the forward strand.
TGAAGCTTTTAACTTTGAAGTTTATTTTATATATGCAAAATCAATATATATACAAAAAGCTATATACATATAAAACTTTTTATTTTTAAAATTCAAAAATATTTGAAGCTTTTTATTCAAAAGCTTTATTTATGAAACCAATAATAAACTTATATACTTAAAACTATATATGTATGATGGCATACATACTTGCAACTGCTCACCTTTAAAATCATGTATATTTAGGACTTACATTTTCCAAAGCCTAAATATGTTCAAAGTTGAATATCCACTCAAAACTCGTATATATTCAAAACCAATATATTTTTGAGACTTAATGCCTTTTGAAATTACAAATATCCCAAAGTTAATATATGCATTCAAAACTTGTATGTTTTCAAAACTCTGATGTACCTAAAAATTGATGTATATTGAAAACTTGTATACTCGAGATCTATACATTTCCAAAGCTTATGCATAAGAAGCATTTGAAACCAATATTAAAAATCTATTCCCATGAGATAGATATATACCAAACTTCTATATTTGTGAAACCATGTATATAAAACTGTATATATTCAAAATTAGATCTTTTCAAAACCAAAATCTTCATATTTTCAAAAGCTTATACACATTTAAAGCTGTATACATGATGCCTTATGTATTCAAGGCTTGTTTATTTGAAAACTCTAACATTCATTCTAAAAATGTGAGTTTTTGAAACCCATATGCACTTGGAACCATACACTTTCTCAAAACCATATGTATATAAAGTTATATTATTCGAAACCTTTTTATATATCCCACACCCAATAATGCTCGAATTACGATTCCTTTGGGAATAGAATATACATATATTTAAAAATTAAATACTATGTTAATTTGAAGCTCTTATATATATGAAATCTGTAAGATTTTGAAAATTTTAGGTAGTGTTTGGTTTAAAAATGAATTTTGTATTATCGGTTTTCAATATGTATCTCATACATGAGAAGAATGGAGGGACGGTAGAAGGGACGAAAGAAAGACAGATGAGAGAACGAAGGAAATAGAGGAACGACGAAAGAATGGATTATTTCATGTGCTTATGTTATTTCCCAAAATGCAGAAAATAAAAAAAAAGTTGTTTTCTATTTTGTATGTTAACTTCGTTTTCTAAATTGGTCGTTTTCGATAATATAAATGCATCGTGTTCATTTTTGTATGGATGAAAATCCAAAACTAAAAATAACAAACCAAACGCTACCTTAATTTTGGAAATTATTTTGTATTCAAATCTGTAAATTTCTAAAATATGTGAGTTTTCAAAATGAGGCCCACTTATCTGAGACATGAGTTCTGAGCTTTCGAACTTGGGCATGGCCTCTCTTTTCAGGATGAGGCACTAACTTCGGCATGAGACTTAATGCTCTCAAAAAAGCCTAGATCTTATCAGTTCCTAAAACCACTTATTTTAGCATCCATCTCCTTTAGCATTTGACTTCGAACTTTGACATGAAGTCTCAATCATTATGAAATTTCTAGATCTCCTAGCTTCAGTCAATCTCTGATATCAGCCTCTGTCCTTCGGCATGAAACTTTACCCTTCGATTTGAAGCCTCGGCTTTGATATGGATTCGAGCCTTGGTATGAAATTTCGACTTGAATTGTTGGTCTTCAATATAAAGTTGGGCCGCAACATGAGTTAGGGCTGCATCGCATACTTACAACATGGCTTACTTATGACATTAATCTCGACATAGCTTATTTGCAACATCAATCTTGGCGTCAGATATCTTACAGCATCATTTATTTGCGGCATTAAATATTGCGACATCGTCAATCTACAGCATCAAACAACTTACGACATCAATATACCTTCGGCATCAACCACTAGAGACATCACTACTTACCGCATCAATTATTGTATCATCACCACCTGCATCATAACTTACTCGCGACATAACCTACCATGCAGTATTGCTTACTCGCGGCATAACCTACCATGCGGTATTGCTTACTTAATGACATTAGAAGCCCTTTGAGATGAATCCCTTCAATATCACTATCGAGTTGAGATATGATGTCGTCTATAAGTATGAGACCTCTCCAGATCTTTAATTTCAAATTCAACTGGATATATGAAATTGATTTTCATTTAAATTAGGACTTGATCTGAGTTTCGCCGATTGATGGAGTAACAAGGATGCTGAATAATTGATGAGCAAGAATTGATGATGGACGAGATGGATGGATCGAATAAAAATGGAGGTTGGGTAATATATGAGCTGGAGCTTGGAGATAGTTTAAGAGATAAGGATGATGCCGAAAGGATGAATCCACATCGCTTATTTACCATCTAATCTATGTTGTTTGCTCTTTGCACCTGCAAATAATAATAATTAGTTTCCAGATTTTGATTTTAATAGGGATTAGATTTGAATTCTTTTCCCTAAGAAACTCAAATCATTTTAGGATCTTTTGATCATTTTTGAAAATTCGGAGGTTCGGGCCCTCCATCTAGCGCCAAAAATGTTAAACCAGAATTTGTTTCAACATTCAAGATGTATGTACAAGGTGGCATGTCCAAAGAAGTTCCAATAATACCCCCTGGTTCTGTGATAACTCACAAGATTGTTTGAAATACAATATTTCATAGTTCATAAAATAAATTAGGTAAGTTGAAAAATCAATAGGCAATATGCTCAAGTCGTATCCTTTTTATTAAATATTGAGCATGTTACAAATGGAGCAAATATGCAATTATCTAATTGCATAGGCCTTTATTTACAAATATATCATCTTCTCCTTAATTATCCTTTATGTCATTAGTATGTCCTCGAGCTCTCAATGAAGAGAACTTGGGGAGGATCCTAAGTGGAAAAAGTGATAAGAGCAAGAAAGAGATTAAGGGCCCCTTTTCATGAGATGGTGCATTGGTTGGAAGGAGGTAGGCTTTCTTCCATTTGGCGATGTGGGACTTCGAATGCTATCTTGACGATGACTTCAACATGAATGCCTTTGAAGCTTTATGAAGAGAGATACACTAAATCCTCTTGAATTTGTTCTTGTGAATGATTTTAATCCTCTTTCTTTACATGGCATTGGACATTCCCACCGTATTAATGTTGGGCGACACTGATAATATGCGATATTCGTGAAATGCGGCATCAATTCTATTGACCATCTTCGATGTTAATTCTTGTATAGTGCTGGTGACATACGACATCTTTTAGGATTGCATTGATTCAATATCATCCATATTTTTTAACTTTCAACAACATATTCCTTTGTATTGATGATATATGTCATCTTTGACCATACTATTAACTTATGATATCCTTCATATTTACCCTGACCATATGCAGCATCAATGAGAAAAGATGCAGCATCAATGAGATGCGACATCGATGAAATGTGATATCGATGAGGATAGATGCGGCACTAATAGGAAGAGATGTGGCATTGATAATAAGCGGCATTGATAATTGGTGGAATTACTTGAGAAGCGATGTTAATAAGGGACAACATTGGTGATGAGTGGCATTGCTTGCAACGCCAAAGATGTGCGACATTAACTAGATGCAATATCGGCTAAATGCGATATTGACTGGATACGATATCCACCCTTGTCTTGATGAGGCATTCAATCTCCTTTAGTGGTGGCTTATGACATGGTGCTCTCCAACATCAAAACTGCCTTGATGAGATATGGCACTGACTTCATCCAATATCATCTATTGATGATATGCGAGATACGACATCATTCATTCGACTTTACTGATGGAGAGCGACATTGATGTTATGCAGCATTTTTGTGGGCCTTCAACATTGGCCTTGACGACATGGCATTTCCGTACTTCGAAATCAATAATGGTAGTAACATTTACGATAACCACCACCTTTGACATCAAACTTTTAACATAATTCTTGAGCTTCGACATGAATTCTTTTGCTTGTATCCTTTAAAAAATATGTGGATAACAACTTTGAAGGAAATCACCGTCGATTACACACATTTTTGTGAGATTTATACAAATTGGTGGTAGTTGTTCATTCAATGGAAAATTTTGTTTTGTTTATGAACATTTCATGGTATGTTAATGTATTAAACCCCAAAATGATTAAAACTAATAATTTAAGATTTTACAAAAAATAAGTTTAAGTCGAATAAGATCGCATGACATATTTGAATAGTAAACTATGAGTTTATATATAACATATTTACAATAAAAACCTTTTAGAAAACATGAAGTTTTCTATTGTAGCCAAACAAAAGTGCTACTTGTACATTTATTCCTTTTCACAGAACATGCTATGAATTTTTTTTATTTTAATATATTCTTTTGATTCATACATATCGTTTCATCCATTTTGATTATCTTGTATACTTATGTTTAAGAATGAGAAAACGATCCACTATATGTAATAATAAACAAATTTTCGTTGTAAATTAAACTAAGAAAATGAAATTCATAATCGTATTAATAGAACAAAAACCAAATGAAAATTGAATGAGATACAAAAGTTGAAAATGGAAAAGTAGTTCATTTTCCCTATTGCAGATTTTACAAAACAATTGAAGATTCTATGGTACTAATGTATTAATCAATCGAATAACCCCTTGCAAAATAGATGAAGGAAGATAAATTCATAACCATAATAATTGAAACAAAAATCAAAAGAAAAAAGTTTTGGATGTAACATGATGCAATAGGGTATCCTTTAATACATTATACAGTACCAATCATGTTAAGAATTAATTACTCTAACCACTAATATAATGTAATTAGCTTCAAAGGAATAATCACTTGGAGCATATCCTTTGTCTTACAGCTAAGGTATCAAATAATGGATGATTCAATATAACTTAACATACATATTTGTATATTATGACATTGATTGTTTTTTTTAAAACTTAGGGAATAATGTTTATGTATGAAGTTTAATTAATGCCATGTTATTAGGGAAATTGATCTTCGAGTTCACAAATATTTGTACATATAACAAAGGCAAGAGTATCTATCAATTAATATCTATACTAAATAGAGTTACTTAGTAAATCATATAAATTATAACATGTTAGTCGTTATAGGATCTTTATATAATGTAACTTATATATAAGAGTATGGTTAATCGTATATAATATGGCTTATGTGTAAAATAAGTGTATATATATTAATCTAAGCTGAACTATATAACTGTGTATGATAGTATAAAGTAAATAAGAGTAATCACAGCAGATATTTTATAATGGATTGGACCTCCCGTCCTACATCCAGTCCCGAAGCTCCTCTTCGGTATTTCCATTAACCAAATAACCTTCACTTCGCCTGGAGGGATAGGCTAATACAACTGAGTTTCTTTGACAAACTTTGTGTTCGAAATAACATAGATAATGACTGCTGATACAATTCTTCCTATAATCTCCTTGGTAATATGGAAGTGTATAGTTTGTGATTATGGAAGTAGTTTGAGTAAATATTGAGAATTGAATTGCAATGAGTACTAAGAGATCAGAGAATATAGAAACAGCAAGTAAGTAAGTTAGCAAGTTAAGTTTTGAATTCTGATCTTGTAGTGTATTTATAGAAATTAAAGAGATATAGCAAACGGTTGCAATCATTCGTAGATGATTATTACTGTTAGAAAGGTTGCAACTTTTCAAAGTGACTCTTCAGAAAGTAGCCGTTATACAGCGTTCATTCAACCGAGTATAAAATTCAGGCTTCAAAAAACTTGAATGATGGTAAAACATTAAGGTTCAGTCGACTGAGGTATTTTCTCAGTTGACTACCTTCAGTCGACTGAGAAAATACCTTAGTCGACTTAATTAAGTAAACTTAGAAAAAATATAAGTTTATTTTTCCTTTCGAAATATGGAAATAAACAAGCTCTTTGTAAACAGTCATGTATGCAGGCGTGTATATGTGTATATGAGATACCAAGGAGATATTACATATAATTCTATGACTATATACATACTCTAGTTTGATGAAGATAACCTTTGAATTTCTTGAATGTGATCAATTCTTCTTGGTGATAGTCATATTGTCTTTGTTGTAGCTATTTCACCTGCAATATAGTTATAAACTAGAAATACATGATGATATAGTTGTCATCATTAAAACATTAGAAACAAAGATTCAACAATCTCCTCCTTTTTGGTGATGACAACTATATATATAAATAAGTAAAGTGAATCTTTCTCCCCTTATACGTATGCTCCCCCTATCTCAAATCTCTCCCCTTTTTTCATCAATAAAAATAAACATTTTGACATTGAAACGGTGATCCAACATAACATTCTTTGTATTTATTTCTAAATGATGCATAACAACGTATATTCGAAATAACATTAAGTTTTCCATTGAGACTTAATAGTGTCTCGGTGAAATCTAATAAACTATTTTCCATTGCAAAGAATATTGATAAATGAATAGAATTAACTTTTAGTTTTGTAATAGAATGTTTTGAAGTGAACAAAAAGAGATAGTGTAGCACAAAATTGAGAATTCATGTAAAAGTTAATCTTTCAATATCAAACTCATTGATTCCACTAATTTAGTCTAAATCCTACAACGATTTAGGTAGAAATGAAAAGGCAAATCCCAAATACAAAAAATAAAAATAAATAAACGAGTCAAAAATCATTTTTTATTCTTTAGTTTATGAATGGAAAACTCAACACAATTATATTATTCATGTTGTAGAACTCAATCATGATTAGAACAATATAAATCAAAGAATTTTTGCAAAAAATATTGCTAGATGTTTAAAATTATCTTGAAATGAAGAAATAAAGGTAGATTACCACAAAATTGAAAAGCCATCTAAATTTTAGTTTACCAATTCTCCGACTCGACGATTCCATTAATTCATCCTAAAACCTGCAAAAAAATATGGTATCGGTAAAAAAATCAATATTAAATCAAAAGTCAAACATAAGAAAGTGAACCAAAAATAATTCTTTAGTTAAAACTTAAGACGCTTATATTATTCATAATGTAAAACTTAAATCAAAATTGGAACTAAATAAATTAAAGGAGGTCTGGAAAAAAAATTGCTAAACAAATCAAATTTATTTTAAATTTTGTAATAAAATAACTTGAAGTGAATAAACAGAGATAAGCCACCGCATAATTGAACAATCATCTGAAAATTCATTTTTCAGTTCTCTAACTTGTTGATCTATTGATTCAACCTAAGATTTGCAACAATTTAGGCACCAAAAAAGTCAATCCCAAATTTATGAAAGTAATAAAAATAAATATATGAGCAAATAATCATTCTATAATTATAAATTTTAGATTGAAAACCAACACATTAACATTATTCAGAATGCAAAAATCAAATTAGTCGTAGAAGTTAATCAATAAAATAAGGTTAAGTGTTTTAGTAAGAACCACCGTTATAAAATTGCGAAATTGATAGATTTAAATGAACTACAGAATCAATTAAGAGAAGATATATGTTAAATTATATGGATAAACTACAAAATTGTATTGGATAAAGAAAATTAATATTAATTTAGGAAAACATAGAAAGAAAATTGGGAGGATCGAACTCTATATTTTGATAAACAAATGATATTGAATTGAATATTTGTTGAAATTATTTCTTAAATTATGTGTAAAAGAGGCTTTTGGATGAAATATGCAAAGAGCTCAATATTATCTTTTTTGTACAAATAGATAGAACTGATTAGGGAGTGTAATTTATGGTTTAAAAGTACTAACATTCATATCAATTTGTAACAGTGATTAGTGTTGCTAAAGAAACTATAGCAACGGGTATAAATTTTGGAAACAAATATTCACCAACAGTTATAACTATTACAAATCTTGCTTTCTAACATTTAAAACTGTTACAACATCCAAATTCCCAACGCTAATAACCGTTGTAACATCTTATTTTCTAACACTAATAACCGTTGTAAGATACAACTTTCCAACACTAATAACCACTACAACATCCTTCTTCCCAACGCTAATAACAGTTGCTAAACTGGGAAAAGTAAACAACCATTCCTTTGGGCAACACATATAATCGTTGCTAAAGTTAACTACAACGGTTATAACCATTGGGAAACGTAAAATTTGGTGTAGTGGCTAAAATGATATCATTTTATTCACATCCATTTTCATCTAAGAGATCTCGTGGCAATGCATGAATGGAAGTGACTTGATTTTATAATGAATTAAAAATAAGCTATTTAATTATGAAATTTCTCATGGGCTATATCATTTAAAATACACTATATAAGAATATATATGTGTCGCTTGTCTACAGGGTCGGCCCTAACCCAAATAATATATATTATTTGATGTGTACAATATAGTAATGCAGCGGAAATAAGAATACTACGGTAGGTGAAACATCCGGCTCGTCTTCTCGAGCTCCAAAAACCATCAACGAAAACCTCCTATTTTCAAACTACTCGAAAGAGTACGCGAGAAATTTAGGGAAAATAAAACGCAAGCGTCAAACATAAGTCTGGCATAAGAAACTCAAGAAATATATGATCAACATATAATAGAACTTTTGAGACCACATGGAATGCCATAACGATTATCCCCTCAAAAGACTCACCATCTAATAAGTACATAGGTGATATAATAGATAATTTCTAGGATATAGAATATAAATATGTAACATAGCCGAAATGGTTACATACATTACATTCGACAACATAATAGTGGGTACAATCAAAATCGATAAGGAACGTTCACATAATGGATTTTTCATGGACATCCCTTCAGTTAAGCCAAAATTCAATCTCCTGCACAAGGGAAAAAGTACCTTTCGAACGATGTATATCTCTAGATATAATATACCATTAAGGTAAACACAACTGGCCCATCGCCTGATCGCTTTCGTAACCACGTGGAACCAAGTATCAACAACTCCCGTGCATAACATATCGACAATCATACTCTAGATATGGAGTTGATATGCCATCATGAATCAGCTAAACGCGAGATTGTGAGGCCTACTCTGTTTTTAGCCATTTTTGATGTCGAGGTTACATTCGGCATCTTTCACACGAGTCTTCATCACTCAAAAAGAACACGAATCCCCGATTGGATTCCCATATCTTGAATAGATCTTGAAACCACACAAGGATTTCAACATCTCAAACAGATCCATTTCCAAAAGATAGAACACGTATCCCAGTCTTGAAGTGGTTTTCGATAAGTATAACACTTAACAATCTCAGTCTCTTCAAGACTGAATCGATGAATTTGGTCATTCAATAATAATGAAAACGATCGCATATGGAAACCAAGTCTCGTATACTCATCACGTTTCTGATATTTTTGTCTCACACTATCCCTTGGTCAAGAGTGAAGCTGGTAGGTTAGAGCTCTATTGCTCATATCCTTACTTGAACATCGGTCTTAACTCCCACAGGTAGACAAGCCTACTTCATCGGCTTTTAGTGCTAAGTATACGACTAAATGTTTTCCATAAGCGAGTAAACATACAAAGCAAAATCAAGTCATACAAAGCATGATTAAGTCATATAAGCAACTTCTAATCCTCTTTTTATTTAATTAATCTTTTATTAATTAAAACTTCTTTTATTAGTAAAACTTCTTTTATCTAATAAAACTTCATTTATGAATTTCTACTATTCATTTATACTCTTTTTAATACTTCAAAAAGTATTCATATGCTTATCTTAAATGGTATAAGTATTCACAATTCATCAACAAGATTTCTTACCTAAAACATTAATTTCCTTTTTCTATCTTTTCCAAAAGATTCCTTACTTATAATTTCCTTCCAAATATCAATTTTAAGGCTCTAAGTACTTTCACAAATCCATTCAAAAGGTTTAAGACTGATGTTACATAAACATTGTCACTATAAACCCAAAACCATTTCACTTATGTTTATCTTTAAAATTTTCTTTTAAAGATCTATTGTAACAACCCGTAAATTTAACCGGTTTTAATAACGTTATTAGTTAAAATTTTGTGAAATTTTAAAACGATAAAATTTTGAAATAAAAATTTAATATTTGAAATATGTCTAGTTAAACATAGCAACTGGTAAATTTTCGTCCGAAAATATGAAGTTTATTTCGCGCGTAAATTTACTTCAATTTAATCAGTTAAAAAGCGATGAAAATAAAATGTTTTCGGAAACTAAATATTTTTACATAGAAAAATTCTAAACCATCTTCTGAGCAAGACGTCATTTTTCGTTTTTCCAAATTCGGACATCTTTAGCTCCGTCGATCTTATTTTTCAGCGTTTTTGCTGCATTTCCGCTAGTAGAAAATTCGAATTTTTTGTAATTCAATCGTACCACAATTATCTGTGTACCGTTGGAAGCGCCTCATCGCGCTGATCAAAACGGTATGTTTATTCGTGCAAATCGGAGTCCGACGGAAATCATCACGTTCATTTTAACTATTCCGAAAGGACCGGTTAACCATATCCAGCCCAAATTTGCAGCCCGTATCCATTTAAATCTGAAAATAAGATATTAGCTGGGTGTATTGAATTGAGTAGTTGGCTGATAACAGTTGTAACTAGGGAAACTGGGTTGGCGTTTGGAAATCCAAAGTACTAATTAAATGCAATTAGTTTTGGAAATTTAAAGAAAAACAAAACGTAATCTATTCACTTCTATTGCCAGGTAATACCACTGTCCGCCTTCTCTACTCTCTCCCTCTTTCTTTCTATTTTGTTCCCTTTTCTTTCACTGTACAAAAATGTTTATCACCTCCTGAAACGCACCCTCCCACTTCCCCAACTCGTCCCTCCGAGCCACCGTCTAGCTCAACCTCGCCTTCCCTTCCCACTAGCCGAACAACCCGCTCTCACGTCAGCCACCACTTCATTCCACCTCCGGCCACGCCAAACCCTATCGCTGCCCCTCCTTCTTCACGTGCAACTAGCCAAACACCACCTACCTCCGAGTTCCTCCCCAGACCCGCTTTATTTCCCCGCAATCTCCACCGCCAGACAATCACGGCTTCCCACATAACCACCTCCGCTCGCCCATCTTTTCCACTGCCTCCCCTCCAAACTCTCCTCGACCAAAGCTCCGCCCACTAGCCTTCACCGTCTCTTGTTCACAACCGTTCATCGTCGCTCGCCATTGCTCTGTCTTCACCCCACCGACCAGCCACTACATCCACCACTTACACCCAAGCTCGGCTAGCAACCCGAAAATCCAAACATCGCCACGTCTCTGAGCACCTTCTCTGCCTGGCATGCAACCTAAGGCCTCCTCTACCCATCACTCTTGCCGTATACTTTATATATAAGGTATAAGTATATACACTTTTGTTTTATAAATGTGTTTACATATAGGTTAGTATATATAATAGTATGTTTACAATAAAGTGTTGTTGGATTTATATATGGATAAGCTTGGGTATATTTGAGGTCTGATTTTAAGTGTTATATGTTGAGGTATTTTTATACCGTATGTATGTATATATATATATATATTGTAATATAGGTTAGGTATTAAGTAAAGTTTGTTAAACATAAATTTCAATCTGTTGCATATATGTTAGCTTATTAAATAATATATTTTGCTCTAAAGTGTTTGTAAGTGTTAGTCTGCATATCTGTGAAGCTATGTATATGTTACAGTGTTTTATAAAGTAAGTTTTATATTATATGTATCATATTATAAGGTTGAAAGTATTATACCTCATTGTTTAAAAGTGTACAGCTATATGTATTTGAGTATAGGATCTGCTACATATAAAAAGAAGCATTGGTCGAATATATAGTTTGCTTGTCTGCATATATATCAAGATTTATATTTTTGGGTTAGGAAGCTATAGTTATAATATATTAATATACTGTACAAGTTCTTTTGAAAGGTTGCTTGTATATAAGTTATGATATGGCTAAGTTGAATATATATACAGGTTGTATTATTAGGGGTCAAGCATGTATATTTTATTTAGTAGCATGTATACACTGTTGCATATATAGTCTGCATATAGTGGGGGTACGGTCTGATTTATTTATTTACATTGTTTTACATATAAAATGGTATAGTTGGATTTCATATATTTAGGTATAAGTGTAGTACATATGTGTTTAGAGTCTGGACATATATTTTATTTGTTTATTTATTTTTGAATTTTTTTTTATAGAGAGTTTTAAAATAGTATATATTTTGATCCTTGTTATATAAGCTTATTTCCATTGCTGTGAAGCTGTTGATTTTGGTATTGACTTTTTATTTTGAGATAAAGATTTTGAATTATAACCAGTGTTTCAAATAAATAAATAATTTGACTTTCGTAATGTGATAATAATAATAATATGTTTTCTGTTTATATCAAGCTGATTTTTAATTTATTTGACTATGCCTGTTATCAGCTTTGATCGTTGAAATCGTGCCAATCCTGCTTTGCTTTGAAATTCGTGCTTGGATTCATAACTCAATTCCATTGTCTGTCTCTAGCCTCGAAAGGTGAGCAATCACTCACGATTAATGTTCTTTTATTTATTAAATTTGATTTCAATTGAAACGACAATTGATATATGCTGCTGTTAGTTATTTACACTGTTATTTATGCTATTAACTGTATCAGTTCACTTGTGACATCTGACACCATTATCTGTTAATTATTTATGCGATGATAATACAGTTTGGCTGATAATTGATTGATTGTTGATGTTTATATTGGACGTTAAATTGTTAGTGTTAAATGATAAATAGTATGCAAAATTGAAATGGATATAGGATAGTTAACGATTTTAAAACTGATTTGTACGTTAAATTTGATTAGTGGAATATGACCCCTTTAATTGTTAAATTAATTGACATGTAGAATAGTGATAATTACACTTTGAACCATCAACGTATATAGGATTAATTGTTGTAGTGTAAATTTGAAATTGAATGACAAGTGAAGAACCGTATAAATAATTAGTGGAATAATCTTTAATCTACATGAAATGATAGTGTAGATTCTAGAAATAATTATATTAATTCGCACAAATAACAATGTGAATTAATACGATTATTTCGGGATTATTTGAATTGATTATTGGGTTGATATTGATTGTTGTTATTGCTTGTTTATTTACTTTGACACCATCCCAGTTATCACACTGCAAGTTCCCTTTGCTATTCTTTGATTTTTTTTTGAATTGAATTGGAATCGGGTTGAAATGATAAATACCTAAATTTAACTTTGACTTAGGGTAGAGAATTAAATAAAACCCGATTGGTCAATAATTTGATTTAAAAATAAAATGAAGATTTTATTTGAATAAATAATATGGTTTTGAAACGAAGTTGGAAATTGAATTTTAATGAAATTTAAATGTGAATATTTAAAAATCTGAAATAAAATATCAATAAAGAAATTGATGAAGAATGTTGTTTAATTTAAGAAATGATTGAATTAAGTTTTGAAATTATTTAATAATTTAATGAGATTGAATTATTTAATAATTAAATTAAACTGAATCCTTTGATAATTAAAATTGAACTTTTAATTAGTGAAATTTAGTTCTTATTTAATTGAGCTTTGAAATTGTAACTAAGTAAACGAATATGTGAAATTGAATTTCTTTATCAAGAAATGCAAATGTGATTTTTGAAATTAATGTAAGACTTGTAATTTAAAGGGGTGATTTGTCGAAGCTAATTTAATTAAATTTGAAGTTTTGATAATGAAGTTGAACTTAAGTAATGGATTTAATGAATTGGAAATTAAATAGAAATTGTTTTGAATGACAAATTTACTTAACGAATATTTAATGAAATCGATTAATGATTTTTAAATTGATTTGAATGTTAAATTAAATTAATTTAAATGATTTCTGAATGAAACTTATATACGAATTTAAATCGGTATTTGAATTGTTTTAAATAAAGATTGAAATTGAATTATAAGATTTTGAAATGGTAATTTGGAAGTTTTGAAACGTAAATTTTGGAAATTGGTTTTGAAAGACAAATGAAATGTTGGTTTACAAATTCTAATTGAAATTGAAATTGATTTGGTTTTGAAATAAATAAACGACCAATCGGTGTAATAATTATGGAAGTTATTAAAGAGACCGGAATCGGTTATGGACATACTCCCTGTCTAAACCGAAAACCACTTTAATAACTATACGCGGAGTGTGATCCAGAATGAAGTGGTTGAAATGATGTACGTGATGACTGAAGAAAGAGAACGATAATGGATAGCCTTGACACTTGTGTCAAATTGGAAATGACTAAAACAGGAGCCGTGCCGGGCCAATGGAGGTCAGCAACCTCAAGCGAACACACTTCTTCGAAAACTACTCATTACTTGTTGTCGATTGGTGCACCCTTGATTTGGGAGTGTTGTTTTGCGGTGTTGCGGTCGCTGCGGCGATGCGTTCTCACCAGTCCGGATCAGGCAAACGGTAGTTTCACTACCTTGGGTATTGCCTCATGTGCCTTGTCATACTTGTATCCCTATTCGCGACCACTACAATTTGTTTTGTGTTATACCTATGGAGTACTCCCTGATAGCCCACTAGTTTACGGTGGAGTTTACAGTGCTGTATAGACTATAACGCTTATATAAAATGTGTTAAGGAGGATAATGGTAACGCCTTAACACTATTTTGATACCTTATATTACTGATAGACATTATCTACTTATCGTACACTACTACATAGTAGATAGTTTAACAGATCCTTAAAGGATGGTTATTCCAAACATCCTTTGAGTTACTTGTATTTCAATTGCTATTTCACTTGAGTTGGATTTATTGATATAAGAATGTTAATCCTGACTCGAGTGTTTTGTGTTTTTCTTTACGCTCGGGTCAGACTGAGTGTACCAGTATTCGAGACTCACCTTCGGAGTTGGAGCTTTGCTTGAAGATCCAGCCATCTATTCTGTTTCCAGTATTCGATGATTCCAGTGATGTATTCTGATTTGTATCTGATGTATCGTATTACTCTTCCATTATATCTGGTTTAACTCTGATGTAACTTATACATTTATATAGTAGCTTCATGAACTACTATCTCTTTTATTTCCGCTGCACTTATTACTCTGTGTCTGTGATCTGTGATTATTTATTTACTGTATATGTTCAGTTTTGCCAAATTTAAAATTAACAACGCGGTATTTTGAGCAATTCAATTCCGGCATGAGTGTCTACCTATACACTTATAATGGATGCGAATGGTCCAAAATACCGGTCGTTACATCTATATACATTCATAAGTATAATAAAAAAGGGTAAAGACGAATGTTATTAACACATTGTCACAACAAACCCGAAACCATTCCATACTTACATTATCTTTAAAAACATTCTTTTAAAGATTTAAGATAATATTTGGTTAAGTTCGATAGTCGACTAAACGGCTATCCAATTAAAAACAATTGCTTATAGAAATCGTGATTCGTAGACTTAACTCATTTTATGATATTCCAACTTAACCATTCCTTGTTCAACAGTGAAGCCACGTAAGTTAAAGCACTGGTTACATCAAAACATTGCCTAGACACTTCATTCTTGAATCTCACAAATAGATAATGCTACCTCGTCAGCTTTTAGTGTTAGGTATAGTATTAAGGACTTTCGTAAAAGAGTTAGAAAACAATATGATTAATACGTTTCCAACATTCCTAACTTAAATATTCCTTAACCAAGAGGGAAACCAGTAGGTTAGAGCTCTATTGCTCATATCCCTACTCGACATCAATCTTAACTCTCAAAAATAGATAAGCCCACTTCGTCGGATTTTAGCGTTAAGAAAAGTTAATTACTTTTCAAACAAATAAGTAAACAACCAGATTTATACGTTTCCAACATTCCAACTTAACTATTCCTCGATCAAGAGGGAAGCTGGTAGGTTAGATCTCTATTGCTCATATCCCTCTTAACTCTCAAAAATAGAGAAGTTTACCTCATCGGCTTTTAGTGTTAAGCTTAGTCAATTACCTTTTTCAAAACTTATATATACTTTGAAATTACTTGTAAATTGGTTTTAAATATCTATATAAAATATTACTTAAAAATAACTAATTTATAATTTGATGAAAACATGTTTTATATTATAAAACTCTTACTTTGAAAATACATATAAAATTATTAAAAATATATTTAAACTTCAAAAAATCTTTAAAATACTTCAAAATAAGTTAGAAACATCTCAAAAAATATTAGAGAAAAATACCAAATTTAAATATCATTTTAAACATTTAAAACCAAAAGCAACTTACTACAGCATTTACAAATGTTGTTAAAAGCCTTTGTTAAAGAACACATTGAAATGCACAATCTTTCCGACTAGTTTTAACCATTTTTACAAATGATTTAAGACTTTAAATTTTTCTAGTAAGTACTACAGTTAGGGTACTTAAAGAATATGAAAAGAAACCCTTAAGGATATCTTACAATTTATTTATAAAAATCCTGAAAGCATGCTATAGTTACAAAGTGTATTTATAACCACATTTTTGTTCTAACATTCACAACTTTGGTTCACAATTTCTATAACTTTCCAAACCATTTATTTACTGTCCAATGCACCAAAATATACAAATAAAACAACCAAATTAAATTATCCCAAGTTAAGTTCATAAAACTTCCATTTACACAAGTTAAAGTTAAGGGATATCGAAGTGCACTTATATCGACTATTCTCGCTTCAAACACTTTCAAACATACTTCAATTCAATACACAATCCAAACAACAATTTAAACATCAAGTAAAGGCCATGCCATATGTTTACGTGGGTAATAGAAGTGATGTTATACAATATAAAGTTGTCATTTTCTTTCAAAAGCAAGAGGGGTTCAAAGTTTATAGCTTTAACTAGTTAATGTCACTTTAAATTTATATTTCAAGCACACAACATATATACACAATATATAAAAACAAGATAGTTAGACAACTCACTTAGATCCATGCCAAACACATGCTCAAGCATAACCAAACTTAAGACCACTTCCTACCATCACCTTGCAACCACCTTCCTCCTTGCTTCAAACTTGTTTTCCAAGGCAAACTTGCCTTTATTGCTCAAGGCCATCTCTTGAGGGAGGAGCATGGTTTTTCTTCTTCCAATTCTAACATGGTGGAAGGTGTTATAATATTATCCTAAGGCTTGCGGCAAAGTTTGAGTGGATTTGGAGTTGATTTGCAAAAAAATTCTCTAAAATATAAGAGAAGAAGAAGACATTAAAGAAGCTTGGTTTTGCTTTGTGAATTTGTGATTATTTCACAAGGGTATGACCCATCTTATATAGGCTTCAAAAGGTGTTGCCTATGCTTATTATCACCCCTCCACCATGCCATGGAATGCTCACCCCCTGTCACTTCTCCTCTACATCACTTCCCTTAGCAAATTTACACTTATACCCTTATCATGATAATATCTCTTCTCCACTTGGAAGCTTCTAGAACCTTCCATTGGTTTATGAAGAGAAGTGTGTTAATTATCTGCTAATGTGTTTATTTGATCATTAGACAATAGCACTAGAGTTCAAAAAACTTATATTGAATAAAAAGCTGTTTATTGATAAACCGATTTTCAGTCACATTACCGATTTTTCTTCAGAGTATTTATTTTTGTGAAAAATTTCAAAAACAAGCTTACCATCATTCATTATGATTTAAAAAGGGGGTTAAGAAGGTAATTAAATAAATTTAATCATATTAAACCCAAGATTCAAATATTTAAAAAGTTCAAATATTTAAATACGAAGTATTTGAAATTTCGGATCGTAGCATTTTCCCCCACTAAGAATATGTCATCCTTAAAATTCCAAAACGAGAAACAAAAGAAACAATCACATAGAAATACTTAATAGTATTAAAAACATTAGCAAACATAACTCATGGACTGCATAGGTTCTAAAAATTCTCTTATTGCACAAGGACGATAAACAATTTACTAAGCGTTCCATATGCTCAATTGCCTCAGGATATTACTTAGTCGATTATTCATGTTGCCTCATAACAAATCAAAGAGTCATCACTTAAAATCTCCATAAGCCAATAAAACATAGTATGCATATACTAAAGCCTATATGATGCACATAGACCATCGTACAAAATATCAAATTCGATCACTTGCTAGATCACATAATTTCACTTCCAAACTAGTATTGATCACTTGACCTCTCTAGTGCTGACTCTGATCTGTTCCCTTGATTAGAAACCTTCATTATCCTTATATAGCCATATATTATGATAGAAAACTTTGGGATCTTATCAAGAATCTGCATCAAGTGTTCACCATCAAGAATCTAGTGAAAAATCCTTGTTCAGACCGGTGTAAACCACATCAAAATCATATACTCGGATATTGGATCAAGAATAATCATTCGAATAAAATGTTATACGTACAACTTATGTATTTTTCCTATTGATTTCTAAACTATACCAATATCTTTTATCACATACATTCATCCAAACAGTATATCTTATTAATATTTAAATCATTTATGAACTATTTCATAAAACATAACTTCAAGTTTATCAACATTTGAAAACTTAAGTTCACATTTGTATAATACTCTACTACTTCCTAAGAGTATATACAAAAACATCAAATCATTTTACTCAACAAGTTTAGCAATTTAAACTTGTTTTAACTTACTACCTTCTCAATTCAAGTGTTATATAAACTCAACTTTTAGTTTTTTTACAAAAACACTTGGCTTAAAGTTCTATAATGATTCAGAAGCTTCCGCCATCCAAAATCGCCGAAAATCCTATTTCATTTTAACAAATGAAAACTACCAAATAGCATATCATAACATGATGCACAAACCGTACAATCCTAATGCATATGCTATATGTGTCCATAAAATAACTTAACAAAGTTCAATAATTTATTACACTCTTTACCCAAAAAGGGAAAACATGAAAAGTTCCAACATTTATTCTAGGCTATGCCACTACCACTCGGGCACCCTACATAGTATACACATAAATCTTTTCTACATTAAAAAGTTCATATCTAATTTCTTTCCAAATAAAAACTTTAAAACTAAACACCGGGTTTTATTTCAAATTGCTTTGAAATAATAATACATACGCATCTCTTTTGTATAACAAATCATACTTTCAGAATCAAATAAGAATCTGTTTTACTCAAACAATCCTATAGCATCCCCCACTTAGAAATCCAAAAATGAACACCGATGATGCTGAAGTCATCACCATAATTATTTTCATGCGACAGAAGTGAGTTCAGTACATCCAATTCATGCTTTTCAGACTTAACCAAAATCATTTCAAAACCATATCAAATACTTTATAAATATTACTAAGTACCATGATCTCAATTTCATAAACAAATTTCCCAAATACTTACTTTCAAATAATACTAATGTTATTTTTCCAAAATTTTGAAATACATTTTCAAAGACATTGGGATTTAAGTTCTCAAAATATCATTTAAATCCTTCTTGTTTATAAATCATGTTTTATAAACCTTACCTATTATAAAATCACTTTCTTATATAAATTATTTCACAAATGTTTATTTCCAAAATATCTTTCCTTTAGATTAAAATAAACATCTCTCACTAAATCTAACTTTTAACCCAACATTATCACTGAATGCCTCATAATCAAACAGTGAAACTTAATTCATAAGATGTTCGTTTCAATGCATCTATAAATATTGTCTACCCAACCAATGCAGTGCAAATGTAAAACTGTCCGTAAACTGGTCGGGCACAAATCAACAAATGAAAGTCAATGCCCATAAACTGGCCGAGCATGACTAAACAAATTAATGAGGGGTAACAATGAACATCAATAATCCCTACATTAATTGAACTATACTTTAAAAATTCACGCTTATACAAGTTACCTTATATAAGATCTTTAATTTCACAATTATAATTACCATTAAGGGATGCGCTTATGACAAATATAAATACGCCTTTATTTGTATAATACACTCGACTCATGCTAGGGCAGTCCATTACCCTATCTCTTAATGAGTCATACCCCACTAACAGTCAAGGTTCTTTCTTAACCTTCAGCTCTGATACCAGTTGTAACGACCTATTTTTTTGACCCTCGAATGTCGACACTAATATGTGCCAAGCACCCAAATATCGAAAAGACAAATTATCAGGTTAAATAAAAGGAAAACGAAATAGAATAAGAAAGAAGAGAATGCAACATCAAAATCTCACTAGCGGAACGGTGATATATAATATCATAAGAATTGTATAAAGGGTTACACCGATACAGAAATTTGGAGTTACAAGACCTAAGTATTATCATCAACCTGGACAGCTATAACTGATTGTCCCCACAAATGCAGATGTGTACAATAGAGTAATGCATTGGAAATAAGAACACTGCGGTAGGTAAAACATCCAGCTCGTCTTCTCAAGCTCCAAAGATCATCAACAAAAACTTTCCTTTCTCAAACTACTCGAAAGTACGGTGAAATTTAGGGTAAATAAAAATTAAGCGTCGGACATAAGTCTGGTATGAGAAATTTAAGAAATACGCGATCAACATATAACAGTACTTTATAGACTGCATGAAATGCCATAATGATTATTCCCTCAAAAGGACCACCATCTAATAAGTACATAAGGTGATATAATAGATAATATATAGGATGTAGAATATAAATATATAATATAGCTGAAATGGTTACATTCATTACATTCGACAACATATTGGAGAGTACAATCAAAACCGATAAGGAAAGTCCGCATAATGGATTTTCCTTGGACATCCCTTCGGTCAAGTCGATTCCAATCTCCTGCACAAGGTCAAAATGTACCTTTCGAGTGTCTTATATCTCTAGATAAAATATACCATTAAGGTAAACACAACTGGCCCATCGCTTGGACACTTTCATGAACCACGTGGAACCAAGTCCAATAACTCCAATGTGCAACATATCAATAAGCATGCTCTAAATATGGAGTTGTTATATCCTCATGAATCAGCTAAACTCGAGATTGTGAGGCCTACTCCATTTTTAGCCATTTCCGATGTCGAGGTTATTTTCAGCATCTTTCACACGTGTCTTCATCACTCGAACAGAACACGAATCCCCAATTGGATTCCCATATCTCGAACAGATCTTGAAACCATACATGGATTCCAGCGTCTCGAACAGATCCTCCCCCAAGAGATAGAACACGTATCTCAGACTTGCAGTGGTTTTCAATAAGTAAAACACTTACCGATCCCGATCTCTTCCAGACTGAATCAACGAATTTGATCATTTAATAATAATGAGAATGATCGCATATGGAAACCAAGTCTCGTATACTTATCACATTTTCGATATTTTCATCTCACACTATCCCTTGGTCAAGAGTGAAGCCGGTATGTTAGAGCTCTATTGCTCATATCCCTACTCGAACATCGGTCTTAACTACCACAAATAGACAAGCCTA
Source organism: Allium fistulosum (assembly GCA_030737815.1). Classification (NCBI taxonomy): domain Eukaryota; kingdom Viridiplantae; phylum Streptophyta; class Magnoliopsida; order Asparagales; family Amaryllidaceae; genus Allium; species Allium fistulosum. Next base: position 1,471,140,717 of record CM060902.1, read on the forward strand.
CTTTATCGGCTTTTAATGCTAAGTATATGACTAAATGTTTTTAATAAACGAGTAAACATACAAAGCACGATCAAGTCATACAAAGCATGATTAAATCACATAAGCAACTTCTAATCTCCTTTTTGTTTAATAATCTTTTATTACTAAACCTCTTTTATTAGTAAAACTACTTTTATGAATTTCTACTACTTATTTATACTCTTTTTAATACTTCAAAAAGTATTCATATAATTATCACAATAGTATAAGTATATTGACAAATCATTAACAAGATTGCTTACTTAAAACCTTTGCTTTTTCAACCTTTTTCCAAAAGATTCCTTACTTGTAAATTCCTTCCAAATATCCATTTTAACGCTCTAAGCACCTTTACAAACTCATTCAAAAGGTTTGGGACTAATGTTACTTAAACAATGGCACTACAAACCCAAAACCATTTCACCTATGCTTATCTTTAAAACATTCTTTTAAAGATCTATTTACATTCATAATTATAATAAAAAAGGGTTAAAAACATTGTCACAACAAATCCAAAACCATTCCATACTTATATTATCTTTAGAAACATTCTTTTAATGATCTATGGTAATATCTGGTTAAGTCCAATAGTCGACTAAGTGACTACCCAGTTAAAAATGATCGCTTATAGAAATCACAATTCGCTTATTTAACTCGTTCTTGACATTCCAACTTAACTATTCCACGTCCAAGAGTAAAAACAAGGTAAATTAGAGTGTCGGTTGCATCAAAGCCTTATTTAGACACTTCATTCTTGAGTTTTACAAGTAGATAACTCTACCTCGTCGGCTTTTAGTGTTAGGTATAGTATTAATGACTTTCATAAACAAGTTAGAAAACAATATGATTAACTTGTTTCTAACATTCCTGACTTAAATATTCCTCGACCAAGAGGGAAACCGGAAGATTAAAGCTCTATTTCTCATATCCCTACTCGACATCAAACTTAACTCTCACAAATAGATAAGCCTACTTCATTGGCTTTTAGCATTAAGCAAAGTTAATTGATTTTCAACCAAATAAGTAAACAACGAGATTAACATGTTTTTGACATTTCAACTTAACTATTCCTCGGTCAAGTGAGAAGCTAGTAGGTTAGAGCTCTATTGCCCATATCCCTACTCGACATCAATCTTAACTCTTACAAATAAAGAAGTCCACCTCGTTGGCTTCTAGTGTTAAGCCTAGTCAATTAATTTTTCAAAACTCATGTATACTTTAAAAATATTTGTAAATAGGTTTTAAATATATATGTAAAATATTACTTGAAAATAACTAATTTATAATTTGATGAAAAACATATTTTATATTATGAAACCTCTTGCTTTGAAAATACATGTATAATTATTAAAAATATGTTTAAATTTCAAACCAACTTTTATATACTTCAAAATAGGTTAGAAAATAACTCTGAAAATATTAGAGAAAAATACCAAATTTAAATATCATTTTTAAACACTTAAAACCATATGCAACTTACTACAGCATTTATAAATGTTGTTAAAATCCTTTGTTAAAGAACACATTGAAATGCACAATCTTTTCGACTAGTTTTAACCATTTTAAAAAATGGTTTAAGACTTGAAATTTTTATAGTAAGTACTACCCTTATGGCACTTAAAAATAATGGAAAGAATATCTTTCAGTTTATTTATAAAAATTCCCAAAAACAGGCTATATTTACGAAGTGTATTTATAACCACATTTATGTTCTAACTTTCACAACTTTGGTTCACAATTTATTTAACTTTCCAAACAATTTATTTACTATCCAATGCACCAAAATATGTGTAAAGAACATACAAATCAAATTATCTCAAGTTAAGTTCATAAAACTTCCATTTACACACGTTAAAGTTAAGGGATATCAAAGTGCACTTATAGCGACTATTCTCACTTCAAACATACTTCAATTCAACACAAAACCCAAACAACCATTTAAACATCAATTCAAGGCCATGCCACATGTTTAAGAGGGTAATAGAAGTGATTTTCTACAATATAAAATTGTCGTTTGCTGTCAAAAGCAAGAGGGGTCCAAAGTTTATAACTTTAATTAGTTAATGTCACTTTAACTTTATATTTCAAGCACACAACATATATACACAATATATACAATCAAGATAGTGAGATAACTCACTTAGATACAAGCCAAACACTTGCTCCAGCACAACCAAACTCAAGAACCCTTCCTACCATTACCTTGCAGCCACCTTACTCCTTGCTTCAAACTTGCTTTTCCAAGGTAGACTTGCCTTTATTGCTCATGTCCACCTCTTGAGGGGGAACCATGGCGTTTATTCTTTCAATTATAACATGGTGGAAGGTGTTTTAATATTGTATTAATGCTTCTGGCAAAGTTTGAGTGGATTTGGAGTTGATTTGCAAAAAATTCTCTAGAACATAAGAGAAGAAGACATTAAAGAAGCTTGGCTTTGCTTTGTTAATTCGTGAATATTTAATATTTAATAAGGATATGCCCCTCCTTATATAGGTTTCATAAGGTGTTGCCTAAGCTTGTTGTCACCCCTCTCCCCCACCATGCCATGGAAGGTTCACCCCCATCACTTCTCCTTTACATTACTTCCTTTAGCAAATTTACACTTATACCCTTAACATGATAATATCTCTTATCCACATAGAAGCTTCTAGAACCTTCCATTGCTTTATGAAGAGAAGTGTGTTAATTAGTTGCTAATGTTTTTGCTTGATCATTAGACGAGTGCACCAAAGTTCGAACAACTTATATTGAATAACAAGTTGTTTATCGATAAATCGATTTTCGGTCACATTATCAATTTTCCTTTAAATTGTTTATTTTTGTAAAAAAATTCAAAAACAAGTTTACCATCATTAATTATGATTTAAAAAGGGGTTTAAGAAGGTTATTAAATCAATTTGATTACATTAATCAAAGATTCAAATATCTAAATAGTTTAGATATTTAAATATAAAGTGTTTGAAATTTCGGGTCGTTACAGGCACCTATAAATACAGGCCTTGCCCCTCACTTTTCTTCTCATTTTTTTTGAATTGAGTAGCGACACTATGCTATTTTTCCTTTTTTTGATACTACTACAAAATATAAAAATGACGTGTGTGTTTGTGTGTATTGGAGAAGGGCGGGAAATAAAAGAGAGGAAAAGAAGGTGCGAATTGATTTTGCAAAAAAGGTAAACTTAAATTACAATCTATACTCCACTCAAACTCAAATCTCCTCTTGGATCTATAATTCTAATGGGTATGTATAAACTTTTAGTATATATTTTTATTGGAAAAAAGAGAGTCAAGTATGAGGAATGAATTCAGATTCGGAGAATTGGAAAGCTAGAAATGTGAGTCGAAAACTACATGATTTACATAATACTGATTTTGTATCATTGAATTCCTTTTTTTTATTATATCTATGAATTACCCATGAAATTGCAGGCTTAATGAATGAATCTAATTTGAAACTCTTGCCTACATATTCATTAATTTGAATTAAATAGCGAAATTGGTACGTATATTTAGATTTGGAATTTTTGGAGAAATATCCCCAAAATTGGTGAAATATGATATTGAAAAGATTGAGTAGTTATTTCCATATTATGTTATTTGGGTTTAAATGCTAACCATTTATTTGGAAGGTTCTAAATTTGATTTAGGATTTAAACTTTCTATATTTTAATTCATTAGAATTATAGAATGTACAATTTATTGTATTATTTTCATGTGAAATTCCATAAACCATCCAATATAAAGTAACATATGAAAGAGTGTATGTTTGAAATGATAAGGAATATCCACACATTTAGGTGAAAGAGATGTGCAAAGTAGGGACTTCATCATAGTTTTCATAACTATTACAATAAAAATAAAAAAAGTAAATTCCTTATAATTACAAATACAACACAATCCCAATTTTTGTAATTTTTGAAAATTTACAATGGCACTATTTCCCTTTGAGAAAGATACAGTCATAATGTATTAAAATATAGAAATTGAAATTTACACATAATTGTATATTCATAAATCCCCAAATGTAGAAAAAGAAAAGGAATATATAAATATAGGAATATAGAATTATAAATAACTCACTTTCCAATAAAATATAAACGTATAAAGAAAGTATAAGCTCGCTAAATATATTAATAGACGTCGATTATCATACTTATTACAGATAAAGCACTAAAGTATGAGTACTGAAATAAATTAAGAATTTAAGGAGAAGTTACAGAAATTGAATAAATATAGGTATTAACCTTAGTAGATTTAATTGCTAAGACTAAATTGGAATGTATGATTGAAAGTTGCTGATATTCGTCCAATCTAAATATAAAAGATCATTTATAGAGGACATTTAATAATGTTAATAAGAACAAAAATTTAAAGATAGTAAGTGTATATTAATAAGATAAATAGTAAAGTTCATAAAAAGTAAATATATGAATAAAAATCAAATGAACTTAGAAGGCATAATAATTTCCACAATTGAAATTATAAAGCCTCAATAATACGTTTGCGACAGGTGTGAATTAGTGGGCCTAGCCCAATATTTAGGTTAGTTATAAATGACTTGGTTTAGTATAGGGTGGTTAAGGGGTTTAATCCAGTGGAAGGTATTAAGTGGCCGATGGGGTCTACCTTAACCCCATTAAGGAGTTTACTTACGACAGTGTCCAAATGGGAATGGGGTCTGCTTCAATTCAAAAACAGAGGTACTAAGTAACCGTAGTGAGCATTTTTCTTGATTTGTACTAGAAAAATCTAAATGGGAGATGCATAGAGAGACCAGCGCTGCCAGCATTGTGTATCAATATTTGTAGAGTAGGGCTAGGTATAAGTTGAGTACTCTGTCGGTCCCCCATGGTTGGTAGTGAACGCTCGGGTTAAGCTTGTACGGATTACATTTTCTACTGGTGTAGAGTACGTATGGATATGAATTTCCTCAAAGTTTGGTTGGTTGTTTGTTTGGTTGGAGATGGGCTAGATAAACCTTAGATGCATTGCTTTAAGATGCATTAGTTATATGGCTAGCTTAAATTATAAAGCCGTATTTAGGATTCATCGATCTCGTAGTTAAGGTCAGTTGACAAGCGATTACGTTACGGGGGTTTTCTTTTTTGGGGGAATATAGCGACGCTCATCCACACACACAAAACCCTATATGTGCGTACGACATAACTAAACTACTCCGAGGTAGGAGTATATATAAGCGTGTTTGTATGTATTGGAGACATACACTTGAATGGAAAGCAATCAGCACAAACTAGTGTTATGAATAAAGTATGCAATTTAGCGGTCACCAGAACATTGTTATAACCCCCTCCTTATTAGAATCCATAGGGTAGAATCAGAGGGACAAGACACTGGTACAAGTCGGGAATGGTGGATGGACAAGACTTCTCATTCATGCTAAGCACCAATAAGGCAACTAGATATCCAAGGAATAATTTTGAATCCAAGGTAGTAGCCTTAGTCAGTTTATATGTTATATATTTTATTATTCCATTATGAGTTCATAGTTAGCTCTCTGATATACTTATATTTATTACAGATTACTAACACGAATGATTTGTACCCTAATAGACTTGAGTTTTCGATTTTGTCGAAAATTCAAGCCCATTTAGGTATGGGTTGTTACATTTGGTATCGGAGCTTATGTTAGATGGCCATAAGAATTAAGATATCTTTTGTAATTGTATTTGTATTTTTTTTCTATAATTATATATATATATATATATATATATATATATTACCTCCTAAACACTACAAATTCCGACCATAGAAGTAGTTGCGACCATATTCTAAAAGGATGGATTAAGCAATTATGAGTTAGAATAATAAATGGATTTCAATTCATACATCTACTCCGATACCCCATGGGGTATAGGTCATACCATAAGGCGTTGACCAAGAAGTGCATGACCATGACATATAGAAGGGTCCCTAAAGCTGGATGGTACTTGACTCCTTTGCCAAATCTAGACTGCCCTATGATTATGGATTTCGTTAGATTGCCGATTAATGATGTGCATTTCATCCAGACAGATGGAAGCAAGAACCTATATGTTGCAAATATCTAAAAGTAAGATATAAATAGGAATAAATAAGTTCCTGCAAGAAGATGTGCATAGACCACCACAAGATGGTAGTTGAATTTTTATATATTCTCGATGAAGATAAGCTAGGAATAATTGGAAAAGAAGACAAGTCCAAAAGAAAGGATAATTATGAGTCCAACCTCATGTAAAATAATTTAATATAAAGATTTTAAATTTTCCTAAGATAATTGAAATAACTTTCAAAGACTTTATTTAAAAGTAAAAGAACCTTATCACCGAAAGAGTTTAATTTATAAAATGCTATTTAGAGATTCCAAGTTGAAATTTGAGATTGGATTGGATTGAAAATTTTAATTAAAAGGCTTTTGATGAAAATATGTTTTCCCTTTTGAAATGAAGGGAAAGTAGAGAGTAGGGTTGACTGTATGATTTTTCTAAATTCAAATTTTTAGGAAATTCTTTTAAAGGGCAAACGATTAGAATGGTACTAGATTTAATTAGGATAAAAAGAATTGAAGGGAGAAGGTAATCGACAAAGAATATGTACAAAGAAGCAGGCATGCCCAGATGGAAAATAGATTTTGAAATTAAAGGAGTAAAGGGCTCGATGACCAAGGCGATAATCTAAAGTACCGCTGCGGTAGATGGGGATTTTCTAGAATGGTTGCAGATCCAATCAGATTGAATAAGATGGAGTCGGAATGAAAATGGTAATAAGACATATAAATAAATTTATATTTAACCTGACTCGAATAGGGTCCAATTGAACCTGGGCCTGTAAAAGAAACTGGTCGATAACCCTGGAGTAGGCGGTCAACCGGAAGCGATTAACCGGCTAATGTGGGGTGGTTAACCATTCTACGGGTTTTAGGTGCAACCCAAACCTTGAACATGGCATATATTCGCGTCCAGGCTCAGACTCCCCATTCTTTTGTCTTCCCCTCCTCCTTATCTCGATCCATCGCTTCCCACTCCTCTTAATCTTCACCCCTTCTTTATAAGCGACGCCAGCCCCTTTCCTCTCTAGTTCCACACAAAATTAGGTTAAGCGTGCCCCACCAGATGCAGCCCCAAACCCCAAGCCCCCTCCTCCTCCGACCAAATTATGGAACCCCTATGCCAGGCTGGCGAACCTTCACACTATCAAACACTCACCCCGCAAGAGAACGTTGGCTCCAAGGCGACGATGAAAAGATTTCAAGCTATGAGGCCTTAGCGAATTTTGTGATTTTGCAAGGAAGACCGCTGAAGTTCGAGGACTTCGCTGCGTACAGATTGGGAAAGCTATTCACGGCCTCAGGATTGGCATCGATCCTTAGACATGAGACTTTTGAGTGGGAATGCCACACACGACGTACGCGACTATTTGATGCCAACCTGGAGTACTAGTTCGGTGAAGATATCAGCTAATTCATGTGGACATAAAAGGGGATGATGATCACCTTGATGGATGAGGATCTTTGGCATCCCCGCGACTAGAGCAGATCTGGACGAGATTGAGACCACCAACCCAGAGCAGATAACATGTAAGACCAAGCCCATCTTGTTACTCGCATTATCCAACATAACATCATCCCCAAGATGGGGAGCTTCGACCAAATATATCCTTTGGTGTGGAAGGCTAACTATGCCATTATATGTGGTATTATAGTGAACCGGACCAAGGCTATGATGAACCACCATATAAGCCCCAGAGTTAGGACTCCTAGGAGTTACATCCCGTACTATAATCTCTTCACTCGCGTTTTTAGACAGTTTGGGATGAATCTCTGAGGAGAGTAGGTACAGAAGAAGTCCCTTGCCTTATTGAACAGGTCCTCCATAAGGTGGACGAGGATTAGAGAGGCGCCAACTAAGGTAAGAGCATAGGAGCCAACATGGCAAGGTCAGGAGGCTGTAGGGTTGTAACGATTGGGAATTTTCGACTTCCGAAATCGACATTAATACGTCCACTGTATCAACTGCCAAGCAATCTAATGCCGGAAAACCGAATTGTTATGGTTAAAAAGAAGAGGTAGAAGAAGACAGAAAGAAAGAAAGAAGAAACAACAGAAACAATATCAGAATCTCACATATCGCAGCGGAACAACATATAATAGATAAATGAATAATCTTTAATCAAAGAACTATATCAGTTTATACATTACATTATCAGAGTTTACAACGACAATATACATCAATGGACAGTTATACAAACTTGTCCTCATACAAAATACACAGCGGAATAATAATATCATATCCAAGTGATGCGCCTCGCCATCCAGCTCGCCACTGAGCTCCACAGCATCTCCTGAATACAGCATGACCTGAAAATCTAACTCTAGGCTGTCCGTGTGGAAAATGATGGGCACCCAGAGTTTAGGAAGGGAACAATAAACTCCATGTCAGTCATGGGACTGGTGTGAGAACTAAAAACAGTTATTTGCACAAAGGAATACAAAGGAAAAGAATCCGCAATGTTTTTGAAAAATAAAACTACCATAAGACCTCCCGCCACACACACAATGCAAATGCAGAATTGGAGGAGATTTCTTCTTATGATAGTCAAACATGCTTACTACGCAAAATCATTGGATTATTATTATTAGTGCATAGTGGAAAACATTTCGAAAGTATAATATTAACCTTAGCCAACATACAACCATTATTGTATGCCTACTATAGCTACTATGTTCAATAGCAGGTTACCGCCACATTCCATAGCAGGTTATACAACTAAAACCGTACAAGGTTCGTATTGTTTCTTTGGATTTCCAACAAATGGTCAGGCTAAGGAACTTCCTACTGCCAATGGGTACGCCTCTGGCGGGACGTCCCGAGAGTCAACCTGCTCTCTGCCAACACAAGGCTGGGTTACCTCTTACACTAGGTAACTACTACACGAATATGCCACCCCCCGATCCTTTGGGACCTTTATCCGAGGCGCCTCGATCACAAAGCAACAATCACACAGAGTAAATGAGATTGGAGCAACCACATAGGTTAAATACCAGGGCTCCATACCTGATACCACCCTTTTCCAGAAGGAAATGACATACCCTAAAGGGAGCGACCCTCATAACCTTGCCGCATCATTCCTATTTCGACCATTTCCGGGTTGTGAGGTCCGAAGAGGTCTCGTCCACAAAGCTACGCTTTTTCACAAAGCCACGCTTTGATCAACAAATGATCAATAAATAATCATCACACAGCAACACTCAGCATGCCACACTACCAAATTGGGGGTGTATCACTGATAACCTTCAACTACACAACCTCTGAGCTCGTACGTCTCAGAGAAGGGTGTTAAGCTAAGAGAATAAATTCTCCACCACCAACAGAAATGTATTTGAAAGAAATCAGCTTTATATCTCAAAATGTAATGTCAGACATGTAACCATACAAGTCTGTTCCGGGTTCGAACAGAACCGAAGGCACTTCCAAAGAAGCCCTTGCAATCCGAGTATTCACAATCCTGATCGAACTTCCCATCACAAAGGAAATCTCTATACCGTAGCTAACGGTGCATAGACAATCGATAGGTCATCCTATCGTTTTCACAAATACCCGGTCTTCACCACCGGTCTTCAATGCGATCCATATCGTCGTATCACTAATTCGGAATGGGTTATATGACACAAAGGTCCTCTCCCGGCTAATCCGAATAGTGAGCACAATATTTTAAAACATATGAATATTGGGATTTCAATTAAGTCACAACTTATTACCCAAATCCTTTCCTTTAAATGGTTTAAACAAATTACCATTTTAAATCTTTAAACAAAAAGATTTACATCACAAAGTTTACCCAATTTCACAAAGATTCATTCACAGATTTCCAAATCAATTTCCATTTCAATTGGATTAACCCATTAAATCTTTAAATCAGGATTTAACTTATAGCTTTCAAAACTATTCACAATTCAAGTCTTTTATAATATAAAAGATACACCTTTTAAAATCTTCTTTGATTTCAAAATAAAGCTTAATCATCTTCACAAAGGTTAATTCATAGTTTTTCCAAACTATTCACAATTTCATTTCAACTTGAAATGTTTCGATACAAATTGGAAATCTTTTCACTTTATGAAAGCTATTATTATTTGAAAACAGATAGTTTTCGTTTTGGGAAAAACTGGTTACAATTACACAGGTTAAAGCCATCCAAGTATAAAACTTGGATTTAAATTTAAATTTCCAAAACCATATTTTAAATGGTTAAAAACCCATATAAACACCTTTATAACTTGTACAATCTTTTAGACCATAGTTCCCAAATTATTGAATTCAATTTCAAATATTGAATTCAAATTTAAATCAAATTATTCAAATCTCAGTTTTATTAAGTTATTTAAAATCACTTTTATTTTTGAAACTCATTTTCAAAAGCCTTCAATTCCAATTTCCAAAACTAATTTGGATTCAAAAATTCAATCCTTAGAATTGTCAAAAATCTCTGACTTAACCGATTTCCACGTGAAATCCACATTGGTGTGTGTATTGTGTAGTCTAAGGGTTTAACACAATAGTGCAACAACATTCAACCATCACAGATCAAATATAACAATATATTTGATAAGCGGTATAAAATATAACGCTTATCTTTCATTCACAGATCACAAATATATATATCACGGATAAACAAATTACAGATCATCACAACACACATCAGGATATATCACAAAGTATCACATATTTGAGGTATCAAACAATTCAACATCCAATAAAATCCAAACATCCATAGATAGGATCAATTTAATCATCTGATTAATTTAAAGTCAGATAAATTCCTACGTATAAATTTCCAAAGTTATTTCCTTTTTAAAATAAATTTCTTTATCTCTTCAGATCTATTTAAAAATCCAAATTTTAAATAAATTCTTCAACTTATAAATAATATTATTGAAAATCCCTTTACTAAGCCCTTTTTCCCAAAATTTGAAATTTAATTCAATATAGTTCAAAACTAAGACTTTTATCTTTTTAAAACTCCTTTTTAATTTATCCAATTCTCAAAAATAAGTTCTAAAATAAATTTTCAACTTGAATTTCGAAAATCCAATTTTTTATTTATTTCTGGTATCCAACGATACCAAAAATATATTCGGCTAAACCGTAGCCTTCAACAATTTCAATCACAAAGATAATCACACAGAGATTATAAATAATCAACACACAACATTGAAACAAATTCAAATGTTTAAGGAATCCAGTTGGATCCCTCCAACCTGTTTCCATGCATCCACAGATGTTAGCACAATACCAATTCCACTTCGAGGTGGAATATCGCGGTATATGGGATTAATAAAATACTATCCGCTATTATGCGGCGCAATAGGGTCTCATCCGCTATATAATGCGGGAAATCAACTCCAAATACATATATAATACCAATTCCACTTCAAGGTGGAATATCGCGGTATATGTTTTTAATATAATAACCTCCGCTTATTATGCGGCGTATAGGGTCTATTTCAATTCAAAAAATGACAATCATCATCCAAACACACAATCAACACTCTCAACAATTTTAAATCTAACTATTTAAAATTTAAATCGAAACACAATTCGATTGAGTGAGAAGTTCTCACCTTGCTTCCAATAGCAGTTGCAGTGTTTCGTTTCGAATAAAATTAAACACGCGTTTAATTTACCCAAAATTATTGCTGGCTCCAATCGACTCCAAACTAGCTCCATTGCGTAGTGCTCGTCGATACGGTTCCAACGCAAAAAGTTTCATCAGAAACGAACCTTGTATGAAGAAGTTATGATGTTTTAAACATTACACGAATTTAAATAATATAATTTACACTTCTTTTTTAAAAAAAAACCTTTTTTTTCATTTGGCCGTTCATTTTCGAAACAACAGATCTGGGCCGTGATTCCCCTTCTTCCTCTATCACGTTTCCACCAGGTAAATCACGTTCGATCGATACCCATAGCCGCCATATATTCACGAATTAACACGACCAACTCCTTGATCGAGACAACGATCCAAAGCCATCGTTTCGAAGCTCGTCTCGTGCTCCACCACTGGCCAGCGACCGGTCGAGCTCGGTTGCATGTGTACCTCAAAAAACGTGTGTGAACTCTTGACGTTTAACCTCGATTTGCCGGCAATCTACTCGATTACATTCGATCATCACCGTACAGTCGATAGATCTCTCCACCCTCTCTATTTTCTTAGTTGACATCGAAGGCTATAGGGGCGTGGATGAGGGGATAAATGAGGGAGAAAGTTGGTTGTTTTTGGTCGTTGGTTTCATTAGTGGCGGCCTGTGAAACAAAACCCTAGGGTTTGTGTAAATTAGAAATTCTGAGACCTTTTATAGAAAATTGCCAAAACACTATTCATCCGAGATTTTTCGAACTCCAAACGAAGCGTGCCGGCTGACGTTTCTAGGGTTTAACCCACGTTCCGAACATAATGGAATGTTTTTCGGGAGCTAATTTGATCATATGTGCGAATTACGGAATTAAACGATCAAATTTAAATTAAATCGATTAAAACAATTTCGATGCGTTTTGAGCTGCCACAAACAAACGGTAAATCCGATTGACATGAAATTTGAAATCTTACAATAAATTAACATTACGGATCCGATGAAACTGGTTTCGTCGAAATCCAAGACTGTTTGAAAAATGACCATTTTCACTCGTCAATTAAATATTAAAATATTCAATTTTCTACAAATTAACTTTTAAATCAATTTTAAAAGTTTACAAACATCATTCTAACTCCAATATGATTTAATAAAACTTTATAAATCATTTTTATACACATTTAATCCATATTATCAATTATTTCAGCAATTTCAAATATCAAATTATTGATTTAATTACCCAATTAAATCTCTATATTCGAAATTAAATTTATTCAACTTACAAATATTACTTGTTAATATTTAAAATAAATTAAATATCTGAATTTCAAATGACAAAAATTCTGGGTCGTTACAAGGGTTAGTGCTCCAAGTTTAGGGAGATCTATGATGCACCGCTCCGGATTGAGGCTGAGCTATGAGAGATTCGAGCCGAGCAGCAGAGAAAATGTTGTAAGTTCGGGTGTCTAGCAGCCATGCCGCACCCTTTCGGGGGGGGGTCCGGCAATAGCTCGATCCATGGCAGAGGATTTGGACCATCCCGTGGCCTATAGGTAGCAGTATGTAACTAGTAGTAGTTACTTGCAGCATTTGTTTTCCTTTTAGGTTATTTGGGTTGTAAACATTAGTTTTCTCTTTTGAATAAAAAATTGCACATGAAATAATATGAGATATGTTCCTATTTATTACCGTGTTGATTTTGTGGATGAGCTAGGACCACTATTTATATACATGTATTGGAATATGGTATTAAGGGGGAAATCTTATTAAAAACATAAGTAAAAGTAAGGCTAGAAGTTTACAAAATAAATTAGGAAATTAAATTAGTAGTTAAAGACAAATAATGCATAAAACTAAGAAAAATAGGATTTTAGGAAAAATAAATTTTGGCAAGCGAAGCACAGGGAAGGGTTGTCGCGAAACCCATGAGTCGTTATCCCTATGCCTTAAAAGCTAAAATTTATAAATGTGCTTGTGTATTGTTTGTTATTCTGAAATAAAAGAAATTATTTTCAAAATATAATATTACTGTATAATATGCTAGGGTCAGTCATATGCGTTAACTCATTTCTTGAGACTGATTACGTTAAGATGTGCTTTATTTATTTTAAAGGTGTAAAGACAAACGCTTTTGGATAATTATGTTGATAGATGATGATGATGATGATGATAATTTTCAAATTTAAAACTTTCAAACTATTTTACAAATTTAGTTAAAACGAAAAAAATTAAATGGAAAATGGGAAAATCTCTGATTTTCAAACTCCACATGCTTAGCGTGAGAAGGACCGATGTGTTAATGAATATGGAATTTTAATGTTCTAGAAGGGAGACTGTATACAAAAAAAATAGATAATAACAAGGGAAAACACTATTTTAGCTTTGGAAATTCAATTCTGTACCTTGCTGATAATAAAAAAACCTATTTTTAAATAATAATTCTATAAAAATTAAAAATAAACATCCTTATGCAAATTGTACTTGGAAAAGTTGAAAAAAATTGGAGGCACGGTAAAAGGTTCCAAAGTACAATAAAACCGATACACGAAAGAAGGATGGAAAGACAAAATTTTCCGTCTAACTTCTTTCTCCGCATAAGAGTGTAAATTTAGAAAAACTGGACTTGCAAATTTTTGGATGTTAAAAATGGTGTGTTAGGTATTTGATAGTAGGAATTGGATGCAAAATTGGGTAAACCATACTCCTATTCGTACGAGTGTGAATTTTTTTGTGTGAAAACAAGAATTTTGAAAATTTGCGTACATATAAAACTACCAGTATATATAGGTTGTTTGTATCATATTTTTAAAATTGTTTTAAAGAATGCATTCATATAGGAGGTATCGACTTAGAATTATTCAGCATACATATCATATGTTTTGTGATACACCATGCACTTTTACACGATTTGCTGCAAGATTGGTTGGGTAGTTTAGAATGATTGCATGCTATGTTTCATTATTTGGCCCTTGAGCAATTTCAGAGACAAAATTCTTTTAAGGGGAAAGAATGTAACACCTTATAAAATAAATAATAATTAATTAAAAGAGCAAGCCTTGGAATTTGGCCACGATGCCTGCATCATGTGTCCATGGTGATTTTCTGAGAAACTTTCATATATAAAGCTTTGTGATCAGAGTTCAAACAAAATAGTTACAAGCGTTTGAAGTTTTCAGATCGAAAATAGTTAAAAAGGAATTCAAAATTTAGAAAATAAATAATAACTAATGCCTACACCCTACCGGTCGACAGCAGGGGAATGATCGATCGACTGCTACATTCCACCGGTCAACTGGTCAAAGTTAGGGCCGATGCAAATAACCTTGGCCTGAATGGCCCGGATTTAATAAATAATAACCTAATGGGTGGAATTGGCTCCAGTTCCTATAAATACAGGTCTCGCCTCTCACTTTTCTTCTCGTATTTTCTGGACTGAGCAGTTAAGCTCTGTCATTTTTTCTTCTCCACTACTTCTAAAAATTATAAAAATAATGTGTGTATGTGTGTGTATATTAGAGAAGGGCTGGAAATAAAAGAAAGGAAAAGAAGGAGTGAATCAATTTTGCGAAAAAGGTAAATTTAAATTATAATCTATACTCCACTCCAACTCAAACCTCCTCTTGAATCTATAATTCTAATGGGTATGTATACATCATGTATACACTTTTAGTACATATTTTGATTAGAAAGAAAAAGGATTCAAGTATGAGGAATGAATTCGAATTCAAAGATTTGGAAAGCTAGAAGGTGAGTGGAAAACTACATGATTTACATAATACAAATTTTGTATCATTGAATTCTATTTTTGTTATTATACCTATGTGAAACCTGTGGAATTGTAGGCTTAATAAATAAATCTAATTTGAAACCCTTGCCTATATATTTAGTAATTTGAATTACTTGAAGAAATTGATGTATATATTTAGATCTGGAATTTTTGGAGAAATATCCCTAAAATTGGTGAAATATGATATTGAAAAGATTGAGTGGTTATTTCCAGATTTTGTTATTTGTGTTTAATTGCTAACCATTTATTTGGAAGGTTCTAATTTGATTTGGGATTTAAACTTTCTATATTTTAATCCATTAGAGTTGTAGAATGTACAATCTAGTGTATTTATTGTCATGTGAAATTCCATAAATCGTCCAATATCAAAGTCATATATGAAAGGGTGTGTGTTTGAAATGATAAGGAATATCCACACATCCAGGTAAAAGAGTTATGCAAAGTAGGGATTTCACCTTAGTTTGCACTAACTATTTCAATAAAAGCAAAAGGAGTAAATTCCTTATAATTACAAATAAAGTACAATCCCACTTTTGGTAGTTCATGGAAGATTTGCAATGGAAATATTCCCTTTGGGAAAGATATAGTTCCAATGTGTTGAAATATAGAAATTGGAATTTACACGTAAGTGTATATCCATAAACCCCTAAATGTAGAAAAATAACACACACACAGATATAGAATTAAAAATAACCCGCTTGCCAATAAAATATATACGTATAAAGAAAGTACAAGCTTAATAAATAAATTAATAGACGTCGGTTATCATACTAATTACAAATAAAATACTAAATTACGAATGCTGAAATAAATTAAGAAATTAAGGGGAAGTTATAGAAATTGAATAAATATATGTATTAATCGAATTGGTAGATTTAATTGCTACGACTAAATTGGAATGTATGATTGGAAGTCATTATTATTTGTCCAATTTGAATATAAAAGACCGTTTATAAATGACATTTATTAATGTTAATAAGAACGGAAATTTAAAGATAGTAAGTGTATAAGATAAATAGGAAAGTTCATACAAAGTAAATAAATGAATAAAAATCAAATGAACTTAGGAGGCATAATAATTTCCACTATTAAAATTATAAAGCCTCAATAATATGTTTGTGATGGGTGTGAATTAGTGGACCAAGCCAAATATTTAGGTTAATTATAAATGACTTGGTTTAGTATGGGTTAGCATGCGAGGTTAGTAGAGTCACACAACAGAAGTCTGCCCTCCGCAAGAGGCAACAGTAGTTGTGTATACATACTACTGATGTGAGCCATCTCTAACTATAGGACCCATGGGAGGGATATATGTGCATGTATAAGTTGCTAAAATATACTGGGGGTTCACCTTGAGTTGAAGTATTAAATGGCTGGAGTTCCTTTGGGGTGGTCAACGGGTTTACTCCAAGGTGGAAGGTATTAAATAGACGAGGTCTGCCTCTTCCCTACTAAGGAGTTTACTTACGATAGTGTCCAATTACGAGTGGGGTCAGCTTCAATTCAAAAACAGAGGTACAAAGTAACGGTAATGGATATTTTCCTTGATTTTTACTATACAAATCTAAACGGGAGATGCATAGAGAGATTGGCGCTATGCCAACATTGTGTACCAATATTTGTAGAGTAGGGGTAGGCATAGGTCGAGTAATCCGTCGATCCCATACAGCTGGTAGTGAAGGTTCGGGTTAAGCATTTATGAATTACACTCCTACTAGTGTAGAGTTCATATAGGATATGCATTTCCTTATAGTTTGTTTGTTTGTTTGTTTGGCTGGAGGTGGGCTAGTTAACCCTTAGATGGGTTGTTTCAAGATGCATTAGTTGTACAGCTAGCTTAAATTATACAACGGATCTAGGAGCCATCGGTCTTCGTAGTTTGGGCTGGTTGACAAGTGTTTACGTTGCAGAGGTTTTCTTTTTGGGGTATACAATGATGCTCATCCATATACATACACGCGTGCGCTTATATATACTCGTACTTTGGAGTAGGTTAGTTATGCCATATGCACATATGGGGTTAAAACCTCTAACTTATAAATTGGTGACATGCACTTGAATGGAAAGCATTCGACACAAACTAGTGTTATGAATAAAGTATTTGATATACCCATCACCAAAACGTTGTTCTGACCCTCTCCTCATTACAACCCATAAAAGGGGAGAACCATTAAGATTTGGTAGTAATAGATTAATTAAGTATGTTTTAAAAATATTATTAGTCTAATATTTTATTTATGAACATATATAACACATATGTAGGGAGGGCATACAAATAGTGGAGTATATAAAATATTGAAAGACTATGATAGAATATTGATTGTTAAATACACGCTCAACAAATTCATCCTATGATTATTTTTTCAAATCATAACTTAACGGTTTGTTACCATCAAAAAGGAAAGATTGTGGAGTATGAAAATCGATGATTTTTTATTTGATGATAACAAACGTATATTTTCAATTAACATCGTTAATCGTGTGTGGTGCAGATATTGCAATAATATATTAAATAGATTTTTTATCAATAGTATCGTTTGATAAATATAATTATATATATCTGATATTTTCTATTGATATTAGTTGTTAAGTGTGTTAAAAATAAAATATCTTCAAGAAGATGAACAATTTCAAATTTAAAATATTATTCAAGAGTTGGAATAATTTTTTTTCAAGAGAGTAAATAATTCCTTTCAGGGACCTCTTAATCTCAAGTTAATTTTCAAATGGTTAGATTAAACATGGATTGAACAAAAAATTTGTATCTTCATATTGAAATTGTTATAACAAGTACATATATGTATATATGTTTTTTTTTATATTTATATAGGCATAAAATAATATTTTTTGTAACGACCTCCCTTTTCGACCCTCAAATATCGATACTAATACATCCACGGTATTCATGTGCCGAGCACTCAAGTGTCGAAAAGATAGATTGTCAGGGTAAATAAAAAGAAAAGGAAAAGGAAGAAAGAAGACAACATCAGAATCTCACAGTAGAACGATAACATATAATATCAAAAAGATAGTATAAAGTGTCACTCTAAGATACGTAGCATTTCAAAGTTACAGTCCTAGTACTATCAATAGCCTAGACAGTTATAACAGTCCGTTCTCACAATTGCTGATATATACACACTAGTAGTGTTGCGGAAATAAGAATACTATGGTAGATGGAAGCATCTAACTCATCTCCTTAAGCTCCAAAAAATATCAATGAAAACCTTTCTCAAACTGCTTGAAAGAGCACTCGAGGGACTAAGGGAAAAATAAACCACGAGTCAGACAAAAGTATGGTATGAGAAACTTAAGAAACATGTGATCACATAACAGCACCTTTCGAGGCCAATCGAATCGCCAGAATGGTATTCCTCTCAGGAGAGCTAAACTGTCTAATCGGTACATATGGCGAAATAATAGATAATGTATAGGGTGTAGAATATAAATCAAAAAATAGTCGTGGTGCTTACATTGATCACACCACAACAATATTGAATGTACAATCAAAACCAATAAGGTTCATTCGCATATATGGAATTCCGTTCGAGGTTCCTTTAGTGCATCCAGAATGACCTCTTGACAAGGGTCAAAGCTTCCACGCATCGTATATCTCTAGATAAAATATACTAGAGTAAACATAACTGGTCCACGCCCTAACACATGGCACCGAGTATCATTGCTCTCGCTAGCAATTTGAAAGCATCTCTAGAATAGAGTTGATATACCCTTAGGTTAGCTAAACCCTTTAGCTATGCATCGTACTCTGATTTCTATCATTACCGATGTTGAAATCACGTCTAACATCACAACACACAAATTTTCATCTCTTGAATAGATCTCGAATCTTTCTCTTGATTCCAGCATGTCGAGGAGATCTCGAATCTCCATAAGGATTCCAACATCTCAAAGAGTTCACGAATCTCTCCATGGATTCTAGCATAAGTCCTCCAATGAATGCTAACGTTGTTCTCTTTCTTGGGATCAATTTTAAGATAGACAATACCTCATGATAGCATTATTATAAATGTTAATGTCGACCTCTTCCTTGGTTTTAACCTTAGGATAAACAGTGCAACTCTATAACATTTCGCTTTACAACCGCTTCAAAAACATAGGTCACTTATATCAGTTTCGAAGTGGTTACAGTTTTGAGTCAACATTCCCTCGCTTATTGGACGCTTCAAAACCAATTGATATATTTTCGATGAACTTAACTTTGGTTCATTCAGAAATAAACAAATAACGCATAAGGGTGGAGATCATATCCTATCCAAATGGATTTCCTTATGTCTTATCCAAGAAGAGCAAGATGAGTTTATACGTAGGGCATAGCATCATCGAGGATAACCGTACTGTATAATTCTCGTGTTTCTTCTGGATATTTCCTAAGTTAATATTGGTTAAATTCAATAACAATGAGAACGATCGTCTATGGAAACCATGTCTTAAATACTTACCATGTTTTCGACCTTCTAAACTTATACTATTCCTCGGTCAAGAGTGAAGCCGGTAGGTTAGAGCACTATTTTCTTTTAAGCCCTACTCGAACATAATTCTTAACTCTCACAGATAGAACAAGCCTACTTTATCGGCTATTAGTGCTAAGTACACGACTAAATACTTTCCATAGACAAGCAAACACACGAAGCACGATTAAGTCACATAAGCAACTTATAATCCCCATTTTATTTAATTAATTCTTTTATTAATTAAAACTTCTTTTATCAAATAATTATTTCCTTCATAAGTAAGCAAACTAGATATAGGAGTCCTCCCTGGGGGATCTCGAAAACATACGTTCTAAAAGCAAGAGACGATTCTGACGAAAGAGTCCTCCACGAGGGACCTCAAACCATATGAATACATGATGCCTCTATTTTCTTTTGTTTTCTACTTGTATGTATATTTAAAATACCTTTATAAAAGATATATATGCGTATTCTACTATTTTACTATTCATTTATACTCTTTTGAGTACTTCAAAATGTATTTATATAATTATCTCAAATGGTACAAGAATATTCACAAATCTTTAATAAGATTTATTACTTTTAAATATAATCAAAGGGGTTAAAAACAAATGTTACATAAACATTATCACTATAACCCAAAACCATTTCACTTATAATTACCTTTAAAACATTCCTTTAAAGATCTAGTTATATTCCTAAGTATAATCAAAAGGGTTAAAAACAAATGTTGCGTAAACATTGTTTGCTTTTGAACTCAGAACCATTTACACTTAACATTATCTTTAAAATATTCTTTTTAAAGATTGAAGTATAATTATTAACCAGTAATATACTTTTAATTAACTTCTCAAAACAATTCATTGTAACTAAGTGTTATAACAAAACCACTTTTAACTTTTTATGATTTACTTAACTTACTTTTGCAAAACTTATATACACACACTTTAAAAGTACTTATAGATAGGTTTTAAATTCCCATATAAAATATTACTTAAAAATAACTAATTTATAATTTACTAAATACCTTTTATTTTAAATGCCACAAAGGATAACCATTTTTAACAAAATTCATATTTAATTATTTAAAATATGTTTAAACTTCTGATCTATTGTCATACCCCAATCCATGTTATTAGACTTTGCTAAAAAGATTTCCCAATGATAATAAATTTTAAACCATTTAAATCATGAAAAACTAGTTAAAATGTCGCATTAAAACAAAATAGTGCAACAGGCCCATAAGTGATGTAGTAGATCAACAACAACAGCAGAAAAGTGCAGTATAAAGTTCTGGACAGAGAACACTTAGAAAAGCATCGAAAGTTTGACAAGTTTTCTCTATCCAAACGATTGATTCAAGGTCTGATTTTTTTTTTACAGTTTGAAGTATACTTATAGTAGATAATAACCATACAAAGAAACCTCTAAGGATGTCTTTCAAATTAACTTTAAAAATCGTCGAACACAAGGCCTTTTTAAAGTGCGTCCATAGCGACTAATTCTCGCTTCTAATCTTTTCAACTTCTTACAACCAGTTATGAAATGATTTAAACTTTTATATTTTTATAGTAAGAGGTAAACATAATTTACTTATTAGAATAGCAAAGAAAACTTAAAGGATGTCTCTCAAAATCATACTAAAATCCCCGAACACAAGGCGATTTCAAAGTGCATCCATAGCGACCTTTTTGCTTTAACTTTTCAAACTTTGTTCTATCATTTCTACAACTTTCCAAATCATTTCCTCGCTATCTCATGTACTATTATAAGTGTAAATAACAACCATGATATATTCCTTCATAATACATTCACATATGACCATTTAACACTAGTTAAAACAACAAGGGATTCAAAGTGCACTTATAGTGACTATTTCGCTTTCAAACATTCAAACACACACTTCCACTTCAAACACAACTCATTCAATCATGTAAACACAAAGTCTTGGAAATGATACATGTTTTAGAGGGTAATAAAAGTGATAATATTACATACAAAGTTGTCACTTTCTTTCCAAAGCAAGGAGGGGTCCAAAAGTAATAACTTGCATAGTTCATCCACTTTACTTAACTTTATATTCAAGCACACATAAATACACACAATATATATTATCAAATTGTAAGTAAACTCACTTAAATCCATGCTAAAATCAAGCACAAGAACACATGAACACTTCCTGCCATCACCAAACATCCAAAGCTTCCACCTATAGTCTCCATAAGCTCATGGCCATGCTTTCCTTCAACTTGTTGCTCTCGGCCATAATTTGTTCTTCACCTTGTGTCAACTTTCTTCAAGCTCTATGATGCTTTTCCTTGTCCCTATGTTGCCTTAAGACCTTTGCCAAAGTTTGGAGATGTTTAGAGTTGATTTTAGAAAGTTAAAGTAAAGAGAAGAGCATGTATAAGAGGCCATTTTTGTAACAACGTAGGCCAATGATTTTGTAAACTAATGTGCATACTTGTAAGTGTTTACAAGAGGTAAATACCACCTCCCAACCTCCTAGTGACCAGCCAAAGAAACCCCCATGTGTGCACCTGTACACATCATTTTTTCCTTTACTTTTCCCTTAAGTCTTCCCAAAATACCCCCTCCTCTCCAAAATATGTTCTATGACATCATTGCTAACATCATCTAAATTTCAGTTAGCCATATTCAAAAAAATATTTTTAGTTGTTGATTAATTACACATTAATATTCTATGAAAGCCCAAAAAGTTCGAACAACTTTTTCGAGTAAAATGTCGTTTATCAATAAAACGATTTTTGGTCTTATTATCGATATTTCTTTGAAGTATTTATTTTTGTGAACATTTTTCAGGAACAAGTTTACCATCATTAATTATTCATAAAAAAGGGGTTAACAAGGTTATATAATCACTTTTTTCACATTAAATTTAAGATTTAAATATTTAAATAATTTAGATATTTAAATACGAAGTGTTCAAAATTTCGCGTTGTTACATTCTCCCCCACTTAAAACATTTTGTCCTCGAAATTCCAACATGACTAAATAATAAAAGAAACAAGCATAATAAATAGTTAATAGCATTCGAAATCACTAGCAAACAAAGCTCATAGTTCGCTTAGGTTCAAAATTCCTCTCGTCGCACAAGGATGATAAATAATCTACTAAGCGTACCTTACGCTCAACAGCTTCAGGTTATTACCTAGAAGATCATTCAATCTACCCCATAACAATACAAAGAGTCATTCATAGAACTCTCCATAAGCCAATAAAACATAATATATTAATACACACACACTTAGGCCCGTACTATGTACAGGGATCATTCATACACGATACCCGATCTGATTACTTGCTCGGTCGCATAAATTTCACTTCTCAGCTAGTATAGATCACTTGACCTCTCTAGTGCGGACTCCGACCAAGTTCCCTAATTAGAAACCTTCATTCTCCTTATATAGCTATATACTATGATAGTAAATATCGGGATCATATCAAGAATCTGTTTCAAGTATTCGTTGTTGAGAATTGAGTGAAAAATCCTTGTTCAGATCGGTGTATCGCATAGAAATCATGTACTTGAATCCTAGATCAAAAAATGTCGTGTGAGTAAAATAATCTATATATAACTTATGTACCTTATTCCATTGGTTTCTTCATCTATACCAATTACTTTTTATATCACATTTATCTACATTTATAGTATATCATTCAATACTAAAATCATTTATGAATCATTTCATAAAACATACCTCAAGTTTATAAACATTTTATAAAGACACAACTTTGTTCATAAAGCCTTTCATAACATAAGTCCATACTCGTATAATATTCCACTACATCCTAAGAGTATATAAAGACATTAGATTCACTCCACTTTTTAAAATTTTGACGACGGCCCCAAAATAAATCTGGGTCTTATAACTGAGTCAACCTTCTAGACTTCTTTATTTGTCGGGTTAGGCAAGAAGCTAGGAAGAGAAGGACACTGGTACCGACACTTATGCCCAGAGTTCCTTAGACACTCCTAAGGCAAAGATGTTTATTATTGGATTAATAACACCGAATGTCCTACTTAACATAGATGTTCAGCAGTTTAAAAGATGTTTTAACTTGACTACCTTCTTAATTCAAGAGTTACAAAACTCATCTTTATATTTCAATATAAAATTTCATTAAAAAAACTTTAGAACTAAACACCTATATTTTATTCCAAATCCTTTTGAAATAATAATATATGCATATACCTTTTGTATATTAAATCATACTTTCGGGATTCAAATCAAAATCCGTTTTACCAAAACTACTCTATAACAAACTATTTTTTTGTAGCGTCCCCCATATTGAAACCTGAAAATGAATGTCAATAATGCTGTAGTCATCACCAGAATAATTTTCAAGCAACAGAAGTGGGTTCAGTACATTCAGATCATACTTTTAGGACTTAACCAAAATTATGTTCAAAGTATTATCAAATACTTTGTATAATATTACTAAGTATCATGATCTCAATTTCACAAACCAATTTCCTAGGTATTTACATGAAAACCATTTTCAAAGACATTGGGACTTAAGTTGTCAAATTCCCAGTTCAAATCCTTTTCATTTATAAACCATACTTATAGAAAATCTTAGAAAATTTATTCTAAACTTCTTTTACTACAATAAACTTCTAACCCAACACAATCACCGAACGCCTTATAGTCAAACTGTAAAACCCAATTCACAAGGTGTTTATTTCAATGCATTCACAAATACTATCTTCCCAACCCATGCAGTAAAAAGGTAAACTGCTTATAAACTGATTGAGCACGAATCAATAAAAAACACACAATATCCAATGCTCATAAACTGGCCGAGCATGACAAATCAATCAACAAATTATAACAATGCTTGTAAACTGGCTGAGCAAGACTAAGCTAATCAATGAGGGATAATAAATGAACATCATTAATTCATACGTTAATTAAACTATAAATACGAACTATACTTATAAAATTACTTATATATAACAAATACATATACGTTGTCATATGTATAATAACTTAACTCATTCTAGGGCGTCGGTTACCCTACCTTGAATGAGTAATACCCAACCAAAGCCAAGGTTCTTGCTTAACCTTCAGCTCTGATACCATCTATAATGACCCGCTATTTGGACCTCCAAACGTCGACACTAATACATCCACGATATTCACGTGCTGAGCTCTTAAGCTTCGAAAAGACAGATTGTTAGGGTAAATAAAAAAAGAGAACAAGGTTGAAAGAACACAACATCATAATCTCATAGTGGAAGGATAATATATAATATTAAAAAGATAGTATAAAGTGTCACTCTAAGATACATAGCATTTCAAAGTTACAATCCTAAGTACTATCATCAGCTGGGACAATTATAATAGCCTGTCCTCAAAATTTCTAATATATAGACACTAGTAGTGTAGCAGAAATAAGAATACTACGGTAGGTTAAAGCATCCAGTTCATCTCCTCGATCTCCAAAGAATATCAATGAAAATGTGCCTTTCTCAAACTGCTCGAAAGAGCACTCAAGGGATTAGGGGAAAAATATAACCACGAGTCAGACAAAAGTCTGGTATGAGAAACTCAAGACACATGTGACCACATAACAGCACCTTTCATGACTAACTGAATCACTGGAATGGTTTTCCCCTCAAAAAAACCAAACCATCTAATAAGTACATATGATGATATAATAGATAAAGTCTAGGGTGTAGAATGTAAATCAAAAAATAGATGTGACTTTTACAATGATCACATCATGACAATGTTGAGTGTACAATCAAAACGCTAAGGTTCGTTCGCGTATATGGATTTCCGTTGGAGGTGTGCCCTCAGTATGTCGAGAATGGGCATTGTGACAAGGGTCGGAGATATCCTTCTGAGCAGTGTATATCTCTATATAAAATATACTATAGAATATACATAGCCGGTCCATGCCTTAACATCTAGCGCCGAGTATCATCGCTCTCCCTAGCAATCCGAAAGCATCTCTATAATTGAGCGGATATATCCTTAGGTTAGCTAAACCCTTTGGCTATGCATCTTGCTTTGCTTTCTGTCATTACTGATGGTGAAGTCACGTTCAAGACTTAATACACGAGTCTTCATCACTCAAAAAGATCTCAAATCTCCCTCTGCATTCCAGCATCTCGAACAGATCTTGAATCTCTACAAGGATTACAGCATCTCGAATAGTTCACGAATCTCTCTATGGATTCTAGCATAAGTCCTCCGACGAATGCAAACGCCGTCCTCTCTTTTGGGATCACTCTCAAGATAGGTAGTACCTCATGATAACATCATTCGAAATGTTAAAAATGACATCTCCTTTTGACTTAACTTTAGGATAGATAGTGCAACTATACATTTCACTTCATAACCGCTTCCAAAATATAGAACACATATATCAATTTTAAAGTGGTTGCAGTTTTGAGTCATCACTCCCCACCTTATCGGATGCTTCAAAACCAATCAATAGATTTCTAGTTAACTCCGATTCTTTCAAAAATAAACAGACAGCACATAAGGATGGAGATCATCTCCTATCTGAATGGATTTCCTTATCTCTTATCCTAAAAGAGCAAGACGATTTTATACGTAGGGTATAACATCACTAAGGATAACCGTATAGTATAATTCTCATGTTTCTTCTGGATATTTCCAATGTTAATATTCGTCAAATTCAATAGCAATGAGAATGATCGCATATGGAAACCAAGTCGCATATGCTTGTCACGTTTCTGACCTTCTCAACTTATACTATACCTTTGTTAAGAGTGAAGCTGGTAGGTTAGAGCACTGTTTTCTTCTAAGGAGCACTATTTCTTCTAAGCCCTACTCGAACATCATTCATAACTCTCAATAATAGAATAAATCTACTTTATCGACTTTTAGTGCTAAATACATGACTAAATACTTTCCATAGACAAGCAAACAGATAAAGAACGATTAAGTCATACAAAATATGAATAAGTCACATAAGCAACTTCTAATCTCCATTTTATTTAATTAATTCTTTTATTAATTAAAACTTCTTTTATCAAATAATTACTTCCTTCAGAAGCAAGTGAACTATAAATAAGAGACCTCCCTAGGGGATTTCGAATAAATATGTTCTAAAAGCAAGAGACAATTCTGATGAATGAGTTCTCCCCGGGGGATCTCAAATCGTATTAATACATGATGCTTCAATTCACTTCCTTATTCTACTTGTATATATATATATATATATATTTAAAATTCCTTTATAAAAGCTATATATGCACATTCTACTATTTCACTATTCATTTGTACACTTTTCAATACTTCAAAATGTATTTATATACTTATCTCAAATGGTATAAGAATATTCACAAATCTTTAATAAGATTTATTACATTAAAATATAATCAAAGAGGTTAAAAAAATGTTACTTAAATATTGTTACTATAAATCCCTTCTCTTTATAAGTTAAATCTTTACTTTACATAATTTTTTTCTAATTCCATACTTGTCATTATCTTTAAAATCGCCTTTATAAAGATCTAATTACATTCACAAGTCTATTCAAAAAAGTTTAAGACAAATGTTACTTAAACAATGTCACGACATACCCAAAACCATTTCAGTTATATGATCTTTAAAACATTCTTTTCAAAGATCTAAGTATACTTATTAACAAAATAATATATTTTTAATTAACTTTTAAAAACCATTTATTATAACAAAGTGTTAGAACCAAAAACCACTTTTATCTTTTTATAAATGACTTAACTTACTTTTCCAAAACTTATATATATAAATACTTTAAAAATACTTATAAATAGGTTTTAAATATCCAAATAAAATATTATTTAAAAATATCCAATTTATAATTTACTAAAAACCTTTTATTTTAAATGATACAAAGGAAAAGCTTTTCTTTAAAAATTCATGTCTAATTATTTAAAATATATTTAAACTTCTAATCTTTTTTCATATTCTAATCAATGTTTAGACTTTCCTAAAAAAATTCCACAAAGATAATAAATTTTAAACCATTTAAATCATGAGAAACTAGTTAAAATTTCGCAATAAAACAAGCTAGTGTAACAAGCTCAGAGGTGATGTAGTAGATCATCAACAATAGTAGAAAAGTGTTATAGAAATTATGGACAGAGAACACATAAAAAACATCGAAAGCTTAATAGGTTTTCTTTGTCCAAACGAACGATTCAAGGTCTGATTATTTTACAGTAAAAATACGATAGAATATTGATTGTTAAATATACACTCAACAAATTCATCCTATAATTAGTTTTTCAAACCATTACTTTATGGTTTGTTATCATCAAATAGGGAAGATTGTGGCCCCTGCATGTACCTATGGGATAGGGATAGGCAAGAGTTTGATTAGTGATTGAAGATCCGTGATTCGACTGAATTCTTTTACTTTGACTCCCATCCCAAGTAGTCTATTATATAGAAACTCATAGCTCGAATTGTTATTCGCTTTGATCTTCTTAGGAGTTCAACCGTCCGGTTAGAGGTAGTGAGAAATGGAATGAGTGGTGTCGCTGAACCAACGTAACGACATAAAAGAGCTTGAGTGCGATTGGCCTAAGATTCTTAACACATGAGGTCCCAGACAGATATTGAATTAACGGAAAGGCTCGTTGAGACCCTGACATTCAATCGATTTGCTTTGGCTGGTAGCTGTGCCAAGGAAGAAGCTGTTCTTGTTCTCGAATCAGCAGTTTTCGCAATTGAATCAGAACTAGTCCTACCTTTTTTGCTATTCCCCTCGGTAAGCATTCCTTTAGCAAGGCTACGCACCTTGAGAGTATGAAAATCGATAATTTTTGGTTTGATGATAATAAACGTATATTTTCAATTAATATCGTTAATCGTGTGTGGCGCAAATATTGTCACAATATATTGAACAAAATTTTCTTATCAATGGTTTTATTTGATATATATATATATATATATATCTGATATTTACTATTAATATTAATTGTCAAGTGTGTTACAAATAAAATATCTTCAAGGAGAATAATGAACAATTTCAAGCACAAATATTGTCCAAGTGAGTGAATAATTTTTTTTCATGAGGGTAAATAAATTCCTTTAGGGATCTCTCAATCTCAAATTAATTTTCAAATGGTTAAATTAAACATAGGTTGAACAATAAATTTGTATCTTCATATTAAAATGGTTATAACAAGTACAAATATGTATATATGTTTTATATATATATATAGGCACAAAATAATATTTTTTGTAACGACTTGCCTTTTCGAACCTCAAATGTCGATACTAATACATGCACGGTATTCACATGCCGAGCACTCAAGTGTCAAAAAGATTGATTATTAGGGTGAATAAAAATAAAAATAAAAGAAAAAAGGAAGAAAAAAGACAACATTGGAATTTTATAGCAGAATGATAACATGTAATATCAAAAGGACAATATAAAATGTCACTCTAAAATAAGTAGCATTTTAGAGTTACAATCCTAAGTACTATCAACAACATGTACTCATAATTGCTGATATATACATACTAGTAGTACAGTGAAAATAAGGATACTATGATAGATAAAAGCATCCAGCCCGTCTCCTTGAGCTCCAAAAAATATCAATGAAAACCCGCCTTTCTCAAACTGCTCGAAAGGGCACTTGAGGGATTAAGGGGAAAATAAACCACGAGTTAAACAAAAGTCTGGTATGAGAAACTTAAGAAACACATGATCATATAATAACACCTTTCGAGACCAATCGAATCACCGGAATGGTATTCCCCTCAAGAGAACCAAACCATCTACTAAGTACATATGGTGATATAATAGATAATGTCTAGGGTGTAGAATATAAGTCAAAACATAGCCGAGATGCTTACATTGATCACAACACAATAACATTGAATGTACAATCAAAACCAATAAGGTTCATTTACATATATGGATTTCCATTTGAGGTGCCCTTAGTACATCGAGAACCAATCTCCTGACAAGAGTCAAAACTTCCAAGAAGTGTATATCTCTAGATAAAATATACCATATAATAAACATAGCTAGTTCATGCCCTAACACGTGGCACCGAGTATCATCGCTCTCGCTAGTAATTCGAAAGCATCTCTAAAATAGAGTTGATATACACTTAGGTTAGCTAAACATTTTGGCTATGCATCCTACACTAGTTTTTGTCATTACCGATGTTGAAGTCACGTTCAGCATCACAACAAACAAGTTTTCATCACTCGAACAGATCTCGAATCTCTCTTTGGATTCCAACATTTCGAACAGATCTCAAATCTCTACAAGGATTCCAACATCTCAAATGGTTCACAAATCTCTTCATGGATTCTAGCATAAGTCCTCTGATGAATGCTAAATTTGTCCTCCCTCTTGGGATCACTCTTAAGATAGACAATACCTCATGATAGCATTGTTAAAAATGTTGACGTCGACCTCTCCCTTGCACTTCACCTTGGGATAGATAATGCAACTCTATAACGTTTTGCTTCACAACCATTTCCAAAACATAGAACATATATATCAGTTTTGAAGTGGTTATGGTTTTAAGTCATCACTCCCCAGCTTATTGGGCGCTTCAAAACTAATTGATAAATTTCCGGTTAACTTAACTCCGATTCATTCAGAAATAAATAGATAACACATAAGGGTGGATCATCTCATATCCAAACGGATTTCCTTATCTCTTATCCTAGAAGAGCAAGATAAGTTTATACATAAGTATAGCATTACTGAGGATAACCGTACCATATAATTTTCATGTATGCGTACCACACTGCACCATAGGGTATGGCATTATACGTAAGGTATATCATCTCATAGAGGGATTGCCTATGGAAACCAAGTCTTGTATGCTTATCACGTTTTTAATACTATCCCTCGGTCAAGAATGAAGCAGGTAGGTTAGAGCATGGTTTGCTTCTAAGCCCTACTTGAACATTATTTTTAACTCTCACATATAGAAAAAATCCATTTTATCCGCTTTTAGTGCTAAATACATAACTAAATACTTTCCACAGACAAGCAAACACACGAAGCACGATTAAGTCACATAAGCAACTTCTAATCCCCATTTTATTTAATTAATTCTTTTATTAATTAAAACTTATTTTATCAAATAATTACTTCCTTCAAAAGTAAGCAAACTATATATAGGGGTCATCCCCGAGGATCTCGAAAACATATGTTCTAAAAGCAAGAGATGATTCTGACGAATGAGTCCTCCACGACGGATCTCAAATCGTACGAATACATGATGCTTCTATTTATTTTTATTTTCTACTTATATATATATTTAAAATACCTTTATAAAAGATATATACACGTATTCTACTATTTCACTATTCATTTGTACTATTTTCAATACTTCAAAATGTATTCATATACTTATATCAAATGGTATAAGAATATTCACAAATCTTTAACAAGATTTCTTACTTAAAAATATAATCAAAGAGGTTAAAAACAAATGTTACTTAAACGTTATCGCTACAAATCTAAAGCAGTTCACTTATAATTATCTTTAAAACATTCTTTTAAAGATCTAGTTATGTTCCTAAGTATAATCAAAAGGGATAGAACAAACGTTGTTTAAACATTGTTTACTATGAACTTAAAACCATTTATACTTAACACTGTCTTTAAAACATTCTTTTTAAAGATCTAAGTATACTTATTAACAAGATAATATACTTTTAATTAACTTCTCAAAACCATTCATTGTAACTAAGTGTTATAGCCAAAACCACTTTAACTTTTATAATTTACTTAACTTACTTTTGCAAAGTTATATATATATATATGTGTGTGTGTGTGTGTGTGCATATACACACACTTTGAAAATACTTATAACTAGGTTTTAAATGTTCATATAAATTATTACTTAATAATAACTGATTTCTAATTTACTAAAAACCTTTTATTTTAAATGCTACAAAGGAAAACCATTTTTAACAAAATTCATATTTAATTGTTTAAATATATGTAAACTTTTGATCTTTTTTTCATACCCTAATCCATGTTATTAGACTTTCCTAAAAAGATTCCACAAAGATGATAAATTTTAAACCATTTATATCATGAAAACTAGTTAAAATGTAGCATTAAATGAAATAGTGCAACAGGCCCAGAAGTGCTGCAGTAGATCAATAACAACAATAGAAGATGCTGTAGAAAGTTCTAGATAGAGTACTTAGAAAAGCATCGAAAGCTTAGCAAGTTTTCTCTATCCAAACGATCGATTCAAGGTCTAATTTTTTTTATAGTATTAAGTATGCCTATAGTAGATAATAACCATGTAAAGAAACCTCCAAGAATGTCTATCAATTTAACTTTAAAAATCGCCGAGCACAAGCCATTTTCAAAGTGCATCCATAGCGACCAATTCTTGGTTCTAACATTTTCAACTTCATTCAACCAGTTATGAAATGATTTAAACTTTGATATTTTTACTGAGACATAAAAATAAATTACTTATTAAAACAGCAAAAAACCTTAAGGATGTCTCTCGGAATCATATTAAAAATCGCCGAACACTAGGCAATTTCAAAGTGCATCCATAGCTATCTTTTTGCTAAAACTTTCCAAACTTTGTACTATCATTTCTCAACTTTCCAAATCATTTCCTAGTTGCCCCATACACTATTATAAGTGTAAATAACAACTAAGATATATTCTATCATAATATATTCACATATGACCATATAACACAAGTTAAACGAGGTATTCAAAGTGCACTTATAGCGACTATTTCTCTTTCAAACATTTACACACACTTCCATTTCACACACAACCCATTCAATCAAGTAAACACAAAGTATTGGTCATGATACATAGTTTAGAGGGTAAGAGAAGTGATAATATTACATATAAAGTTGTCACTTGCTTTCCAAAGCAAGGAGGGGACCAAAAGTAATAACTTTCATAGTTCATCCACTTTACTTAACTTTATATTCAAGCATACATATGTATACACAATATATCTTCAAATGGTGGGTAAACTCATTTAAGTCCATCCTAAAACCAAGCACATGCCCAAAAGAACACATGAATACTCATACCATCAACAAACATCCAAAGCTTCCACCTTTAGCCTCCAAAAGCTCATGGCCATGCTTCCTTTCAACTTGTTGCTCTCGGCCAGAATTTGTTCTCCACCTTTTGATAACTTTCTTCAAACTTTTTGATGATTTTCCTTGCCCTTATGTTGCCTTAAGGCCTTTGCCAAAGTTTGAAGGTGTTTTGAGTTGATTTTAGAAAGTTAAAGTAAAGAGAAGAGCATGTTGAAGAGGCCAATTTTGTTCATATTAGGCCAATGATTTTGTGAACTAATGTGCATACTTGTAAGTGTTTACAAGAGGTAAATACCACCTCCAAACCTCCTAGTGACCAGCCAAAGCAACCCCCCATGCGCACACATTTGAACATCATTCTTTACTTTTCACTTAAGTTTTCCCAAAATGCCCCTTCCCCTTCGAAATATCTTCTATGACATCATTGCTTACACCATCCAAGTTTTAGATAGCCATATTAAGTAAAATATTTTTAGTTGCTAATTAATTACACAATAATATTCTATGCAAGCCCAAAAAGTTCGAACAACTTTGTTAACTGGGTTTTTACCCAGGCAGGAATCCAAATGAGTTAGAACATTTAGGTCAAGCCAAAACAACTCAAGACTCAACCAAAAGGACCAGAGGAATAGGCCAAGTGGGACTTAAGAAGAATTACCCAAAACTACACTGAGGGGATGAATCGCTAGCGATCCATCACCTATGGATCGCTAGCGATGCATAAGGATGCATTGCAAGTCATCCTAACCTCTTGCATCATGATATACTATCATTTCTAAGAATACTTGCCCAGTGTCATAGTATTCCAAGCAGCGTAGTTCAAGAAGTAAAGATTCATCTGATTCAAGCTGTTTTGACCGAAGCAGTTAGCTTAAACTGGACCTAGAGAACTCATACGGAATCGGATTGACCTGAAATTTGGAGGGAATACTTAGAAGACATAAAAGAAGGCTCACAGAAAAAATGAGCATAATTGGAGAAGGTATGATGGATAGCTAGCTATCCATCTTGATGGATCTCTAGCGACCCATGTAGCTTAGTCCCTATCACTTGAAATTCATGGTGTATGTCCCACACACCCTCTAGAGTGTATCTGCAAAGTTTTGTCTGATTTCGTTAAGTTTTGAGTGAGTTATGGATGATTCTTCTGGACTAGATGATCCATGAAGACGAATGATCAAACAAACTCCAAACGATTTGATATTTGGACAAGGCACTCAAATAGAAGATAGAAAGACAATCAAATGGAGATTGCTCAAAAATAGACTAAGTATATGGATCTCTAGTGATCCATCACTTATGGATCGCTAGCGATCCATCAGGTTAGCTCGGATCACCTTCAAACTTTCTGAACTCCTTTATGACGCTGAGTACAGGCTTCTAGCAAAGGAGGCTTTGGCCCAAGTGCTCTCCAACCCCTATAAATACAATCCTACCTGCAACATAAAGAGGATCTTCTGGACTGGCTGTTGAAATCCTATAGAAAAAATTCTTCACTCTTCTCCTCCCACAAAACAGTCATCTAAAGGGTTCATTGTGATTCTCTAGTGAACTCTAACACTGGTGACTTGATCTAACTTACAAGATCCAATCAAATTATAATCAGATTCAACTTGTAATTACAGTCAGTTCACAATAAAAGTTATAAAGTGGACGTAGGCTTCATTAACAGCCGAACCACAATAAAAATCTTCTTGCCTTTTTACTATTTTAGCTTGTTTTACATTTATTTCTATATTATTGCTCTGTAAGAACATGGTTGGTGCTTTCATACTCAATCAGGGTGTTGATCCATTTTTTTGGTTAACATATTGGTGCTTTCACTGAGAACCCAACTTGGGCTTAGATCTAGCTATCTACTTTGGATCAGATAGGTTCAGAATTTAGATCCTCGATCTCTGCTTAGAAGATTTGTTGTTGAGAATCAATGGCACTAGGAAGAAAGAGAACTACCTCCGGAAGATCCGTAGGAACAACCATTGCTGGAGAAGAAACAAACGCTCAACAAATTGAAGTAAACAACCCCAACAACCTGCTGTTATGAGCTAACTTTGGAGATCAGGTTCTAGGATTCTCCATACAGCATGAAGTTGTGACTATGGGAGAATTGAACAAGATGGTTGATGAAATTAACCAAAAAATGACAAACGGTCAAAAGGCTCTTATGGAAAAGCTAGATGCTCTCTTAGCGCTCTCGTCACAAACTACTCCCAGAACAATGCCTAAATCCATGCTGCTATGGAGCAACAACATTCTTCTGTTTCAGGATTGGACAGAAAAAACAGAAGGCAAAAGCTAAAAGAAGTAGTGGGCAGAGCTCCAAGAATCACGACGGAAGAAAACGTTAACACTCCACCCACTACAAAAGCACCTACTACAAACCTGAACTTAGGAGTGAAAACCCCACGGGGAAATATAATGATGGCTCTCTCCAACTCTGAAGATGATAAACAATTTGAGGAAGACAAATTAGATGAAAATGCTAAGGTGTAAAATGCTAGAAGAAGCTCTAAAACCCGTGCCACAGCATAGTGCCAAGCAATGGACGAGGAACTACTACTCAAACGGTACTTCCAAAGGCAGGAGAACCGAGAAGATATGACACAAACCGGGATCGATTACAAGGCCAAGCTCCCATGGTATATTGTAACCACTCCCAACTGACCAGCTTCCAATCCCATCATGGAGCTCCCATCGTCGAATCACGAATGTTCATTGTCGAAAATCATCAAAAATCGTGAAAATGGTCGTTGAAAAACTAATTTCAGGGTTGACCCGAAGTCGAACTCGGGTAATTGCCTATTTGACTCGAAGCAGATTCTGGAAGTCTTAACTCGAAGTCGAACTCGGGTAATCACCCATTTGACTCGAAGCAAACCTAGAAAATTATGGCACGAAATCAAACTCGGGTAAAACCAAGATTTTCTCCAAGCAAACATGCAAACGACTCAAAACATTGTTTATCACCAACCCAGCACTTCAAATTCTGTGACTCCAAGCGGACCATGTGCTGACTTCAAGCAAATGGAAAATTTTCTCGGATTAGACTCCAAGTAAAATACCACCGATCCATCTTCTTTTCCTCATAACTCGAACATATGAACTCCAAATGTCTTGAAATTTGGAATGCAACCTTATGGGACATTCCTTGTTGCCCCAGACCGATCTCACCTAGTTTGAAATTTTTTGGGGATGATCACTGATCCATGACCCCATTCTAAGTGATTTGCCATTCAATCGGCATTTCCAATCATTGAAGCATAGAACAATCATCCATATATCATTCTCAAGCATTATAATTAGCCGTAACTTGAAAATGGACCGGACTGACAACAATTAGAGCATCTTCCCCAATTGAAACTCCTTCACCGAAGCCGTTCAGTATACAGAATATCCAAAGAAGTTTACCATGCCAACTATACCTTCCTACAACTGTACAACTAATTCGAAATTGCTTTTTTACAGGTATGACTAGTATATAGATGAAGCGAGGATGACGGATGCAGTCTATTGCAAGGCCCTCAAGAATCATTAAAGGATGAAACAACCTACTATTCTAGAATAATTCCATGGGAAGGCAAACCAATTCTACTAGAGGTAGTGCAATTGGCAGAAGGCAAACTCGACAATTTGCCAAAGAACATACCAAACAGTGAAGGAGATTCATGTAACGACCCATTTTTTCGTACAATTCAAGCTGACAATAACTCACACATGTCCAACCCAAACCAAACGAAAAGACGAATAGGTAAAGGAAAGAAAGAAGATAAGAGAAGAAGAAGAGAAAAGAAACCAAAACAACATAGAATCTCACAATCACAGCGGAACAATATATAATATAATATCACTGATTTTTACAAAAGACAAACTGTTATATACATACATCCATCAGAGTACAACAACAATCACAATCATCAGCTTGGACAGTTATAACATCTTGTTCTCACAATTGCTGATAATTTCAATAACAAAGCAGCGGAAAATAAACATATACGAGAATACGACTTGAAGACCTCCAACTCGTCTCTTGAGCTCCAATGCATCCAAAGAAATCAAAAAATATACTCGGTCGGACCCGAGTAATAATAAAATAACACCCGAGTCAGTCTGGAAAACCAGCGTGAGAAAACACACCCAATTGGACTTTTAAGGTTATAGAAACCTTTCGAAAATTAAAAGTACTTGTAAGAACACGCCACACATAAACACGGACGATTTTTACCTTACGATAACAAAAACATTTCATATGAAATTCTCTCATATTATAATAGTGTCTAATATACACGTACTTATAAATCATAGCCGAAATTGTTACATTAATTAAATTCAAGCATACTAGGTTTGGAGAACGGATTCCAACTATGAAAGGGTAAGGGTCTGCCCATCGAATCCGTACACCTCTAGATAAAATGTATGGGAGGCTACAACACGTTGCACCTCTGCTACTCAGGACTGGCACTACCCCTTCTCGAGTAGCACCGAATATGATCACCTCTCGATTGCAATCAACAACCACACAATGGGATCCCGAAGCATACATGAATATCGCTCTAGATTTGGGATGATGATACCCTACTTGGGTGCAAACTACTTATCCCTGTTGCATGTCCCTGCTTTATTCATTTCCCAGGTGTGAGGCACGAAGATGCCACGCTCTTACCATTTATATAGCACTTCCCACTTGGAATGCTAACACTACCCTCCAGGCAACAATGCAATATCATCATTCATCCATACAAGTTCGTTCTGGAACTGAACGAAACACTTGAGAACTCCGTCTCCAAATCCATCATCTTCAAGATGTCTTCACTTCGAATGCTTGAGTTGTATCGAAGTGGTTTTCGGATAACATATTTGATATCGGTCTCTTCGAAACAACATTCGACAGTTTCCGGTAAACTCAACCCCGGATCTTTAGGAAATAAACAATCAGAGATAAGATCAGAGATCATCTCCTAACTATTAGTAGATGAATTTCCTTATCATTTATCTTAGAAGATTGAAGCGAGATTTACATGCACAGTACAACATCATCGGAGATGATTGTGCTATATAACTCATGTGTTTCTTCTAGATATTTCCAAAGTTACTTTTTGTTCTAAATTCCAATAGTCAGTTATTTAACTATCAAATAACAAACATTCAATCAGGGATTTAATTCCATAAGGAAAAACCCACATTGACTAAGCACTAAGCAATACTAAGCCTTCTTGATTAATCTTTTCATTAATTAAAGTCATCTTGTAAATGCTTGTATCAAAATATTTTATAAAGATATATTCATAACCCTTATATTTTTCAATACTTAGAAAATATCCATATAATTATCTCAATGGTATAAGTATATTTACCAAACACTGAGGAAGATCTCTCTTTTACCAAATTCTAAAATCATTTATAAGCTCCATTATAAATTTCTAAAACCATTTATAAATCATGTATAAACTATTCCTCAAGTCATTTATAAACCCTTTATAAAGCCATGCAATTATTTATAAATTTATAAACCATTTAAAAATCTCGTTTATAATTATCTATCTATTTATAAACTTCTTTACCTTATAAATAATCCTCCTTTTTTAAATCTTTAAACCAATTTATAAGCTCTTCTTATAAAAATCCAAGTCCGTTTACAAAACTCTATTTATGAATCTGGAAAACATCATAAATAAGTCCTAATTACTTTCTTTAAAACACTATTATATAATAGTAATTATTCATAATAAACATCATAAGGAATAATAATTATTAACTTTTAACCTTTTAAAAATAATAATTAACAATTCAAAACATCTTGAATAAAACAATCATTAATTTTTACCATTAATGTAAATAATAATAAATTACCAAAATATTATTAACAGTTGTTATTGTTAATTTCAAATCATATTAATAATTTAAATAATTAACCCTTCAAAATATTTAAATATTCATAAACAACTTTAAACAATATTAATACAAGTAACCAACTTTTGGAACATAATATATTTCCATGGTAAAAATCCACACTTAAATCTTCAACCCAATCATTCCCATATTTATAAAACTATACTTGAGAATCACTTTCCAATTTATAAAAAATTCTTTCCATAAAATCCATTTATTTATGAACTCCATTTATAACTCTATTTCCTTTATGAATCTCACTTATTCATAAATCTCATTTAAAAACATCAATCACCATTCCGTTTTTAACGTTACTTTCATATGGATAAATTCATTTTATAAAACCTATTTATTTAATGATAATAGCTTCCTTTAATTTATAAACCCCGTTTATAAATTCATACTTTTATGAACAAATACGATTTTTCAAATATTCACTTCCTTTGTAAAAATATCACTCTTGTAAATTATCGCATTTATAAATTTCACATTTATGAATAGATCATAATATATATACCTATATACATATATATCACTTTATACAAAGATGATTAATAAATGTTATTTCAAAAATATTTCTATTTCCTTTTTAAAACATTCCCTTTTTTATTGAAGACGGACTTATTCTCCAAGATTCTAAAAATCTATCTTTAAAGTACAGAAATTTCTAGTTAGAATATTTTGTAAAATTATCAATTTATAATATCTAAAATCATACTTTCATTTTAGGAAAATTATTTAAAAATGTATAAAACTTCCAAAATCACTATGAAATCCCTTTTCAAAACAAATCACTATTTTATAGTATTTTAAAATACCAAAAATGAGGCCAGTGCTACTAAAGCACTAATTAAGCAAAGTCATATCCATATCATCAATATGGCATTTAACAAATCATATATCACTATATATATGAAAATAAAATCAACATTGTGAGGAATCCCGTTGGATCTTCTGACCTGTCCACCTACATCACATATAGTATATAATCATAAAAATATAAGTCAACTGCTTCAAGGCGGGATTCGTATACAAAGGGTCATCCGCTCCAATAGGCGGGAATATATCCAATCCAACTAATAAATATAGTAAATTATCCAAACAGTCAATAACTATCAACAATAAAATATCCAAACATCCAACAGATAATTTTTTGGAAATAAAAATATATATCTGGTTGACCAAAAATGTGAGATTAACTCACCATGATTTTTAGATTGCCAAAACGTTCCGGTTTGGATTAAAATTGATTTGTTGTTCAATTTAACCCAAAGTGTCAACTAGCTCCAAATTTGTCGAATCCAACTTCATAGCGTAGTACTCGCTGATACAAATGCAACGCAACTTGTCGCGTTCGAAATGGACCTCATACGAAAAAGTTATGAATTAATGAGCATTCGATATAATTAAAATTATAATTAACTTAATTAAAATAATTATTAAACTTTAAATCTATCTAAATCTCCCTCTTCCTCTCTTCTTTCCTAGGCCCGCTTCTTTCATTCTTTTTTTTGCGACGATCGCCGCGCCAACCACCAGTGCACCGCCCACCTGCGCTCGCACGCCGCCGCGCTTCGTCAGCCTCCACATGCTCACATGTGCGTTACCGCGTGATGAAATCGCGACCCAAAAACCCATGACTGCGGCTGCGAATGCAAGCCCACAGCCCCTGCCTTGGCTCGTCGATCGACAATCCATCTGTTGAACAAGTTCGTATCGTCACTCTCTACATTTCCCTAGTTGAAGTCGAAGGCTAATTCGACCTCTCGAGGCTCCAATCGGGATAGCCATTGGATGGTTTAGTTTTAATGGCGATTGGAATTTATGGTTTGCAAATGAAGGAAGTTGAGGGCTATTTATAGAAAATTAAACTCAGCACTATTTACCCATTAAAATTTCGAACTCCAAAGAAGCGTGCCGCTTGACGTTCTATATGTTATACCCATATTCCGAACACAATGTAATATATATCGGGAGCCAATTCCATCATATACAGAAGTTAACTTTTCAAAATCAAATTATTTTAATTAAAATTCCTTTAATCAATTTCTACGCATTTCGAACTCGCACGACCAAAAGATACGTCCGATCACCACGAAATTCGACGGCATATAATAATTCACTATTACGGGTCCAATAAAACTAGTTTCATCGAAACCCGAGGCAGTGCCCATAAAGACTATTTTTACACGTTAATTAAAATGAATTATTATAAAACCAAATTAATCACTTTTAAACTTACATTAAAAGTTTTACTCACTTCGTTCTTGTTAAATAGAATTTAAATAAGGTTAATCAATTTTTTTATCCAACTTAGAACCCAAGATTCAATTATTTAAACAATTTCGATTATTAAATTCAACAATTTAATTATCAAATAAATCGCTATATTTGAAATTCAAGTTATTTAACTTATAAAAATAACTTTTCAATATTTAAAATCAATTAAATATTCTAAATTCAAATGACTAAAATTCTAGGTCGTTACATTCTCCCCCCATAAAAAGAATTTCGTCCCCGAAATTACCAAGTAAGGAAAATGCTCCAAACCCATTAACTTTTCAAAAACAATTAGTTAAAATGGATTACTAAATTCTTGTAAGTCGTTTATCTTCTTATAAAAACTTTTCTAACTCTTCAAATTCATTCATAGTTACTAAATAATACCATTCAAAGTTATAAAACCAAAATCCGAATTTTAGTTATCAAAATTTTCCCAAAATTCTCAAAAAATTTCTAACGCCTTAAATTTAAGGAAAATTTCACCGGCGTCTCCTTTGCAGGCTCGATCTTAAAAATTTACAATATATATAATCACAAATATACATCTCATCTTCGAGGATGAGGCATCCTATAGGGAAAATATAAAAATACGGTATGTAATCCGAAATGTGTACCTTATTTTAGTATTAGCAAGCATATGCAATCAATATAACGCGAAAGCGAGCTCCAAATTCGAAGCTACGCCATCCTCACCTACTAATCACTCAAACAATGAG
Organism: Allium fistulosum; assembly: GCA_030737815.1. Classification (NCBI taxonomy): domain Eukaryota; kingdom Viridiplantae; phylum Streptophyta; class Magnoliopsida; order Asparagales; family Amaryllidaceae; genus Allium; species Allium fistulosum. The sequence goes on from CM060902.1 coordinate 1,471,182,566, forward strand.
AGTATGTACATCGAGTGTAATATCAATATATAATATAGAATATACACTAACTATATGCAATTTTAGCAAATGTAACAAGCGGAACCATCAACCAAATAATACTCTTTCAATTAATGCATAACCATATCAATTTACATTTTCTAATGTCAACCTTTAATCTATTAAAGCCCATACGATGTACATATACCATCTGTACAAAAAACCATACCCGATCGCTAGCTCGATCGCACAATTTCACTTTTGAACTAGTATCGTTCACACGACTACTCTAGTGCAGACTCAGATTTGGTTTCTTGATTAAAAATCGCCATTCTCATTGCATAGCCATATACTATGATAGAGAATATCAGAATCAATCAAAAATCCATATCCAGGGTTCACCGTTGAGCATCGCATGAAAAATCCTAACCCGAATCGGTGTAAATCACCTCGAAATCGTATATTCGAATCTGGATCAAACAATTATGCGAATAAAATAATATACGTACAACTTACGTATTTATTTCAATTTACTTTCATTCAATTGATTTACATTCAATCATTCACATTTTGTTTAACAACATTTCATTCCATATTTAATTCATTTATGGATCATTTCATAAAATCATTTCATTTTAACTTTCTTAAGTTAAATCCTTTTTCATTATCACTTAATATTTTTCTTTCAATACTAATATCCCTTAAGAACCATTCCATACAACAATTTACTTAAGTTTTATTGTAAACATTTTTATATAACACTTCTACTATTATTTTCACTTTACAACTTAAGTTCATTTTCAATTCTATTAAACAGCATTTTAAACCATATTCAATTAACAAACTCATTTCATTAGCTCAATTCAATTCATTTATTACATTAATCTGTTTTACTAGTTTGCTTCACTAATTTATTTCATTAACACAATCAATTTTATTTATTTCTATCAAACAACATTCCAAAACATATTCAATTCATTTTATAACTCAAGTTCATTTCCATTTCACTAATTTATCTTATTAATTCATTTCATTAATTCTTTACAAATCGAATTCAATTTCAATTCCATTTAACTTTGCTTTAGTTAAATTTCATTTTATTTAACTTAAGTTAAATTTAATTACCTTTCTTAGTTTATGGTTTTCATTCCTTAACATTCATATCCAACAAATTTAGAAATTTGTTTTAGCTTAATATTCTTCAAATCTATAAGTTATACAAACTTATTTACTTAATATTTCATGAAATTTATTTTATTTAAATTTATTCACATACTATATTTACACTTCAGGGTTATATAATTACTTTACGACTTAAGTGTATATTCATTTCATTATTTTATCCAATTCATTTCAAATCCCATTTCAAATTCATAAGTTGTAACTTATTTCTTATCCATACCATCTTCAAAGTTTATAACTTATTACCTTATATTTCTCAAAACATTTAGATAGAAATATTCAGGATTTTAAACAACCGGTTTTATTTCAAATCATTTTGAAATCATGTATATACATAACTCATTTATATATCAAATCAACCCTCTAGAATCTAAAACAAATTTTTTTTATCAAAAAAAAACTTCAATGGTAGCAATCCATCACATAGAAATTCGAAAATGAACGCCGATGATGCTGCATTCATCACCAGGATTATTTTCCAACGACTGAAGTGAGTTCAGTGCTTTCTATCTCTTTGAATTCCAATTCAAATATTTCTAACCCAAAATATTTTCAAAATAATAATATTATTATTTTTCCAAACCTTTGAAAAACAAATTTCAAAATCAATGGGTTTTAAATTCTCCAACTTCTTGTTTTAAACCCAATTTTATTAACAAATCATATTTATAAATATACTTAGACAATTTCATTTCCTTTCCATTTATAAATCACGTTTATAAATCATATTTATATAATATCACTTCTTATGTAATTCATTTCACAACTGTTGATTATTTTAGTTATAATCAATACTCTATAATTTATACTTATAAATCCACTTTTATATATAACTCAATTTACATATGTTTATCTTTGTTTAGATTATAACAACGATAACTTTTATTAGAACAACAACAAATGATAATAATCAAACATTCTCATTTGCTAACATCCAAACACTCCATATATAACTATAATAATTTCCAAAAATTATTCCTTTATATATAAAAAAATATAATTTAGGAAAAATTATTTCATTTACCCACTTTTAAAACAATACTATGTTGGTTTGCCTTGTTTAAGCGTTCAGAAACCCCTATCGATAATGTGGCGTCCCACATACCGACCATAATTCATAAGCCACTCAACAGATAAATCAACACAATATAAAACATTTTTATACCACTAACAAATACACACTCATATATATACACTCAAACTCATCCTAGGGTCTCGCTTACCCTATCTCAAATGAGTAAATTTTCACCAAAGCCTAGGTATTTGCTCAACCTAAGCTCTGATACCATGTTGTAACGACCCGCTTTTCTGTACAATTCAAGCTGACAATAACCCACACATGTCCAACCCAAATCAGATGGAAAGATGGATATTTAAAGGAAATAAAGAAGAAAGAAGAGAATAAGAAGAGAAAAGAAATTAAAACAACAAAGAATTTCAAAATCGCAGCAGAACAATATATAATATAATATCAACGATCTTTACAAAAGAGAAACTGTTATATACATACATCCATCAGAGTACAAAAACAATCATAATCATCAGCTTGGACAGTTATAACATCTTGTTCTCACAATTGCTGATAATTTCAATAACAAAGTAGCGGAAAATAAACATATACGAGAATACAACTTGAAGACCTCCAACCCGTCTCCTGAGCTCCAATGCATCCAAAGAAATCAGTAAATATACTCGGTCAAACCCGTGCATGATAATAAAATAACACCTGAGTCAGTCTGGAAAACCAACATGAGAAAACACACCCAATTGGACTTTTAAGGTTATAGAAATCTTTCGAAAGTCAAAAGTATCTCGTAAGACCATGCCACACATAAACACGGATGGGTTTTTATCTTACGATAACCAAAACATTTCATATAAAATCCTCTCATATTATAATAGTGTCTAATATACAAGTACTTATTAATCATAGCTGAAATTGTTACATTAATCAAATTCAAGCATACTAGGTTCTACAACCAAAACTGAAAGCTCGTATTGGAGATTGGATCCAACTATGAAAGGGTAAGGGTCTACCCACCGAATCCGTACACCTCTAGATAAAATGCACTGGAGGCTACAACACGTTGCACCGCTGCTACTCACGACCGTCACTACCCCTTCTCGAGTAGCACCGAATATGATCACCCCTCGGTTGCAATCAACAACCACACAATGGGATCCCGAAGCATACATCAATATCGCTGTAGATTTTGGATGATCATACCCTACTTGGGTGCGACCCACTTAGCCCTGCCGCATGTCCCTGCTTTATTCATTTCCCGGGTGTGAGGCTCGAAGATGCCATGCTCTTGAAATTTATATAGCACTTCCCAGTTGGAATGCTAACACTGCCCTCCAGGCAATAATGCAATTTCAGCATTCATCCATACAAGTTCGTTCTGGGACTGAACGAAACGCTTGAGAACTCCATCTCCAAATCCATCATCTTCAAGATGTCTTCACTTCGAACGCTTGAGTTGTATCGAAGTAGTTTACGGATAACATATCTGATCCGGATCTCTTCGAAACAACATTCGACAGTTTTTGGTAAACTCAATCCCGGTTCTTTAGGAAATAAACAGTCAAAGATAAGATCAAAGATCACCTCCTAACCGTTAGTGGAAGGATTTCCTTATCATTTATCCTAGAAGAACGAAGTGAGATTTACATGCACAGTACAACATCATCGGAGATGACTGTGCCATATAACTCACGTGTTTCTTCCAGATATTTGCAAAGTTAATGTTTGGTCCAAATTCCGATAGTCGGTTATTTAACTATCGAATAACAAACATTTAATCGGGGATTTAATTCCATAAGGAAAAACCCACATTGACTAAGCACTAAGCAACACTAAGCCTTCTTGATTAATCTTTTCATTAATTAAAGTCATCTTGTAAATGCTTGTTTCAAAATACTTTTACAAAGATATATTCATAACCCTTATGTTTTCAATACTTAGAAAATATCCATATACTTATCTCAATGGCATAAGTATATTTACTAAACACTGAGGAAGATCTCTCTTTTACCAAATTCTAAAATTGTTTATAAACTCCATTATAAATTTCTAAAACCATTTATAAATCATTTATAAATTATTTCTCAAGTCATTTATAAACCCTTTATAAAGCCATGTAATTATTTATAAACTCTTTTTGTAAATCTATAAACCATTTAAAAATCTCATTTATAAATATATATTTATTTATAAACTTCTTTACCTTGTAAATAATCTTCCTTTTCAAATCTTCAAACCAATTTATAAGCTCTTCTTATAAAAATCCAAGTCCGTTTACAAAACTCTATTTATGAATCTTGAAAACATCATAAATAAGTCCTAATTACTTTCTTTAAAACACTATTATATAATAGTAATTATTCATAATAAACATCATAATGAAATAATAATTATTAGCTTTTAACCTTTTAAAAATAATAATTAACAATTCAAAACATCTTGAATAAAACAATCATTAATTTTTACCATTAATGTAAATAATAATAAATTACCAAAATATAATTAACAGTCATTATTGTTAATTTCAAATCATATTAATAATTTAAATAATTAACCCTTCAAAATATTTAAATATTCATAAACAATTTTAAACAATATTAATACAAGTAACTAACTTTTGGAACATAATATATTTCCATGGTAAAAATCCACACTTAAATCTTCAACCCAATCATTCCCATATTTATAAAACTATACTTGAGAATCACTTTCCAATTTATAAAAACTTCTTTTCATAAAATCCATTTATTTATGAACTCCATTTATAACTCTATTTCCTTTATGAATCTCACTTATTCATAAATCTCATTTAAAAACATCAATCACCATTCCGTTTTTAACGTTACTTTCATATGGATAAATTCATTTTATAAAACCTATTTATTTAACGATAATAGCTTCCTTTAATTTATAAATCCCGTTTATAAATTCATACTTTTAAACAAATACGATTTTTCAAATATTCACTTCTTTGGTAAAAATATCACTCTTGTAAATTATCGCATTTATAAATTTCACATTTATGAATAAATCATAATATATATACCTATATACAGTTGGAAAAATGGCGAGCGATTGGAAGTATTCGCGAATTCAAGAAAATGGCGATAGTTCTAATTCTTTCCCTTTCGTTTCTCATTCCAACTATAGATTTCCTTCTTTCTCGCAATGTCATGAGAAACCAGTATTCAACTCTCATAAGCCTTGCAATTCAGATGTGTCTTCGTTCTTTAAAAATCAATCTCGTAAGCCTTGCAATTCAGATTGGAAAAGGGAAGTTTTCTGCTATCGATGTAACGACCCAGAATTTCGAACAAATTAAATTGTAAATATTTAATTAATTTTAAATATTTGAACGATGATTTAATTTAAAACCCGATATAACTTTGAATTTGGCAATTTAATCTATTGAATGTTGAATAAAAATTTAAATCTTCAATTTAAAGTTGAAGAAAAATATTTCAAAAGCTTTTAAAATTCGTATTGATAATACTGAAGATGATAGAAGCTTCAGAGTTTAATTTCGAACTGTTCTGTTCAGTTTTGAAATTAAATCGTTCGAGTCAATATTTGAAAATAGCGTTCTGGGAGACAGTCTCGGAATTCGACGAAACCAGTTCCATTGGGTCCATAATATTGAATTATTACCGGATTTCAATTTTCGTATTTTTCGGAATTGTTTTGTGATCGTACGGTTAGTGAACGCGTTGAAATTTAATCGGATTCAAATTTAAATTTAAATTTATATTTGTCAACATCACCACACGTTATCTCCTGTAAAAACGCCTACAATCACGAAGAATATCGTGCAAATCCATACCTCGTTCATTTTTAAATATCTCGTTCCCCTCACCTGTTCAAAACATCAGAACGAAACAAAGATTTATAATGGCCGCTCCTCAAATCAAATTCGTTCGAAGAAAAGTAAATACCAAATCGCGAGTTCTTTTTTCCTCCTCCGTTCAAATACTATCGAAATCGCGACCTAGGAAATCGATCGCGCAAGCTAGGGCACGGTAGCTCGAGTTGGGGATACTCGTTAGAATGGCGATCGCGTTCGATCTGGGATAGGGCTGGGGTTGTGGTCGCAAGCACGAGCCGAAGTGTGGGTGGCATTCGAGGTGGAGGCGCATCATCGCGCGCGCATACGGCAAGTAAATCTGTTCGCGTGGGTGGAGTGTCAGCTGGAGTCGATCGCATGGGTATAGCGATGGCAGCGACGTCGAGTAGTATTGGTGGTCGCGAGACCGAGATGTTCACTGGGTGATTTGGGGGTTTCGATCGCAGCTAGGCGAAGGCGCCTGGTGGTGAAGCTCGTGACTCTCGTTCGCGTGCAACTGTCGGCGTGGGGATTATCGAGGACGGAGGAGGGGTCCTTGGCGGTGATACAGGGGAAGCGTCGACGTCGCGGGGATGATGTCGCGATAAGGGTTGGGGGTATCTCGATTTGGAGTTGTTCGGTAAGGTAATCAATATTTCGTTTAAATCTTGAAATATATATATATATATATATATATATATATGTATATATAACCTGTAAGTGATTTTTACAGTAGAGCATACTCCTATTTTTAATTCAAGCAGTAATTGTTTTAAATGTGATTAATCCTAGTATGAAATTTATATATCTATTTACATGGAAAATCTATTATTAAATTTGTTCAGAATTTAATTATTTGTTTAAATAAAATTATTAGTTAAAATAAAATTTTGGTTAAGTAAATAAATATTTATATATATACTGTTAAAAGAAAATATATATGGATTTCTAAATTTAATAGTAAAACAGATATATATATGTTAAAGTTGTTTACAGTAAAAGAAAATTATATATATATATATATATATATTACAGTATATAATTTACAGTAAGGAAAATTTCTATTTTTGGTTTATGTACAGAAAGTAGAGTATAAAAGTATTGTTAATTGATTTGTCTAAAACTATTTAGATTACTAGAGAGAAATTTATATAAAGGGGATTTATTTTTAAATATAAAAAATTGAGTTAAATAAATTTATTAAAAGAAATGGGTTTGAAATAAAATCATTTGTTTAAATTTATTTTGTTAGTAAATTTAAGTTGACAAATAGTTAGACAATTAGATTGATAAAAGAAAATTGGTTTAAAAGGAATTATCAGATAATGAAATCACAGATGAATCAAAATTATCAAATGAAAATTTATTATTCGATTGATTCGAATTTTAATAAATTGTATAATTGTTTATACAAGGTTAAGAATGGAAGAAAACAAACTGAGATGGAAATGGATGGCAAATTAAAAAGCTAAGGTGAGATTTTCTCACTCAAAATTTGGATTGCAGTTATTGACTGTTTGATTGTTGTTTGGATATGATGTTAGATATAGTAGGATATATCTATTATATATATAGCAATATATACATATTGGCATATGTATATATTGGATTGATGATTTCCCGCCTCGTATAGCGGATGAGACCCTATTGCGCCGTTAGTAAGCGGATTTTTATAAAAAAACCCATATACCGCGATATTCCACCTTGAAGTGGAATGGTATTGTGCTAACGTCTTTGGATGCAGGGAAACAGGTTGGAGGGATCCAACTGGATTCCTCAACTGTATTTATTTATTTACAGATGTTGATATATATTCTGTTATCATATGATGATATATGATGTTTGATGTTGTGATGGACTAATTGATGCGTTGCATCATTGGATTCAAATTTTGAAATTTAAAAATAACGATGTTGATTTTAAAAGTGAAATTTTAAAAGTGATCTTTGAAAATATACGTTTATTTAAATTGTTGAATTGATTTACTTTAAATAGATAAACGTTAAAACTTTAAAGTTATAAAAGTTAAGATTTTGTGAATTTTAACAAAAAAAGTAATTTCTTTTGAAATAAAGAGTTAAGAAATTTATAAAATGGTTTAAGTTGAGATTTTTGAATTATTAAACCAATGTATATAAAAGATGTATCAAATTGATATTTATCAATTAAAGTTATTGGAACTTTAAAATGAGTTTTATAAGAAGATATGAAATTTATAATTATAAAATGTGAAGATATGAAATTTATAATTATAAAATGTGAAGATATGAAATTTATAATTATAAAATGTGAAGATATGAAATTTATAATTATAAAATGTGAAGATATGAAATTTATAATTATAAAATGTGAAGATATGAAATTTATAATTATAAAATGTGAAGATATGAAATGTATAGAATTATAAATTGTAAAGATATGAAATTTATAGATTTATAAAGTATGAAGTTGTAGAATGAATGATTATAAGAAATTTACTCATAAACTGGATTTTTGCCTTTAAAGGGAATATTGATCGAAGTTAATAAAAAAGAAGATTTTATAAGTCAAAGTTGTTATAAAATAGAAAGAGAATTTATAAACATTGTTTTATAAATTCGAAATCAATTAAATTTGGTAAATCAAATATAGGAGGTCATTAAAGGAAATATATTCGCGATTTTGGATAGCGAATTATCTTTGAAATAAATGTGTAGAAAAGATTGAAATTGGGTTAAGTGAAGTATATTCACGATTTTGGACAGTGAATATATTATTGAATAAAATGGATTCATTTTTGAAGAAGTGATATTAAAAAAATGAAGTTAAACATTTTAAAGATGTTTTAAAATGTATTGTGAATCGAAAGCATAGATTTCAACGTTCATTGTTGAAATAGACGTTTTCGAGAAATAAGGAAATGATGGACTATAGCACTGTTGTTATAGTAAATGATTTCCGAAAGGAAATGTTTTTATCTAGTATTGGGATTTATATATCTATCTTAATTTTCGAATCCCTATACTAGTGATTTTGAGTCGTCGTAACGATGTTTTACGTAACATTCGTTTTGACTCAAATAAATGTTGTTATAGTAATGTTTTCCTTAAAGAATGAATTTATACTTAAATTTTGATTTAAGTATATCGAATATTTTCAAATGTTGAAAATAAAAGATGTGTGAAACACTTATTATTAAATAAGTATGGAATGTTTTTTCCAAAAATGAAATGAAACGTTTTGAGATTTTATCTTCTTAAAGATAAATCGAAAATGAATATTTGAAAACGATTGAAAATTGAATATTAGTAGATATTCGAAAAATGTAAATTCAATATGGAATTTATAAAAGAAATGGAAACTGTTTAGAAAAATAAATATTGATTTATTTTTGAAGTGTGGAAATTTTATATCTAGTAAAGATATTTTGGAAGATAAAATAATTTGGAAAATTATTTGGAATCTGATGATGTTGCGCATCTTTATTGATAGTTAAATAACCGACTATCAATAATTACCTTGAGTAGGTATTTGTTGTGAATTGGATGTATTTGAATGCCACACTTATTTTTAAATAAGCGCTCACTATTCGGGTTAGCCGGGAAAGGACCATGGGGTCGTATAACCCATTCCGAATATGTGATACGTCGTTATGAATTGCATTCGAAGACCGGTGTTGAAGACCAGATGTTTTTGAAAACGGAAGGATTACCGTCGAGTTACTCTACATCGGCTGATCTCCGATTTAGAGGTTTTATCACCCTTAGTGACGGGAAGTCCTGACGTGATTGAAAATTATCCGGATATGCAAGGGCTTCGTGAGAAGTGCCTTCGGTTCTGTTCGATCCCGGAACAGACTTGTATGGATTGTGTGTCTGACGTTACAATTTGAGATATAAAGCTGATTTCTTTCAAATACATTTCTATTGGTGGCGGAGAATTTATTCTCTTAGCTTAACACCCTTCTCTGAGACGTACGAGCTCAGAGGTTATGTAGTTGAAATTTATCAGCGATATATCCCAATTTGGTAACGTGGCATACTGAGTGTTGCTGTGAAATGATCAGTGTTTGATCATTTGTGATATGATCATTTGTTTGATCTTATATCTTTGTGATCATAGGTTGATCATTTTTGTTTGACCCAAAGCAGGGCTTTGTAGAAAGCGTAGCTTTGTGGACGAGACTTCGTCGAGCCTCACACCCCGGAAATGGTCGAAACAGGAAGGATGCGGCAAGGTTCTAGGGAGTAGCGCCCCTTAGTGTATGTCATTCCTTCTGGATAGAGGTGGTATCATGGTATGGAGCCCAGATACTTAACCTATGTGGTTGCTGCATTTTTACTATGTGGTTTGTTGGAAATCGGGGATCCTCGGGAAGATCGGTTACGATCGGGGGATGGCATACGCGTGTCAGTAGTTACCTATTTTTGCAGAGGTAACCCGGCCTTGTGTTGGCAGAGATCCGGTTAGGTTCTCGGGTCGTCTATTCCAGGGACGTACCCATCGTGGAAAAGGAAGTTCCTTAGCCTGGCCATTTGTTGGAAATCCAAACTCCAATACGCACCTTGTACGGTATTAGTTGTAGAACCTGCCATTTACGTACGGTGGTCACCACTGTTTAGATGGTAGCTATAGTAGGCATACGATACTGGTCGTATGTTGGCTAAGATTAATATTATATTTTCGAAATGTTTTCTACACTATGCACTAATAATAATATCCAAAATGATTTGATTTTGCATAGTAAGCATCTTTGACTATCATAAGAAGAAATCTCCTCCAATTCTGCGTTTGCATTGTGTGTGTGGTGGGAGGTCTTATGGTAGTTTCATTTTCCAAAAAGCATTTCGAATTGACTTTAAAATTATTTTGTGGTTTTAAAGAATAACTGTTTTACGATCTCACACCAGTCACCATGACTGACTCGGAGTTTATTGTTCCCCTTCTAAACTCTGGGTGCCCACCAATTTCCACACGGGCAGCCTAGAGTTATGTTATCAGGATATTCTGGATATTCTGGAGCTTGGAGATAAGCTGGATGACGAGACGTAGTATTTGTATCTGATAGTATTTATTCCGCTGTGTATTCTGTATGAGGACAAGTTATATAACTGTCCATTGTTGTATATTGACTCTGATGATTGATGTATGTATAAAATGATATAGTCCTTTGTTTTAAAGATTATTCATTTACCTATTATATATTGTTCCGCTGCGATATGTGAGATTCTGATATTGTTCGATTTCTGTTCTGTGTTGTTCTTCTTCTTTCTTTCTTCTATTTTCCTTCTATCTTTTCTTCCTCCTCTTCTTTTAAATATTAAAGTTCGCGTTTCCGCCATCCGATTGTTCGGCAGTTGCTACAGTGGACGTAGCAGTGTCGGGTTTTTGGAAGACGGATTTGCGGGTCTTTACAGGTGGTATCAGAGCATATGGTTAAGCGACAACCCTGCTCTGTTGGGTGTTACTCATTTGAGATAGAGTCAGTAGTACTCTAGAATGAGTTGAGTGTAATAATAGATATGAGCGCGTATTTGTTAGTGAATATAAAATTGTTTTATATTGTGAAGATTGGTTTGTTGAGTGGTATATGGATTCTGGTCAATACGAGTAATTAACGATCATTGATAGGGATCTCTAAACACTCGAATAGAACAATTCGGCACAGTATTGTTTTAAAATAGGGTAAAAGAGATAATTTTGCCCAAAACTATTTTTGTATATAAAAGAAATGATTTTTCTATGAATTATCATAGTATATGGTTGCATGGTTGTTAGAAAGTGATAATATTGAAATGTTATCATTATTATATGAAATTGAATACGAAATGAAAACTGTACCTCCAAAGTTAAGAAATAAATTCACATATAATTGAAATGTGAGAATGTAAATTATAAATGTGAATTGTAATTTAAAACGGAATTCCAGAGAAGTTTTTGGAAATGTTTTGAAAGGAATTTGAAAATTTTGGAGATTTGGAAAGTTTAAAGTCTTTTTGATTTGAAAATGAATTTCGAAGGTTTTGAAAAATATTTTGAAGAGATGAAAAGCTCTAAACTCTTTTCGGTCGCTGGAAAATAACTTCGATGATGACCGCGGCATCACCGGTGTTCATTTTCGGGTTTCCAAAAGAGAAATTGCTGCCAAATTGTTTTTAAATGAAAGTTGTTTGGAAAATTGGGTTTGGTTTTTGAAATTCAAAGAATGATTTGAATTGTTTTCAAAAATGGCTTTGAAATGACGGTAAGACTCTGGAATACTATATATAAAAATATTTATGAAATATTATGAAGTTGATAACTTGTAAAGTTTAAATAAAAATCCATTTAACGAATGAAATTTATAAATGTGAATTGAAATATAAAGAGATGAATTCATATATGAATAAAATGGTGAATATAAATTGTAAATGAATTTATAAATGAAAATAGAATTCCAAGAAGATAATTGAAAATAAAATCCCTTAATGAAATGGAATTGTGAATGTGAATGTATAAGTGATTGTATAAATCAAGATGTAAATAAGTTGATAACTTATAGAATATTTGAAATCTGATTGGAATGAAATTCAAATTGAAGACGAATGAATTAGTAGATGAAACTAATTTAAAATAGTGCGGTTATGAATGAAAGATAACTGATAAATTCAATATTCAGAAGTTAAAAAGAATTCAAATTGAATTGTAATTGTGAATTGAATTCAAATGAAATTTGAAATGTTAAATTGAATCATAATGGATATATAACTTCAATAATGAACTTAAAGATGATATAAGCAGTTATATTGAAAATTTTGGAATAGAATGTGCAAAGTGGTTTGAATGCTGTAACTAGATATAATGGCTAGTAGATATACAGGTATTGTAAAGGAATTGGGATTTTAATTTTGAAGAGAATTTGAATTGCTGGGAAAAGGTATGTATTTAAATTTCTATATGAGATTTACTGATTTCTGGTCTAGCCGCTTGGCTTTTTCTTTTTCTTTTTGAAATCTGAGAGTCCGTAGGGACGTTTTGTAGTCGTACCGGATTAGCCGCGCAAAGGAGACGCTGGCGAAATTTTTCGAAAATTTAGGGCGTTAGAAAATTTTTGAGAAAATTTTGAAAGTTTAAATTTGAATTTGAATTGTTAAGGAAAACAATGATGTTAGAAAATTATGAAAATGTTTAGAAATTTAGTTGAATAATAACGAACCTTTAGTAGAAAGATTTGTTGTAATAATCTGATAAAACTATTGAATGGTGGAAAATAGTAGACGTGTTAAGGACCATTTTTCCTAACTTGTAATTTCGGGACGAAATTCTTTTAAGGGGGGAAGTCTGTAACGACCCAGAATTTCGAACAAATTAAATTGTAAATATTTAATTAATTTTAAATATTTGAACGATGATTTAATTTAAAACCCGATATAACTTTGAATTTGGCAATTTAATCTATTGAATGTTGAATAAAAATTTAAATCTTCAATTTAAAGTTGAAGAAAAATATTTCAAAAGCTTTTAAAATTCGTATTGATAATACTGAAGATGATAGAAGCTTCAGAGTTTAATTTCGAACTGTTCTGTTCAGTTTTGAAATTAAATCGTTCGAGTCGATATTTGAAAATAGCGTTCTGGGAGACAGTCTCGGAATTCGACGAAACCAGTTCCATTGGGTCCATAATATTGAATTATTACCGGATTTCAATTTTCGTATTTTTCGGAATTGTTTTGTGATCGTACGGTTAGTGAACGCGTTGAAATTTAATCGGATTCAAATTTAAATTTAAATTTATATTTGTCAACATCACCACACGTTATCTCCTGTAAAAACGCCTACAATCACGAAGAATATCGTGCAAATCCATACCTCGTTCATTTTTAAATATCTCGTTCCCCTCACCTGTTCAAAACATCAGAACGAAACAAAGATTTATAATGGCCGCTCCTCAAATCAAATTCGTTCGAAGAAAAGTAAATACCAAATCGCGAGTTCTTTTTTCCTCCTCCGTTCAAATACTATCGAAATCACGACCTAGGAAATCGATCGCGCAAGCTAGGGCACGGCAGCTCGAGTTGGGGATACTCGTTAGAATGGCGATCGCGTTCGATCTGGGATAGGGCTGGGGTTGTGGTCGCAAGCACGAGCCGAAGTGTGGGTGGCATTCGAGGTGGAGGCGCATCATCGCGCGCGCATACGGCAAGTAAATCTGTTCGCGTGGGTGGAGTGTCAGCTGGAGTCGATCGCATGGGTATAGCGATGGCAGCGACGTCGAGTAGTATTGGTGGTCGCGAGACCGAGATGTTCACTGGGTGATTTGGGGGTTTCGATCGCAGCTAGGCGAAGGCGCCTGGTGGTGAAGCTCGTGACTCTCGTTCGCGTGCAACTGTCGGCGTGGGGATTATCGAGGACGGAGGAGGGGTCCTTGGCGGTGATACAGGGGAAGCGTCGACGTCGCGGGGATGATGTCGCGATAAGGATTGGGGGTATCTCGATTTGGAGTTGTTCGGTAAGGTAATCAATATTTCGTTTAAATCTTGAAATATATATATATATATATATATGTATATATAACCTGTAAGTGATTTTTACAGTAGAGCATACTCCTATTTTTAATTCAAGCAGTAATTGTTTTAAATGTGATTAATCCTAGTATGAAATTTATATATCTATTTACATGGAAAATCTATTATTAAATTTGTTCAGAATTTAATTATTTGTTTAAATAAAATTATTAGTTAAAATAAAATTTTGGTTAAGTAAATAAATATTTATATATATACTGTTAAAAGAAAATATATATGGATTTCTAAATTTAATAGTAAAACAGATATATATATGTTAAAGTTGTTTACAGTAAAAGAAAATTATATATATATATATATATATTACAGTATATAATTTACAGTAAGGAAAATTTCTATTTTTGGTTTATGTACAGAAAGTAGAGTATAAAAGTATTGTTAATTGATTTGTCTAAAACTATTTAGATTACTAGAGAGAAATTTATATAAAGGGGATTTATTTTTAAATATAAAAAATTGAGTTAAATAAATTTATTAAAAGAAATGGGTTTGAAATAAAATCATTTGTTTAAATTTATTTTGTTAGTAAATTTAAGTTGACAAATAGTTAGACAATTAGATTGATAAAAGAAAATTGGTTTAAAAGGAATTATCAGATAATGAAATCACAGATGAATCAAAATTATCAAATGAAAATTTATTATTCGATTGATTCGAATTTTAATAAATTGTATAATTGTTTATACAAGGTTAAGAATGGAAGAAAACAAACTGAGATGGAAATGGATGGCAAATTAAAAAGCTAAGGTGAGATTTTCTCACTCAAAATTTGGATTGCAGTTATTGACTGTTTGATTGTTGTTTGGATATGATGTTAGATATAGTAGGATATATCTATTATATATATAGCAATATATACATATTGGCATATGTATATATTGGATTGATGATTTCCCGCCTCGTATAGCGGATGAGACCCTATTGCGCCGTTAGTAAGCGGATTTTTATAAAAAAAACCCATATACCGCGATATTCCACCTTGAAGTGGAATGGTATTGTGCTAACGTCTTTGGATGCAGGGAAACAGGTTGGAGGGATCCAACTGGATTCCTCAACTGTATTTATTTATTTACAGATGTTGATATATATTCTGTTATCATATGATGATATATGATGTTTGATGTTGTGATGGACTAATTGATGCGTTGCATCATTGGATTCAAATTTTGAAATTTAAAAATAACGATGTTGATTTTAAAAGTGAAATTTTAAAAGTGATCTTTGAAAATATACGTTTATTTAAATTGTTGAATTGATTTACTTTAAATAGATAAACGTTAAAACTTTAAAGTTATAAAAGTTAAGATTTTGTGAATTTTAACAAAAAAAGTAATTTCTTTTGAAATAAAGAGTTAAGAAATTTATAAAATGGTTTAAGTTGAGATTTTTGAATTATTAAACCAATGTATATAAAAGATGTATCAAATTGATATTTATCAATTAAAGTTATTGGAACTTTAAAATGAGTTTTATAAGAAGATATGAAATTTATAATTATAAAATGTGAAGATATGAAATTTATAATTATAAAATGTGAAGATATGAAATTTATAATTATAAAATGTGAAGATATGAAATTTATAATTATAAAATGTGAAGATATGAAATTTATAATTATAAAATGTGAAGATATGAAATTTATAATTATAAAATGTGAAGATATGAAATGTATAGAATTATAAATTGTAAAGATATGAAATTTATAGATTTATAAAGTATGAAGTTGTAGAATGAATGATTATAAGAAATTTACTCATAAACTGGATTTTTGCCTTTAAAGGGAATATTGATCGAAGTTAATAAAAAAGAAGATTTTATAAGTCAAAGTTGTTATAAAATAGAAAGAGAATTTATAAACGTTGTTTTATAAATTCGAAATCAATTAAATTTGGTAAATCAAATATAGGAGGTCATTAAAGGAAATATATTCGCGATTTTGGATAGCGAATTATCTTTGAAATAAATGTGTAGAAAAGATTGAAATTGGGTTAAGTGAAGTATATTCACGATTTTGGACAGTGAATATATTATTGAATAAAATGGATTCATTTTTGAAGAAGTGATATTAAAAAAATGAAGTTAAACATTTTAAAGATGTTTTAAAATGTATTGTGAATCGAAAGCATAGATTTCAACGTTCATTGTTGAAATAGACGTTTTCGAGAAATAAGGAAATGATGGACTATAGCACTGTTGTTATAGTAAATGATTTCCGAAAGGAAATGTTTTTATCTAGTATTGGGATTTATATATCTATCTTAATTTTCGAATCCCTATACTAGTGATTTTGAGTCGTCGTAACGATGTTTTACGTAACATTCGTTTTGACTCAAATAAATGTTGTTATAGTAATGTTTTCCTTAAAGAATGAATTTATACTTAAATTTTGATTTAAGTATATCGAATATTTTCAAATGTTGAAAATAAAAGATGTGTGAAACACTTATTATTAAATAAGTATGGAATGTTTTTTCCAAAAATGAAATGAAACGTTTTGAGATTTTATCTTCTTAAAGATAAATCGAAAATGAATATTTGAAAACGATTGAAAATTGAATATTAGTAGATATTCGAAAAATGTAAATTCAATATGGAATTTATAAAAGAAATGGAAACTGTTTAGAAAAATAAATATTGATTTATTTTTGAAGTGTGGAAATTTTATATCTAGTAAAGATATTTTGGAAGATAAAATAATTTGGAAAATTATTTGGAATCTGATGATGTTGCGCATCTTTATTGATAGTTAAATAACCGACTATCAATAATTACCTTGAGTAGGTATTTGTTGTGAATTGGATGTATTTGAATGCCACACTTATTTTTAAATAAGCGCTCACTATTCGGGTTAGCCGGGAAAGGACCATGGGGTCGTATAACCCATTCCGAATATGTGATACGTCGTTATGAATTGCATTCGAAGACCGGTGTTGAAGACCGGATGTTTTTGAAAACGGAAGGATTACCGTCGAGTTACTCTACATTGGCTGATCTCCGATTTAGAGGTTTTATCACCCTTAGTGACGGGAAGTCCTGACGTGATTGAAAATTATCCGGATATGCAAGGGCTTCGTGAGAAGTGCCTTCGGTTCTGTTCGATCCCGGAACAGACTTGTATGGATTGTGTGTCTGACGTTACAATTTGAGATATAAAGCTGATTTCTTTCAAATACATTTCTGTTGGTGGCGGAGAATTTATTCTCTTAGCTTAACACCCTTCTCTGAGACGTACGAGCTCAGAGGTTATGTAGTTGAAATTTATCAGCGATATATCCCAATTTGGTAACGTGGCATACTGAGTGTTGCTGTGAAATGATCAGTGTTTGATCATTTGTGATATGATCATTTGTTTGATCTTATATCTTTGTGATCATAGGTTGATCATTTTTGTTTGACCCAAAGCAGGGCTTTGTAGAAAGCGTAGCTTTGTGGACGAGACTTCGTCGAGCCTCACACCCCGGAAATGGTCGAAACAGGAAGGATGCGGCAAGGTTCTAGGGAGTAGCGCCCCTTAGTGTATGTCATTCCTTCTGGATAGAGGTGGTATCATGGTATGGAGCCCAGATACTTAACCTATGTGGTTGCTGCATTTTTACTATGTGGTTTGTTGGAAATCGGGGATCCTCGGGAAGATCGGTTACGATCGGGGGATGGCATACGCGTGTCAGTAGTTACCTATTTTTGCAGAGGTAACCCGGCCTTGTGTTGGCAGAGATCCGGTTAGGTTCTCGGGTCGTCTATTCCAGGGACGTACCCATCGTGGAAAAGGAAGTTCCTTAGCCTGGCCATTTGTTGGAAATCCAAACTCCAATACGCACCTTGTACGGTATTAGTTGTAGAACCTGCCATTTACGTACGGTGGTCACCACTGTTTAGATGGTAGCTATAGTAGGCATACGATACTGGTCGTATGTTGGCTAAGATTAATATTATATTTTCGAAATGTTTTCTACACTATGCACTAATAATAATATCCAAAATGATTTGATTTTGCATAGTAAGCATCTTTGACTATCATAAGAAGAAATCTCCTCCAATTCTGCGTTTGCATTGTGTGTGTGGTGGGAGGTCTTATGGTAGTTTCATTTTCCAAAAAGCATTTCGAATTGACTTTAAAATTATTTTGTGGTTTTAAAGAATAACTGTTTTACGATCTCACACCAGTCACCATGACTGACTCGGAGTTTATTGTTCCCCTTCTAAACTCTGGGTGCCCACCAATTTCCACACGGGCAGCCTAGAGTTATGTTATCAGGATATTCTGGATATTCTGGAGCTTGGAGATAAGCTGGATGACGAGACGTAGTATTTGTATCTGATAGTATTTATTCCGCTGTGTATTCTGTATGAGGACAAGTTATATAACTGTCCATTGTTGTATATTGACTCTGATGATTGATGTATGTATAAAATGATATAGTCCTTTGTTTTAAAGATTATTCATTTACCTATTATATATTGTTCCGCTGCGATATGTGAGATTCTGATATTGTTCGATTTCTGTTCTGTGTTGTTCTTCTTCTTTCTTTCTTCTCTTTTCCTTCTATCTTTTCTTCCTCCTCTTCTTTTAAATATTAAAGTTCGCGTTTCCGCCATCCGATTGTTCGGCAGTTGCTACAGTGGACGTAGCAGTGTCGGGTTTTTGGAAGACGGATTTGCGGGTCTTTACAATCGATGTGGGGATAAAAATCACAAGATCTTTAATTGTCCAAATCCAATTCGTTGCTTTAAATGTGGAGTGATTGGTCATAAGAGAGTGTCATGCCCTTTGTTATTCAACCCGTTCCTCGATTCAAGGCCTGCTTTCCCTGATAGCGATCCAATTTTCTCGAAACCCTTGAGTCCTAAAGATCACCACTATTATTTGGTCCTTGAATTCTTAAGATTAAGGGGAATGTTTTTCTATGGTTGTGTAGGAAATGTTGAGGAATGTAGCTATCTCTTCAATAAAGTATTTTGGCACTTCGATTGCTTAACGACAGATAATATTGGTAAGTATTCATACACTGATAATTGGGAACGGTTTCAATTTAAAGATTTTTCGAAAAGTAATAATGTTGATTTTGTGGTTTCACAATGGATTGATATAGAGAAATTATATGAGAACAATTCAATTTGGGATAATCATGCTGATAATTTTCTAATGGATCCGGATGTAAAAGATTGTTGTTTTCCTAAATATGAGTTGGTGGATAGAATTGCTAGTGATTTAGTTGATTCAGACATTAGTGGGATTGTAGACAATTCTGTTCCAGTTGAATGTTCTCGGTCAGGAGATTATGTGCCTTTGGTTTGTTCTTACTCTGTGGTGGGCGAGGAACATCTTAAGTTTGCAGATGTATGGGTTAATGTAGCAGATGTTAATTCTCCTCAGCATGATTGTGTGATTAAGTTGTTCGATTTAAAGGATAATAAGGCTGTCATGGGTGATTTGGTTCTTGAGCTGGAGGAAAATGTTAATATCAAAATAAGTTCAGAAGTTAAAATGGTTTATAATTCTGATTACAATCAAAAGTTTAACAGTTCTGAGGTTTTGCAAGAGTCTGATGTTGATGGTAAAATAGAGGTTGTCAGGTTGTCGGTTGTAGATGCACATCATTTGAATAGCATGGCCGTTGTCGTAGTTCCTGCTGATGGCTTCGGTGCAGTTGATTGTTTAAATGTCATTTGCGTGCATAATGATAGTTTAGTGACTAGTGATGATTTTCAGAAAATATTGGTGGCTGTAGACTCTGGCATTCATAAGATTTATGATGATGGTGTAGCAATTTTAGGTTCTAATCGTAAAGTCATTGTAGATGGGGATTTCGCTAACAAGTCTATGATTAGTTTGTCTGGTTCAGAAGATCTTTTGGTCTGTGTTAGTGGAGTGGCAGTGAGGAGGCTGTCTTTGGTTGGTTCTGTAGATTTTTGTGATGATGCGGTGTTAAGAGTTAATATTATCCCTTTAGCCACTGTCTATTAATATCCTAATGCTGATGTTGAATTTGTTAATAGTGATTTGGATGAGGAATATTTGGGTGACATTAAGAATGATGTGTGTTCTTCTTTAACCGGGGATATTGGTTTTGATCGAGCTGTCTATTATTGGACTGGGGGTTTCAGATTTGTCATGTATTGTTTTCTTGTGGCTTTAGGTATAGTTCCTCGTTCTCCTGCCCATGCTAGAGAATTAATTCGTGAAGCCAAATTGAGGAGAAGAAACAAAATGAGATATTCATCTGAAAATATTAGGAGAAGTCCTCGTTTAAACCGTAAAGTTTTTAAGTCTTTTGTTTGACGATTGTCGAGTTATTAGGGGATTATTGTGATTTTTGTTGTTTTGGAGGTAGTTTGTGGTTTGTGTAGATGTTGTATATTGGGTTGTTTCAGCTTAGTTGTTGAGGTCAGTTGCGATTGCGGATGATTTTTCAAATGGCTGCTGCTCTTTTGCTGTTGCTCTTGGTCTTGGTTTCTGGATGGTTTTGTCTCTTTAGGGTTGATTTTTATTTTCTTAGGAGTTTGGGAGGGTTTGCTTTTTCTTTTTTGTACAGAGGGTTCTTTTGCTACCTGCCAGGCTTGTTGGCAACTCATTTATCATTGTTGTTATATATGTGTGCGTGTGTGCTCTCCTCTCTTGTAGAAGATCACACATTTTTCTCAAAAATATATACCTATATACATATATATCACTTTTACAAAGATGATTAATAAATGTTATATATCACTTTATACAAAGATGATTAATAAACGAATCTTGAAAACATCATAAATAAGTCCTAATCAATTTCTTCAAAACACTATTATATAATAGTAATTATTCATAATAAACATCATAAGGAAATAATAATTATTAACTTTTAACCTTTTAAAAATAATAATTAACAATTCAAAACATTTTGAATAAAACAATCAATTAATTTTTACCATTAATGTAAATAATAATAAATTACCAAAATATTATAAACAATCGTTATTGTTCTTTTCAGACAATATTAATAATTTAAATAATTAACCCTTCAAAATATTTAAATATTAATAAACAACTTTAAACAATATTAATATAAGTAACCAACTTTTGGAACATAAAATATTTTCATGGTAAAAATCCATATTTAAATCTTCAACCCAATCATTCCCATATTTATAAAACTATACTTGAGATTCACTTTCCAATTTATAAAAACTTCCTTTCATAAAACCCATTTATTTATGATCTCCATTTATAACTCTATTTCCTTTATGAATCTCACTTATTCATCAATCTCATTTAAAAACATCAATCAACATTCCATTTTTAACGTTACTCTCATTTGGATAAATTCCTTTTATAAAACCGTTTATTTTACAACAATAGTTTCCTTTAATTTATAAACCCCGTTTATAAATTCATACTTTTATTAACAAACACGATTTTTCAAATCTTCACTTCGTTTGTAAAAATATCACTCTTGTAAATTATCCCATTTATAAATTTCATATTTATGAATAAATTATAACATATATACTTGTACACATATATCACTTTATACAAATATGATTAATAAATGTTATTTCAAATTTTTTTTTTAAACATATCTCTTTATTATAGAAGATGGACTTATCCTTCAAGATTTTAAAAATCTATAATTTAAAGTTCAGAAATTTCTATTTAGAATATTTTGTAAAACTATCAATTTATAATATCTTAAATCATACTTTCATTTTAGGAATATTATTTAAAAACATATAAAACTTCCAAAATCACTATGAAATCCCTTTTTAAATCAAATCACTATTTAAAAGTATTTTAAAATACCAAAAATGAGGCCTAGTGCTACTAAAGCACTAATTAAGCAAAGCCATATCGACGTCATCAATATGGCATTCAACAAATCATATATCACTATATATATGAAAATAAAATCAACAATGTGAGGAATTCCGTTGGATCCTTCCTACCTGTCCCATTCCATCACATACAGTATATAATCATAAAAATATAAATCAACCAATTTGAGGCGGGATTCGTATACAATGGGTCATCCGCTCTTAAACGAGAACGTAATAGGGTCTCATCCGCTCCAATTGGCGGGAATATATCCAATCCAACTAATAAATATAGTAAATTATCCAAACATTCAATAACTATCAACAATAAAATATCCAAACATCCAACAGATAATTTTTATCGACTAAAAATATATATCTGGTTGACCAAAAAGGTGAGATTAACTCACCATGATTTTTGTATCACCAAAACATTCCGGTTTAGATTAAAATTGAACGGTCATTTAATTTAACCCAAAATTTCAACTAGCTCCAAATTCATCCAATCCAATTCCATCACGTAGTACTCGTTGATACGAATGCAACGCAACTTGTAGCGTTTGAAACGGACCTCGTACGGACAAGTTATGAATTAATGAACATTCTATATAATTAAAATTATAATTAACTTAATTAAAATAATTATTAAACTTTAAACCTTTCTAAATCTCACTCTTCCTCTCTTCATTCCCAGGCCCGCTTCTTTCGTTCTTTTTTTTATTTTGCTTCGACGAAAGCCGCGCCAACCACAAGCGCGCCGCCCACCTACGCTTTCACCCTGCCACACTATGACAGCCTCCACACGCCTACACGTGCGCTTCCGCATGACGAAATCACGACCCAAAAACCCATGACTGCAGCTACAAACGCAGGCCCACAGCCGCTACCTCGGCTTATCGATCGACGATCCATCCATTGAAAAAGTTCGTATCGTCGCTCTCTATGTTTCCCTAGTTGAAGTCGAAGGCTAATTCGGCCTCTTGAGGCTCCGATCGATGATGGCCATTAGGTGGTTTAGTTTTAATGGCGGCGAGAAATTAGGGTTTGCAAATGAAGGAAGTTGATGGCTATTTATAGAAAATTAAACTCGGCACTATCCACCCTTTAAAATTTCAAACTCCAAACGAAACGTGCCGCCTGGCTTTCTATATGTTATACCCCTATTTCGAATACAATGGAATATATATCGGGAGCCAATTTCATCATATACAGAAGTTAACTTTTCAAAATCAAATTATTTTAATTAAAATTCCTTTAATCAATTTCTACACATTTCAAACTCGCACGACCAAACGATACATCCAATCACCACGAAATTCGATGGCATAAAATAATTCACTATTACGGATCCAGTGAAACTAGTTTCATCGAAATCCGAGACAATGCCCAAAAAGACTATTTTTACACGTTAATTAAAACAAATTATTATAAAACCAAATTAATCACTTTTAAATTTACATTAAAAGTTTTGCTATCTCAATTCATGTTAAATAGAATTTAAATACGCTTTGAAATCATTTTTTTTATCTAACTTAGAACCGATGATTCAATTATTTAAACAATTTCGATTATTAAATTCAATAATTTAATTATCAAATAAATCACTATATTTGAAATTCAAGTTATTTAACTTATAAAAATAACCTTTCAATATTTAAAATAAATTAAATATTCTAAGTTCAAATGACTAAAATTCTGGGTCGTTACACTACAGGACCTCAAGGGCCTTCTACCCAAGCAAGGCCACTAAGACCCAGTAGAAAAGCGCCCCGACTAATTGACGAAATCAGATGAAAGGATTATTATCAAATAACACTCTGGCTATCTAGCTACTAAGGAATGGGGCAGCAACCTACAATGATGCCTCCTCATCCATCCTTGTCTACTTTCCTTTTCCGAATGAGCCGTACGGGACATTGGGGGCATCGTAGACAACACGACGAAAGAAATGCTTATATGCATTCAACGAGTCATGTCGATCCCCCTTTTGAGAACCGGTGTTGTACTGCTAGCATCGAGAAGGCTTGTCCAAAGGATCGTCAAACACACAGATCCAACCCCGAGTCTCCAGAAACCTATAAAACTGTGTTCCCGCAAGCTGAATCCCAAAAATTCCTCTTGAAGTCAATGAATCATCGCTTTAATACTGTCGGACACACGGTCCAGAACTCTTTTTGGAGTTGATGAATTATCGTTCCAAGGTCGTCTGGTCGCCAGACATCCAACAAAAATTCCTCTTGAATTCGATGAATCATCGCTTTAAGACCACCGGCCGTCGAACACACGACCCAAAATCCTTCTTGGAGTCAATGAATAATCGCTCCAGGCCGTCTGGTCGCTGGACATCCGACCAAAAATTCCTCTTGGAATCGATAAATTATCATTCCAAGGTCGTCTGGTCGCTGGACATCTGACCACAAAAACTCCTTCACGAACTAAAGCATTGTGAAGGTCCTTCACAAACTAAAGTGTCGTAACGGCGAGCCAGTAGATCAGTAGTCATCTGATCCAAGAATCCTTCAGGAACTAAAGCGTCGCGAAGGCCAACTGGAAGATTAGCAGTCATCTCATCCGGAACTGCCCGAAGTCGGTGAAGTCATGCTTTGGGGCCACAGATCGATAATCACATCAGTCACTCCACAAAATTAATAGAATCACTTCCAACGACCAATGAGACAAATGGTGCTGAACTCCAAAGCTTCAAAGTCGCTTAAAGAAACTAAGCCAAAACTGAACCCACCTTATGATTAATCAGAGGCCGACTCAAATCAAGCCAAGATTCAGCACCTGGGAAAACCAAGTATCTCAAATCCCTAATATATGAGTCTATGAAGATATAGGCTTTCCTATGTTTTAATCATCTAGAAGACACGGTCGCATCCACTGGACCACGTGCAACCAAACTGGTTGTGGAGAAACCCTTAAGCGCACGAATAGCCATGTGGCATGGGGGGCACCACACATACTTGAATAGCTAAAAGGAAAGCTAAGACTAATCATACCACAGTTCTGTTATGCCCAATCGAAAATTTGGCATTCTGGCAACTACCAACTTTTAACGACCTAGCTAGCACAACAAACGAAATAGAAGTATAATACTTTCTTACTTCTTCCCAACTCCTCTGTTACCACCCTTGGTGACCAGTTCCTTTTCCTCTTAGAATGTATGCCAGTTGAAGACCAATTCTATAAAGGCAGTTTGGACCGGAAATTGAGAGTCTTGCCCTGAATTCCCACAAGCTCTTTCTTCATAACCATCTCAACGTGGTCGGCTATATATCTCTCCACTATGGCAACCTTGACTGTTTGGCCATGCACATCTTCCCGAAATACCGGAGGAGCGTCCAAGCCACGGTTACCCGATCCAAAAGCCACTTATCTCTTAGAACTGAAGAAATCACGTTCCAAGGAAGTCAAACTGTCGGATTGATGGGAAAACTCGATCCATACCTTCTAAGAACTAGTATCGCTACTCCAGCACCGGGAAGGCTTAAACCATTGCACGCACTGCCATAAGCCGCACATCACTTCTTGAGCTATGGAACCACACCCTCGAAGCATGAACTCCTCACGTTACCCAAAGATGTGTTCTTCCTACCAAAACGAGGGAAGCATCATTACAGGAAGGACGAAGGGATAAGGCAGCAACTACTAGGGATGCAGCCCCGGTCCAAACATCAAGGAATTCTTCGTTGGCAATGTCGAGAAGTTCCAAATCGTTCCGGATCGACGGGTCTTATCGATCTCATAAGGCTCACACTCCTATAAGTCGCACATCACTTCTTGCACCGTGGATCCATGCTCTCGAAGCACAAGCTCCTCACGTTACCCGAAGATTAGCAACGTCAAGAAGTTCCAAACCGTTTCAGATTGATGGGTCGTATCGATCCCATAAGTCACACACTGCCACAAACCGCGCATCACCTTTTGAGCCGTGGAACCACGCTATCGAAGCACGAACTCCTCACGTTAACCGAAGATTGGCAACGTCGAGAAGTTCCAAACCGTTTTGGATCGACGGGTCGTATCGATCCCATAAGTCGCGCACTGCCATAAGCCGCACATCTTTTCTTAAGCCATGAAACCATGCTCTTGAAGCATGAACTCCTCATGTTACCTGAAGATTGGCAACATCGAGAAGTTCCAAACCGTTCTGGATCGACGGGTCGTATCGATCTCGTAAGTCGCACACTCTTAAAAGCCGCGCATTTCGTAAGTCGCACAAGGACTGCTTGATGTTGCCCTGGCATTATTAGCAAACCATTAAGAATTTCTAAGTATCGGTATTGTCCTGACAACACTGGGAAACTTTTCTATTGCAGGATTAACAAGGATCAACTCCTGCTACCCGAAAAAACCGACATTGCTCCAGTAGTGCCACAAAGTTCACAAACCAAGAAGTCAGTAAAGAATTCTGATCTTTGACCAAAGTTAATGTACAAAATGTCTAAATTCAAGACATCCAAGTCACGAGTTCCTAAAGATAGGAGTTGCGATACACCTTTGACTGGGGGCATTCAGGGAGCCGCCAAGAACATCAAGTCTCACATTAATTGTTCAGAATAATCAGCCTTGGGGATTGAGGGGCACATAACACATTAACATTTAGTTAGGATAAAAAAAGCACTCCAACTTGCAATAAAAGGAGGAACTTACTACCATCCAGAGACAGACGACGATGGAAGGCATTTCCAAAATCAAACCATCAATGCACCATTTTTCAAAGATAGAAGCAGGTGCTCGACTGAGGTCACAAACCCCAACTTGTAGAAAACTACCCGTTATCCGAGGAAAGACAATGGCAAGGAGAGAACGCTCGAAATCGAGCAGCTAAACCATTGATTCTCGAAGATTGGAACCAATGAATAAGGTTGATATCTACAACAATGATATCAACCCAACATAACACATATGGCTTGAAACAAGCAAGGTTAAGTGTCACAGATTCAAGACAAACACTACCGAACTCTATCAATCTGTGATCAGGAATTGTGATGACTCGCTCTACAACTTCTAATTTTCTATAACAACCTAGAATTTGACACCTAGAAATGAAGGGTTCTTCCTAAAAATGAAAGGTTCTGCAGAAAGAAGTCAGATCATAACAAAAACCGGTTGGAGGAAATCTGATTCTTCGTAAATAAAAATAACCATGGAATTGGTTAAGCAACAACCCTGCATTTCCAATGGTAACACTTGACGGTGATAAACAAGGCTAGCCAACGGCAATGCCTAGAAATCCCATCTTCCCAGAACTTGGCATATCCCGAAGTTAAGCAACGTTGAGAAAAATAGCCACATTGGGTTGAAAGGTATCTACTCGACCATACAGGATCGCATGAATGGTTCAGTCCTAACTAACATGACTTTAACATTGCTCGAAGACAAGCAGCATGAAGAAAAGACTTCTACAATCCATCAAAGTGCAAGTTTTCAAAGACCGAAACTAGTGCCCACCTGGATTAAAAGCATCGCCAATTGCCGGTTCGGCGGGGAAAATCGATTCCAACCTCCTAAGTGTTGGTGTTGCCCCGACAATGCTAAGGCCTTTTCTCATTTCCTAAGTACCGGTGTTGCACCGACAACGTCGAGAAACTTTCTATTTCATAAGTATCGGTGTTCCCTTGGCAACGTTGGGAAACCCACACACTATGTACCGGTATTGCCTCGACAACGTTGGGAAAACTTTAATTTACAGGTTCGATGAGAAACACTCATCGTAGTAACCCATCAATGCACTAGCTTCTGGAGATAGAAGTTGGTCCTCAATTGAGATTTTACCCTTGTCTTCAGAAAACTACCATTGCTCGAAAATGGAAAATAATAGGAAGACATAACCTTTTATTGGTCAACCGGATGGTTCGACCTTTCATCGCAGGAATCAGCCACTGCACAGGTATAAAGCAGCGCCGAAAGGAAATTCCAGGATTGAATTACTCGTGTGATAATTTCTAGGGATGAAAGCTGGTGCACAACCGAATTTCCTGAATTCAACTTAGAAAGAATTTAGATACAGCCAAAAGGTAGACAGCCTCAAGGAAATGTTGCTTGGAACCAAGCATCTAGGTTATCAATTCCCAAAGATGGGAATTGGCGTATGAACATAACTTCTGTGATAATAGCAATCAAGCAAAGCATGCACAACTAAGGACATGAAGGGAAAATCACGGAAGGTCGGGACTAAAACCATTGGACTTCCTCAATCCTAGAATAGGATTGAGAGCCAGACCTGGGGCAATCGAATCATTTGTCCCAAACCTCTCCATCTCTCACAATCGCCCAAATATAGGCGTTCGAAATAGCTAGTCCATCGAGCAGGGATAGGCGCACAAATACTTGATTAAAAGAAATGTTGCAAAGTCCAAACATGAATAACCGCGAGGTTGGTTAGATAATGGTTCTGTATCGCAAAACAGAACGATCTGGCAACAAAATTGCCGACAAAGGAAATGAAGGATTTAACGTTCAGGAATCAACCGTCGCTCGCAGTCTAGCAATGACGAGAAGGTTCGATGACCTACTTATGGTCTATCTAGATCATTTGGTTTTGACTTGCAGGAATATTCCATCGCCCAAAGTTTGGTGATGCTAAGAAGAAAACCACAGAATGAAATTATCGATGCATCGGCTTTAGAAAACCGAAGCAAGAGCTTGATTGAATCTTCAGCCCTACCTTCTGGCATCTTATGCTATCCAAAGATTCACAACCTCAAGGAAAAATCCATAGAGTTGAGTCATCCATGCACGAGTTTCCGAAGATAGAAACCAATACATGATTAGGATCTCAACACTGGACTTGGAAGAATTCACTTTAGCAAAAGATAACGGTGATGCGTCATTCCAACACATGTACCCAGAATGACATCGAGTGACAATGTCAACTTGGAGGAATTCAATTGCAGTCAGGAAACAAACATCATTGAAAAAATCAGAGCTTGAAATCAAATAGCAAAGTCCTTAGTTTTCGAAGATAGGAGATATTGTGCCAGTCAAACTAGGGCAATCGTATATATGGCCCAAGGACCTAGTCTCCCGAAAACATATGGACATAGTATTCAGAGTAATCAGCCCTATGGACTGGGGCATATACACCAACACTCTATCGAACGAACTCAACGGAGCACAAACAGGAACAACCACAGAACTGGCTAGACCAAGCTACCTCATAGTTCTAGGCAAAGCTATGAAATAGAATATGCCAAAATGACTGCAAGAGTATTACTTACTTGTATAGAATTATGGTAAATGATTATGCTGCATAGGAACATAAGAGGTACAGTAGGGAATAACTAGCAAGAAAAGGCAATGCTCGGAATCAAGCAATTAAACCGATAGCCCTCAGAGATAGGGACTGGTGTGTGGGTTGAATTCCGAAAAACACAAAGGAAGGATAATCGCAATCGAACAAATCATGTGCTAGTTTCCGAAGACTGAAACTGTACCTGATCGAACTGAAACTTTACAAGAGCAACTATGCCTTGTAATTTGATTGTAATCAATCATCTCAATATGACAGGAATTATAAGCGAAGCCTAAGTTGTGAAGGGCCCAGCTTCTGAAGGAGTGGAAGTCCCTCCACTAGACTAAAGATTGGATGACCAAAAGGTCATTTTCAACAATAAAACTTGGCATTCAACCCTGTTGGGTATGTTTTACTTTAAATAATATCCTCGTGCAACTAACACCTGGAATCCAAGAGAAGTCGGCGTATGTTGACCAGTCGGGTTCTGAGCGTTGACCGGAGCAGATATAATGTGTTATCTACATGAGGAGAGTTCAATATCTTGAATACTGTAAACGAACAATATATTGTAGATAACTTGCTTACATTTGAAAAACAATTCATATCGTCCTTTGAAATTATCTTTTCCACACTTACCCATTATCAATCAACAATCGACAACGGAGTCGCTGTCCAAAGCGACGCGACATGGGAAGCTTTTCTTTTTAGAATCAATGGAGTATAGTGTTGAGTCAAGATTTTTATAGAGTTTTGATTTCTGACAAAGGGATAAGCCGTGATCGACAAAAAGAAGTTATTCATTGTTTTAAAGAGACACAAAGAGCTCCATACATTAGAGGTTGATTATTTGGTATGTTAGTAGTGTTATTTATGTTAAAATCTATCCTCAAATAATCTCATACCTTCAATCTTTGAATACAAATGTATATATGTATGAGTGCACATTAACTGTGCAGTCTGGGCTAAACCGGTCGACCGGTTTAAAACAAGGCGGTCGACCGTTTTTGTCCAGAATGCACAGATAACGTGCACAAGTGTACATAACGTATATATATTCAAATTCCTGTCTACCGGCCATTTTTGACCTGTCGACCGTTTTCAAACAGAAAGCAACCTTTCGTACAGACACTTCCTTTTCTTCAACGGTTGCTTCTCTTTCTCTTCACCAATGATCATGACCTTTGTTTGTATCTTTTCACAAAGGGTTACAACTGTTTATTTCTTATATAAACATCATGAAATCATTATTCCAGATAAGAATAACAAATTCTATTATTCTAATCTCTATTCTATTGATCTCTGTCTTGAACTCTCAAACATTTCAATTGCTTATTGAATCATTGAAATTATTTCATATCTTTTGATTCAATTAAGTAATATACTTCCTTCAATCTTCACAAACATCATTCACATATTTTGAGGATAAGATTATAGGAAGGGTGTACTACAAGTGACAAATCCGTGTTATCAAGAGCACAAGTTGTCAACGACAATTGTATTTATTTTTGTTGAAGTCCTCGGTGTTGTAAGAGGCACGAAATCCCGTTCGGCTGTTCGGGTGTTATAAACCTGTTCCTCCGGGTGAAGCGAGGTAGTTGGTAGTGAAATCCAGATAGAAGTCTGGGACTGGACGTAGGACGGGAGGTCCGAACCAGTATAAAAATCCCTGGTGTGATTTTTACAGTTTACTGCATTTACTATTCTATATCTGTGAATTGCTATATAGTTAGTTTATTGATTATTTACTTGTATAGTAATTGTAAATAACTTTCCGCATATATTGTTAGTCCATATTACACGATCCACAATTAGTGTGCACAAGCATACACACTTTCATTTGGTATCGGAGCATACTCTCTTTCATTTGGTATCAGAGCACGGTCATCATATAACCGTAAAACCGTTATTTGATATATTCTTGTAATATGGCAAATAACGCAAGTACTAGCTCTAGCACTTACACGGAAGGTCAATCAACACAAAGACCTCCATTCTTTAATGGTCTCAACTATAGCTATTGGGCTACACGTATGTCATTTTTCATGCAATCAAATAGCTATGATGCTTGGAATGCTACTCAAAAAGAAATAGTAAATCCAACAACTGAATATTCAGAATGGACAACGACTGAGAAAACAGCAGCAGCTGTAAATGCAAAGGCAATAAATATGTTGTTTTGTGCATTAGACCAAAATGAATATAACCGTGTTAGTATCTGCACTACTGCATATCAAATTTGGCAAACGCTGAAAACCACTCATGAAGGTACTAACAAGGTTAAACAAGCCAAAATAGCCATGCTGAAGAGTCAGTTTCAAAATTTCAAAATGAAACCGAATGAGACAATCAATGATATGTATTCAAGATTTCAAACTATTCATCATGCACTTATCGGATTAGGGCAAAAATATTCAGATTTTGATGTTGTTTCAACAGTCCTACATTCTCTGACTAGTGAATGGGAAGGAAAAGTATTAGCAATTGAAGAAGCTAATGACCTTTCCATCATGAAGCCAGATGAATTGATAGGAAATTTAATGTCCTATGAAGCAAATTTGCAGGCTAGAAAAGAACAGAAAGAAGAGAAGAAAAATGTAGCATTTCATGCTGAGAAAGATGAAAATGAATCAGATTCTGAAGATGAAGATTTGGCATTCATTGCAAAAGGATTCAAAAAATTCCTAAAATATCGAAAAGCCAGTCGCTACAACAAAAGGAAACCTGGATCAAGCAAACCATCTTCATCAACTATAGAATGTTTCAACTGTCACAAAAAGGGGCACATGCAGAAGGATTGTCCAGAACAGAAGAAGAAGTCAGAAAATGATAAATTCAAACATAAGAAGGACAAGTCAAAGAAACGAGCCTTCTCAGTAACATGGGATGATTCAGACTCATCCTCATCTGAAAGTGAAAGTGATCAGGAAAATGAACAAGCTAATGTTTGTTTTATGGCAACAGAAGATGAGGTACAAATTCCTACATTTGATGAATTACTTGATATAAATTCTGAATTGATAGTCAAATATAAAGACATAAAACGTCAATTAAAAGTAGCCAAAGCAGATTTGAGTAGAGCAGAGTTTGAACGAGATATGTTAAAAGACGAGAAGAAAATATTAGAAGAAGAACTTGAAAAACTTCAAGAATCATCATCTAATGTTGACTCTCAATTATCTCTTTTGAGTCAAGAAATTGAAACTCAAAAAGAGAAAAATGATGCTCTCGCTACTGAAAATCATGAGCTTAAGGCAAAAGTCAAAAATCTGGACCTAGAAAAGGTGAGCTTACAAACTAAGTTAGATGACATAACTCAAAATGTTTCTAACTTTAACAAAGGTCGAGAAAATTTGACAAAAATCATTGAAAGTTCACAATCTGTTTCAAATAAACAAGGTTTGGGATATAGGAAACCAGAAACCAAGAAACATCTTGGTAATGAAAGGAAGAGGAAAATACAAAAGACTGAAGCTAAGAAAAATCTTAGTTTATTATATTCCAAACCAAAACCAGTTGTGAAATTTCAGAAGAAAAATGTCAAGACTATCAAAATATGGGTTCCTAAAACAAATAACAATTTGATTAGGAATAAATATATTCAGAATTTCATGAATACTGTACATCTTAATACTAATTATATATATAAAGGGGATACCGGACCCGTATGGGTTTGGACTCCTAAGACCTAACTCTTAGGACCCCATAAAAAGTGGGTACCATGGACTTAATTCTATTTTTTGCAGGTCCCACTTAAGAAAAGAGGAAAATGGATATTCTGGTTGATACATTCCTATATTATTCCATTATCTATTACTCCTTTTTGTCGATGACAAAGGGGGAGAAAGAGCTAACAATTATTTGCAGAAATATATATATATATATATATATATATATATATAAAGAATACAGACAAAATCTCAGGGAGATCACATATTCAAGGGGAGATTCAGAACTTCAGATATATGTTGTCATCAATCAAAAAGGGGGAGAATGTTGAGTCAAGATTTTTATAGAGTTTTGATTTCTGACAAAGGGATAAGCCGTGATCGACAAAAAGAAGTTATTCATTGTTTTAAAGAGACACAAAGAGCTCCATACATTAGAGGTTGATTATTTGGTATGTTAGTAGTGTTATTTATGTTAAAATCTATCCTCAAATAATCTCATACCTTCAATCTTTGAATACAAATGTATATATGTATGAGTGCACATTAACTGTGCAGTCTGGGCTAAACCGGTCGACCGGTTTAAAACAAGGCGGTCGACCGTTTTTGTCCAGAATGCACAGATAACGTGCACAAGTGTACATAACGTATATATATTCAAATTCCTGTCTACCGGCCATTTTTGACCTGTCGACCGTTTTCAAACAGAAAGCAACCTTTCGTACAGACACTTCCTTTTCTTCAACGGTTGCTTCTCTTTCTCTTCACCAATGATCATGACCTTTGTTTGTATCTTTTCACAAAGGGTTACAACTGTTTATTTCTTATATAAACATCATGAAATCATTATTCCAGATAAGAATAACAAATTCTATTATTCTAATCTCTATTCTATTGATCTCTGTCTTGAACTCTCAAACATTTCAATTGCTTATTGAATCATTGAAATTATTTCATATCTTTTGATTCAATTAAGTAATATACTTCCTTCAATCTTCACAAACATCATTCACATATTTTGAGGATAAGATTATAGGAAGGGTGTACTACAAGTGACAAATCCGTGTTATCAAGAGCACAAGTTGTCAACGACAATTGTATTTATTTTTGTTGAAGTCCTCGGTGTTGTAAGAGGCACGAAATCCCGTTCGGCTGTTCGGGTGTTATAAACCTGTTCCTCCGGGTGAAGCGAGGTAGTTGGTAGTGAAATCCAGATAGAAGTCTGGGACTGGACGTAGGACGGGAGGTCCGAACCAGTATAAAAATCCCTGGTGTGATTTTTACAGTTTACTGCATTTACTATTCTATATCTGTGAATTGCTATATAGTTAGTTTATTGATTATTTACTTGTATAGTAATTGTAAATAACTTTCCGCATATATTGTTAGTCCATATTACACGATCCACAATTAGTGTGCACAAGCATACACACTTTCATTTGGTATCGGAGCATACTCTCTTTCATATAGAAACAGGAAGAGCAATATGATTGAATCGTCCACTATATCTGATTTTAGAATGAATCGTTGCATTATAATTCAAAATGGTGACAGGAACTTAACCAAGTCCTCGAAAAGAAACAGTTAAAGAAAAAGAGTAAGACTTTGGTCCAGAACGGCGTACAATCATTCGAGACAAAACTTAGCTTCACTGCCGACCGAGTTAAAACTATATAGGTCGACTCCATACCAACGTCGTGCACCCACTTACCAACCTAAACCCTTGTGTAAACTATGGAGCAAAGATTGCATCATCAATATCAGGAATTGAAATTCAGATCGAAATAAAAAAACGAATGGCTATCAGAAGTTAGTCAATTGAAAACAACATCTTGAGATGGACTCTGAAGTTTCACATCGAAAATTCAATAGGCGGCTGAATAGTCAAAGCCAAATTTGCATGGTAACCTCGACACGATCAACTAGATTACACAAAATGAAAACTCAAAAGTAGTTACTTCTAGAGCACTCCTTGTTTCCAACGAAGGCATGCTCTGGAGGGTAAATTTTAACTGGGTTTTTACCCAGGCAGGAATCCAGATGAGTTAGAACATCTAGGCCAAGCCAAAACAACTCAAGACTCAACCAAAAGGACCAGAGGAATAGGCCAAGAGTGACTCAAGAAGAATTACCAAAAAATCCACTAAGGGGAGGATCGCTAGCGATCCATAAGGATGCATTGCGAGTCATCCTAACCTCTTGCATCATGATATACCATCTCTTTAAGAATATCTCCAAGTTTCATAGCATTACAAGCACTGTACTTCAAGAAGTAAAGGCTCATCTGATGCAAGTTGTTTTGACCAAAGCAGCTAGCTTAAATTGGACCTAGAGAACTCACACGGAATCGGATTGACTTGAAATTTAGAGGGAACACATAGAAGACATAAAAGAAGGCTCATAGGAAAATGAGCATGATTGGAGAAGGTACGATGGATCGTTCACGATCCATCTGGATGGATCGCTAGCAACCCATGTAGCTTAGTCCCCGTCACTTGAAATTCATGGTGTAGGTCCACACACCCTCTAGAGTGTACCTGTAAAGTTTTGTCTGATTCCGTTAAGTTTTAAGTGAGTTATGGATGATTCTTCTAGACCAGATGACCCATGAAGACGGATGATCAAACAAACTCCAAACGACTTAATATTTGGACAAGGCACTCAAATAGAAGATAGGAAGACAACCAAATGGAGAGCACTCAAAAATAGATTAAGTACATGGATCTCTAGCAATCCATCTCCTATGGATCACTAGCGATCCATCAGGTTAGCTCGGGCAGCCTTCAAACTTTCTGAGCTCCTTTATGACGCTGAGTCAGGCTTCTAGCAAAGGGGGCTTTGACCCAAGTGCTCTCCAACCCTTATAAATACAATCCTACCTGCAACATAAAGAGGATCTTCTGGACTAGCTGCTGAAACCCTGCAGAAACAATTCTTCACTCTTCTCCTCCCACACAACAGTCATCTAAAGGGTTCATTGTGATTCTCTAGTGAACTCTAACACTAGTGACTTGATCTAACTTACAAGATCCAATCAAATTATAATCAGATTCAACTTTTAATTGCAGTCAGTTCATAATAAAAGTTATAAAGTGGACGTAGGCTTCATTAACAACCGAACCACAATAAAAATCTTCTTGTCTTTTTACTATTTCTGCTCGTTTTACATTTATTTTCAATATTATTGCTCTGTAAGAACAAAGCTGGTGCTTTCACACTCAATCCAGGGTGTTGATCCATTTTTTGGATTAACAAACTTATATCGAATAAAAAGGCGTTTATCGAAAAAAATAATTTTCGGTCACATTATCGATATTTATTCGAAGTATTAAATTTGCAAGTATTTTTCAAAAACAAGTTTATCATCATTAATTATTAGTAAAGAACAGGTTAACAAGGTTATAAAATGACTTTTATAACATTAAATCCAAGATACAAATATTTAAATAATTTATATATTTAAATACTAAGTGTTCGAAATTTCGGATCGTTACATTTTTTGACCACTTCGAATTCTACATATGCATTAAGTCAAACCTTTATAATTGTAACACCCCACCTTTATATCCATACTACCAAAGAGTATTACAGTGTAATACTATTTGATAATACGGAGAATGAGACGACATTGGGCTTACACACATGCATATTCCCTTTGGCTAACTATGGTACGTATTCAGAAATAATAAACAACTCACCTATATGTACACAGTTTCGGCATAAAGCAATAAACACTTGCGTCTCTAGAATAGAACAATATACAATATAAAATAAATCTCAGAGATCACAGAGTCGTCAACGCAGCGATAACATATAATATAAAATATACACGAGTCCAGGTGGGTTTACAAAAAAAATGTCAAAACCCACAAACAT
Source organism: Allium fistulosum (assembly GCA_030737815.1). Taxonomy (NCBI): domain Eukaryota; kingdom Viridiplantae; phylum Streptophyta; class Magnoliopsida; order Asparagales; family Amaryllidaceae; genus Allium; species Allium fistulosum. The sequence continues at coordinate 1,471,219,687 of CM060902.1, forward strand.
CAAATAATATATATATATAACATGTCCAATATATACATCTCATCAACAAATGATGGATATACATCAATAAGTGTGTCATGGATTCGGGGAGAAACCCTGCAATCAAGTTGCTAGGATGGATATTAGCCAATTTGGTTTATTCCTCGATGTATAATAGGAGCACACACAATAAATAGACACTCTTATGGCTCTTAGACTACACACTCTCAACGTGCATCGCCATAAAATAAATTACCCGTATACTTGACCCTATTAGAGTGACATCTACTTATAGAAATTAATCGAACAAATATCAACTCATGCGTCCCATACCACCTAGTGTTACTCATATGTTTACTCAATGCTCGTAAATTGCACTCATTAGCGCATAATTACTCTATATAGCCGGTCCAAAGAATAACCAAAGAAATATTACCGAAAGTCCCATACCATATGGTGTTATAACTCTGTTTATTCTAATTGCTCGTTACACAGAGATATAAAACAATCAAAACAACAATTCTATTATTTACTGATTTAGAAGGGTTTCAAAAAATACACTTTCTCTTAAAATCTGCAAAACAATTTCAAATATAAATTTTCGATCGAAAGAAACTTAGTTTACAAAATTATCATTCTTCCTTTAAAATCCATTTCCTATTTCAAAACGAATAGTTGCAAATCTATTATATAATCACAAGGAAATCTCTAAATTACCATTTAATTCCAAATAATTTGAAATCTCATTCTAGAAACAATTCATGCATTTTTAAAGTTCTTCTATAATAATTGAAAATAATAATAATATTTAATAAGTTATATAGTTCAAAATTTCCTTTATAGAACGAATTTAATTAATTCTACTTTTCCAATAAGGATTTTCAATTAAAAATAGGGACAGTTTGGCACAGGTCCCTAATAAGTTTCAAAATACACAAAAACTCCAGTAAAAAAAAGTTTGTAAATTAGGTCCCTAGAATTAAGTTATCGAATAATAGCATACACTTATGCAATCACTCAATGAATAATTGCAGACATTTATGCAATTATATCAAAAAATTGCAGACATTTTCACGATTATTCACTGAAAAATTGCGGAAATTTCCACAATTATTCACCAAAAAATTGCGGAAATTTCCTCAATTTTTCAAAAATTTGCGGAAAATTCCGCAATTATTCACCAAAAAAATTGTGGAAATTTCCGTAATTATTCACCTAAAAAATTGCATATTTGGATATAATTGCATAAATGTCTACAATTATTCAGTGAATAATTGCATAACTATATGCAATTACTTAGTAACTTAATTGTAGGGACCTAATTTACATACTTTTTTTTACTGGGGTTTTTGTGTATTTTGAAACTTATTAGGGACCTGAGCCTAATATTCACTTAAAAATAACCTCCTGATGCCATAAACTAAAATTTCGTAAATGAAAATGTCCATTCAATAAATAAAGTACATTCCACTTTCTATAACCTTAAAATATTATTTTTATAAACTTTCGATCTATTAAATCCAAAATAAAATTAACTTATCACTTTTAAAAATATCAATTTTAAGTATCACTTTATAACCACCTTTTAAATATTTTATACTCAAACAATAAGTGAATAAAAATATAAATATTCTAAAATCTAACTTATTTAACCAAATCCTAAAAGTCCATCATTTTCCAAACAATTTCTATTCTAAGAATACTCAAAGTAATCTACTTAAATAATTTTCTGTCACCAATAATATTTCCAGTTTCAAATAAACATCATTTGAAAACTTACTGTTCATTTTCAAAAATATTTCATTTTCTTCAAAATCTTCGATTTCAATTTATTCATTCCCTTCCGATCAATTACTTGTGTGATCTCATTACAATAACAATCAATCGAAAATACGTTATCTCATCACAATAGGGATCGATCAAAAATGCAATTCAATTAATCAAATTTATATCAACCAAAAATCCATCACTAACAAATAAACACACCAATGCAACCACCATTCAAAAGCATGTAAAGGAACACATAAACTATTGTTGTGAGTAAACAGAAATTTACTCACTGAATAAACGCTTGAAGTTCACCAATCGCTACCTTCGAATCCTTGTTATCTTCTACCAAGACTATATTGCTGCTCATCGACTTCGCCACCGCCTTCATCACAAGCCAGTGCTCATACAACAGCTGACGTTGTCGCCATCCTGACACAACCAAGCCCGCTTGATGGTACAAATCTGCCTCCACCATGTGCTAAGGCCGCAACCTCTAAAACTACCCACCGAGCTCCTTGACCTCTACATCATCGTCATACAACACCGCAACCGATGTCGGCCCCGCCCAATTCCACGCTCCACCATCAGCCCATGACTTCAATCACGCATCCATCACTCACTCACGCACGTCAATCCTTAAACCCCGCAATTCCAGGCCACGCCTTTTGATGCCTGCCGTCGTGCCTCCCTGGAGTCGATCGAGACCTCCGCCTTGTCGTGCTCGCTTCCAATCATTGCGTTCATTCGTTTCTTTTTTTAATACACCGCGATTTTTGATTTGGTAGGAGTTGGGGCTAAAATAGAAGAAGAGGGAATATACAGGTTTGGGTTATGTGGTGAAGCAGGTAAAAATTTCGAGAAGCACGGAGGTAATGAAAGTGGGCTTGGGCTTGTTTACTTTAGGCCTTGATTTTAGGCTCAATTAAAATCAAATAAATATTTCTTTCTTTTCCTTTTTAATAATTCCTTTTTCTTGTTTGTAAATAAGTTTAAATTTAATTTAATCTGATTAACACTTCGTTTTACGATATACAACCTGTAGCCGCACAATTTTATACAATTCGATGTCTACTTAATTTTATTTACTGATTCATCGTACTATTACCAAATAAATTTATTTTTCAACTATTCTAAACATATTTAAAATTATTTATACTTTAGAATATTTTATATTCAGTTAAATCAATTTATACAATTTCAATATTTTATTCGAAAAGGATTTATTAATTTAATTCAATCCAGTAAAAAAATCTTTTATTAAACATAATTTAATTGACTAAAAATTTATTTTAAAATATTAATTATCAAATTTCAAATTCAAACAATTTTATTTTAATTAAATTTATATATAATTTATACGGCGTAGAAATTAGAGTTGTTACAAGAATATTTTTCTATCTCATATTATTTTATTCTCCTAATCTATCTCTCTTTTTTGTCTATATAAACTCACATCAAAGTACAATTTCTCTTGTTGGATTACAAAATCATTTCATGTAACATCACTCAAACAATATCAAAACAATCATACGATCAATTAATTCCAAATATCAATGACGATCCTATCATTCGAATATTAGTATATATGGCAGTGCGTATCAGTATATCAACTCTACCCAAAATCTTAGCATCACAATAGTAAAACCCAATTAGATACCAAACATACTTCATCATCATGCATAGTTGTTTCTATACTCGAACAAACAATTTGTTCATCCCTTTGATTCAATTATATCACTGACAAAAAACCAATAGAAACAACAAAGTTTGTTCAACCAAGAGTCCTCAGTATACAACATATTTAATGATGCAACATCAATTTTCAAATCTCATACAAGCATCTCCTCATCTCTATCATCGTCGGTATGAGTTGAATCTCTAGGAAAGCAGCGAGAGATAGTGAGAGACTTTGGTTGCAACATCATCATTCACATCAACTTCAAACTGGTTCCAAGCAAATCTAGACAGCACCAGCCAATCCAAGCACGAGCAACTCAAGATCTAACGGCGGCATCGTTTCATATCACAACCACATCCGGTCTCAAGTAATTGCAAACTTCATTGAGTAGTCTTCGCGTTGACATAAAATGCACTCACCAAAACTCACGACAATGACGACTTCGTATTTTTCAACTGTGCATGGCTTCATATTTAATGTAAGATAAAATACAGAGAAGAATTTAACACTCTGTGAATCATATTTATTGTAAGATTAGATAAGGGTTAATTTATTTTTGACAAAAAAAAATTTTAAGCGTATTTTTGTCTTAAATCTTATCAAAATCAAATGGTGTAAATAAAATAAATAATGGTGCATGAATAGAATTTTGCATTTGTCCTTTTCTTCAGTTAGGGTTTCTAGGATATATGGCAGTTGTGATATAGAGCTTAGATTATTTTAGTCTTACAGCCTAATATAGTGGGCCTAATTCTATATTTTGAGCCTACTAAAAAATAATGGTATTTGAATAATGTATATCGATTATTGTTTTGTGCTGGCTTTTTACTTAGTGTAAATTAGTTTTCTTTATATTATTTCAGGTATTTTCTTATGCAAATGTGATACTCAAAGATAAAAGAGAATAACTACTGCACCTCACATAAGGCTCAAAAATAGTTTTTTGATACTAAAATTAATGTATTTTGTATATTTTTTTCTCAAAGCATGTATGCTGTATGTAACCTGAAATAAATTTATGCCGACATTGGATATTTACGATGTAATTACAAAAAAATATCGGAATTAGCAAACCGTAACTAAAACAGAACTTTCGAAAATTTAGAAACAGAACTGAAATACCAAAATTTTCTGATGATCAAAATGAAAACAAAAATGGATTTTTCAACCTTGCTTAAAGTCATTTAACTTTCTAATATTTTGTGCAATGATTTGAAACAATCAATAATGTTAGCCAACTACTTAGAATCCCGTGTTAAACAAAATGAACTGAAACAATCTAATGTAGCTAGTGAAACAATTCAAATCAAGCAGACATTGTTTACCTTGTAAAAAATTCTTCGTGGGATCTTTGCTTTGTCGAAGAAGATGTGTAGAAGAGAAGTTGTATATCAAAGCTTTGGAAGATTAAAGCCGATGAAGACAGTTAAATTTCAAAGAGAGTTATTTCTAGAGAACTAACTTAGCGAACCCTATAGAGAAGAGAATAAATTACAAAAGTAAGTTTGAGTTTTCATGCTTATTTTGAAACCCTATCCAATGGTGTGGGTGATCAATATTCGCTAGAATCGAATTAACTGACCGAACCAGTTCATTTTGATGGTTCGGTTCGGTTTTGAAACTAGATCGGTTTAAATTTGGTTCGTAAAAAATATATTTTTGATTATCAGTTTAACCGAACTTTTATTGTATTATCCAATTTTATAGCATTATAATACTTAAATAATTGGTTTAGTGGTAAAATACAAAGTTTACCTGTTAAGAATAGATCAAATTTTGTTATAAACATAAAAATTACTAAATAAAATCTCTCTAAATATAAATTTATGTTTTTTCCTTCAAATGAATCAATTATTTGAATAATAACATATCTTTTTAGTTCAGTTAAATCGGTTACCGACTGAATAAATCAAAGTTGATTTGGTTCTTATCCATATCCAACGGAGGATAGCAGTGGACTACTTAGATTTAAAGGATTTAACTCTAGAGAAAAAAAAAGGAGATGAGCCGCCATGTTTCGGTTTTGATTAATATAAAATAGTTACGAAAACGAGAAAAACGTGCATTTTTTTTACAAACGCTCAAAAGAATAGACGTCCACGGACCACCACTCCTGTTCTCACTCGAGTGGAACCTACTATACTGCCTACTTAATTTACAAATCAGCTCCTGTCACTTCCGGTAACCCGCCTTATTCTCACCTCTCCTGCCCTTCCTCGTTTTACTTCTTCTTCAACAGTCCCGTTCTATTTTTCTTCGTCCCCGTGGCGGTGATCATAACCCACCTTTTTCGTACATAAATAAGTCGTCATCGTTTCTTTCTGAAAACAAGATCCTACTAAATCCCAAATAAGTAAACAATGTCGAACTCATCGGGTGAGCGTCCGACGCTCTTCACGCCGTACCAGATGGGACGCTTCCGCCTTTCTCACCGGTATGTTCCCCGTCTACTTGCCATTTTAGGGTTTTGCATCAAGATTGCACGCTTTATTTACCGTGTCGGGTTTGTGTAAATTTGCAGAGTAGTTTTGGCGCCCATGACGAGATGCAGGGCGTTGAATGGGATTCCACGGGACGCGCACGTGGAGTATTATGTTCAGAGAGCGACGGATGGAGGGTTTTTGATTACTGAAGGGACTTTGATTTCGCCTTCTGCTGGAGGGTAATTCATCCTTTTTTATTTTTATCAGTTAGAATTTTAGTTGAACTTCGATTGGCTGTTGACTGTTAATTTGGCAGTTTGTCTTTTGTTTTGTGAAGGATGATACAATTGTTATTCAACACGACAAAAGGATTTGACTTGCTCCATGTCAAGATTTTTCAGTCGAAAGTTTGCAGTACATATTTGATTGAGTCGGAGCCTTTGTTAAACACAAATCCATATATAATTAGCGTAGGGTTAAAGGCACCGTCATTTCTGCTTGGGCACCACGTTCGGAGGTTTAGGATCGATCATTTTTTTTACAATGAGGGCGGCGGTGAACCGCTAACAAAACACTGGGCGGCATGACCGCGGTGCCCCAAGCAACCACGGCGGTGCCCCAAGCACCACACTATATCTAGTACAACTCCACAACTGTGGAGTAACCTACCGTTTCATTGTGTAGTTTCAAAAACCAAACATTTATTACAATTTTGTGTTAATTTGAGCTAAACCCATAACGATAGCATATTGAATAAAATATTATTTGCATTATTATAAACATAAAATAGAAATAACAGATTAAGTATACAAAAAAATTAATAATCGAGTGGTAGAAATTATATATATGTTTGTGTGTAAAAACAGATTTTTACTTAAAAAGCTTCTCAATCTAGAATAATAAGTTTCTAGGACTGCACTTCAAAATAATTAGTTTTAAGGACAAAACAAAATTATTATTTTACACTAAAATGATAATTTTTTATTTGCAAAAATTAGCAATTTCATTGATCATTTTCTTGTAAACAATACATTTTTTTAAAAATCTTTGTTATTTAGATCAATTATTATGAATTATTGATCTTGAAATTTATTATCATAGAGACGAGAGAAAAAAAGTGGAATGAGATATATTTGAAGAAGATGAAGAAACAAGAGAAAACATATTAGTAATACGAAAAAAGAAGAAAAATGATATTATTTTGATTTCACACTATTTTATTTTGCAAGTTTTTGTAAAAAAAAACCTTCTTTTGGTTTGATAAATAATTAATAATGTCACAATAACAATTATTAAAGCCATATCTATTGATAGAGGCAATACAAGTTAGTGACAATATAGTCTATTGTTAGGATAATTGACATGGCATTTCACACATACATTTATAGTTTTGCATTCATAGTTTTGAAGACCAAATTGTGTATCAAACCATGATCAGGGGTGGTGGTTCTTATGGTTCGATTGATTGGACCGTTAGAACCGCGATGGTTATGTTTTTTGTATTTTTGGGTTTAAAACAAAATTACCGATGGATATGGAGTTAATTGCTAAATAAAAATAAACTAGTTAAAAATGAAAAGGAGGCCAGCTATAAAACTCCCACAATTACAGCTCTAGTATATCTCGTCTTCCTCATATAGCAAAAATCCTACCCCAAAAAATCCTTGCACTAATCTCAAAATTATTACAATTTTAATCACTTAATATGTGGTTTTACGAGTTTAAGTGTGAATTTTTGAGGTTCGATTGCGATTCAATGCCACTTGCGGTTTTGTTGACCTCCGAAACAGTATGGTTAGTGGTTGGAGGTTTTAACAACCCTACCGGTGGTGTAGTCGGGTCTTCAAAACACAACATACATTGGTGTCCATAGTCTAAATTTCTATAGAGCTATTAAAACTTACTAGTTATTCCTTACATAAGAGAACCTAAAAGAAATAAACAAGGCACCAAACGCAAATGCCCTTGCAATGTCTCTTTGTATATTTAGTTTCCATTTATAAAATTGCTAACAATTGTAAGATTTGAAATTCCTCCCATTACTTTTAATTTACATAGTGGTCAACTACTGGATCTTAGTTGTTTTAGAATAAAGTGGTACAAACACAAATTCTAAATACAAGAATGTAAGAATAATGAAAAATTATCATGTAGATTCTTATGTGTAACAAGAGCAAAATAAACACATTGTAAATTTTCGAAGCAAACCATATGTATAATATTCATAACGTAAAGTTTGGAGAGGACTATTTATATTTTATGGTAGTGCAAACATAAATGGGAATTAAAATAAATTGTGCAGGGTACATAATAGTAAACATATCAAATGGCTCTAATTGGGTCATAAACGACCCGTTCCATTTATGATCTGATCTGTTTCATACATTTGTTTAAAGGGTCAACTGGACCCAATTCATTTTATATAGGGATAAACCCGTTTGGTCCCCCTAAACATATGGTATTAAAATCTACAAAATGTAAACGAATGCTTGCTTAATAGAATCGTAAAATCACAGAATAAACCTAAAAACTGCAACACCAAAACCTACACCTAAGTATCACAAAAACTGCACCAAACAACATGAAAATTGTACCAAATAAGTTGAAATATAGGGTTTGAAGTAGATGCAGACATAAGTATGCAATGGTGGAGTAGTATTGAATTAATTATAGAAATTTTCGGAGGAAAAACAGGGAGAAACATTCGCAAGGAGGTTGAATTTGAAACCGAATAAAATCAGCTTCAAATAGTTTTACTTTGACCCAGTACGATAGGCAAAAGTCACTAGCAACCCATTTGATAAATAATGAAGGGTTTGTTCTTGGACAAGAGTTTGTGAAGCTCTAGAGATCAGACTCTAAAGAGGTCGTGAAACTAGCATTCTCAAACAAAAATTTGGTTACATTTTGCATGAAAGATTTTTATTTATTTTAATGACTTAATTATTTTTAGTAATTCTCAATTCTTATTTATTTATTAATTAATAGTTATTAATATTATTACTAATTAATTATCATTGCTAATAAATGTTTACCGATACTAATTTACTGATAATAATACTAAGTGATAATATTGAAAAATATGCAACAGAAAGAAAAATTAGTTAGTAATTGTTAATTAATTTTTGTTAATAATTAATAAACAAACATTAATAAAAAAATTACTAATCTTTTTTTTAATGTTACTAATTAAGAACTAATAAATTTTAATTGATAATATTTTAATGTATTTAAATATACAATATAATAAATTTAAATTATTGTATAATTAGAAAACAAATCTTCAACTTAAGAATTATAATTTTTACAATTTAAAAATAAATTTTACATTCATCTAATTAATAATATTCAAATATTTTGATGTATCTAAATATATAATCTAATGAAATTTAATTAATTGTACAATTAGACAACAAATTTTCAACTTATAAATTAAAATACGATTGAAAAATAAACGTGCATTGTTTTTTTTTGAAGAAACAAAATTCCTACTTCTTACATCAACTAATGACCACTTAAATCGGATGTAAGAAGGCAAACTTTCTATGCTACATGCAAACTTTAATAAAATAAAATTTTCAATGCTATTTTAAAAAACGTTGATGTAAATCTTATGCAACGTTGATGTAAAGCTTATGCTTGATGTAAGTTCTCTTACGTCGAGCTTAAGAAACCTTAATGCTCAATCTTAATGTTTTTAATATCCAAGAACGAATCCTAATTATCTAACTATAAATAATGGTTAAATGTATATATTTAGATAATTTGTTATCAAAAGCTCTACCAAAGCTTTACTAGTATTCATTCGAACTTTATTTTTGAGCTTTTGTGCTCTGGTGCTTATGTGTGTTTTAGCGTTATGCCTCATCCGTGATGATGTCGTTTTCAACCACTATTGCTTTTAGAAGCTTAAAACGCTTAACACTCTTTTCCATCATTACAAACATAGTTTAGATAGGTATATGCGACTTCTTGTCCATACAAATTATAAATATTATACTTTGGCACATGTTATGCGTGTGTGCATAAAAATAGGTTCGAAAATATGTTTGAGATCATCAGATAATGAAGTTTAATCGTTAAATTTTAATTTTGCATATAAGTTTAGTAAGAGAAACATTCAAGTAAAATATGTAATATACTAAATGTACCTATGTAAAACAACAGCCTAAAGCGTGAATAATATGTTTATAGAAAATATTGATAAATAAATTGGATAGAAAAAACAAACTTTTTGTCAAGTTTCCAATTTCAATCTCATTTATATGCATACATACCTGTGTATATTTATGCATACCTATACACACACAAATATATATATATATATATATATATATGTGTGTGTGTGTGTTTATGTATTCCATACATAAATACATATGTAGTTAAATAATCGAAAGTAAAAATAAAGATTGATTTTATTATTATTGGATTTCGAAAACTTGTATGAATACTAAAAGCATTTTGAGAACTTCATGATTGAACCAAAAAGACGGTATTATCACTAAAAATAAGTAAAAAAAAACTAACAATAACATTAAACACAAATGTATAAAAGACATATATTAATATTGAAAATATAATAATCATAAATAAAATGTAAAAATAGAAGAAACGAAGATATGATTTTTTTTTTCTTGTGATCTCATTTATACATCAATTTGTCAAGAACAAATAAATGTTAATTTTTATCATGATTGAAGTTTAAAGTCATGACATCATTTGAATACCAAGTACATTTTTTTTTTGGTGGACAGAAGATTATGATCCTGTTATAACTATTATTGTAGCTAAACAAAAATATAACAATTAGCTCCAACATAACTTGATTCAAATAATAATGATGCCCAATTCCTCTGAATGGAGAAGAATGGGTATGCTCTTATCATTTTTCTGGTGTGGGAATATATCTAACATACCTCATGTGTGCATTAAATGGACGTGAACATAAGCATGTGTTATTCGCGAACAAGCTTAAGCATAATAAGTGTACAAGTCCAACCACCTAATGGTGTTACAGTGCTCCACGTCGTTTTTCATGGCTCCGTTTATTGGGCGTTTGGAATTTTTAGAAACTTCAGCGATTAGTGTTTCGTTCTGCCCTTGACAACAGATATGTCTTGCCACTGTTACCATTCTTCATTGACTAAGTTGGCTGCTCTAAATGGGAGAATCCATCCAGTGGCAAGTAATGACTTTTATATCAATAGGACCAGCAATCTACTGAGATTATTACATCAAAATTATATGTAGAAACTTCTTCTAATTCATTTCGTATTGGATTAGATTATTCATTCATCCTCCACTCGACTCATGCACATGTGATTGACATATACCATTGTAACTAAAAGAATCTCATTGTAACACGACATATCTGCATATATTATATTGGGGAATGGTACAACTAACCAATGTCAATATAAAAAACAACTATGATTAGACTAATGGTCAGTCTAAGGTCTTCTTTCTGAAAAATAAATAGAAAGAACTTGACTGGTGTTTATAGAGATCGAAACTAATACAATGTCTTGCCACTGTTACCATTCTTCATTGACTAAGTTAGCTGCTCTAAATGGGAGAATCCATCCAGTGGCAAGTAATGACTTTTATATCAATAGGACCAGCAATCTACTGAGATTATTACATCAAAATCATATGTAGAAACTTCTTCTTGAAGTTGAATTTCTACATTTCGTATTGGATTAGATTATCCATTCATCCTCCACTCGATCATACACATGTGATTGACATACACCATTGTAACTAAAAATATCTCATTGTAAATATCTGCATATATTATATGCAAGGCTGTCAGTGAGTACCTGACAAATCTGAATCCGTCCGTATCCGTATCTGAAATATGAAAAATTATCCGATATTCGAAAAACGGATATGGATATGGTCATATCCATATTCGATAATTATTCGTCCGATTTTTATCAAGATTTTTTTTAACGTATTTTATTATATAAAATGATCGTCGTTTACTACTTTATCCAGGTAAAAAAATTAATATATATATATATATAAATCAATTTTTAGCGTTTAAAATTATTATTTTTAGTGTATTTATTGTTTTTTATATATTTAGTACAAAAATGGATTTATAATAAATCAATATTTTCTATTTATTTGTTTAGATATATTGGTTGTAGACCGATCGAAGAATATCCGATATCCGTCCGCATCCCCGGATACGGATATCCGTTATCAAAAATGATTTCGGATACGGATACGGATGTGACACCGTCCGTATCTGAAAGTATCCGTTTATAGGCCTAGTTATATGTATGCATACACACCATTGTCCTTAGATTTTTCAGTCTGCAAAATTTGCATGTTCTGTCACATACTCAAGCCACATTTGTACAAAAGTTTATTATGTACAAAATTTTGAGCATATTCTATGTATAGTGGTTTGTTGTGAATATCAAGATTAAATTATATAATGACATTTACCTTTTTTTTTCTAATATTTTTATTTAGTACTTTAGTAGTAAACTCGTTGGATACCAAACTGTTTATTATTATGCTTATATTGTTACTCTTTTGTGACATAGGTTTCCACATTGCCCAGGGATATATACTCAAGAACAGATAGATGCTTGGAAAAAAGTTGTGGATGCTGTGCATGCCAAGGGAAGCATCATTTTTTGTCAACTTTGGCATGTAGGACGTGCTTCTAATGAAGGTTTGTTTCACTAGGTTATATTTAATACATCAGTTTATGATTGTAGCAGTACTCATGCCTCTCAATCATGAGATAGTTGGTTCAAGTCCTACAATGCTTCTTTATTCTTATTAGTAGTAGTAGTAATAATCTATAATGCAAAAAATGTATCCAAATCTACAATATAATAGGGCAAGGTTTTAATTTGGTTAAGTCGCCAGCACCAATTTCATTACTTTAACTCTGAGCAGCTTCAGGAATACATGCACTGATGTTTCTCATCAGTAAACTTCTAAAGCAGGTCTCTTCTGTAAGGTTGCTTGACGTTTTGAAATTAGACGTATATTATTGTCCTTCTAGGAACATTGTAGGTAAACTAATCTATCCATGCATGTTATGCAGTGTATCAGCCTGGTGGTGCAGCACCAATATCATCAACTGATAAGCCAATATCAGGTAGGTGGAAAATATTGATGCCTGATGGAAGCTATGGAAAATACGCAAAGCCTCGAAGGCTTTCAGAAGAAGAAATACCAGATATAGTGCAGCAGTACCGCCAAGCGGCTATAAATGCGATCAAAGCAGGTAACACTGACAACCAGTTAGTTGCTACTAGTGGATCTATCCAAGTATTTCGGTTCAGTCACATTTCTTTTCTATTTCGAAGTAAAACAGATGTAAATATAAGAGATTTTTATTTACATGTGTTAAGAAAAAGAAATGAGGTCCACGTTCCTCATATTAAAACTAGGGTTGTTATGTTAATGTCAACCGTTACCGATACGAAAAAAACGCTACCGTACGATATTATAGGTATGTCAAAAATGACTATCGATACTTCATCATTACGTTGGTAAAATGATCGTTGGTATATCAATAGATTGATAAACCGCTTATTGGTAACGATAAATTTACCAATATATAAAAACATTAAAATTTTATTGCATTAAATTTCTGATAACGGTAACATGGTAAATATTTTGTTATTGATTCCAACTCCATCTATCTTATATCAACATTTTGATTAATTTTAGTTGATATAGAAAATTTTCTTGGTTTATCAATTATTTTATAACAATAAGAAACTATAACTTAGCTAATCATATATTTGAAGTTAGAAAACTAAAAAAAAGATGCATCATCACAAATTATTTAAACTATAACTTAGCTAATCATATATTTGAAGTTAGAAAAACTAAAAAAAGATGCATCATCACAAATTATACGGGTAACATCTTCTTAAAATCAAAATATATATTTAAAAGTTCATGATTAGGATTAACTAAAATAGCAGAAAAAATAAAATTAATATGAATGATAAATTACCCTTATCATTGGTTTTGATATTTATTTGCCGCTACTTTTATCGCTAACAGCGATAAATGTACTGTTATCTTACTGATAACATTGATATACCAATGTCGCTGATTACTGATTACCAGCTCTTACCATTACCATAACAGCCTAAGTCACGTCTCAATTTTTATATATTTGTATAATTATTGTTAAAAATGATGTATAACATCAGTTATTGTCAATTCAAATATTTTATGGATATTCAAGGAATCGTTAATATTTAACTGTGAGCATTAATTTGTTTCTAGTTTGAAATCATTAATATTACAACAAAATAGCTGAGAAAAATAGTTTCAAAAACATTAACTACAATGAATGTAGAACGGTGAGGAGACGATTATTTCTGGATGGTGAATGATGCCACAATGAATATTTGCATAGTAGAATATTTATAGGCTAAATATTTATAATTAGAGTTGTTATAATAACAATAAATTTTCCATTATCATATCATTATCAGTCAATCGATTATCATATTTGAATTAAGTTGGTATACTTGTATAATTTGTATGGTAATGGTAAATTTATCGTCTTTTATGGTAAACAATTATGAATATTTTTTCAAAACCAACGGCAACAGTAATTTACCATTCCATTTATGGTACATGTATATTTATGTAATATGTTGTATTCCAGACATTTAAAAGCAAACAAATGATTGAATTTAGTTCAAAAATTCAATTCAAGTGATGTTAAATACGTTTCATTTCTTTTTCGTTGGTATCTTTTATTAGGTAACACGATTAAAAAATGTCCAATGAAACACCGTTATAGTGTAATTTCTTTTTTTGTTTTTTTAGATAAATAATAATTCACTAACACGGATGTAACGATTACCAGTTTCTCGGTATACCAGTGATTCGATAACGATAATCAATTTTAGTTTACTAGTAAAAATGATAAAAAATGTTAGCAGTAAGCATTATGATAACAACCTTATTTATGATGCAAATATTTGGACCGTGAATGTCAACTTGTTTAAAATCATAAATACCATATGACAAAACAGTCGATTAAAATAATTTTAAATATATTAGTTACTATGAACGTTGGATGGTGAATTTTCAAATGTAAAGCTAGTAATGCAAATATTTATTGTTTTTCGTTTTCTTTCCCTCCCTCTTCTGACCTTTTAGTAAAATAAGAATGCCGGCTAAAATTCTATTAGATATGTTTCTTTAACACGGTAGATAGAACAATGTAACAGGAATGTTCTATTCCAGTATTAAGTACAAGAATAAGAAAATATTTGCATCATGATTCAGGATTCGACGGAATCGAGATCCACGGAGCACACGGATACCTCATAGACCAATTCATGAAAGACGGAATCAACGACCGAACAGACTCATACGGCGGATCCCTCCAGAACCGCACCCGTTTCCTATCCCAAATCGCCCTCTCCATTTCCCACGCTATCGGACCAGACCGGGTAGGGATCCGTGTATCGCCCGCCATCGACCACCTGGAGGCCCACGAATCTGACCCTCTATCCCTTGGCCATGCCGTGATCCGACGGCTGAACGGCATCCAGCGCGACCTGAACCAACGGCTGGCCTACCTCCATGTCACCCAACCTCGGTACACTGCCTATGGCCAGACGGAGTCGGGCCCACTGGGGAGTGCGGAGGAGGAGAGCCGTCTGATGAGGGAGTGGAGGGAGGGGTACGATGGTACTTTCATCTGCAGCGGAGGGTACACCCGTGACCTGGGGATGGAAGCAATCAAGGAAAGAGATGCGGATCTTGTCAGTTACGGGCGGTTGTTCATTTCCAACCCGGATTTGGTTGAAAGGTTTAGACTGGGTGCGGATTTGAACAAGTATGTGAGGGCTACGTTTTATACACAGGATCCGGTTAAGGGGTACACGGATCATCCGTTTTTACAGCAAACACGGTCCAAGATGTAATTTTACTGAAGAGCAATTATGTTCACCAATGAACCCTCTACCGATTTAGTAAGATTATGTTGTAAATGATTGTGTTATTCACCTAAATGTGTTATTATTAAATAAATTACTTTTTACTCAAATATGAATTTGTAAATTTGAGCTGCGTGCTGGAGATTGGTTTCGGTATGAATACTCGAGGAAACCGTGTTACTATATTCATCACTTATTATTTGTTAACCCATTGCTCTCTGTGTTATTTTTCCATTTCATAAACTCTTAATTTAGCCAATATGCAATTTGTTCATATAAAAATCTTCGCATAGTTTGTCTTGAAAGTAAACTGGCAGGGAATGGGCATGTATATTAGTTAGTTTACACCTGAATGCATTATGCAGTTATCTTTACTGAATCTAACATTTTATAAACTGCCTGGATTTTGTATTATCTGTTCTGTTACATACTGAACTTATGCAGCTTCTTGTTTTTAGTGCTAGTCATTTGTAAATCAAACTTTTCCCATGTTGCTCCGTCTGGTTTATGGTTCTCGTTTTAGGTTTGTGATGTTGAATATTTTCGATCTCATTGTCATTAAACTACAATTATCTTTTCCTAATCTCTGAGTATTCAAGGTCGTTAATATGGTTAACAATAAGAGTTATCTAAGTATTCGTTGAAAGAAAGAAAGAAAAATACGTCTTGTGATAATTTGATCACAAGAATAATTAATTAATAACGTAACACAAACATTTTAAACTTACAAATCGTAATACTCCATGCCAGTTATTTAACCCAGTCAAAACAATATATCTCAACATTAAAAACATACGACAGTGCTATTGGGATTAGAAGCCTATTTCCAAAGATGATGAAGCAGGATGATATTGCCTATTGGATAATTATATTCATGGCAAGGAATTATTTTTGAAATGTTTTCCCTCCAAAATGCACCAGGATCCAGATTTTTAAATCAAAAAATTACGAAAAATATCGTTCGTACTAATTTGGAGAGTTCCATTGATTTTGATGGAGTTTTGAAAATAAAGAAAAAGTCATATTCAAAAAATATAAATTTTATAAAAAACTGAAAGTACAGGCAAACATCATCGTCTTTTTGATAAAAAGAAACATAGAATGCAACCTTTTCTTTTTGAAAGTGCAGAACACGTACGCTTTTAAAAATACATACGTAGATGGTAAAAATAAACGTGTATATTAAATGCATTTAAAAAGATTATTAAAACACCCCATTTTGCAATAAATTTTTAAAACATGCAAAACAAAAATATCAACAGTAGATTGAAATATGAGTACAAATTTCAATCTTCCTTGTATAAAAAACACAACATTGAAAATAAAATTCAATTTTTTTCTTTTAAAAGCAAATATTATACACTTTACTAAAGTATACCAAAAAACTATCAATATGCAAATCACCTTTAAAACGTAAAATAAAAGGGTAGAATATATATCAACAAACACAGAAACGATGGTCTTGATACCCTCCGTTTAGAAAGAAACGCGAGAGGGTGAGAGGTAGGTTCAGGAGGGCTTCAATTGAAAGAGAATGATATCCTAAGAATTAGGAGGGGAAGAGGGGTCGTTTTGGTGCGGTTTGAAGCACAAACCGCTTCTACACCGTATCAAACGGTTAATCAAAAATACAAATCATTATATTAATCTTTTAAACGGTTCGGTTTAATGTAATACGGTCCGCTTTTGGTACGGTTCGGTATGAACACATATTAAATATGAAATAAGAGAATTACTTCCATTAACAATCAATTTACGAAGACAACCGTGTGAAAATTTTATACTTAAAAGGTTAAAACACATAATGTTATACTGAAATAAAAGATTAGTTTTTAATTGTATGAATATTTTAATTTGATATTTAGCTACAAGTGAGATTTTTTTAGTAGATTTACCAAACATCAGTGTTAATCAATGCATAATTATTAAGTAAAATGATTAGAATAATACTATAATTAGTATTTTCAAAAAAATTGAAATGAAAAATATTATACTAAAACTATAACTTCTTTCTTTATGACAACGATTATTATTATTATAACAACATATGTTGAAAATAAAATATACATCAAATAGAATATACATTGTTAGAATCTAAAATGAGATAGGAATTGCTTCTATTTTTATCATAATATTGCTGGTGTAAATTTTCGGTTCGGTTCGGTTTAATATGGTCGGTTCAATCGTTCAAACCGCAACCAGACTGTTTCGATGCAGGTCGGTCCGGTTTGAGGTATTTGTTTTGATTAGAAGGTTTGATGCGGGGTTTCGCATCGTTTTTACAGTCCGGTGCGGACAGTTTTCACATAGCGGTGCGGTTTATGCTCACCCCTACCGTGAATGAATATATTCTTCTGAGGGCATTTTTTAATGGACTTTGATTTTTGAATAAGATGAGATCACTTTTTTCAGTAGTCTTTGAAAAATTGTTTTAAGGGTCCTAAAAAAATAACAAGAAAATAGGCACAAAGGACAAATTTTGAATAAAAAAAAGGTACGCAGAAAAACATCGAGTTTATTTTTTAGTCTGAAGGACAATACTAGTTTTTTAAAGTTTGTCTTTGGCCTAAGTTATAACTAATATTATCCTTAAACCTAAAAACAAAACTTCGTGTCCTCGAGATTATTTTTTTTCAAACCTTATACTGGTGGAACCATTCGTTTATAATTTGTTTATCAAGTCCCTTCAAATTTAGTTTTTGTTGTATCATCCATTAATTTTTTTCTTCCAGTTTTGAATAGGGTATTGAATGAGAGTAAATCGGTAAATCATTTGATATGATTACATTTATCGTATCTTTTCCATAACAAATTTGATTTAGCATGGGATTCCCCTAGAATTATGACATGTTATCCAAAATTGAAGTTCCCATCGTCATATACTATTTCTTTAAATTGTATGTTCACCAATCATCATGCTTAGCAAGGCGTTGAGAATGTAATTTACTGGATATTATTTGCATTAGTACTGCAAGCTTATAAGATTGGTCTGTAAATGATCGTATTATACACTTCGGTATTATTGAATACCTTCTAAATCAAGACTCAGTTTGTAAATTGAAGTTGTGGCTTAAGAGGTTCGTCTTTTTTTTTTAACATGGTTAATCAGTTTACACACTCTGGAAAACCAGGTTACTGCAGTCATCATATGCTGTTATTATTATTTTATTGCCTCATATGTTACTTATTAGTTATGAACTCCAAATTTGGCAGAGATGCAAATTGTTATATAAAATCTTACTAAGGTTTGTCTTGAAGTTTAACGGGCAAAGGATGGGCAGGGTATTACTTTATACCTGAATGCTATTGTTTTATATAAATTGCTGGAATTGTATATTTTTTTTCTACTCTGTTATGCTTACATACTGAAATTATGCAGGTTTTGTTTTTAGTGCTAGTCATTTGCAAATCAACCTCCTCCCATGTTGCTATCTCTGGTTTATGATTCTTGTATAGCAGTATTAGGTTTGTGATCTTATGTATTTTCAATCCCAAGAGGGATTGTCATTAACGTATTATTATTATTTCCTGACCTCTTAATATTTAAGATGCTTAACTCGGTTTATAATTAAGAGTGATCTAAATATAGATCAGTCATTCTGATTCCTTTGCAGTTTTTCAGTTGTTGAATTTAAGATATATGCGGTTCTCGAGGAAGCCTAAGAGAAGCATAGGAAATGTGTGCTTTGAGAGCAACGGGAAAGTTCAGCGAAAGAGTTGTATTAATCAATTCTGTTTCATCGTCCATCTCAACTTACTAGCTATAGTTTAAGTTGTTTAATTAGCTCGGACCAAGTATCTAAAGATCAAGGTGGTATAGCATTCAAAAACCTAGACGTAGCACTTTTAGTAAATGAATTTGAAAAATTCTAGACGATAGGAAGACAATTTGGAATGACATGATTTCAAATATTTACTATAATGGCACGTTCAACTTAAACAAACCACACGTTCAAGGTGTTTCATTTTTTTGAAAGATACCATGAACTTATTTCAAGTCTCAAACACGTCATTCATTCCGTGGATGAAAAGAATGGTACTAGAAGAAGACAATCTGATTGATAAAAAAGAGAGAAGAAGAATAGCGAGAAGGACAAAGATGTGAAAAATTGCTGAAATTTGAAGAGCTAGAGCAGGAATAATTGAATGAAGAAGGAAAACGTGTTGATGATGAAAAAGAAGAAGATGAAAAAAATAAAGTAAGCGAAGATGACACCAATGATGAAAAGTATGAAAGCAAAGGAGATGAAAATGAAGAAAGTATGAATCAAGGAGATAAAATTCAAGAGCTTAGAAGAGATTTGAAATACGAGCAAAAATCTAAACAAATGGAAACAGAGAATGTTAAAGAAATAAAAATAGAAATGATCAAAGAGGAAGTCAAATTGGTAAGCGATGAATTTCATGAACATGAAAACAAAGAGGTGAGCAAAGCTTATATAATTTCTGTTTTGAATAACTTATTTTCAATCATGTTTTTTTGAAACATATAAAGAAATTTAATGGGTCAATTGCAAGAGTGTAATTATGAAAGAATGTAAACATAACATATATGACTCAATTAAAATTTATGACACTGAAACAAGGTGGACTTAGAATGCTTACTTTTTGGAAAATTCTATTATGACGATGCAGGACGAAATGAAAGGAGTAAAACAAATATTTGTGAAATTACATATAAGATATCGACATTGGGAAAGAAAAACAACACAATAAAGAAAGACTAGATAATATCTCTACTCCTGTCGGAACACGTAAAATATAAATATGGGAAATTTTATTCGGACTTACAAAATCAAGTTTAAGAGGGGATGTTGGAAATAAACTTGACTTTGGAGCCGAATGGTTTGGCTTAGTTGGTTGTAGTTCAGATTACAAGGTTAAAATATCATGAGTTCGATCCTCGAGATCGACACTTTTTGGCATCAACGAACCATGTTCAAAAAAAATTAATTGTTTTGAAAAACATTAATTAATTTAGACCATATTAATTTTAGTATTTATGAAGATAATTAAGTTATATTGAAGAGGTTAAAATTTAACCTAAGAAGAATCTAGAGTTTGAAGCACTAATTAAAAGTCTCTAGAATCATCTTATTTGAGAAATTAAGAGAACTCTATAGAATAGACTTTTTAGGAGAATTAAAGGATGTTCTAGAGAATGATTGTAAACCATATAATTAAACACATCTCCACCGTTCAATTGGGATGTGCACTACTATAAATAGAGGTGGGGTGACTTATTTTGCATTGAAGAAAGAAAAAGTGACGAAGCAAGAAAGTTTGTAATTAAGCAAAAAAAATTGTAACCAAAGTTGTAATAAAATTTCTTCCACTTTCAAAAAGTCAACTTATCTCATTTTTACTTATTCTCAAATTCAATTCTTCTAAAAGTAATTATATTTTGTATACGATTTATAAAACAAATCGTTTATAGAAACCCTAATTGTCTTCTGCCGCCGTCGGTCTCTCCAATCCGTTTTCATCCTAATGGCCTTCTACCGCCAGCCCCCCCGCCGTCGCCCTACCCTTTGCGCCTCGTGCCACCCTTTCCCCAGTCACAGTGATGTCTTCTTCTAACCACAGTAACCGTCAGGTCTCCACACCCCCTGATCAGCCTCCTTGACTCACAGATCCTCCTCCAGGATTTTCCCCGTTACCACCTTCTGACCCTGCCGTCGATCTTGATGATGGCTTCACTCTAGTTGTATCTCGCAAATGGAAACGTCAATATAATTTTTTGCATCAAGACCGATTCTCTAATCCCATTCCCAATGACTTACATCATAAGAACTCAAGAACGACCTCTCAGCAAAATGTTCATCAAAATTCGGTTAGATCCAATGGTAATGTTGTTCGCCCCAATCAATCTGTTAGCAAAGCTACTGCCAACAAATGGAATTTTTCAACTTCATCTAGCCGGGCATGGAATGAAGTTGTCAAGGTCAATAATATTTCGGTATCTATCCCGTTAAAATTCTACCATCCTCGT
Organism: Allium fistulosum; assembly: GCA_030737815.1. Classification (NCBI taxonomy): domain Eukaryota; kingdom Viridiplantae; phylum Streptophyta; class Magnoliopsida; order Asparagales; family Amaryllidaceae; genus Allium; species Allium fistulosum. Next base: position 1,471,241,473 of record CM060902.1, read on the forward strand.
GAATTTAACTCTATGTAATATGCCAAAATGTCGGTTGAGGTTGTTCAGGATGCTAGAAAACAGTGGGATAATGCCATTGTGGTATATGTGGTAGATCCTAAGCCTTATTACCCTTATTTCAAAAACTATATTATTAGAGTATGGAAACTAGATGATGAATTCTCGATTTACTCTAAGGAAAACAGATTTTATGTGATTAAATTTAACAAAAAACAAGACTGTGATAAAGTTTTGGAAGGAGGACCCTACTACTACAATAAAAAATTGATGATGATGAAGAGGTGGTCTCTTGGAATGCAGCCAACAAAGAACTTCTCCATTCCATTCCGATTTGGATTCGTTTTCCCAACCTCCCTCTTGACTACTGGACGGAAGAGGGGATTAGTCGGATCGCCTCAGTGCTTGGCTCCCCCATCAAACTGGATAAATTCACTGAAGGTATAATAAAAATTGCTTATGCTAGAGTGTTAATTGAAATTAATAACTCTTTTAAGTTTCCAAAAAAATCCCTATTATAATTAAGAAGGACGAAATTATTTGGCAAGAGGTATCATATGAATGGAAACCATCTATTTGCACGAACTGCTCAAGCTTTGGACATGCGGGAAATCATTGTCAATTTAATAAAGTTTGGATGCCTAAACCGACTACACAGAAACCCTCGACTAACAATTCAGACATGAATATTGACATCAACACGGAAAATGATCTGGTAAGCAACTCAAAAACCAATGATGATCAAATTAAATCTATCAGCCCAGAACAAGAAAACAGTCTCGACATTAATATAAATGTTGACAATAACAATACTTCTAAAGAAAACTATTCTTATAAGTTTCAGAATGTCCAATCGAGTATTCCAAATTCGAATATTAATACAAGTGTACTCCAGAGTTTTGTAACTAAAGAAACTGATAAGGCAATACATCCATCAAATAACTATACTATGGAGACTTATAGTGACCCAGTTGAAATGGCTGAAGCACCTTCGGATCCATCTCCGAGTTTGGGCACTATTGAACAGAATTCACATCCTCTGCTTATCTCTAGAACCAGAGCAACTCGAAAAACTAGAACATAGGAAGTTCCTTTCGAGTTTAAGGCCACCGCTAATTCTGATGTGATTGAGAATCCTGCATAGGCTAGTTTAGTCAATCGGTTGAAAGGCAAGAACAAAAAAATTAAAAAAGCAAAGATACCGGGGACAGCTACTTCCCCTGAAGTCAGTAGCAACCCTGAAAATAGCCTATAGATGGAGTTCCTCTTTTGGAACATTAGGGGTATGAATGACCCTGCTAAACAGTTGGATATGTTGCAAATTTTAAATAATTCTAGATTTTCCTTTATTGGAATTCTTGAAAATAAACTATCTTTAGATAATATCGATATACATATGACCAAAATTACAAATAATTGGAAATTTTCTCATAACATAACTAATGATTGGAAAAGTCGTATCTTAATCATATGGGACTTTACTCTATGGTTGAGTATCATATTACACACTAATGACCAATATATTTCTTGTATATATATATTACATAATGTAAATGGTATTAGTATTTTGTGCACCACAGTGTATGCATTCAATGAAGATATGAAGCATAAAGAGTTATGACAGTATAATTCAGAGTAGTCTAAGTGTATTAACTTACCATGGATTGTGGCGGGCGATTTCAATGCTATTTTATCTCCTAGCGATAGAATGAATAATGGTCTCTTTAATTCGATGGGTGATCAAGACTTTATAGACTGCATTTCCTTTTCTAAACTGGTGGAGCCAGATTTCATAGGCAATTATTTTAGGTTGAGAGGAGATAACATGTTCTCTATCCACAGTAAAATAGATCGTGTTTCGTTAATAATTTATGGTTGGAAAAATTTGAACACTTTGGAATTAATTTTGGTAATCACTCCTTAAGTGATCTTACTCCTATCATGATCAAACTTATGCTATAAATAGAATGAGAATTCGAATACCTTTCAGGTATAATAACTCCAGGCATCTACAAGTGGGATACCATTCCTCTCTTCATGATGCTTTGATGCAGGAATTCTCTGGCAATCCTCTTCACATGCTTTTATGCAAACTGAAATCTGTTAGGGCTGCATTGAAGAAATGGGCACAAAATAAAAGCAATATATATATAAGGGTTGCTAAATTAAAGGAAGAAACTAATGAGATTTATAATCAGTTAATTAGAAACCCTTTGAATGACAGCCTAATGGAGCAATACACATCAAAGTATGAGCAGATTCATTCTATAATGCGGAAAATTGCAGTGGAAAATGAGCAAAAAATGAAAATTAATTGGCTTATTAAAGGGGATAAACCAACGGAATTCTTTTTCAGCAAAATCAATGTCCCCAAACCTAAACGAAGGAGTAATTTCATTCTTAATGATAATGGTACATTGTCTTCAGCATTAGAAAAAATTGCTCATGAAGCTATTATTTATTTTTCTGATCTTTTCTTATCATCACAAGCTACAACCCAATTTCCAAGCATAACATGCAAGAAAATCCTATCTGACAATGCAAGAAATAATTTGTGCAAACCATTTCAGCTAGAGGAAATTAAAGCAGCCATTTTCCAGATTAATGATAACATCTCCCCTGGACCAGATGGTCTTAACTCAAAATTTTATAAAGTCCATTGGGAGCAAATTAAATATGATATCTGGAATGCAATGAATGATATTCTCCAATCAGGAAAAATAATTAGAGAAATCAATCATACATTTATCTGTCTCATTCCAAAAAAACCAGATGCGATTGATATGACCAATTTTAGACTGATTTCTCTATATAATGTCTCATTTAAAATTTTAGCCAACCTTCTTTGTAATTGAATGAAAGATTATATGGTCTCGTATAATCAGAATGCTTTATCCCTGGTAGAGTTATTTCTGAGAATTCCCTCCTAGCATATGAAACGGTTAGAGGATTTAATAGGAAAAAGCCTAACAATCTATGCCTAAAAATTGATTTGCATAAAGCTTATGATAAAAGAAATAGAGAATTTATTCATCATATTTTGATGTCTATGAGTTTTCCACGATTATTTGCCGATCTCGTATATGAATGCATTTCTACTCCTACGTTTTCAGTTCTAATTGATGGTTCCCCCTATGGATTCATTGATAGCTCGAGAGGATTAATGCAAGGGGACCCTCTCTCGCCATATTTATTTTCTATTGCTATGGAATTTCTTACCATAAATCTAGATGTGGAATAATTGAAATGTAATATTATCCCCATATACCAAAACTGAACTAATGATTACCCATTTGTTATATGCAGATGATATTTTAATATTGGCTAAAGCTACCATTAAGAATGCTGAAAGCATACAACACATTTTTCAAGACCTGAGGAATATTGCTGATCTTGACTTAAATGCAAACAAATCCTCTCTGTTTTTTTAGTAAAGGTGCTATTAATAAGTCTCAAATTGCTGACATTCTTAAAATCAATGCTGGAAAACTGCCAATTATGTATTTGGGCATCCCTTTATCTTACAGCAAATTAAAGGCAATGGACTTTGGATGGTTAATAGACCAAATTAATAAAAAATTCAGTCATTGGCACAGTAAGCTACTCAATATCAGTGGAAGAGCAGAACTTATTAAAACTGTCATATACCCAGTGATTCAATTTTGGCTACAATTCACTCAAATCCCTGTAACAATTACTCAGAAAATCAACTCTTTATGTGCTAATTTTTTATGGAAATCCAAAGCTCATAAAATGAGTTGGGAAGATGTTTGTAAAACAAAACTTGAAGGTGGTCTTGGAATAAGGAAAATTAATGAAGTTGCCAAAGCAATGGCTGCAAAATTTTTATGGAAATATATTCAAGGTGATTCTCTTTGGGCCAAGTGGATGCATAATAAATACTGTAATAATGTCAATTTTTGGATTGCTACTATGGACAACAATGCTTCATATACTTGGAAATCACTGCTAAGAGATAGACAATGGTGCAAAAGGCTAATAGATAGAAAAATAGTTAATGGTGAAAACACTGAAATATGGTTTGACCCATGGATTAATGGCTTCTCTTTGATTGACAAGTTTGGATGGAATACTATGACTGTTACTGGTGGCTGTAACAAAAAAGTATCCATGCTCATTTCAGACAATAAGTGGAAACAACATATTGCTTATGTTCCCACACAAATTCACCAATTAGTCCACAATATAACTATACATAAGCAAATACAACAAGACTTCTGGTGCTGGAACCCTAACAGTAATGGACAATTCACTATGAAATCGGCATGAAATCATTTCAAATGCAGACATACCGATTTTAAATGGACAAAGATAATTTGGGATAAAGGCTGTGCTCCAAAAATGTCTATTTGTGCTCTTATGGCAAATTTAAACAAATTAAATACTAAAGACATAACCGGTTAATGAAATTCTAATATTAATCAAATTTTTGTGTTGTGCTCAAACCAAAATAAAGACAGAGATCATCTTTTTTTTAGATGCAGCTACTCAAGAAAATTACTGGAAGATATTTTGCACAAGCTAAAGCTGAACCTTGGTAACACTTATGATATTAATCTCATTTTGGAAAGTTTACGTCAAACTCAGAATAATAACTCTTTGACCAACCAAATAACCAACATAACAATTACATCCGTGATTTGGAACATTTGGTGTGAAAAAATAATCGGGTTTTTAAAGTGTTGAACTGCCTAATAATTGAGACTCAATTTCTTAATCCAAGACTGTAAATTTCTAATCCGATACATATTAAAGTCTTAAATGATAAGCTCAGAGCTAAAACTTATCTTAGTAGAGTTTAACATCACCACAGATCCATCAGTTAGCCACTGCCCTCCTTGAGCTTTGATCTGATTCCTTCTGCTAATCGGTGATGGCGGTCTTCTCACTTTAATTGTCCAAATGCCTCCGCCATTTTGATCTAATCGGCTTTTTTAGGTTAGATTTAATTTGGTAAAGTTGACGAGGTTCTCTCTCCTGCTGGTGATAATGCGTGACTTTTGACCGTAGTGCTTCTCTTGCTTTGGTTTTTTTGTTTGTTTTACACGTGTCTATTGTATTTGGTCTTTTATTTTATTTTGCTAGCTGACCCAAGTTGCTCGTACGGATGGTTTTGAGTGCGTTTCATATTTGTTTACTCCTCCATCTAGTTGACAACTTAGTTCAGGCTCTGCTTCGTTGTATTGTTAATATATGAAAATGATATGTACTTTTTTTCCTTGCAAGGTACTCATATAGGTTAGGGGAATTCCAAGGTTTTAATGAGGCATATCATGAAAGTATATGTGTTCTATTTCAGTATATAAAGTACCTTTTTCCAAAATAAATTCAATTCTTCTTCTTATTATAAAATTTCCAACACAATCCTCCCTCGCTCTATTAACAACCACCGAGGCCCCTACCTCTAATCCCACATGTACTTGCATCTACAACTCTCGACATACCTCTTTCAGCTATGACCCCATGTAAGCAACATTACAACAGCCGCCCATTTTCGCAATTGTTGATGATATCAATCGCGCATCATGTTGCAGTCCACCTAGGAATTTCGGCATTGTCAAAGTATCGTATAGTTGTTATCGAAAATATAGTTTAAGCTCATCTCACAAACTACTCGGTGAGACTATTTAAGATAACAAAATGAGCTTTATTTTCTTTACCAGTCTGCTTCTCTTTTCCCTTTCCAGAAGTGCTTTAATCGTATTTTCAGACTAACTATGTAGTAGTCGAATGTGCCATACACACTGTTGCGGATTTGTAGCAGTATGACCAATCTTGTAACAACCCGAAAATTCATCATTTCAGAATAATTTTAAAATATTCAAATATAAGATTTTTTTTTAACTAAATAATGATGTTTTGGACAATAAATAATATTGGAAATCTCATTTTGAATAAATATTTACAAAAATATATACCTTGGAATAAATATCGATAAAATGACCGAAAATCGTTTTATTGATAAAGATCTTTGGCCATGCGACATCGTGCACGGAGCTGGATACATACACTCATTTATCCATTTGAGTGAGAATATGTAATAAAATAATTTATTTTATTTTGGGAAATTAAAAGTATATATGACATCATTAATAATGTCACTATTTTGGAATAATTGATTATTGAATTTAAAAGGAGTTTAAACGATTTAGTAATTATTTTAATTAATAAATAAGCTCTTTTAATTATTATATAATGATAGAAATATTATTATCAATTTTTTTTACAAATATATGTATATTAATTAAGAAGAGAAAATATGACGGGAAATCGAAATTGGAATTCATAACGATTCAACATGTAGAAGTTGTGCAACGTTGTGGATTAAATGTGACATATATATACACGTATACATGTACACATACATGAAGACATTCACATGCACATGGATACACACATATATACATATACATTTTAATATAAAATAACCAAAAATATCTAAGATATTTCCTTACATCCTTACCTCTTAAGCCTTCTCCAAGTCAACACTTACCATCAAAGTACAAGCACATGAAAAGGGGTCCAAGTCGGCCGTGTATGATGATGCAGATGGAGGTGATGGTGGTGATGGAGGAGGTGATGTGAGTGCAAATAATATCTAGATATATTTCCCTCTTCTTTCCCTATAAATAGCACACCATCTCCACTTCATTTCCTCACTTCTCCTTCTTCATTTTTCTAAGCTTTCCTCTCTATTTTCATGGCTTCCATACTTAAAGAAATAATGACATTTGCAAAAGAAAATTAAATTATATAGTATATAAATATATATCAAACCACTTCAAAACTATCACAAAACTCCTCCTTTTCACTCTCATAACCCACGACCACCACCTTATTTCCATCATAGCCGAGCCTTCTTCCCCTCATAGCCAAGGCCGTGAACACCTACCACCATCCCAAGCATAGGCCGAACCATCTAGAGGCATTAGTGCAAGGGTTCGTTGGGTTAAAATTCGAGTTAGCAAAGTTATAGTCTTTCTTCCGATGTAAAATCAATCCGAGAACTTTATTTATATAGACTATATATTGGATGATATATATGTTTGGCTATGATTGTTTATAATGATTTTTTTTATATCATGTTTGGATGTTGTGAAAATATTGTTGTTTGGATATATAAACAAGTCACGATAAATACACGTCGATATTACACAAGGAAATCACTTTTCGAATCAAGTTAAAAAGTGATATGGAATCATTAAAACTCTTGAAAATGGTTTTAAAATGATTTGATAATGTTTTATAAACATATAAACTTTTCACGACAAGATTTGAACAGAAAATGGTAAACAAGTCAAAACTAGGCGCGTCGCGTAACGGACTTTTGCGATTTCGCGCTGTAAAAGTCAAACAAGCATATAAAGTGAAATATAGCTCGGAATTTGCCGTGATAAGAATTTTTCGAATGATTATATCCATAGTTTTCAAAAAAATAAAGAAAACCAAGATTTCATCTTGTATATCTTCAAATAAGTCCAAATCAAGTTTTAAATGAAATCGCGGTTTTGCAGTTCGGAATCCAGAAAGGAATTCTCCAAAAATTATATTTTTAAATTCTTCAAAATTGTGAAAATATCTTTATAAATATATTAAATTGTTTTGAAAGAGATTTGAGTTATATAAATGAATTTCCAAATAATAGAAAAGTCGTTTTGATTTAAAGAAGCATTTAAAACAGTATTCGCAACATTTTTTGCAACGGTTTTCAATAACAATTGAAATATGGTATTAAACTTAACAATTCTTTTTCAAATCTTTTATAAGTATTTTTACATGGATAATTTAAGTGTTTTAATGATGATTTGAAGTTTTATAATTTATTAAAAGAGTTAAAATAAATGATATAAAGAAAATCTATTTTAAGTAAGAGTTTTAATCTTGGCTCTAATAAGCCGACGAGTAGACTGGATTTTTCTATTCATGAGATCTGGGTGAGGTGCTTAAACTAAGGAGATGTTCGGAGTAACCAGTGCCCTAGCTCACCTGGCCTCTCCCAAGCAAGGGATAGATAAGGTCGAAATGTCGGAAATGAGTTAAGTATAATAGATTACATTTTCCAAATTTAAACAACTTGTATTGTATAGAAATAATCTTCTTATACTTGGTATTAAATTCCAAGGAGGGAATCTATACTATCCATGTGAATTTAAAAGGTGATTTCACCGTTATTCGATGGATAATAAAGGTTGAATACGGAAATTGATATTGATTAGAATTAGAATGATTTCCATTATCCTATTTACTCAATAATATTTTCTAAAATGATTTATAAAAATGATTTGATAATTCCAAAGTTAAAAGGAGGTTTAATGATTCCGTATTTACCAAAAGAATGTTTTTAAAGATATATATCTCCAGAAGATATTTTGATAAAAAGAAATTAATCAATCAAAGGATAATTCCCTATTTACTAAATGTCTTTTTATCGATGATTGGTTCGAAGGAACCAGGGTCGGATTCAGGTGATTCCTATCTGAAAATCACTTCGAACCAATATATGTGTTCGACAGTAATGACTTGGAACGATATATATTTGGAAGATGGAATGTAGGACCGCTTGCCAGTGACCCTCGAGGGAATATTTCCATATCATATATATATATATATCTCTGTGTGTGTGTGTGGCAGCAGTTCTTCATTTGATATCTTCGATGTAAGGGCTTCTCACTACTAATCCTAGAGATGATTTCGGATAGGATGTGGTTGGAGAGTACCTTCGGTTTGTCCTGTTCCTGGACAACTTGTATGGACGAATGTCCGATGTTGCATTTCGAGATCACATTGATTGATCTCTATAAACATATCATCTGTTTGGTTGCAGAGAAGGCAACTTCTCTTAGCTTAACACCCTTTCCTGAGACGAATGCCGGAGTTATACATTTGTAGAAATCAGTTGTATGATTGTGGAATGACAATATGGCATTTAAAGTGAAATGTATCCTATGAAAGGTAATGTTGCCTTAAGCCTCGCACCCCGAAAATGACAAAAATATGGTAGAAGCAGTAGGGCTATGTGAGTCGCACCCATTAGGAGATATCGTCACCTTTCTAGATACCCTCTATAATTTGGGTTTTTACGCATGCTTCGGGATCCCCGTAAAGGTCGAGAACGACCGGGGTGATGACATATTCTGCACTATCAAGGAAGTGGTAGGCGATCCTGTATTGGTTTAGGCGCCTAGTATTTAGACCCTTGCTACATCCCTCTAAAGGTGTACTGTACAGAAGGTAGTCTCTTATCTTGTCATTGTATGGAATCCATTCTCCAATAAGTGCCTTCAAACTTAGCTGCAAACCTATTATGCCTTCAAATTTAACTAATGTAATAATTTCGGCTATTTTAATATGTTTATTTGAAAAAAACATTTCAAAGAAATTCATTAGAAATAATATCAATGGATTTCATGTACAAATATTTTGGTTATCATAAGGTAAATACTCATCCCGTATTTGTATGCGACGTGATCTTATGAGATACCCTTTGTTTTCAAAATATCCGTATTTTGAGTTTCTTACACCAGTTTCATGACTGACCCGGAGTTTATCTTTCTTTTTCCTTAAACTCTAGGTACTCTATTTTTGGGTAGCCAAGTAGTTAAATAGCTTGGAGGATTTTGGAGAAGCCTGGAGCATGGAGCTGGAGTGTCCTCTGTAGATAGTTATCTATTTTCGAATTTTCGCTGTATCAAGTATCTACCAGCACTTGTAGGGATAGGCCGTTATAACTATCATGGCTGGATTAGTACTTACCATACTCTGATACATCATTTTTAGAATGATTGTATATACTATCTTCATGTATAATTTAGTGTTGAATACGATGTGAGATTCTATTGTTGTTCTATCTTCTATCTTTATTTTCTTTTTACCCCTAACGATCGAGTTTCCGGCACTTGAATTTGCAGCACATGAATACCAAGGATGTATTAGTATCGATTTTCGAGGGTCGAAAATCCCGGTCGTTACAAATCTACTACTGCAACATACTTCCATTCAGCCATGCCAATCTATTTTCATTCAGCCATGTCAAACTACTTTCATTCAGCCATGTCAGACATATTATTGTACATGCTAAACTAGTATTAACTTAGATGTGAGGGATATGAAACCTAATATGACCAAATAGAAATGACATATGGTAACATTTTTGATGAACCACTAACCCCACATATTTGGAGCAAACTCTTACAAAGCTTTGGTTGTAGATCAAGATTAGGTACCACTTCAACTCTTAGCACTCACATCTTTAGAGCAACATCATAACATCAAGCCAAATGTAGTTTCATGCTCGGTGAACATGCTTACACTCAACAACTCAAATCACCATGTTTCCATGCCTCCAACCCAACAATGCTCATCAACAATCAGCTAACCACAGTCTTATGCTCTAAGACAATACTTTTGCATTCATATCTTTCTTATGGCACCGATTATTTATAATTTGTAATGATTCGGATTTTTCTGTCGTTAATTTTGGATATTTAAATGGTTTAAATATGATATCTGGAATTATAATTGAGTTAGAAAGATTTTAAAATAGAAATTTCAAGTGATTTCGTCAATTTTTGAAATCGTCAATTTAATCGACGCGTTAAAATAGCGATCCGGGGCACAGTTTCGGAATTTGATGAAACCGGTTCCATTGGATCTGTAATACTGTATTATTATTGGATTTCAAATTTTATAGCGTTTGGGGTTATCGGTTGGTCGTACGGTATATAAACGCGTTGAATTTAATATCGAAATTCAATATAATAATTGGGTCCAAAAAGCTATCTTCTCCATACGATCGAATTAGGACTCGAAACCTTTTCCATTGCGCTCGGAATAGGGGTATAACATTATGAACGCCTAGCGGCATGTCTCAGTAGGAGTTCGTAATTTTGCAGTAGAAAATTCGAGATCTTGATAGAAATAAAAAAAATAAAGGTAAAATATAATCAAAACTTTACCTTCTATGATACGCTACCCTATTACCTTTAAATCACGTCCCGGTCTTATTCATCTCAATCAAGTTTCGAGCCTTTCCTTCATTACTTCAGCTTTCAAAATCACGTTTTCAAATCGAACGAAATCGGCAGATTAAAAAAAATGAAAACAAAATACTCGATAAATCACGATGGCGAGGAGCGGCATCATTGCAGGTGTTCGACAGTTTTATGGTGGGTTCGATGGGTTCGGCAGTGGATGGCGTGAACTGGGGTTGAGCTTTATTTTGATTTAAGTGACGAGAGTTGGATTGGATGATGGATTCGCATTCATAGGATCGGCTAGCACCTACCGCCAAGCTATGAAGATGTCCGATGGTGGTTTGGTTGTCGCATGGGTTAGGGTTGTTGCGGTCGACATGACATCGTCGTGATCTGGAAAGGATTGTCGTGGTGGTTGTCGAGTAAAGAGTTCATTCCACATTATTTGGTGTTAGGCGTTCGAGTAAAATGGAATCGACATCGCACAGTTGAACTGGAAAGGGGTCGCGATTTCCAAGTCAGCATCGCAGGTGAAGGTCGAGGGTAGTAAGCTAGGCCTGGGCTAATAGACGTCGAAGGTGTAATTCGAGATAGGAATGCCTGGTGATAAATGGATGAAGGTGCAAATTGGAAGCTAGCAGTTTTTTTTGGGATCTTAGGTCACGGCATCAAGGAACGGAGTGTGAAGAAGATGATAAGGGTAAGGTTTAGATTTTTAATAAAGCTAATTTTATAATTAATTATCTTGTTATAAAAAAAGATCTATTCATACGAGGTAATTTAAGAGAAAAACAATTTTACATTTAAAATTGTTTATCAATTAATTTATTTGGAATTTCACTAATTCATATTAAATTTGTACGAGGTTTAAATCGAACGGAGTCTGTGCATAAAAATATAAATTTGGGATGGATTGCAATATAAAAATCAAGGTGAGAAAATTCTCGCTCATTTGGATTACTAAAATTTATTTTAAATAGTTAAAATAATTTGTTGACTGCTGGTTGAATTTATAAATTATTATCTGTTGGATGTTAAATATGTACAGTAATATATATATTAGTAGTTGGATTGATATTCTCGCATTTTTAGTGGATGAGACCCTATGCGCCTTGCATAATAGCGAATGACCCTATATACCGCGATATCCCCCTCAAAGTGGGATTTGTATTTTATATTGTCTAACATCCGTGGATGCATGAAAAACAGGTTGGAGGAAACGGATTCCTCAAATATTTTTAGTGTTTTCATATATATAAAAAAAATGATGTGAATGAAGAATCTGCTAGATTATTGTGTGCTGTAAAATTTTAAATGTTATAATAGCATGGAAATTAACTTTGGTATAATAAATACCATAAATATTATTTTGAATTTTTAAAGAATTAGAAGGAGATTTTTAACATAAAAATCTGTATATCGAAATTTGGATTATAAAAAAAGAGATTGATTTGAATAAGCAATAATGGGTTTTTGAGCATACTAAATAGTGCGGGAAAAATATTTTGAATAGAGATTTTAGAATAAATTATATAAAGGAATTTTTAAGACTGGATTTTTAAATGATATTCGGAAAATAATATGGAAAGAAGTTGAAAATGATATTTAAAAATAGATTGGCAAAAATAAATGGAATTTATAAGGAATTGAATTTATATAATGGAATTTTATAAATGAGATTATTTTTAGTGGAACCCAAAGGAGTTATAAAAATTTATAAACAATGTTTATAAATAAAGGAAAGTGATATCGGATGATAAAATTGGAATATAAATTTATAGGAAGAATTTAAATTTGAATATGGAAATAGGGTGAGAGAAAAATAGTGGATACTATTTTTGAAGTGAAAATGGTTAAGGAGACTAAAAGGGAAGTGATGTGGTGGAAATCGAGAGGGATTTATAAATTTGAAATTTGGTTATTGAGATTTAAAAATATATTTTATTTATAAGTTAAGTTTTTATTTAAAAAAAGGGAAATTTTATTTATTAACTATGTAATTTAAAGTTAGTTAGTATTGAATACTTCAGAAGTGAATTTTTCAAATACTTAATATATATTTTAATAAATCCCAAATTTTTAAACCAACTTTGAAAAGTGATGTATAAAGAGTATTTCAATATTTTATATAATTATTTGAAGATGCCTTAAAAATAAATTATTATTATTCTTTTAAATACTTTATATATATATATAGAGTTTTGAAATGTTTTAAATTTATTTATAAACCTTCTCAGAAGGCTGGAAATGGGGTTATTCAGTAGATGAGATTTATAAAAAAATCCTTAAAATGGAATTGGGAAGAAAAGTAAGGAAATTTCTGAAGTAGTTAAATAAAAGTGAGCTTCGGAAAATGAAATAGAATTCTTAAAAGAAGTAGAAAGGAAAATCGGAATTATAAGTAAGTATATTAGACTTTGGAAATATTGAAGGAAATTAATTAAAGAATTCCGGAACTTATATAATTCGTTATGAACGAGTTAAGAAATTTATAAATAAATTGTAAATGATTTTGAGGGAAAGAAACAGGGAATAAATGGAATACTTCCTTAAGTGTTGAATATAAAATGAAGTGGAAAAATATTCTAAGTATTGGGAAAGGGTGGAAATATTCCGTTGAAAATATAGGGATTTGAAAATTGTTTTCAAACGTTGAATTACTAGAGTAATATCTTGTAAAGATATTTTGAAATAAATTTTGGAAAAGTTTAAAATAAGGCCCGATGTTTGCTTTTGGATGTGTATTGATAGTTAAATAACCGACTATCAATTTTGGCCAATTTCGTTAATCGTTTCGAAGAGGCCGGGATCAGATTTAATTATCTGAAAACCACTTCGATCCGGTTCGAACGTTACGAACGAATACCGTGAAGATGATGAAGACGGTGATTTGGTTTGTTCAGACCCAGGACAAATTGTATGGACGAATGCTATCAGAACATCGTCATTGGAGGGCGATGAGCATTCTAAGTGAAATTATTCTCGAAAGGTAATCGTAGCCTCTAGCCTCATCAACCGGAATGGCTGAAAATCAGTGGGTATGCAACAAGGCTAAGTGGGTCATACCCAATTAGGGTATGTTATCACCTTTCTAGATAACCTCAGATATATTATATTTTATGAATACGGTGCATGCGAAAGAGCTCTCGGTAAGGGTAGGAACACTTGGGGTGATAACATATTCGATTCTATCCAAGTTAGGGATAGGGCCAGTCTTGTGTTGCAGGGGATCCCGGCGAGGTCCTCGGTACATGCTTCTAGAAGTGTACCGTGTTAGGTGGTACCCTAGTGCCTAGTCATTGTATGGAGTCCAATCTCCAATAAGCACCGTACTGTTTTGATTGTGCCCAACTATGCTGAAATGTGAGATGCAAGCATTTCAGCTATTTTCTATTTACATAGTTTAGACACTATTATAATATCAGATGGAATTGATAAAAATGTTTTGGTTATCGTAAGGTAAAAACCAGTCGTGTTTATGTGTGGCGTGGTCTTACGAGATACCTTTGCTTTCAAAGGGTTTTAAAAAAATATAGTAATAATTCAATTTGAGTGTGTTTTCTCACGCTGGTTTTCCAAACTGACTCGGGTGTTATTTTATTATAATGCTCGGGTCACACCGAGTGTAACAACCCTAGATTTTTGCATATATTTTAATTTTGACTTTATTTTTATTTTAAATTATTTTAAACTTGTTCTATTTCAAACATTTCATTTTAAATATAAATGTTGATTATTAAGTGATTTATAGTTTAAACTAGTATAAATTGGATATTTCACTGAAAAGTGAATTTCTATTCAAACTGGTCAAACTTTGACTTTTGAACTTTAAATTTAAATATTTCAAATTCTGAAATTTTATCTTTTATTATGAAAATAGATTTAATTCCATGAATACTGCTTTTCGTTTCTTTGAAAACGGACTTATATTGTAGAAGTTATGTAATTTTCAATTTTGTGTATAAACTGTTTATTTTGCAATATTATTTATTTTAAATCATATAAATTTTATTATTATTGTCATATTTTGTTTTAATATGTGTTAATAGGTTATTTTATGTCTTTTAATATTTTTAAAATGATAATATAATTTTTCTAAAGTTCATTTGAATTTGTTTCAAATTTATAAAGCCTAGTTATGTATATATTGCCATTCTCTTTATTTATTTGATTTTTTTTAATTAATTTATTTTATTTTCTTATTTATTTTATTTTCTGAGTTTATTTATCTTTATTATCAGCCTTGTTATGTATTTATAAAAATAAAAATGAATTTGTGGAAATTTGAAAAGACTTGAAACTCTTTATCTCCTTTTGACTTTTCCTCTTCCGCCTTTTCATTTTCCAACCTACATCTCATTAAAAAAAATTGGCCGTACAATACTTTTCTCATTTCAGCTGACTTCCTCACTTTTTTCACGTATTATAACCTTCTCAAACCCACAAAAAAAAAATCACGGCCATGGCTTCAAGAGATTGGGTAAAATTCTTCCTTCCTTTTTCTTGTTTTCTATGTTTTCTACCTTTGTTTTGCATATGCTCTCTACCTCATAGCTTGGCTCCTCCTCAACCAGATCTGACCCGACCACCACCACCCCCTTCCTCTAACCATCACCTATCCTAGCAACCCTCCTTCTCAGGCCGAACCAATCCAAGGCCAAGATCTACACAAAATCCACCAAAAACCATCACAACCTATCACCTATTGCACTAGCCTAGCCTAGGTTGTCATCTCCTCCTTCTACCACCTTTGGTTGCCACCACCTCCACCACCACCACCTATGACCTGACCTCCAACCTCTGCCACATCACCCACCACCACCTGCACCACTGGTTGGGCCCACACAGCCCATGGCCGAACCAAAGTATAGCATAGATGTGATGTTATTCGCCTTGTAGTGTTGCTATGTTGCACCTAGACTTCACCACATCAAAACCCATGTGTAGGCCGACCCTTGCACACCCAAACCTGACCCAATTCCCTGTATTAGCTGAGCTTAATCACTGCATAACTGAAATACCTAAGGTAGAGAGCAAGTGCAAGTCGATTGTTGTTGTTTTGGGTATAGATTTCTTATGTTATTTGACGATAAATTTGTGTTGTAACTTATGTGTTATTGTATTGTTTTGTGTAAATGTTTGAACAAGTCAAATTCATTTGGCTCTCCACTCTCAAATCATATTTGTGTTGTCGTGCCTTTGAAGCTTCTCTGTTGTGTGTTGTTGTTTGTCATCTCCAGCTAATACAGGTGAATAAATCTCACCAGACTAATATGTACTTATATAATCGATAAACTGACATCACTTGAATCTGTAAATTTATATCATCCTGTTATAACTGTTATATTATGATTATATGATGTTCATCCCTGTTTATACACATGTTATATCATCTGTTACTGTTATATATTGTATACTGTTTATTTATATCAGTTTATCACACTGCAAGTTCCCTGTAGATTAGAATCACTATGGGTTGAAATGATAAATACCTGAACGGACTTTAGAATAGGGAAAGATCGTTATGGGCTGAAATGATAAGCCTGAGCGACTTTTTATTTATTATATTTAACTTGGGATTGCGGGTTTGAAATGATAAAACCCGGTTTTCTTTGTAAACTGCGGATTGAAATGATACATATTCGTATCACTTGACCTAGGCTAGAAAATTTTATACAGACTCGTGATTTATATATTTTTCTGAAAATTTTAAATTATTTTAAAAATGTAAATATTATGATATTTTGATTTAAAATTTTATTAAAAGGATTTCTATTAAATATTTGTGATTTTATGCAAATTAAATAAGCGAATTAAGTAAATGGTAAAGTAGAGTTTGAAATATAAGTTAATTTTGGAATTTATGATTTTGTTTATAAATGGAATTTATGTAAAGTAAGAAAATATGACAAATTTGATTTAAAAAATGAATTTAATGATTTTATTAATGAATAAATAATGATTTTATAAAGTGTAAATGATTTTGTATAATATAAAATATGAAATAAATGAATATTTAAGCTGAATTTGGAAATATAACTTAGATTGAATTTTTGTGGAATTTGTTTAAAAGTGAAATTTTAATTAAGTAAAATAAATGGAAATAAGTTATATTTTGGAAATTTAAACTTAGTTGTTAAGTTAAGAATTTATTTAAAGAAATGAAAATTTAATTGTTATTTAATTTGATTTTTGTATGGAAATTGGACTGTATAAAATCATAGAAATAAAGGTATTTAAATGATTGTTTTAAAATGTGAAAATATATGATTTTATAAGTTAAAAGGATTTATATTAAAAGTTAATTGTTTGTGAAATCGTAATGAAACTCTGAATTTGATTTGACAGCATTTTTGAAATATAATGTAAAGATATTACAGCATTGGTAAATGCTGTAGTTGTTTTAAATGAACTAAAAGGCTAATTTGAACTAAAGGTTATTATAGCACTTTGTAAGTGATAGTTGGTTAATTTAACCAAAGTTTACTTGAAATTAAAAGAAACCTATTACAACATTTAAATGATGTCTTTTGTTAATGAACTGTTTTAAAACATAACATTTCGTAGCATTTCCTAAGTGATGCGAAAGTTGAATTTTCATTGTTTAATAAATTCAAATGAATAAATGATCTTTGAAAAAGATTAAAATTTTGTAAATTAAATATATAATTATTAAATATAATGAATTGACTTTAAATGATTTAAATGGAATAGTTGATTGGGAAATACAACTATTTTGAAATGTGATTAAATGGTATTTAAATTTAAATTAAATAAATGATGTTTTGAAATGATATTTTGATATTTTTAAATGAATCTGAAATGATATTAAATCTTGGAATGAATAATTAAAGTTTATATTACTATGAAAAATATTTGGTTTACTTGTAATTTGAATCTATTTAAAAGATATTGGACTTATGAAATATAGGATAATAAAGCTTTGGAATTTATTTTATAATTTGAATAGTTATTTTGTGGATTAAATCTATATTTGAAATTTATAAGATTTGAAATGGTCTATGGAAATTTAATTGAAATAAATGATTGAATTGAATTGAAACTTTGGAAATTTTAATACTTGATTTGAAAGTATAATAATTACACTTTTAAATGGTTTAAATGAATTATTTTGATTGAAATATAAACTATTTAAAAGGTGACTTGAAATGATAATAAATGAATTATATCTTTAAATTTAAAAGGTATTTAAAGTTGAATATTTAGATTTGAACTCAAATGATATTTTGATATATTAAAATGATTTGAAAGGAAGTTTTGGAAAGATTGATATTTTGATATATTAAAATGATTTGAAATGGAGTTTTGGAAAGATTGATATTTTGATATATTAAAATGATTTGAAATGAAGTTTTGGAAAGATTGATATTTTGATATATTAAAATGATTTGAAATGAAGTTTTGGAAAGATATGATATTTTGATATATTGAAATGATTTGAAATGAAGTTTGAAATGATATGATATTTTAAATATATTGAAATGGTTTGGAATTGATTTAATCTTTATTCTGATTAAGATTTGGATTTGAAATGATATTCTATTTTGAAGTATAAACTGTTTTTAAATTATAACCACGGGTTATAATAACGATTGGTTGTTAAAGAGACCGGGATCGGATATGGACATACTCTCTGTTGATACCGAAAACCACTTTGACAACTGTGTACGCGGTGGAGTTTCCAGAATGAAGTAGGATGGTGGCGACGATCCTAAGGTATATACGTGGACCCAACTCCCGAGAGTTGGCATAAGGTGGCTAAAACAGGAGCGATCGACGGGCCAAGGAGGTAGCACCTCTGATCGGACACACTTCTTCGATACCATTCTATTACTTGTGATTGATTTGGTGCGCACCCTTGATTTGGGAGTGTTGTTCGAGGTGGGCGGTAGTGGCTGCTATGCGTCACCACCAGTCCGGATGCGTAATTGGTATATCTACCCTGGCATTGCCTTGTGTGCCGTGTCACCTACCATATCGAGCCCACTACGATTTTGGTTTAAAGATCCGACCGCGTTAAGGTTCACCATCCCCTTAACGCTATTTTCTATATGATTATACTTTACTAATTAGACACTATTGTATATAGCGTATATTACTACATAGTAAATAGTTTAACAGATCCTTAAAGAATGGGCGATCCCAAGCATTCTTTAAGTTACTTGTACCTTTATTACAGTTCACTTGAGTTGGTTTACATTATATAAGTATATATTGTCCTGACTCGAGTGTTTTGTGTTTTGCTTTACGCTCGGGTCAGTCTGAGTTATTCACATATTTGGATTTCCACTCTCTTGGAGATTTGAATCGCTGAAGATTATCTGCTTGTCATGTCCTATCTATTTTAATTCCGTTGTTCTACTCAGCTTGTACTTGGTTATTGTATTGAGACTTCTGTTGTACTCTATTTCTTCTGTTATATCTTATGTAACTCTGATATATTTATATAGTAGCTTCATGAACTACTATTTCTTTTACTTCCGCTGCATTATTTTACTCTGTGTCTGTGATCTGTGATTATATTTATTTACTGTATATTCTGAGATTTGCCAAATTTTATTTACAACGCGGTATTTTGAGCAATTCAAGTCCGACATGTGTGGATGCGAATGTTTGAAAATATCGGGTCGTTACACCGAGTATTAGAGATTCAGGATAGGATGCTATGGAGCTCAGGAGACGAGCTGGATGACAGAGGCATATTTTCGTACTTGATGTATATTTCCACTGTATGAGGACAAGTTATTATAACTGTCCAGATTTGATGTAGTGATTGTGTACTTTGATGATTGTAAGCATTAATCAGTTACAGATTCTTTTGTATAAAATCTGTTATTATATATTATATTTTGTTCCGCTGCGATTGTGAGATTCTGTGTTGTGTTCTATTTTCTTCTACCTTTTTGTTCTTCACCCCTAATGAACTGGTGTTTCCGGCACTCGATTGCTCGACATCTATACAGTGAACGTATTGATGTAGATTTCCGAGGGTCGGAAAACCTGGTTCGTTATAGTTGGTATCAAAGCTGTAGGTTAAGCGAGAACCTTGGCTCTGGTAGGGATTACTCACTAAGAGATAGAGTCAATAGTACTCTAGAATGAGTTTGAGTATATTAATAGATATGAGCGTGTATTTGTTAGTGAATATAAAATGTTTTATATTATATTGGTTGATTTATTGAGTGGCTTATGAACTCTGGTCGGCACAGTCCGTACAACTGAATCGATAAGGGTTTCTAAACTCTTGAATAGAGTAATTCGACATAGTATTGTTTTGAAATGAGGTAAATGAAATAATTTTACCCAAATTATATTTTGATATAAAAGAAACAATTTTCTGAAATTATTATATATAGCTGGAGTGTTTGGATGATAATATTATAATCAAATAAGATTATAAAAAATTGGAAAGGGTTTATATAACCAAATGGAAATTTGTATAAGTATAAATTATACAAATGGATTATAATTAAAATTGGATTCAAATAAGAATCTGGAAATTAAAATCCCGGGAAGTTGAAAAAAATGTTTTTTCACAGTGGTATGGAAAAATAATAAAAAGAGTATTATTTTTAGGATATTTTAGAAGGAAAATTGTTTTAAAATGGATTTTGGAAGAGATATAGCACTGAACTCACTTCGAGCGCTGGAAAATAATTCTGGTGATGACTGCAGCATCGCCAGTATTCATTTTCGAGTTTCTAGGTGACAGATTGCTACCGTAGTAATTTGATGTGGAGATTTTTGTGAAAAACAAATGCTGTTTTAGAGATTTCAAGGAAATTGTTTTGGAAAAGAAAAATCAAGTTGATTTTTGGAAGTTGAAGGAAATGGGTTTTAAAACACAATTATATATTTATATTATTTCAAATGGTTTGAAATAAGAACCGGGTGTTGGAACTCTGAAATTTTTAATTAAAAGTGAAATAAGAAGAGAATAAGTTTTTGAAAATTAAATGACGCAGCGGATATTACAAAACAATGTAGATCGTTGAATGTAGTAATCGATGGATTGGAAGATACTGAATTGCCCGAATTCGTTGATCCGAAGATACCGAACTCTAGCTATCCCGAACTCGTTGATCGCGCACGATACCGGGTTCAAAGATCTTCAATTCTTCAAGCGTTGATCAAGCGCACTTGATTCCGCGAATCGGCTTCTACAATCGTTGAATCGAGCGCACTCGATTAACCGAAAGAGGAGATCGGAGATTACACTCAACTACCAATTTAGATGAAAGCACACAGCAATCAAAAGAGAATTTTATTCAAAAATCAACAACCTTTACAAATGAGACTCACGGCCTATTTATAGGCGAACAACTTTACAACAAAAATTTCACTAACTCCTAAGTCGTTTCCGACTTAACAAAGTCTCCGACTCAACATAAGTCATACACGACTTACGACTCAACAGAATACAGACACCATACGACTTACAACAAACGACATATGAAAACAGACGACTTACGACTTATAACAGAAGCGACTCAACATATATGTATTACAAACTACTCACGACCTATAAAAGTTGCGACCTACGACTTAGTATAAGTCGGTGACGACTTAACAAATTACAACCCAGTTCACGACTTAAGATATCAACGGCCCAGATTGACGCGGCATCAGGATCTTCGGTTTCGAGCTTCTGCGACTTAAGAGGGTTCGCTTTTAACTTGTGCGACTTAACTAAGTCGTAACTCGCTTCCGACTTAACTCCTTCCTTAAGTCGTAGCCGACTTATCACTTCATTCTCAATTCGAACCGCTCCTTTCGTGGCCTTCTCCGTAAGTCGTGGACGACTTATCAACTCCGAGCGACTTAAACCTTTGTTAAGTCGTAGCCCTTTTCCTCCTAATCCGTTAGGTCGTAGATGACCCAGAACCTTCTCCTTAGGTCGTAAACTCGAGTTAGTTCCTTTCCCCGGTTTCCAGTTAAGTCGTAGCTCCTGCTCACATGCCTCCTTAGGCCGTAGACGACCTATAGTTACTTTAAGTCGTGTGCGACTTAGCCCCTTAAGTCGTGTACGACTTAGACCTTCACCTTGAGCTGCATCATCCTCCCCTGGTTGAGAGAAATTCGTCCTCGAATTTGCACCTTTCTCCTCCGCGACACAATCATCTTCATGATACGGTATGAGATGCTTAACATTGAATACATCAGAAGTGTACACGTCCTCCGGCAACTTCAACTTATAAGCATTTTCATTAATTCGTTTCACGATTTCTACAGGACCAATTTTCCTGGCTTTCAACTTATTGTAAGCACCCACTGGAAAACGATCTTTCGTTAACACTGCATAAACCAAATCACCTTCATTAAATTTAACACTCCTTCGCTTCCAATCTGCTGATCGTTTATACTTGTCATTTGCTTTCTCCAATCGTTCTTGAACGATTTTATGACATTCCGTCAACCCGTCAACAAAATCAGCAGCTTTCTTAACTGTCCCCCTTGAATGTGGCATTACTGTTAAATCCAACGGTCCTTTTGGCATACTAGAATATACAATCTAGAATGGACTGAACCCAGTACTTCGATTTACAGCATGATTATGGGCAAACTCCGCCTGGCATAACTTCACATCCCAACTCTTCAGATTATCTTGTACAAGACACCTCAGCAAATTCCCCAATGATCTGTTAACAACTTCGGTCTGTCCATCCGTTTGCGGATGATAAGCACTACTAAACTTCAGCTTCGTTCCCACCATTTTCCACAAACTTAGCCAAAAATGACTCAGAAAACGAGTATCTCTATCCGACACAATAGCTTCTGGCAATCCATGAAGTCGATAGATCTCCTTGAAAAAAAATTGAGCAACATGAACAGCATCTGCCGTCTTCTTACAAGCAATAAAATATGCCATCTTTGTAAATCTGTCCACCACAACGAATATAGAATCATTTCCCTTTTGAGTTCTAGGCAAACCCAAAACAAAATCCATACTGATATCCACCCATGGTTTTACAGGCACGGGTAACGACATATATAAACCAGCATTAGTCGCAGTTCCTTTCAAAACCTGACAAATATGACAACGCTCCACAAACCTCTCTACCTCTTTCCTCATCGATGGCCAAAAGTAAGATTGTGAAATCAACTGTAAGGTACGGTCTCTCCCAACATGTCCCTCTTCGTGTAACTCCTTGATAATCTTCATTCTCAGACTACCCTCCGGTATGCACAATCGATTTCCTTTGAACAGAAAACCATCTATCATTATAAACTCATCTGTCTCCCCATCCTTGACTTTATCAACAAGCTTTGCAAAGTAAGGATCATTGTCAAATAATTCTGGTAACATTTCAAACCCCGTCACTTCAACATTCATTGTTGTTAGCAAATGATTCCTTCTACTCAAAGCATCAGCCACACGATTCGTCACCCCTGACTTGTGTTTAACAACAAAAGTAAACTGTTGCAGATATGCAATCCACGATGCATGTCTTGCTGAAATCTTGTCTTGCCCTTGTAAATGCTTCAATGCTTCATGATCAGTATACAGAACAAACTCTTTCTGAAATAGATAATGTCTCCAGTGTTTAATAGCTTGTACAACAGCATAGAATTCCACATCATATGTACTGTATCGCATCTTCGCTCCTGACAACTTCTCACTGAAATATGCAATAGGAAGACCCCTTTGACTTAACACTCCTCCAATCCCAACCTTTGACGCATCAGTATGTAATTCAAACAACAACTGAAAATCAGGTAATGCTAGGATTGGTGCTGTCGTCAACAACTCCTTGATTCGTTCAAAAGCAACTCCTGCTTCCTCCGTCCATGTAAACTGTTTACCCTTCATACAATCAGTCACAGGCGCCATCACACTACTAAAGTGTGGAATAAACCTTCGATAAAATGAAGCCAACCCGTGAAAACTACGAACTTTCGCTATCGTCTTGGGCTGTGGCCAATCTCTAATTACTTCAACTTTACTTTGGTCAACCTGTATTCCTTCCTCCGACACAACGTACCCCAGAAATAAAACACTATGCGTCATGAACACGCATTTCTTCGTTGCAGCATAAAACTGTTCTTGTCGCAGTATCATCAGCACTTCTCTCAGATGATTCAAATGTTCCTCTGGACTTACACTATATATTAGAATATCATCGAAGTACACCACCACAAACTTCCCAATGAATGGTCTAAAAATTTGATTCATCACCCACATGAAAGTACTCGGAGCATTTGATAAGCCAAACGGCATAACCAACCACTCGTATAGACCCTCCCTGGTTTTAAACGCAGTCTTCCACTCATCTCCTGGTCTGATACGAATTTGATGATATCCGCTCTTC
This sequence comes from Allium fistulosum, assembly GCA_030737815.1. NCBI lineage: Eukaryota > Viridiplantae > Streptophyta > Magnoliopsida > Asparagales > Amaryllidaceae > Allium > Allium fistulosum. The sequence goes on from CM060902.1 coordinate 1,471,265,795, forward strand.
AAATCAATCTTTGAAAATATAGTAGCTCCGCTTATTTGATCTAACAAGTCATCCAACCTCGGCATTGGAAATCTATATCTCAAAGTAATCTTATTCAATGCTCGACTGTCAGTGCACATCCTCCACGTCCCATCCTTCTTGGGTACCAATAAAGCTGGTACAGACCAAGGACTTAAACTCTCCTACACACGCCCCTATTCAAGCAATTCCTCTACCTGCCTCCGTAACTCTTCATGTTCCTTCGGACTCATTCGATAATGTGGTCTGTGTGGCAACACAGCACCTGGAACAAGATCTATCTGATGTTGAATATCCCTCAACGGTGGCAATTCCGTTGGTAATTCCTCTGGAAATACATCGTCAAATTCTTTCAAAACTGGCTTTGCTTCTTCCGGAATTTCAACCTCTTCTTTGCTCTCACGCCCAATCAATAAAAATACTTCAGGCTCCTCCTCTACTTCCTTCATAAACTCCTTCAAAGATAACAAAGTTTTGAGCTCTTCAATCTCCTCCAACTTGTTTTCCTCCTGTTGTCGCTTCTTTGGAACTAGAGTAATCTTTGTGCCTTCAAACATGAAACTGTAACTGTTGGTACGCCCATCATGTTGTACTTCTCTATCATACTGCCACGGTCTCCCCAGCAACAAATGACAAACGTCCATATCTACCACATCGCACCAGATCTCATCTTTATATTTCTTCCCAATTGAAAACTTCACACAAGCCCTTCGTCCAACCTTCACCTCCCCGCCTTTCCTCAACCAAGCTAGCTTGTATGGTTTCGGGTGTTTCTCAGTCTTCAATGCCAACTTCCTCACAGCTTCTGAAGAAATTATATTATCACAGCTTCCAGCATCAATAACAAATTTGCAAACCTTCCCCAGAATAGTACATGTTGACTGAAAAATATTGCTCCTCAACCAACTACAATCCTCCTCTTGCTTTGGTGTTAAACGGGACCTCTTCATCATTAGATTATAACCTTCGTCTCCAGACACTTCTTCTTCCTCCTCATCAGGTGGTGAATTGGAACATTCAGCTTCTTCATCCTCATCCTCAACTTCCGCTATCATAGCTCTCTTCTTCGGCTTTGGACATTCATTACTTTTGTGGCCCAAATCTTGGCAATTGTAACATTTGAAACCATTGTTAACCTTTGTCTTCTCAGCCTCCTTCAATACTGGTCTACTGATAGGTTTAGAGACATTAGAACTCCCACCAACACCCTTCGCTTGATTGTTAGAATTAATAAACACACCACTTCCTCGTCGTCCCTGTTTCTCCCAAGCCAACGCTTTCTGATGTGCTTCCGCTACAGATTTGGGATCAAACATGTTAACCATATCCTGAATCTGCATCCGCAATCCTCCAATGAATCTAGATGTCAATTGTTCTTCTGTCTCCATAATATCATTCCTTGCTATCAGTTGATAAAATTCGTCAGCATAGTCGTTCACAGATTTCGTCCTTTGTCTCAAGTTTTGCAATCTCTGATACATAAGCGACTGATAGTTATAAGGTAAGAATGTTTCTTTCATCAATTTCTTCATCTTCTCCCAAGATTCAACTTTTGACTTTCCCATCCGATCACGTGTAAGTTTGGTCTGCTGCCACCATGCCAAAGCTCTACCCCTCAGCCTCGTAGCAACCAACTTCACTCTACGATGTTCTGGAACTTCTTTGAAGTCAAAAATCTCCTCAACATTAGCCACCCAATCTAGAAACTCCTCCGCTTGCATACCACCTTTGAATTCAGGAATTTCAGTCTTCATCCCCGTCTCCCACTTGTGATCATACTCAGAGTAATTTCTTCCTTGTCCTCGTCCTTGTCCTCGAACACTACCACCATCATACTCCTCTTCAAAATCAGATGTATATCGTTGTCTATCTCGTCCACCCACATCTCTACTACCATTACGTCTTCCACCAGCATCCCTTCTATCTACATTCCTCCGTTCACGATCATTCACGTTCCTCCCACGCCCTTGATCATTGTCAACACTTCTTTCTCGATTGGATTGTGGCGAGACTCTACTACCCCCATGGTTAGATTCAGGTGAAACCCTTCTCCGATTTTGATTCATCTCCGTCATAAGCTTTTCTAACCGGCCAATTCCTTCGTTAAGCTTTTCACTAAAGTTTTCATTGATTCTTTGTTCCATCTCATCAGCTTCTTCTCTTCGATACAAAGCTTCTACGTTTTGGTGACGATTTGCTCTTCTCGGTGGCATGATTGTAAATTGTACAAACTTCAACAAACTCAACTTCAAAAATTCAAATCTCTCCTTTGGCGCACGCAAGCTTCACGGCCCAAATTCAAACATTTCTCGAACTTAGATCCAAAATAGAATGGATCAAAACTCCCACTCGTGTTACTACTTGATGATGAACTCGACGAACACAACTCGCGGTCTCTAACACAAATCCGATCCTCCAAGCTTCAAAAATGAATGCGAATTCCCTCAACTAGCTCGGCCGTCTCAAACTTCTTCAAATTTCTTCAATTGATTGGCTCCAAGTCTCGATCTAGCTATGATTGGCTAGAACTTGCTCCGATACCAAATGACGCAGCGGATATTACAAAACAATGTAGATCGTTGAATGTAGTAATCGATGGATGGGAAGATACTGAATTGCCCGAATTCGTTGATCCGAAGATACCGAACTCTAGCTATCCCGAACTCGTTGATCGCGCACGATACCGGGTTCAAAGATCTTCAATTCTTCAAGCGTTGATCAAGCGCACTTGATTCCATGAATCGACTTCTACAATCGTTGAATCGAGCGCACTCGATTAACCGAAAGAGGAGATAGGAGATTACACTCAACTACCAATTTAGATGAAAGCACACAACAATCAAAAGAGAATTTTATTCAAAAATCAACAACCTTTACAAATGAGACTCACGGCCTATTTATAGGCGAAAAACTTTACAACAGAAATTTCACTAACTCCTAAGTCGTTTCCGACTTAACAAAGTCTCCGACTCAACATAAGTCGTACACGACTTACGACTCAACAGAATACAGACACCATACGACTTACAACAGACGACATATGAAAACAGACGACTTACGACTTATAACAGAAGCGACTCAACATATATGTATTACAAACTACTCACGACCTATAAAAGTTGCGACCTACGACTTAGTATAAGTCGGTGACGACTTAACAAATTACAACCCAGTTCACGACTTAAGATATCAACGGCCCAGATTGACGCGGCATCAGGATCTTCGGTTTCGAGCTTCTGCGACTTAAGAGGGTTCGCTTTTAACTTGTGCGACTTAACTAAGTCGTAACTCGCTTCCGACTTAACTCCTTCCTTAAGTCGTAGCCGACTTATCACTTCATTCTCAATTCGAACCGCTCCTTTCGTGGCCTTCTCCGTAAGTCGTGGACGACTTATCAACTCCGAGCGACTTAAACCTTTGTTAAGTCGTAGCCCTTTTCCTCCTAATCCGTTAGGTCGTAGACGACCCAGAACCTTCTCCTTAGGTCGTAAACTCGAGTTAGTTCCTTTCTCCGGTTTCCAGTTAAGTCGTAGCTCCTGCTCACATGCCTCCTTAGGCCGTAGACGACCTATAGTTACTTTAAGTCGTGTGCGACTTAGCCCCTTAAGTCGTGTACGACTTAGACCTTCACCTTGAGCTGCATCATAAAACTTGGAAGAAGTGAACTTCAAGATGAAATTAAAATTTAACTTGTGTAAGTTAAATAAACTGAATTCGTAAAAGAAAATTTGGAGGAATTGGAGTTTAACTTAAGTAAAAGTTAAATAAAATAAATTAAATGAAGTGATTATAATAAGTAAAATGAAATGAGTAGAATATGATGAAGCTAACTAAGTATATAGTGCATATGAATGTGTAAGTAAATAGAACAAATAAATATAAGTAAGGAAGTGTGGAAAAATTTGAAATTGGAATTAAAGTCTTACTTGATTAAATTGAATGAATTAAAAATAAAATTGTTTGGAATGAAATTAATTTAAGTATGAATAAATTCGAATATGGTTCGGAAGTATTGGTTAAAGGGAATTGAAATTTAAATTAAAATTGGATTGAATTGGAATTAGAAGTGAAAACGAATGGAATTATATATAGAACTTGAATGGTAAAGCGATTTATAACCATAAGTTATAAATTTTGAATGGCATATGAATTGAATTTGGATAAATAAATTTGGATAGCTTATAAAATTTGAAACTTATGGAATAAAAGTATACTTAAGCTATGAGTGATGCATAATCTTGAGTTAAAAATAAAATGTGGATGTACTCGAGTATACAATTGATGGAAATGTGAAAAAAATAAGTTGTGTAACTTAAAAAAATTGGAAAGTGGAATATAAAACCAAAAATAAAAATGGTTTGATATTTTAGTGAAGAAAAATAAAATCCAAACCTGGATTATAAAATAAATTTGAACTTAAGTAGATTAAATGAAGGGACTAATTAAAAAAATTAGTAAGAATGGAATGGAATTTGATTGAATAAAAATCAAATCAAAAATTTAAATTGGAATTTGATGGCAAGGGAAACAAACTTAAGTATATGATCGAATAAATTGAAAATAAACAAATTAACTTAAGTTAGCGTGGATGGAAGTTTGGCTCGAGTAAATTGTGAAATGGTTATTAAATAAATAGCGTGAAGTGATTCCGAGCTTAATAAAATGGATTTGAAAATAATGTGGATATGAATGGAATGTATAAATTGATTTGGAATCAATTTAAAATAGCTGTAAACTAAAATGGTTATTTTATTAAATAAATATCGCCGAATCTGCATAGAAAAATTGGCGTTTGTCGTAAACAGAAGTATATGAAATTCTGTAAAGTGAGTGAATAAATTGATTTTTAAATCAAATTGGAATGGATATGGGTTTGTTTGTTATAAATATGAATTGAATGCAATAAATTTGGTTGTAAATCATTTCAAATTGAATGGAATGATATTTGGGTCGTTTGAAAGTAATTTAATTAGTATCGGAACCTTAAATTGCTTATAAATTTTTGTTGTCATGTTGTTTGTGAAATTCATGTGTTAAATTAGTTAAATGAATGAAATGTTAGTGAATTTCATATTTTGGTACTTACGTGATTTAAATTGAGTAAGTACAGAAACCAGAGGCTATCAGACTATATTTTGATTGCATATTTGCATATGAAGTAACTTGCTTGCTTAATAATGCTTTAAAATGCTAAAATAAGGTACGTTTTCGGATTAAATACTGCAAATATATAAAATATTGATATATAATTTGTTTTCCGACCATGTGGGTCGATGTATATATTTTTATCTCTCTTATCATATTGCAAAAGGCTCTTCGTACAAGGGAGACTCTGCCAAAAAAATTCAGAAATTTAGGGTGTTAGAAAATTTAGAAAATTTTTGTTAACCAAAAAGGTTGATTTTTGAATTGCAACTGAAATAAAAGGTTTTCGAATTAGAAATGGAAACTAGAGGATTTGGAATGAAGCTAAAAGGTTTAAAAAGGGTGAACGTCGAGTTTAACAAAGTGGGTTTTGAATAAGTAATGGGTTTGGAGCAACTTTTCTACCTTAGCAATTTCGGGGACGAAATCTTTTAAGGGGGGAGAAATATATCGATCCGGATTTTTCTGTCGTTAATTTTGGATATTTAAATGGTTTAAATATGGGATCTGGAATTATAATCGAGTCAGAAAGATTTTAAAACAGAAATTTCAAGTGATTTCGTCAATTTTTGAAATCGTCAATTTAATCGACGCGTTAAAATAGCGATTCGAGACATAGTCTTGGAATTTGACAAAACTAGTTCCATTGGCTCCATAATAGTCTATTATTATCGGATTTTAAATTTCGTACTGTTTGGGGTTATCGGTTGGTCGTACGGTATATAAACGCATTGAATTTAATATCGAAATTCAATATAATAATTGGATCCAAAAAGCTATCTTCTCCATACGATCGAATTAGGACTCGAAACTTTTTCCATTGCGCTTGGAATAAGGGGTATAACATTATAAACTCCTAGCGGCATGCCTCAATAGGAGTTCGTAATTTTGCTGTAGAAAATTCGATATCTTGATAGAAATAAAAAAATAAAGGTAAAATCTAATCAAAACTTTACCTTCTGTGATACGCTACCCTATTGCCTTCAAATCACGTCCCGGTCTTATTCATCTCAATCAAGTTTCGAGCCTTTCCTTCATTGCTTCAGCTTTCAAAATCACGTTTTCAAATCGAACGAAATCGGCAGATTTAAAAAAATGAAAACAAAATACCCGATAAATCATAATGGGGAGGAGCAGCATCGTTGCAGGTGTTCGACAATTTTATGGTGGGGTTCGATGGGTTCGGCAGTGGATGGCGTGAACTAGGGTTGAGCTTTATTGTTGATTTAAGTGATGAGAGTTGGATTGGATGATGGATTCGCATTCATAGGATCGACCAGCACCCACCGCCAAGCTATGAAGATGTCCGATGGTTTGGTTGCCGCGTGGGTTAGGGTTGTTGCGGTCAACATGACATCGTCGCGATCTGGAAAGGATTGTCGTGGTGGTTGTCGAGTAAAGAGTTAATTCCACATTATTTGGTGTTAGGCGTTCGAGTAAAATGGAATCGACATCGCATAGTTGAACTGGAAAGGGGTCGCGATTTCCAAGTCAGCATCGTAGGTGAAGGTCGAGGGTAGTAAGCTAAGCCTGGGCTAATAGACATCGAAGGTGTAATTCGAGATAGGAATGACTGTTGATAAATGGCTGAAGGTGCAAATTGGAAGCTAGCAGTTTTTTTTTGAGATCTTAGGTCACGGCATCGAGGAACGGAGTGTGAAGAAGATGATAAGGGTAAGGTTTAGATTTTTAATAAGATTAATTTTATAATTAATTATCTCGTTAAAAAAAAGATCTATTCATACGAGGTAATTTAAGAGAAAAACAATTTTACATTTAAAATTGATTATCAATTAATTTATTTGGAATTTCACTAATTCATATTAAATTTGTACGAGGTTTAAATCGAACGGAGTCTGTGCATAAAAATATAAATTTGGGATGGATTGCAATATAAAAATCAAGGTGAGAAAATTCTCACTCATTTGGATTACTAAAATTTATTTTAAATAGTTAAAATAAATTGTTACTACTGGTTGAATTTATAAATTATTATCTGTTGAATGTTAAATATATACAGTAGTATATATATTAGTAGTTGGATTGATATTCCCGCATTTTTAGCGGATGGGACCCTATGTGCCTTGCATAATAGCGGATACCCTATATACTGCGATATCCCTCTCGAAATGTGATTGGTATTTTATATTGTCTAACATCCGTGGATGCAGGAAAAACAGGTTGGAGGGATCCAATTTGATTCCTCAAATATTTTTAGTGTTTTCATATATATAAAAAAAATATGATGTGAATGAAAAATCTGCTGGATTATTGTGTGTTGTAAATTTTTAAATGTTATAATAGCATGGAAATTAACTTTGGTATAATAAATACCATAAATATTATTTTGAATTTTTAAAGAATTAGAAGGAGATTTTTAACATAAAAATCTATATATCGAAATTTGGATTATAAAAAAAGAGATTGATTTGAATAAGCAATAATGGGTTTTTGAGCATACTAAATAGTGCGGGAAAAATATTTTGAATAGAGATTTTAGAATAAATTATATAAAGGAATTTTTAAGACTGGATTTTTAAATGATATTCGGAAAATAATATGGGAAGAAGTTGAAAACGATATTTAAAAATAGATTGGCAAAAATAAATGGAATTTATAAGGAATTGAATTTATAAAATGGAATTTTATAAATGAGATTATTTTTAGTGGAACTCAAAGGAGTTATAAAAATTTATAAACAATGTTTATAAATAAAGGAAAGTGATATCGGATGATAAAATTGGAATATAAATTTACAGGAAGAATTTATATTTGAATATGGAAATAGGGTGAGAGAAAAATAGTGGATACTATTTTTGAAGTGAAAATGGTTAAGGAGACCGAAAGGGAAGTGATGTGGTGGAAATTGAGAGGGATTTATAAAATTAAAATTTGGTTATTGAGATTTAAAAATATGTTTTATTTATAAGTTAAGTTTTTATTTAAAAAAAGGGAAATTTTATTTATTAATTATGTAATTTAAAGTTAGTTAGTATTGAATACTTCAGAAGTGAATTTTTCAAATACTTAATATATATTTTAATAAATCCCAAATTTTTAAACCTGCTTTGAAAAGTGATGTATAAAGAGTATTTCAATATTTTAGATAATTATTTGAAGATTCCTTAAAAATAAATTATTATTATTCTTTTAAGTACTTATTATATATATATATATATAGTTTTGAAATGTTTTAAATTTATTTATAAACCTTCTCGAAAGGCTGGAAATGGGGTTACTCAGTATATGGGATTTATAAGAAAATCCTTAAAATGGAATTGGGAAGAAAAATAAGGAAATTTCCGAAGTAGTTAAATAAAAGTGAGCTTCGGAAAATGAAATAGAATTCTTAAAAGAAGTAGAAAGGAAAATTGGAATTATAAGTAAGTATATTAGACTTTGGAAATATTGAAGGAAATTAATTAAAGAATTCCAAAACTTATAAAATTCGTTATGAACGTTAAGAAATTTACAAATAAATTGTAAATGATTTTGAGGGAAAGAAATAGGGAATAAATGGAATACTTCCTAAGTGTTGTGTATAAAACGAAGTGGAAAAATATCCTAAGTATTGGGAAGGGGTGGAAATATTCCGTTGAAAATATAGGGATTTGAAAACTGTTTTTGAATGTTGAAGTACTGGAAGTAATATCTTATAAAGATATTTTGAAATAAATTTTGGAAAAGTTTGAAATAAGGCCTGATGTCTGCTTCTGGATGTGTATTGATAGTTAAATAACCGACTATCAATTTTGGCCAATTTCTTTAATCGTTTCGAAGAGGCCGGGATCGGATTTAATTATTCGAAAACCACTTCGATCCGGTTCGAACGTTACGAACGAATACCGTGAAGATGATGAAGACGGTAATTCGGTTTGTCCAGACCCAGAACAACTTGTATGGACGAATGCTATCAGAACATCGTCATTGGAGGGCGATGAACATTCTTAGTGAAATTATTCTTGAAAGGTAATCGTAGCCTCTAGTCTCATCAACCGGAATGGCTAAAAATCAGGGGGTATGCAGCAAGGCTAAGTGGGTCATACCCAATTCGGGTATGTTATCACCTTTCTAGATAACCTTGGATATATTATATTTTATGGATATGGTGCATGCGAAAGAGCTCTCGGTAAGGGTGGGAACACCCAGGGTGATAACATATTCGGTTCTATCCAGGTTAGGGATAGGGCCGGTCTTGTGTTGCAGGGGATCCCAGCGAGGTCCTCGGTACATGCTTCTAGAAGTGTACCATGATAGGTGGTACCCTAGTGCCTAGTCATTGTATGGAATCCAATCTCCAATAAGCGCCGTACGGTTTTGATTGTGCCCAACTATGCTGAAACGTGAGATGCAAGCATTTCAGCTATTTTCTATTTACTTGGTTTAGACACTATTATAATATCAGACGGAATTGATAAAAATATTTTGGTTATCTTAAGGTAAAAACCCGTCGTGTTTATGTGTGGCGTGGTCTTACGAGATACCTTTGCTTACAAAGGGTTTAAAAAAAATATAGTAATAATTCAAATTGAGTGTGTTTTCTCACGCTGGTTTTCCAGACTGACTCGGGTGTTATTTTATTATAATGCTCGGGTCACACTGAGTATTAGAGATTCAGGATAGGATGCTATGGAGCTCAGGAGACGAGCTGGATGACATAGGCATATTTCCGTACTTGATGTATATTTCCGCTGTATGAGGACAAGTTATTATAACTGTCCAGATTTGATGTAGTGATTGTGTACTCTGATGATTGTAAGTATTAAACAGTTACAGGTTCTTTTGTATAAAATCTATTATTATATATTATATTTTGTTCTGCTGCGATTGTGAGATTCTGTGTTGTTGTGTTCTATTTTCTTCTACCTTTTTGTTCTTCACCCCTAATGAACTGGTGTTTCCGGCACTCGATTGCTCGACGTATATACAGTGAACGTATTGATGTCGATTTCCGAGGGTTGAAAAATCTGGTTCGTTATATAATTTTAAGTTAAGATTCTGACCTACACTCATATAGATATGTCTAATTTATTACATATATCTAATTTTGTAGTCAATCTTGTTTATTTATTTTCTTTTATATATATTGTTATATTCTGATATAATTAATTATGCAAGTAATTTAAAGTATATAATAAGAAAATCCTAAAATAAAATGTTATGTGATTGTAGTTGCAAATAGCTGCAATCGTGACTAATTATTCACAAAATAAGATGACATCTTGTTATAAATATTCTTGTTTAAGATGTTTCGAGAAAGGATATCGATACATCCGTTTAGACTAGAGTGCGTAACGCTCTCTAAATAATGGTCAGTGCAATAGACATGGCTATTAAGGGGTACCATGGGGTTACGTAATTGTAGTTATTAGATGACTATGGAATGAATCATCCAAGAGTTTCTTGTTGGTAAATAACAATTAGATCAAACAGGAAATCCCGAGGTGACTATGTTACACAGTTCCATCGAGGTTAGAATACCGTGAAACTTCAATGTGAATACTATACTTTGATTATAGTTAAATCATAACAGTGATTCATAAAGAGAGTATAGTTGGGTCTGAGTTGAAGTATTGAAAGTGAAACACTATTCAATAAAGAGTTTGTCTCCTTAGTTGTATGAGATTAGTACCACGATCAACTATAGTCAACTCAAACTTAAAATCTCTAGCCAGAGCAATACAATTAATAGTGAATGTTATTATTGGACCAAAGACTTTATTTGTGGACTAACCAAGTTGAATTTGGACGATATTGGAATTTTTACCAAACCAAATTCCATAAGTCCTATGTGATATAGTGTTAACAAAGAGAATTGGTGTAAATAATGTATACTAAATGGTACCGCTTAAGAAATTATATAATGTGATTTTACTAAAATGGTCTATAACCAATGAATTAAGCCAAACTGTCACAATTCAATTCATATAAAGTAATGGGTTAAATGTTTAAATTAAATTAGTTATGTATGTATATATTCATATGCTTTAATTTTATGTTATCCAAAATTTTAAAACAACATCAAGTTAAATCTCTTAAATTATTATTTTTGCCAATTTATAAATTCAATGTCTTGTTATTTAGTCAATTATATATATATATATATCTGAAAATTAAATCTTAAATTACAGTGTTCACATGTGTGTGTACATATGTAATGTTTTCAAAAAATATTATTAAAGTAAAATATTAGTTATGATAATAATTTTATTTTACAATTTTGTTGACATGCTGAATGTGTATTCCTTATTTGTAATTTTAAGTTCGGATAATTTGTTGTGAATAAGCATGAAATTTTATGGCATTAAATCTATTATTAAGTTGTGTTCGTAAAAGAAGAAATCAAAATAGCATCTAATTCTATTTCCTTTTAATTCTGATTTGGTTAAGTCTTGATTGAATGTCAACTTTATTTCCTTGTTCATTTCCAATGAAGCATCCTCTTACTTTGAAACTGTCTGATTTTATTACATAGATTTGTTTTCATAACTATATCTATCTGTGTGTGTGCGTGCGCGCGTGTGTGCATGTGCGTTGGTGGCAACAAAATATCATATGTATGTATGTATGTAAATGTGTATATATGTATGTATGTGTCTAAACTATATATACGGTACTATCAATATGTACATGCAAACCATATACATATATTGTAGTATATTCTGTAACAACCGGCCTTATCGACCCTCAAATGTTAAATTAATTCATCCATGGTATTCATCTGTCGAACACCCCAAGTGCTGAAAAGACAGATAGTTATTGTAAAAAGAAAAGGCAGAAAGAAAATAACAAGAAAGAAAGAAAAGAACATCCGAATCTTACAACGAAACGATAATATATAATATCCGAAAAGACAGTACAAGGGCTACTCTAAGATATATAACATTTCAAAGTTACTATCCTAAGTACTATCATCACATTGGATAGTTATAATAATCTGTCCTCACAAATGCTATATACATACTAGTAGTGCAGCGGAAATATAAATACGACAATAGGTGGAAGCATCCAGTTTGTCTCCTTGAGCTCCAAAGAATATCCTATGAAAATCTATCTTTCTCAAACTGCTTGAAAGAGCACTCAAGTATTTAAGGAAAAAATAAAACCGCGAGTCAGACTTATGTGTGCTTGGAGAAACTTAAGAAACATGTATCCACATAATAGTATCTTTTAAGATTAACGAATCACAAGAATGGTTTTACCCTCAAATGAATTAATACCATCTAATAAGTACATAAGGCGATAAAATAGATAGTGTCTAGGGTGTAGAATATAAATTATAAAATTGTCGTGCTGCTTGTATCTCACATCACAACAATATTAGGTATAAAATCAATACCGCTAAGGGTTGTGTTCACATATGGATTTCCGTTGGAGGCGCCCTTGGTAAACTAAGGTGGGCCTCCTGACAAGGGTCATAAACTACATTCCAAGCGACGTATATCGCCGGATAAAATATACCACAAAGAAAAACATAACTGGTCCACGTCCTAACACGTGATACCAAATATCATCAACTCTTGGATCCCCCAATCGTAAGCGTCTCTAGATATGGAGTTGATATACCCTTAAGTTATCTAAATCCACTGGCTATGCCCCTACTTTGTTTTCTATCATTACCGATGGTGAAGTCACGTTCAGCATCTCATCACATAAGTCTTCATCACTTGAACAAATCCCGAGTTTCTCCATGGATTCCAGCATAAGTCTTTCGATAGATGCTAATGTCGTCCTCTCTCTTAGAATCATCCTTAAGATAGACAGTACATCATGGTAGCATCGTTCGAAATGTTAATGCTGACATCTCCCTTGAAGTTACCTCAATATAGACAATGCAACTCTATAATATTTTATTCCAAAACCGCTCCATAAGACATAACTCGTATATCGGTTTTGAAGTGGTTACGGGTTTTGAGTCATCTCATGTAAGTACACTCCCCGATACCGGACTCTTCAAAACCAATTGATGAATTCCTGCTTAACTTAACTCTGGTTCTTTCAGAAACAAATAGACAATGCATAAGGTAGAGTATCACCTCTTATCCAGACGGATATCCTTATCTCTTGTCCTAAAAGAGCAAGACGAGTTTGTACGTAGGGTAAAGCATCACCGAGAGGATAACTGTATCGTACAAATCTCGTGTTTCTTCTAGATATTTCTTAAGTCGATTTTGGTCAAATTCGATATACTTATCTCCCTTTACAACCTTCTCAATTTACGTTATCCCTCGGTCAAGAGTGAAGCCGGGTAGGTTAGAGCACTGGTTGCATCAAAGCCTTACCTTGACACATCATTCTTAACTCTCATAGATAGAACAAGTCTACTTTGTCAGCTTTTAGAGCTAAGTACAGGAGTAAATACTTTCCATAGACGAACAACACATAAACACGATTAAGTCACACAAGCAACTATTAATCTCCATATTCAAATAATACTTAACATAACTTTATAAAAGACATATTCATATATACTACTGCTAACTATTCATTTCTACTCTTTTCATTCTACAAATATATATTCATATACTTATCTCAAAGGTATAAGAATATTAACAAATCACTTAACAAGATTTCCCATTTTAAAATATAATCAAAAAGGTTAAAAACAAATTTACTCAAACATTGTTGCTATATACCTCTTCTCTCTTTTGTAAATTAAACCTTTACTTTCTCTAACATTTTTCCAATACATTTCATACTTGCCATTATCTTTAAAATACTCTTTTTAAAGATCAAAGTACATTCATAAGTATATTTAAAAGGGTTAAAGACTAATGTTACTAAAACATTGTTATTATAAACCCAAAACATTTATACTTATCATTATCTTTAAAATACCTTTTAAAGAATAAAATATATTTAAAAGGGTTAAAAACAAATGTCACTAAAATATTGTTGCTATAAACCTAAACCATTTTATACTGTTCATTATCTTTAAAATACTCTTTTTAAAGATCTAACTATATTCTAAAAGTATATTCAAAAGAGTTAAAAACAAATGTTACTTAAACATTGTTATTATAAACCCAATTTTTTTAATACTTACCATTATCTTTAAATTACCCTTTTTAAAGATGTAACTATTCAAAAATATATTCAAAAGGGTTAAAAACAAATTTACATAAACATAGTTATTATAAACCCAAAATATTTTATACTTATCATTATCTTTGTAACATCATTACTATAAACCCAAAACATTTTATACTTATCATTATCTTTAAATTACCCTTTTTAGCCAACAAGGTTGGCTCAGTTTGTTGATAGTTTAGACTATGAGATAAAGGTCACGAGTTCGATCCTCGAGGTCGACACTTATTGACATTAATGAACCATGTTAAAAAACCATTTTTAAAGATCTAACTGTATTAAAAAGTATATTCAAAATGGTTAAAAATAAATGTTGCTTGAACATTGTTACTATATACATTTTATACTTATCATTATCTTTAAAACATTCTTTTTAAAGATCTAAGTATATTCATACTTATTCAGCAAGATAATATACTTTTAAACAACTTCTCAAAGCCATTTATTATAACAAAATGTTATATCAAACCTTCCTTTATCCTTTTATAAAATACTTAACTAGCTTTTCCAAACTTATAAATATTAAAAAATAATTTTAAAATACTTACAAATATGTTTTAAATATCCGCATAAAATATTATATGAAAATAACTAATTTAGAAATTACTAGAAAAACCATTTTAAATAAATGTTACAAAGAAAACCCTTGTTTTAAACAAGAATCATAATGTTGTGGCTAGGTCAAGTGTAGAAGTAGAATATCGAGCCATGGCGTCCACATCAAGTGAGCTTGTCTGGATCAAGAAATACTCTGTAACATGAAGATAGAGCACACAAAAACAATGCAAATCTAATGTGATAATCAAGCTACACAATATATTGCATCCAATCCAGTCTTCCATAAGAGGACAAAAAATATAGAGGTGGATTTTCACTTTGCTAGAGAAAAAGTGGTATCGGGGAAAATAGAAACTCCATTTGTCAGAAGTAAAGAGCAACTGGCAGATATTTTCACAAAAGCACTTGACAAGTCAGCCATCTGAACATACTCAACGAGTTGGGTTCTATAAATTTATTCGAACCCCACTTAGAGAGGATGTGGAGAAATAGAAATGATAACCTCAGAAAATTTCATCATAGGTTGTAAACATGAAACAAATAAAAGGTTAGCATCTATTATATACATGGTACTTAGCTTATAATTAGGGTGTAATTAGACAATTATAATTTAGGAAATAAACAATGAATAGTAGAATTATAATTTAGGAAATAAGCAACGACTAGTAGAATTATAAATTAGAAAATAAGCAACGGTTGGTAGACTTAGGCTATATATAATCATGTACGGAGAGTTTGTAGAATTAGAAATTAGCAATAAAACAAATTATTCACCATATCCAATCTTCTCCTCAAAAATTAGTACTCAAGAATTCAATAAGATGTAATCACATCAAGGTCTAAAAGGAAAAAAATGAAAAGGGACATCATTGAATGATACCATATTTCCACTTTAGCAAAATTTAATTGATTGATTAACATATGAGAGATAATATGATACAACAAAATGGCAAAAATAAAAACAACCAGGTTCGAGCCCTGCCTTGCACATACTTCTCACAAAAAGCAGTACCCTAGAGGCTATAGGCGCTACGAGTTGAAGCGGACATGCACAACTTAATTTCCTCTTGGAGTTGGTCGGTCCGCTAACCTCCTCGAAGGTGTTGTGCGAAATTTTAATTAATTTGCACTAACTCCAAAACTACAGTGGACCCAACAACACCTTTGACAAACTCCAAAAAGGATCTAGCTTGTCGATTAATTATCAACCGCCAATTCATTGAACAATAACCACCGAATAAAGAATAAACAAAAGAGTAGAATACAGAGATTTAACGTAGTTCAGCTAGATTGTCTATGTCCATGGACCCAACAACTAATCTTTATTTTATCGAAGAAAGAGAGTACAAAAGAGAGATTACAAAATTATAGGTAGTAAAGTGGAAAGACTAACCTATAATTAAAAACAGGTAAATAGGCACAAGGAAGAAGTTGCAAAAAAAAATAGTCTCAGGGACAACAAGTTTGCTTTTTAGTTTGAAGGACACTTTTTAATGTAAACTGAAAATGATAGTTACAACTATCATTCTGTGAATTACACTAAAAAGTGTCCTTCGGCCTAAAAAACAAACTTCTTGTCCCTGAAACTAAATTTTTCTCTAACTTTTTCCTTGAGCCTAAAAGCCCCAATTAAAAATTGAATAATCAATTTCTCCAAAGACTTGTTTGCGCTCAAAACCCCTAATTGAATTTGGCTACAGAAATTAGGGTTTACTGAAGAAGGGGATAATAGTGGATGCTCACACACACACACACTAATATGAAGATGAACTTCCTTCATTTAAATAGACTTAATGAAGGAGTTACTTGGAGATTAAGAAAATTAATCGTCCAATTATCTTAAAACCTTTCCAAACATCCATGATTTGATTTCTATGCAAATGGATAATGGTGACCTTTATTTCCATAATTTTTCTTGCTTGAATCAATCTCCATCAGCAATCTGTTCTTTCTTCATATAACAAATCCTTTGAATAATTAATTGGTTAGCTAACTAATTAGTTTTCTTTCTTTGAAAGCAATCACACATAACTTTCCTCTTTTTTTCCACATATAACCTAATTGATTGATAACATCACTTAGCTAAATTCTTTTCTTCTTTGGCAAATATTTGAATCATCCAAATTTAACATTCCACCTTAATTCTAATATAACAATCTCTCTTCATCACCACATCTCAATAAATTATTGGGTCTACACCGTCAAGCTCAGTATGAACTAGTTTGGACATTATTGCCCAAACAGAGCTTCCAAATCTTTCCCAAGCATATGAAAGATAGTATGCACATCAACAAAAAAATGCATACTAGCAAATACCAAAATTCTTCAATATATCCGATATAGGAGACGAACTTGTAGATACTAAACTTCGAGAGACCAGTGGAGATTTAACAGCACGCTTCAGCTTCTCCATTCCATATTAAGTGAGGACATACTCAACATTATCTACTCTAATCTCCTTCACAAGAATTTTTTAGACTTTTCTAAGTCAACGCCAACAGAGTCACCAACAAGCGCCACGTCATACAAAGCATAAGATGAAGAATCATCATCACAAATATGCTTACAAATAGGGGCAACTGAACCAAAAGACATTTCCTGCAACTGAGCTCCACGTCGAGTCTGAACCTCTACAATCTTCTCATCAACCATGGTATCATCGTAAATACCAATATCTCTCCGAATATGGAAACAATCTAATGACTCAAAATGTATTTAACAATTTTCTATCCTTCCAATGTCATTACTTGATAGAGGCTTACATTCAACAAAGACCTCTCATTAAATATCGCATGTCTGCTAGTCACAATTCTCTTAGTTTTTTTGCACCATAACTTATACTTATTCACTCCTTCTCTATAGCCTAACAAAATGTGTTTGCTTTCCCTGGGCTTCAATCTTATCATCTAAATAAGCTGAACAACCAAACACTTTAAGGAATGAATAATCAACAGACTCTCTTTTCCATATCTCTTCTGGGATCTTCATATCTTTGGCAATAGATGGCATATGGTTGATGAGATATACTGCCATAGATATCGCTTCTACCCAAAATCCCTTTCTAGACCAGCAGTCGTTCTTAAGCTCATAACTCTCTCTCGTAATATCTGGCACATGCTCTCCGCCACTCCATAACAATGTAACTCAACAGAAATAGAAAAATATCTAACTACATGCTTGGACACACAATAGTTAGTGAATTCTTGTGACATAAATTCATTACTATTTCCAACTTTGAGAACCTTAAAATCTTCCCCGACTGCTTCTCTACCAAGGTCTTCCACCTACAAAACTGAGCAAATATTTTGTCTTTGGCCTTTAAGAAATAGACCCAGACCTTATGTGAGAAAATCATCCACAAATAAGTCAAAGTAATTGGCTCCACCAAAAAATGCAACTGGAGTGGTTCCCTGCATATAAGAATGAACATACTTTAGAAACTTTGTAGCTGTAGGTCTCGCAACATCAAATGTGACATGCTTCTTCTTTCTAAAAGAACAATCTCCACAAGAGCTAGGCTTCGATTGACAAACACCACCAATCAACCCCAACTTCTTTAATACTTCAAGATTCTCCTCATCAACATGACCTAAACGAAGATGCTATAACTAAGTAGAATCTGAAACGCTAGAATCAGTATAAACTACCGACTCTAAGAAGAATGTCTCTCTATAAAGCACATATATATCATCAATTTGCACCCATTTCACCACCACCATGAAACTCTTCGCCACTCTCAATTTCTCCGCATCTACTATCATCCTCTCATACCAAGTCTACTCAAAGCTCCAACTGACAACAAACTTCTACGCCGCATCGGAACATGTCTAACATTTATGATAGTCATAACAATACCATCAAACATTCTAAACTTCACACTCCCAATGCCTACAACATGACAAGATGTATCATTCTCCATATGAACTCCTTCGGCATTAATCTTCTTGTAACTGACAAAACAGCTCCTATCTAGCGTCATATGACAAGAGGCTTCAAAATCAATCACCCACCTTGATTCTCTAAAGGTGAACTACTGACTGAAAATAATAATGTATCATTATCGCTTCTATCTGCATCCGATCTAACTGCCGCCGAAACTCCTTCTTCTCTCTCTTCTTTCTATGAGCTGGACAATCCCGTATGAAATGCCTCTTCTTCTTACAATAATAGCAAACACCCCTTCTAGGACCCATAAAGTGGGACCTATGCATATCTCTTCTATCTCGAAGGTGCTTCTGGCTTTTATCTCTTCCTCTAAATGAATGAAGTTGTTGCCGAAAAACAACTTCATTAGTCTTCACCTTCCATGTCATAAAAACTGCTTTTCTAACAAATTTGGCGACACTATAATTTTTCATTCCACTACTAAAAGAATTTGTCATTGATAACTAATCGATAATAAGACAACTAGTGCTGATACCAATATGTTGTGCGAAATTTTAATTAGTTTGCACTAACTCCAAAACTGCAGCGGAATACTAAGACGTGGAAGCAACCAAAAAGGATCTAGCTTGTCGAGTAATTATCAACCGCCAATTCACTGAACAATAATCAAGAAACAAAGAAAGAACAAAAGAGTAGGACATAGAATTTAACGTGGTTCGGCTAGATTGCCTACTCGACAGACTCGACAACTATTCTTTATTCTACTGAAGAAAGATAGTACAAAAGAAAGATTATAAAATTATAGGTAGTAAAGTGGAGAGACTAACCTATAATTACAAATTGAATAATCAATTTCTCCAAAGACTTGTTTGCATTCAAAACCCCTAATTGAATTTGGCTACAGAAATTAGGATTTACTGGAGAAGAGGATAATAGTGGATGCTCACACACACACATACTAATATGAAGATGAGCTTCCTTCATTTAAATAGACTTAATCCAGTTATCTTGAAATCTTTTCAATCTTTGTTTCTATAATTTTCCTTGCTTGAATCAATCTCCATCGGCAATCTTTCTTTCTTCATATAATAAATTCTTTGACTAATTAATTGGTTTCCTTTCTCCAAAAGCAATCACACACAAGTTTTTTCTTTTTCTTTCCACATATAACCTAATTGATTGATAAGATCAATTAGTAAATTCTTTTCTTCTTTGGTAGATATTTAAATCATCCAAATTTAACAGGATGTCTTCTGTATCAGTTTCTAAAAAAAAAACCAATAACATGATCAATATATACATATGTAGATAGTGAGATTCACATCTATCATGTATATATTTGATATTTATATGTATATATTATTGTCTTAATTTTAAATTATTCAACGGGAAAAAATATATTTCTAAAACATGCCTTAATGATATAAAGTAGAAATATATAAATGTTTATACACACACGCACGCATACACACACACATATATAACGATTAATCCAAAACTTTCCGATTGATTCAAAAGCTTACATCATACTATGTTAAAATTTTCTGATATATTTGCAAGCATGTGTATACTTTAAATTGATTGACAAAATACATATATACATAGATATAAAGTTTCAACCGAAAATGAAGTTTCTTTTTTTATCGAAAAGTCAAAATTAATGATAAAACGGGTTGTTATATTACGCGGACGGTGTAGTTGATAGTGTATTTTGCTTCATTCTAGTAGAACCGTGAAACGTCTTAAATAAAGTAATATTGTCCGCTACTCAACCAAATAATTCGAAGTGTGATTTTATGATCTAACTGTTTGTTTGTTTGTTTGTGGCTGTTTTTAAAACGGCAAATTACCAACTTTGCATATGTATGATGTTCTCTAGTGATAATCATGAATCTTTGACAGCATAGTATATATGTATCGTTCTGCTCCACCGACTCGACTCTTAAGGAAAAAAATAAAAATAAAGAAGGGACAATTCTGCCTAATGACTAGCATGCTTGATTAGTCTGATAATAATGATTTGGGGAATCTTTAACTACTCAATTTTCAATTATAATCATCTTATCTTGCCGTGTACTTTCACCTGCACAACAGTATAATTCTCTTCTATATTATGCATATAACACATCAATCTAAAAGACCAAAGCAGAGGAAAATACAAATGATACCACTATAATTGTACATTGAAATTGGCTTGTATATTTATGATATACCACAAGCACATGTGTTAAGATGGGAACAGTTTACCTTTCCATACAAACAAACAATGCCTTAACGTACCTTAACATATAAGCAAGAATTTGCATAAATTGTAATTTTAGTTGAAGTCATCTCCAACAGCTACAAAGATTACAAATTCAACATTTTTAATATTAAACTTACATTGATAAATTTAAACTAAAGGTCTGTTTAACAAGCTTACAGCATTATACTTATATTAAACTAACATCTAATTCTGTTTGTTTTAGACCTTTAGTGGTTGAACCATACCTAGGTGCATGTTTAGCAGATAGCTATAGTATGATTGCTTATTTAGTTGACGTCAAACTAGACTACATTCTACTTCCATGAATTCTTCCTTACATTACAAATTGTACTGTTAGAAGATGAATTTAAACTTATACTGCAAATTTGCAAGTTATGCGCTTACATTTTAAGGTACTCATATATTTAAGTTTTTTATTAAGTCCCCTAATCCTATATTATGTGGCACACATAATTGTTATAGAAACAGGACAAAAATCGTGTTTAAAAAGTAAGATTATAGTCTTTTATCTTACAGTATACAGCTTATGTAAGATTCAACCATTTAGGGGATTTAAAACATTTATATGACAAATGCCATTTAAAAATTGTACAGGCTCCTACAAGACCACGCTATTCACATTGATAGGCAGCAAATCCCAGTCTAAGGAGACAAACAGTCAAACTGCTTATGACCTCTTGCTAAAACATCCCCTAACAATCCTATATTTTTCTTTGCACCAAACCGTTTATTTGAAACTTCTAGGCAGCACTGTTTCACAAAATTTTTAAAGTGTGAAATAAAGCAATCAAAACTGTGCAACATACACTGACAACAACCATGAAACTAAGATAGAAATATTTCTTAATATGTTTTCCACAAGTAAAAGTGAACAAAACATCACCAAGTTATATTCTGCATACCACAAATTTTTTTTTAACTCTCACTCACCAAAATTTGGAAAATATGACAAAATGGAATTCATCCGCACCACAATACATCAGAATATTGGCTATTTTCCTCCATTTTTTATTTTTGCCAAGCTTAATCTCTTTTCTCACTTCCTTTTCCTAAGATTTCACTGAAGCTTCATCCTTTTAGCAGCGGGCGAGTTACTGCAAGAATGTGGCTGTGATCCTTGTGTTGAAATATCATCACTTCCATCACTTAAGCTTCTGATATCCAAAACTCCATTTGGACTTTGTGGGACTGAAGATGGAAGCGAAAATTTTGAGTCTTTGAAAGCATTCATTTTCTTCAGTGCTACCACCTCTTTGATAGTGTTATAACACCTCGATGTTCGCTCCTAAAAGTAATGTCATGGTATATGACAAGGTTTTTAAAATTGAATTCAAATCGTAAATCGTAGAGTTCATAATTTAAATTGCAACTCGATTTTAATCGTAAACTGTATATTCAAATGATTTATAATTTATCATGTATATATACTTGTTTGCTAATCATTTGCTCTGCGTAGATTATTAAATGACATTTGAAACATTAAAACACCGTTTCTTTTTTCCATAGCAATAATTTATATATGCTTTGGTTTCTACAGTTAGACCTGAAACTTTTTTTTTCCTTCCTTTTTCCACTTCATTTTTCATAAGACAATTTAATCCGAATTGTAGATTCAAGTAAATATCATGATACTTTTTATTTCAACATGGATTGAATGGTTTTTCTGAATCATGGTTCTGATTTAAGGTTTGAATCTGAATTTGGTTATCGAGTTGTAATAGAATAGATTTGAATGGAATTCAAATTGAAAGACTTTAAGGTTTTTTTTTTGAAAAAGAATACTTATAATAAAAGGAGGTAAGATAAGATGTGCATGAATTTACCTTATCAAGGAGGATGCACCCAGTTAAATGCCCATCAATGTCTACAGCATGGATTTCTTCTAAGCAAAGCAGTGCAAGTGCTGCAGCAATCTCTGAAGGCTTATATTCTAATAGTGAAATCTCTGCATATAAAAATCAGATTAATAATGAAAATAAGGTACACTGAATATTGGCAGCAACATTTCGCAAAAGTTGGAAATTTTAGCAATATCACACCGACTTCGTTTGAAACAAAATTTAAATTGTTGGCATTCTTTTCCTTCTGGGGTATTTTTATTAAGGAACAGGGTTTTCAAAACATAATTTAAATCCTATACTTCAAATTTTAAATCGAAACACGATTAAATGTAAATCTCAAAATCAAAAGCTCCATATTTAAAGTTTGTACACACTTAGAAATTGATTTTGATGTTTGAACTTTCACATTTAAAATCTAACACTCGATTTGTTCTCCTGTTCCATTTTTATTTTGTTTAGAAGAACATTAGAAATAAGTATATTAAATATTCAATATGGATTGAAGGATTTCTCTAAATTGCGGTTTTAACTAAGTTTGAGTCGAATCGTAAGTCGAATCGTAAAGTGAGATATCCGATCTAAAACAGTCAAACGGGATTTAAATAGTACGATTTTAAGATTTTTGATAATAATGTTAAGGAATGACTCTTGAGTCATTATTCTCAATATAGCAATAAGTAAAGTCCCTAATTGATAAAATATGCATTTAAGGTCCCCAAAAATTTCCTTTTCACTATTTTTTTCTCTACATTCTGTTTTTGTAAGCCAAAATTTATACAGCCTTTTCTTTACATTGCACTTGTTTTTTTCTGTACATTACAGTCGATCATAAAAATACAAAAAAGACCATTATTCAAAAAAATATGGATCTAATTTACAAACTCATTATTACAAAGATTTTTCTTACACTTACTTTGGGAGTATGGACCTAATATTCACAGCTCCATTT
Organism: Allium fistulosum; assembly: GCA_030737815.1. Lineage (NCBI taxonomy): Eukaryota > Viridiplantae > Streptophyta > Magnoliopsida > Asparagales > Amaryllidaceae > Allium > Allium fistulosum. Next base: position 1,471,289,547 of record CM060902.1, read on the forward strand.
TGTATTTACTAAATTGGGACACGTTTCTAAAAAATAAGAGGACAAAATGGTACATAAACTTTCATGCCATAAACAAAAAAGAGAAAAGGGCAGTTTTCAAGTATATGAATGTCGTATTCTGAGACCCTACTATCGGAAAATCGGTTTTAAATTAAAGGAGGTTCTTTCATAAAGAGAACTTGCAAAGGTCGTGTGAGACTATCACTCTACATACATAAGTTCATTTTTCTTAGAGGATGTTGAATTTTGAAGTCCTCTATTCTTATTTGGTGTATAAATGAGAGAAATGAAGAATGCACACACACATATACATACATTCTTCCTACACATGCAATATTCAAAACTCTATAGAAGGGATAAAAGTTGAAAAAGACCTCGAATTGAGATCAAGCCAAGCTCCAGGGCACTGGAAATCAATGTCATCATCTCCAATTTTCTATGGTTGAACTTGTGAATGAAATAGTCCAAAAAGGATAAGGAAGTAAGTGCTTGCATTCTCCAGTTGAGAGTTGCAAGGACTAAAATTTCCATTCTTTGTATGGTTTTAGTTTCGAAGACGTATTTAGCTTCGCCTACCTATTGCATCAAATGAAAATAAATACTATAGAAGTATATAACCACAGAAAATTAGTATTAGGGTTCTATCTATACCTGTAAGTCAATGAATAGAGGCACTTCAGTCTCCTCCATTTTAGCAGCAAGAGATAAACAAGTTACGGATAGTAATTGTGTCATCCATGCCTTGCCTTTCTAGAAATACATGAAGGAATAAATATAAAATGTTTGATAGTCATCATAGTAATTTAATATGATTTGAAGTCAAATTTCAAAATACATACCGGGAGTTCATAGAGTGAAAGAAACCTATCCAAGTAGTTGATAGATAAAAAGAGAGTTATGGGTCCGAAATTGAATTGAGCATGAACCTGTTCAGTTCAATATCTAATAAGAGAAACATTTGAAGAAAATGGAGTGCCGGTTACTATCTAGTGGCTATATCAATAGAAAATGATTATAAAAATCAACTGTAACTACTTGTGACAAACATGGCAACAAGGAGTATAGTATGTTTCTACTTCCATTGATGAAAAATTAAACATAGATACTGAATGTAGCTAATTAGGACAAAACTAAACAACAGTAAACAAAGTATGTGACTATGTTCTATCTTAATCAGGTGTAATGCAGACTTATTGATTTTAAGTAATTACAAAAAATTAGGCAGCACTAATATAAGTATTTGATGTGTCTAGATCCATCGATAGAAACATGAAAATACGCATTGAGTGAACCAATCACATATTTATACTGAGATAGTCAAATGTTCAAACCTATCTTAAAAGTATTCTATTTATACAAATTGATACATTGTTGTTCCATTTATAGTTGAACAATATATGTAACATATGTAGTTGCTTCATTGCTTGGGTATAAGCACAATATTAACGTGTAGAAGCTAATCTAAGGAGATGTGAGCATCAAGCGATTTGAAATAATTATATTGTCAAACATTATACTGTAGAATTAACCAATAAATATCATAACCTTCTTGCATTAGATGTTTGTAGTGGATAGACTGGTGCAGAAGCACACCAAGAACAATTTAACCAACATAAAATTAGCTATAACATGTGCTGAATTTTGTAAGTTTTAGTTTTAAAGAACAAAGTGCACCAAGTCATATAAACTCATTGAACAATTTGAACTGCAACTAGTTTAAACATCAATGGAGTTCGCAATTATTAGGAGTAGCATGCTACTTATTAACCTAATGGAATCAACACAATCAAGATAGAAACATAGGTTGCTACATCTGATCTAACAAACTGATGTAGAAATGAGTAAATGACACAATAGCTCTCAAGTAATAAATAGCAAACTCCTAATCAAAATGCTTAAGGAAAAAAATAATCAACCTTGCTAATCCAATCAATAGCATCGTTTCGAACAGAAATATCCAACTCTCCATTCATCAGTCTCTTCAAATAATCAACTTTAGGAAGAAAATCGCTTTCCTTCTCAATCATCAAGCTCAAGCTTTCATCTGATTGTACAGGAAAGTCCATCAACAAGTTTCCATAAAAATCACATCTTTTTCCACAAATCGCCCCTATTTCCATCTCTTTAGCGAAATCGACATCCTCATTTTGGTTATCGACATCATCTAAGTCTAGAAGACTATTGTTGTCCTCCGCGCATAAAAGGATAGACGAAGCATAGTCAAATCTTACGCCCATTTCTGTATAGATGATAAAAATGTGATCTTAGGTCGCTGATCATATACGATAAAATCGCTAAATGAAAGGAGTTTTCATTATTTTTTATCCGGAGATGGAGATTGAAAGAGGTAGAAAGAGAAAGGAGGCTGAACAGTTTTTCATGGAGAGAGTATATAGGGTAGTGAAACTTGAAAGACGATAAAAAATATTAAATAACCCAGTTACAACAATTTTTTTAATGAAATTTAGTTCTTTCTTTTTTATTTTAATGGAGAAAATGATAGTTAAATACTTTGGTAGGAAATATGTTACTTGCAGCGTTGAAACATGAATTAGCAGAAGTGCATGGTGGCAGATTTTTCATTTACACCCATGTTCTTTTTAAATATATTTTTGACCCCTATGGTTGGGTTTTCGGCAAAAGCAACGTTTTAGTTTGCTTTACACAAATATGTAGTAATCCATAATTTGATATACTTTTAAATTTACGTCTTGCATCCATTAGTTCCTGTCTAATGTAATTGATGTTGAGAATATTTCAATTCGAAAAGATTAATGTAATGAAACCGATAAGTGTTATGCTATTTAAATGATGATTGTTCAAGAAAATAGGTAGAAGGAAGAAGTTGCAAAAAACTTTAGTCCAAAGACAGCAAGTTTGTTTTTTAATTTGAATAACACTTTTTAGGGTGAACATAAAATAATAGTTTCAACTATCATTCTTTGATTTACACCAAAAAAATGTCCTTCAGCCTAAAAGCAAACTTTTTGTTTCTGAAATTAAATTTTTCTCGAGTTTTTTTCCTGACCCTAAAAACTCCTTAAATGTTTAAGTGATAAGTGCTATTAAATTTGACTGTAACTCATCAAGAAACATGTTTAATGTGTTTTAAAAGTTGAACTTGCTAATTTACATAGAAAACAACTTAATAGTTCGAGAAAACAATACAGTTTTGGAAGGTAAATTGTATTGAAAATTAACCTAAATATCTTAAAAAGGAAGAAAAAAAACAAGAAATTAATAAGTAAATAACATATCATCTGATGCAACGGTTTCTAAGTTAATTGTTTTTTAAATCCTTTTGAAACACTTAAAAGTTTAAAACAATGGTGATCGGTGATAGTATTTAAAAGCACGACATGCTTTTACATTTTGAGCCAGTTCACCCTTTAATCCACTTTTTACTTTTACATTTAAACTTTTCATCCTTTTCAACTTGCAATTGAATGATATGATATAGATGTCTCATTGAACCAGATACCGAGAACTTTAAACAAGTCATTGGGCACATGTAACTCTAGTAAAGAAGTATTCATTTGAATTTGATTAAAAGTTGCTTCTTAGCATGATCTGACAAGTTCATTTATAAACTTGTGTAAGTTCACGCTAATGGAATCAAGACCTCTGCGTCCCATTTTCATATCCCGTGTATACAACTAACTATTAACTATAAATTAATTAACATTTTAATTAATTCAAATCAACATACATAAAAGTCAAGAGGTTTAGAGGCTAGGTGCGTTTGGGACTTCTTTGGATTAAAAGGCATGTGATTGCTTTGGATTAGAATTGGATGTTGGTTGGATTACAAGATGACAGCATTCACGGATAAAATTTTGGTTGAACTTGATAAAAATATATGATATAAAATAAAGATTATTGTGTGTTTTATGTAAATGGTATGTATTGATATTAATTTTATTTTGTAATAATTCATAAAGAATAATTAACAACAAACTTAATATTAAATTTCTGGTAGTGCATATTTAATATTTAATAGCTAATTATTAGTGTTTAATGGTTAGTTTAGTAATTAATGTTGAATAGTAAGTAATTAACAAGATATGAAAATTCTATTAATGCCACGATTCGTTGATACATGAAAAAAAGGATAATGCACAAAATTGTTGAAAAAAAACGCATCAACTCCCATTGTAACACCTCGTAAATCAATAATAATTAATAAAGTAATTAATTATAAGAATAAAAAAATGAAATAATAAAAAAGAGTGAATATTCATGGGACGCTTGGTTACTCATTACGATTGAGTGATTCAAGTGATACTAAGAAACAAAAGTATACGAGTTACAGTTGATCGGTTAATTAAGAGTGCCAATTTCATTCTAGTAAAGCACAGGAGAACAGATACTAGGTTGGCTGAATTATATGTCAAGGCTATAGTAAGACTTTACGGAATTCCGAGCACCATAGTGGATGACCGAGATCCATTGTTTATTAGAGAGTTGTGGCGAAGCCTATGGAGCGCTTTGGGATCAAGGTGTGTACGAGTATTGCTTACCATCCGTAGATAGATGGCTAGATCGAGATGGTCAACCAAGTGTTGGAAGATTTGCTAAGAGCTTGTGTGCTAGACTTATGTGGATCTTGAGAAGATCACATACACTTAGTGGAATTTTCATACAACGTACAATAGTTACCAGTCCAGTGCTAGAATGACACCTTTTGAAGCATTGTATAAAGGACCTTGTAAGTCACCGCTAAGTTACTCTGAGACGGGAGACAGACTCGTGTTAGGTCTAAATCTTGTAAGAGAAGCTTCGAAGAAAGTCGAATTGATTCAGCAAAGGATGAAAGACGAACGATGTAGACAAAAGAGTTATGTCGATGGGAGGCGGAATGTAACAACCTGCATATTTAATTATAATATATTTAAATAGTTATTTAAATATTAAGTCATTATTGAACTGGAAGTCTAAATGTGACTTTTCTCATACAGTCGAATTAGGACCTGAGACCACTTCCGTTGAATCCGGATTGATGTTGCAAATCAAAATGAGTATAAACATCGATATATTTCGACCGATGGATTTTTAGCTGGTAGCCTGCGTTCGATTCGTAAATTGATCCAAAAACTAACTTTTATATACGATGGAATTAGGTCTCGAAATCTTTTCCATTGAGTCCGGAATGGCATCCGGAATTTGAATGAGTATAAGATTCGATATGTTTGAAGTCGATGATTTTGGGGATGAATAGTGCAGGATGGAGAGATTTGGGGCTTAACCCATTGGTTGCCTATAAGTGGCTAACTCCCTTCATTTTCTCACACTCACTTCTCATTATGTTAGTTTCCTCTCCACTTTCTCTAATGCCCTCTTAATCACCCCTTAATCACCTCCTTAATCCCCAATCACTAAACCCATTAAATAAATTTTCTAAAATCAAATAAAAATCACTAATTCCTCTCTTCCAGTTCTCTACAAAACGCGCGAAAGACTTGGCTTGGATCAGAGTATGGTGATTTCGAAATTTAAAGTAAGCAAGAATTAGGTATTTGGTGATTAGAGCTTGGCTTGGGTTTAATTAAGGTGGGTGGGATGATTCTCCTTACTAATTTATGTGTTATACTACATTTAATTATTGTTGATTATAGAATTATATGAAGTGATTTGGAGATTGTTTGATTTGATTTGGCTTTATATTTGTGTTATAAACAATGTTTTCCTTAGCTAATTAATTATTTAAGACCCTAATTACTATGTTTGAAAGTAGTTAGTAAGCCTTAGAATTGATTTGGGCTAATTGGGTGATTAGTTGTGATGTTACTGTTTGATTTGGGGTTAATTAAGTAGTGTAACAGTGTGCACGTCGTTTGAAAATATCAAATAACCTATTTGAATTGATTTGAAAAATGTTAGTAAGCTAATTTAAGTGATTTGTGAACTCTAAAATTATTATTATAGTGATTAGAGAGCCTATAAGCTTTAATTAATGTTTATAAAATGGTTTTATGATTTTATAAATGAAGTACATATTTTATAAAATGGATATGAGATTTTATAAAATATTAAAAAGGTGAATACTTAATTTTAATGAAGTGATTAAGTATAATGTGATTATAAGCTAGTATGATACTTTATAAAATGTTTATGATTTTATAAAAGGATACAAAGAGATGCTTCACTCTTATTAGAATAATTACTAAAATAAGTAGTGTTTGGTTAAGTAATAGTTGAATTACCTACTAGATATACGTGTGTGTATATGTGCTTGAGTGGGTATACGTATACGTATACGTGTATTCGGAGTTAAGCAACGATTGAAATAACTCTAGTGTTGTAGCTAGAGTTGTTATGAGTTTTGTGTTTGTAAGAGGTGAATATTCATGTAATAGATTGTACATGCACATGGGAATGTCTGCATGTGTATATGGTCATGTTAAGAGCGATCTCATGTAGCCCTAGTGACCACGGGGTGGGAAGGTATCGGGTCGAGTAATCGTCCCGGTGAAGCTCGAATGTATTTGTGTTGTGATATGTGTGGTTAAGTATATGTGTGTACTTAGGCATACACAAATGAGTGCATCAACACACATATGGGTTACGCACAAGGCTAGATATGTCGTTTTGGCTTGTTAGAGGAAGTCGGATCGCTAAAATAGCCAGTAGAACTCTACTCATGCAATGAGTAGATTTTGGTATCGGAACAAGTTTTCGATTACTTATGCAATTCACTTCCAAAATGTTAACAAATGAACCCCGGTAGATGTCTGATGGGATGGAGGCATGTCTGGTAGCAAGGCGGCTCGTCGGGTGAAGTGTTAGAAGAAACGACGCGCAAATAGGCATCCGTTCGGGGAATCTACTCCATGCCCAGACTCACTGCCAAAAAACTGTCAATTCAGTAAACTGACCTGATCCATTCAGTCGACTAGTCGAGAGGAAATAGTCCATCTCGGCCCTGGTTCAGTGGACTGGATGGCCCTTTAGTCGGTTGACCTGCTATGTGTTGTGCAAACTTCAAACCACGATAACTTTCGCACAAGAAGTCGGATTTAGGTGAGGTTTGGACCATTGTTTACCATTTTTAAGGTCTACAATCAGTGAAATTTTGATGGGTTTTAGAGTAATCTGATTTTGGGGTCCAAGTGGGACCCACTTCGACATGTATTCCAAATTCGTAGATTTTGGGGTAGACTGAAAGGATATATCTGAGTAGTACTATGACATTGAGGTCATGCATTCCATTTGGAATGCGATTTGGGTTAGTATGAGGTTTTGTTAGAGTTGTCCGGTGGGTTTTTAGGCCGTGGCGATTGGAGCCGTGCGTGGCGTTTGGAGTCGTGCGTGGCGATTCCATAAGTCATATACGAAGTGAGTCCATAGTCTTAAAGTTTCGACCTTAAAGTAATATACGATTTGTTTGGTGTTGACTTGTTATGACACACCAATGGTATGGACTTATGTGACCTAGCCAAGGTTATGGACCTATGTGATCTACCCAGGTATCGACCTTGTTGTGGTGTACCTAGAGTGTTGTTGATAGCCATGAGCTTTATCTTGTCGTGATCGCTTGGACGTTTTTGGGTCCTACGTTTGTAGTCTTACGAACGTTTGGTTTTAGTGGTAGTGACCATACGCGTTGCAGCGTACCCATTTAGTCTTAGCAGTAGTGATTATATGTGTTGGGGCATACTTGTTGGGCCTTAGCAGTAGTGACCATACGTGTTGTGGCGTACTTATTCGGTCTAAGCAGTAGTGACCGTACACATGAGGCTTATCGTATTGATCTTATCAGTAGTAATCATTATTTTGGGATCATGGTTTATTTGTACTATATTATTAGTAGTTTTGTGGTAGTGTAGTGCAATAGAAGATATTGTGCTAACTTGTTGTTATAGGAGAAGAGAAGGTTTTGGTACGATCCTCTACTTTTGAGATGGATTGTAACAACCTGCCTTTTCGATCATCGGAAGTCGAGATCGAATACATCTACAGTATTCAAAGGCCAAACATTCAATCGTCGGAAAGGCAGATTGCTAGGGTAAAATAAAAAGAAAACAATAGAGAATAAGGAAATTAGAACTCACAGCAGAATCAACAACATATAATATAACAAAGACGGTAAAACTATCAGTCCAAGATATAGAGCACATCAGAGTTAAAAATAAACCCTATCAGTTGGACAGTTAAAAAATCCTAGCCTTACAATTGCTGATATGTATACTGTATAGTATAGCAGAAGATAAAACACTACGATAGGTGATCATCCAGCTCTTCTCCAATTACTTCATATCACCAAAGCCAACCTGGGAAAAACTTGATATGACCCGAGCATTATAATAAAATAACACCTAGGCCAGTCTGGAAAACTAGCGTGAGTAAACTCAAGTAATATGATGAATATATAAAAATTGTGTGAGACCACGCCGCTAACACAGAATGAGTTTTTACCTCATAAGCATAACATCCATAAAGGAAGAAATGGAATCAAAACAACAATCCAATCAAGAAACAATGGAAATAAACAACAGAAACAATACAAAATAAAGGGGTCGGTACTAGTAAGAACAAATCCCATACTAAATGAATGGGCAAAAATAATATCAAATTCAAAACTTAAAATAATGGTCACAGATAATTGAACATAAAGAAGAGCACAAGACAATTCTTCATGCAATTAAGGAAACAATTCAAAGATTTGAATTAATGACAAGGGAAAAAAAGAAGTATTTTCCAACAATGATTAGGAGGGTGCACCCCCCTTACCGAAAGTATACCTCTAGTTACTTGAGAACTCCGTGTTGATTCATGAGTTTTGATTCATGACACAAGCTTCAGAGATCATACGACGAGAATGCTATATGAAAGCGACAAAAAGAGAATAAATGCATACCGTGCACTACAAAGAAGATAATCTTACAATTCAGAGATTAGTATGGATATTTTATTTTATTTGAGTCTTAGAACAATGTTAAAATCATTCCTCAAATAATCACAAATGCACACAAAACATTTTATATCAAAAAAATATGTTCACTGTGCATATAACACCAGGTCGGCCGACCGACCAGGATCCTCGGTCGACCGACCCTGTATCATATGCACAGTGACTTTCTGTTTTGTATACGTTTTTCAACTCAGCTGACCGGCCAGTTTTTGACCGACCAGAGAAAAACGGCTAGTTTTCTGAAGAGACGCGATCTTTTCATGAAGAGTAATGTCCTCTATTTCAAGAGGTATGGACACTACTGTTGACTAAAACTATTCATGAAAGATTACAACTCTTCAACAACTATATAAACATATTCAATTCACTTCTACAATCACCGATTCTTATTTATATTTCTGAAATCTAATCTCTTCTCATTTCTGAAAATAAAAGCATTCACTCTTATTCAATATCACTAGAATCCTTGAATTTATTCGTATACTTCGATTCTACGTGATTATCTTCCTTCTAAATCTTCACACACATACATATTCTTGAGGATTTGATTATAGGAAAGTTGTACTATCAAAAGACAATCAGTGTTATTTAGAACACATTCGTCAACAAACATTTTGTATTAAGTTGAAGTCCTCTTCGGTTGTTGAGGCGGAAAAATTCCTGTTCGGCTGCTCAGGTGTCGTATACCTATTCCTCCGGGTTAAGTGAGGGGTTTAGTTTAAATCCAGAGGGTATTCTGGGACTGGACGTAGAACGGGAAGTTCGAACCAGTATAAAAATTCCTGGTGTGCTTACTCTAATTTTACTATACTGCTTTTATATTCCGCACTATTTACCTTATACACACTTTCATTTGGTATCAGAGCAAGGTCATCTTATAACCATCACAAAGTTATTTGATATTTACTTATTTTTAGTAATATGGCAACCACACAAATTAACGATGTTAACACTCACACTAATTCTAGTTTCACAGAAGGTCAATCGACTTCACGACCTCCACTTTTCAATGGTATAAATTATAATTATTGGTCAACTAGAATGATAATCTATATGCAATCAAGTGGGTTTGATATCTGAAATATTATACAAAGGGAATACACAATTCCTACTGGAGAATACTCGACTTGGAGTAACACACAAAAACTAGATGCTACATCAAATGCTAAGGCTATGAATATTTTATTTTGTGCATTAGATAGAAATGAATTCAATAGAGTTAGTATGTGTACTTCCGGCTATGAAATTTGGAGAACTCTTAAAGTTTCACATGAAGGAACGAACAAAGTTAAATTGAGCAAAATTTCTATGCTGAAACATCAATTTGAAAACTTTAAAATGAGGCCAAATGAATCTATAAATGACATGTACTCTAGATTTCAGGATATTTATCATGCTCTATTGTCTCTAGAACAAAAGTTTACTGATTTTGATGTTGTTACAAAAATCTTGAATTCTTTAACGGACGAATGGGAACGAAAAGTCCTAGCTATTGAAGAAGCAACTGATTTGTCAACATTAAAACCAGAAGAATTGATAGGTAATTTAATGTCCTACGAAGTAAATTTGCAGGCAAAACGAAATGGAGCACAAGAAAAGAAAAATGTAGCATTCCAAGCAGAAAAAGATGATTCCGACTCAGACAATGAAGATATGGCAATGATCGCTAAAAATTTCAAAAAGTTTTTGAAATTCAACAGAAACAAATTCAAGGGAAACAAAAATAATTCCAACAACAATTCTAATAGCAGCAAACCATCATCTTCAACAATGGAATGTTATGAATGTCACAAGAAAGGACACATGAAGAAAGATTGTCCAGATCGTAAAAAGAACAATTTCAAGAAGGACAAAAACAAACGAAAAGCTTTTTCAGTCACTTGGGACGACACTGACTCGTCATCCTCATCAGAGAGTGAAAGTGATAATGATGCAGCCCAGAAAGTTGAAGACATAGGTCGTGTGCGACCTATGATGCTGGTAAGTCGGGTACGACTTAAGAAGGAAGCCACCGAGTCAAGATTTGGTAAGAAATGGTGGAAAAGTGAAGTTCTAGGTCGCAACCGACCTAACAAAAGCTTTAAGTCGTCCCAACGACTTAGTGAAGATCGGCAACGACTTAGTGGGAGGGTGCGAGTTAACGAGAGGCTGGAACGACTTACCGGGTTAACATGTATACGACCTACCGAGTTACGAAATAAGAAAACAGAGCAAATTGGTGAAGTATTAGGTCGTGGACGACCTATTGAAGCAGGAGTTAAGTCGCAAGGCTTAGGTCGCAAGGACTTAGGTCGCGAAGGCTTAGGTCGCATAAAGCTTAAGTCGCAAAGGTCTGATGCCGCTTTTATCTTAAGTCGCGAAGCCCTGGATACCGTTGATGTGTCTGCCGAGTTAATCTCTGCCTTTGATTCCAGATGCCGCTTTGTGTTAGGTCGCAAACGAAAGGATGCCGTTCATTCTTAGGTCGTAAAGCTCTGGATACCATTGATTTCCTTAAGTCGTTGAGTTGGGATACCGCAAAGTTCTTAAGTCGCAAAGCTCTGGAGGCCATTGATTCTTATGCCGCGTGGATCTCTGCCGTTGATGGTTAAGTCGTCAAGTCATTGTGTTGTACGTTCTTATGATTGAATTGTTAGGTCGCTGCCGACTTAAGTTGTGTCACTGTGTTGTAAATAGTATGCGACTTATGTTAAGTCGGAGATGTGATAAGTCGGTTGCCGACTTATGACTTGTACTTTTTCTGTGTTGGTGTGTTGTAGCCTATAAATAGGCAAGTGAAGTCATTTGTAAAGGTTGTTGATTTTTGAATAAAATTCTCTTTTGATTGCTTTGTGCTTTCATTCCAAATTGGTAGTTGAGTGTAATCTCCTATCTCCTCTTTCGGATAATCGAGTGCGCTCGATTCAACGATTGTAGAAGCCGATTCGCGGAATCAAGTGCGCTTGATCAACGCTTGAAGAATTGAAGATCTTTGAACCCGGTATCGTGCGCGATCAACGAGTTCGAGATAGCTAGAGTTCGGTATCTTCGGATCAACGAATTCGGGCAATTCAGCATTCATCAATCCATCGACTGCTACTTTCACCGATCTACATTGTTTTGAATTATCCGCTGCGTCAGTTTTTGGTATCAGAGCCTGTTCTAGCCAATCATAGCTAGATCGAGACTTGGAGCCTAATCATTTGAAGAGATTTGAAGTTTGAAGAGAAGACGAGTGCTTGAAGTGTTAAACCGTGGCCGAGAGGAAGAAGAATCATCATTATCAAAGATTGAAGTTCGGATTTGCATTGGAGGCCGAAACTTTGTCCATCGTGTTCATCGCGATTTGCTACAAAGTGGAAGTTTTCGATCCGTTTCCTTTTGGATCAAAATCCGGAAAGTGTTTGAATTTGAAGTGTTGAAGAATTTGTGAAGTTTTCAAGTATGCCGCCAAGAAGAGCTAATCGCCACCAAAACGTGGAAGCATTGTATCGAAGAGAAGAAGCTGATGAGATGGAGCAAAGAATCAATGAGAATTTTAGTGAGAAGCTTAATGAAGGAATTGGCCGGTTAGAGAGGCTTATGACGGAGATGAATCAAAATCGGAGAAGGGTTTCACCAGAATCTAATCATGGAGGTAGTAGAGTCTCGCCACATTCCAATCGAGATCGAAGTATTGAAAATGATCAAGGGCATCGGAGAAACGTGAATGATCGTGAACGGAGGAATGTCGATAGAAGAGAGGAAGGTGGTAGGCGTAATGGTAGTAGAGATGTTGGTGGTCAGAACCGACATCGTTATGCATCTGATTTTGAAGAGGAGTATGATGGTGGTAGTGTTCAAGGAAGAGGTCAAGGAAGAAACTATTCTGAGTATGATCACAAATGGGAGTCGGGGATGAAGACAGAAATTCCTGAATTCAAGGGTGGTATGCAAGCAGAGGAGTTTCTAGATTGGGTGGCTAATGTTGAGGAAATTTTTGATTTCAAAGAAGTTCCAGAACATCGTAGAGTGAAGTTGGTTGCTACAAGGCTGAGGGGTAGAGCTTTGACATGGTGGCAGCAAACCAAGCTTACACGTGAACGAATGGGAAAGTCAAAAGTTGAATCTTGGGAGAAGATGAAGAAATTGATGAAAGCAACGTTCTTACCATACAATTATCAGTCTTTGATGTATCAACGTTTGCAAAACTTGAGATAGGGCACGAAGACAGTTAATGACTATGCTGATGAATTTTACCAACTGATTGCGAGGAATGATATTATGGAAACAGAAGAGCAGCTGACATCTAGATTCATTGGGGGATTGAGAATGCAGATTCAGGATATGGTTAATATGTTCGATCCAAGATCTGTGGCAGAAGCACATCAGAAAGCGTTGGCTTGGGAAAAACAAGGGAGACGAGGAAGTGGTGTGTTTACTAATTCTAACAATCAAGCAAAGGGTGTTGGAGGAAGTTCTAATGTTTCTAAACCTATCAGTAGACCAGTGGTGAAGGAGGCTGAGAAGGCAAGGGTTAACAATGGTTTCAAATGTTACAATTGTCAGGAATTGGGTCATAAAAGCAGTGAATGTCCAAAACCGAAGAAACGAACCATGATTGCAGAAGTTGACGATGAGGATGTTGATGAAGATTGTTCTAATCCAGCTGAGGAGGATGAGCAGGATATTGCGTCAGGAGACGAGGGTTGTAACCTAATGCTGAGGAGATCGTGTTTAACACCGAAGCAGGAAGAAGCTAGTTGGTTGAGGAGTAACATCTTTCAGTCAACATGTACTATTCTGGGGAAGGTGTGTAAGTTTGTGATTGACGCAGGAAGCTGTGATAATATTATTTCAATCGAAGCTGTGACGAAGTTGAAGTTGAAAACCGAGAAACATCCGAATCCATACAAGTTAGCATGGTTGAGAAAAGGAGGAGAAGTGAAAGTGGATAGACGAGTTCGTGTTCCATTCTCTATTGGGAAGAAATACAAAGACGAAATATGGTGTGATGTAGTAGAGATGGATGTTTGCCACTTATTATTGGGAAGACCATGGCAATATGATCGAGCAGTACTACATGACGGTCGGACCAATAGCTACAGTTTTATGTTTAAAGGCACGAAGATTATCTTAGTTCCGAAGAAGAGATCACAAGAAGAAAGTAAGTCAGAAGAAATTGAAGAGCTTAAAACTTTGTTATCATTGAAAGAGTTTGTTAAAGAAGTTGAAGAAGAGCCGGAAGTATTCTTGTTGATTGGGCGTGAGAACAGTGAAGAAGTTGAAATTCCAGAAGAAGTTAAACCAGTTTTGAAAGAATTTGACGATGTATTTCCAGAGGAATTACCAACGGAGTTGCCACCGTTGAGGGATATACAACATCAGATAGATCTTGTTCCAGGTGCTGTGTTGCCACACAGACCACATTATCGAATGAGTCCGAAAGAACATGAAGAGTTGCGGAGGCAGGTAGAGGAATTGCTTGAACATGGGCGTGTGCAGGAGAGTCTGAGTCCTTGTGCTGTACCAGCTTTATTGGTACCCAAGAAGGATGGGACGTGGAGGATGTGCACTGACAGCCGAGCATTGAACAAGATTACTGTGAGATATAGATTTCCGATGCCGAGGTTGGATGACTTGTTAGATCAAATAAGCGGAGCTACTATATTTTCGAAGATTGATTTGAAGAGTGGATATCATCAAATTCGTATCAGACCAGGAGATGAGTGGAAGACTGCTTTTAAAACCAGGGAGGGTCTATACGAGTGGTTGGTCATGCCGTTTGGTTTATCAAATGCACCAAGTACTTTCATGAGGGTGATGAATCAGATTTTTAGACCATTCATTGGGAAATTTGTGGTGGTGTATTTCGATGATATTCTAATTTACAGTGGGAGTCCAGAGGAACATTTGAATCATCTTAGAGAAGTGCTGATGGTACTGAGACAAGAACAATTTTATGCTGCAACGAAGAAATGCGTGTTCATGACGCATAGTGTTTTATTTTTGGGATATGTTGTTTCAGAGAAAGGAATACAGGTTGACCAAAGTAAAGTTGAGGCGATCAGAAATTGGCCGCAACCCAAGACGATAACGGAAGTTCGTAGTTTTCACGGGTTGGCTTCATTCTATCGAAGGTTTATACCACACTTTAGTAGTGTGATGGCGCCTGTTACAGATTGCATGAAAGGTAAACAGTTTGCATGGTCAGAGGAAGCAGGGATTGCTTTTGGAAAAATCAAGGAATTGCTGACGTCTGCACCAATTCTAGTGCTACCTGATTTTCAGTTGGTGTTTGAACTACATACTGATGCATCCAAGGTTGGGATTGGAGGGGTGTTGAGTCAGAAGGGGCGTCCTATTGCATATTTCAGTGAGAAGTTGTCAGGAGCGAAGATGCGATACAGTACATATGATGTGGAGTTTTATGCTGTTGTGCAATCTATCAAACACTGGAGACACTATCTATTTCAGAAGGAGTTTGTTCTTTACACTGATCATGAAGCATTGAAGCATTTGCAAGGGCAAGACAAGATTTCAGCGAGACATGCATCGTGGATTGCATATCTGCAACAGTTTATTTTTGTTGTTAAACACAAGTCAGGGGTGACAAATCGTGTGGCTGATGCTTTGAGTAGGAGGAGTCATTTGTTGACTACGCTGAAAGTTGAAGTGGCGGGGTTTGAAATGTTGCTGGAATTATTTGTTGAAGATCCTTACTTCATGAAGTTTGTTGATAAAGTTAAGGAGGGAAAGACGGATGAGTTTTTGATGGTAGATGGTTTTCTTTTTAAAGGAAGTCGATTGTGCATCCCGGAGGGTAGTCTGAGAATGAAGATTATCAAGGAGTTACACGATGAGGGACATGTTGGGAGAGACCGTACTTTACAGTTGATTTCACAATCCTACTTTTGGCCATCAATGAGGAAAGAAGTGAAGAGGTTTGTTGAGCGTTGTCATATCTGTCAAGTTTCGAAAGGAACTGCGACTAATGCGGGTTTATATATGCCGTTACCAGTACCAACTAAACCATGGGTTGATGTGAGTATGGACTTTGTGTTGGGTTTGCCGAGAACGCAGCGTGGTAATGATTCCATTTATGTGGTGGTTGACAGATTTTCGAAAATGGCACATTTCATTGCTTGTAAGAAGACGGCAGATGCGGTTCATGTTGCTCAATTGTTTTTCAAGGAGATCTATCGACTTCATGGATTGCCAGAATCTATTGTGTCGGATAGAGATACTCGATTTCTGAGTCACTTTTGGTTGAGTTTGTGGAAAATGGTGGGAACAAAGCTGAAGTTTAGTAGTGCTTATCACCCGCAAACGGATGGACAGACTGAGGTGGTTAACAGATCATTGGGAAACTTGTTGAGGTGTCTTGTTCAAGATAATCTGAGGAGTTGGGATGTGAAGTTATGCCAGGCAGAATTTGCTCATAATCATGTTGTGAATCGAAGTACTGGGTTCAGTCCATTCCAGATTGTCTTTTCGAGCTTACCGAAAGGACCGTTGGATTTAACTGCGATACCACATTCAAAGGGGACAATTAAGAAAGCCGCTGATTTTGTTGAAGGGCTGACGGAGTGTCATAAAATCGTTCAAGAACGATTAGAAAAAGCAAATGAGAAGTATAAACAATCTGCAGATTTGAAACGACGAAATGTTGAGTTTAAAGAAGGTGATCTGGTTTATGCAGTATTAACGAAAGATCGTTTTCCAGTAGGCGCTTACAATAAATTGAAAGCACGGAAAATTGGTCCGGTGGAAGTTGTGAAACGAATCAATGAAAATGCTTATAAACTGAAGCTGCCAGATGATGTGTATACATCTGACGTGTTCAATGTTAAGCATCTCGTACCATATCACGGGGATGAACGAGCTGATGAAGATGAATTTACAAATTCGAGGTCGAATTTCTCTCAACCTGGGGAGGATGATGCAGCCCAGAAAGTTGAAGACATAGGTCGTGTGCGACCTATGATGCTGGTAAGTCGGGTACGACTTAAGAAGGAAGCCACCGAGTCAAGATTTGGTAAGAAATGGTGGAAAAGTGAAGTTCTAGGTCGCAACCGACCTAACAAAAGCTTTAAGTCGTCCCAACGACTTAGTGAAGATCGGCAACGACTTAGTGGGAGGGTGCGAGTTAACGAGAGGCTGGAACGACTTACCGGGTTAACATGTATACGACCTACCGAGTTACGAAATAAGAAAACAGAGCAAATTGGTGAAGTATTAGGTCGTGGACGACCTATTGAAGCAGGAGTTAAGTCGCAAGGCTTAGGTCGCAAGGACTTAGGTCGCGAAGGCTTAGGTCGCATAAAGCTTAAGTCGCAAAGGTCTGATGCCGCTTTTATCTTAAGTCGCGAAGCCCTGGATACCGTTGATGTGTCTGCCGAGTTAATCTCTGCCTTTGATTCCAGATGCCGCTTTGTGTTAGGTCGCAAACGAAAGGATGCCGTTCATTCTTAGGTCGTAAAGCTCTGGATACCATTGATTTCCTTAAGTCGTTGAGTTGGGATACCGCAAAGTTCTTAAGTCGCAAAGCTCTGGAGGCCATTGATTCTTATGCCGCGTGGATCTCTGCCGTTGATGGTTAAGTCGTCAAGTCATTGTGTTGTACGTTCTTATGATTGAATTGTTAGGTCGCTGCCGACTTAAGTTGTGTCACTGTGTTGTAAATAGTATGCGACTTATGTTAAGTCGGAGATGTGATAAGTCGGTTGCCGACTTATGACTTGTACTTTTTCTGTGTTGGTGTGTTGTAGCCTATAAATAGGCAAGTGAAGTCATTTGTAAAGGTTGTTGATTTTTGAATAAAATTCTCTTTTGATTGCTTTGTGCTTTCATTCCAAATTGGTAGTTGAGTGTAATCTCCTATCTCCTCTTTCGGATAATCGAGTGCGCTCGATTCAACGATTGTAGAAGCCGATTCGCGGAATCAAGTGCGCTTGATCAACGCTTGAAGAATTGAAGATCTTTGAACCCGGTATCGTGCGCGATCAACGAGTTCGAGATAGCTAGAGTTCGGTATCTTCGGATCAACGAATTCGGGCAATTCAGCATTCATCAATCCATCGACTGCTACTTTCACCGATCTACATTGTTTTGAATTATCCGCTGCGTCAGATAATGAACAAGCAAATGTATGCTTCATGGCTTCGTCAGACGATGTACCACATAAAAAGAGAGGAAAATGGATTTTAGATAGCGGTTGCTCAAAACACATGACTGGAAACAAAGAAATGTTATCAAACATTATATACTCAAATGGAGGAGCAGTCACCTTTGGAGATAACTCAAAAGGGTATATCATCGGCAAAGGCAATGTCAATAGCAATGGTATATCTAATTTACCTCTCATTACTGATGTTTTATTAATTAAAAATTTAAAACATAATTTATTAAGTATTAGTCAACTATGCGACAAAGGTTTTAATATAACTTTTTCAGAAAATAAATGTAACATTTTTGATAAAAATCACAACATTATTTTCGAAGGAAATAGAGATAAAAATATTTATATCCTAAATATGAATGTTAATAATGATTCAAATTTGTGTTTAGTAGCTAAAGAGAATGATTCTTGCCTTTGGCACAAAAGATTTTGTCACATAAATTTTAATACCATCAACAAACTTGCTAAAAATAAATTAGTTAAAGGGTTACCCGATATAAAATTCAAAACTAACATATTTTGTGATGCATGTAAATTAGGAAAATTAACAAAATCTTCTTTTAAATCAAAGAAAGTAATATCTACAGAACAACCACTTGAACTTTTACACATGGATCTTTTTGGTCCAACTCAAGTGCAATCTATTAATCATAATAGATATGTTTTTGTTATTGTAGATGATTTCTCTAGATATACTTGGATTTTCTTTTTGAAAAATAAAAGTGATACTTTTGATAATTTTAAAGTTTTTGTTAAAAGAATTCAAAATATTAAAACTTTGAAAATTAAAAATATAAGAAGTGATCATGGAGGCGAATTTGAAAATGAAGTTTTTGAACAATTTTGTAACAAAAAGGGTATTAACCATAATTTCTCTTTTCCTAGAACACCACAACAAAATGGAGTTGTAGAAAGGAAAAATAGAACGTTACAAGAATGTGCAAGAACTTTACTAAATGGAACAACTTTATCGAAACAATTTTGGGCAGAAGCTGTAGCTACTGCTTGTTACGTACTGAATCGTGTTTCTATTCGACCATTAACTAAAAATACACCATATGAACTTCTAAATGGAAGAAAACCAAATATTTCATATCTAAAAGTTTTTGGTTCCAAATGTTTTATTTTAAATACTAAAGATCAACTAGGCAAATTCGATCCAAAATCCGATGAAGGTATATTTGTTGGATATTCGGAACGAAGTAAGGCCTATCGAATTTATAATAAACGAACTCAAATTATTGAAGAAAGTTTACATGTTTCTTTCAACGAAAATTTTAAAAATATAAATCCGAGTGTTAATATTGATTCTGATGATGAATCTACTCAGAATGAGAATATTAGTACAAATGAAAATCTTTATATTAATGAAACCAATACAAATGTAACTTCCAATTTAATAAAATCTCCACCTAGAATTTTAAAAGATCATCCTGTGCAAAATATAATTGGAGAAGTTAATACGAATGTTAAAACCAAACATCAATTAAATCAAGCTGGTCATGTTGCTTTTCTTTCTAACATAGAACCTAATAATATAAAAGAAGCTTCAACTGATGACTACTGGATACTTGCCATGCAAGAAGAATTAAATCAATTCGAACGAAACGAAGTTTGGGAACTCGTTCCTAGACCTAGTGATCAATCAGTCATCGGTACTAAATGGGTTTTCAAAAATAAAGCAGATGAACTAGGAAATATAACACGGAATAAAGCTAGATTAGTTGCACAAGGATATAATCAAGAAGAAGGTATTGATTACGAAGAGACGTTTGCTCCAGTCGCCCGACTTGAAGCAATACGAATATTATTAGCTTATGCATGTTTTCATAATTTTAAACTATATCAAATGGATGTTAAAAGTGCATTTTTAAATGGATTCATAAAAGAAAATGTTTTTGTTGAACAACCACCTTTGTTTAATCATGAAAAATTTCCGGATCATGTATATAAACTTAAAAAGGCGTTATACGGTTTAAAACAAGCACCACGTGCTTGGTATGATCGTCTTAAAAGTTATTTATTAGAATCTGGTTTTGAAATCGGTAAAGTAGATCAAACACTTTTTATTAAGAAAACTAATAAAGATATTTTAATAATTCAAATATATGTTGACGATATTATTTTCGGCTCGACAAATGAAAAATTATGTCAAGAATTTTCAACCATAATGACAAATGAATTTGAAATGTCTCATATGGGAGAATTGTCATATTTTCTTGGATTACAAATTAAACAAATTGAAAATGGAATTTTTATTAATCAAGAAAAATATTGTTATAATTTAATCAAACGTTTTGGTCTTGAAAATACTGCTGCCAAACCAACTCCTATGAGTACAACGGTTCATCTCGATAGAGATGAAGATGGCAAAAGTGTTGATCAAAAGTTATATCGTAGTATGATAGGTTCTTTACTTTATTTAACAGCGAGTCGCCCCGATATTATGATGAGTGTCTGTTTATGTGCTCGATTTCAAGCAAATCCCAAAGAATCACATATGAGAGCAGTTAAACGCATTATTCGTTATCTAACTAAAACCAAAGATTTCGGACTATTTTATCCGAAAGAATGTCCTTTTGAATTAGTGTCCTACAGTGATGCTGATTTTGGAGGAAGTCGGACGGATCGAAAAAGTACGAGCGGAACGTGTCACTTCATTGGACGTTCCTTAGTCTCTTGGTTTAGTAAGAAACAAAATTGTGTTTCTTTATCAACATGTGAAGCAGAATATATATCTGCTGCTTTGGCATGTGCACAAGTCGTATATATGCAACAGACATTACAAGATTTTAATTGTCATCTTGAAAAATCAATAATTTATTGTGATAATACCAGTGCAATAAACCTTTCAAAAAATCCGGTCAATCATTCCCGAACAAAACACATAGATATTCGTCATCATTTTCTTCGTGATTGTTTGGAAAAAGGATTAATAAATCTAGAATTTATCAATACTGAAAATTAAATAGCTGACATTTTTACTAAACCACTAAATGAAATTTCTTTTATAAAACTAAGACGAGATTTAGGTATAATGTCGTTTAAAGACTTATGAATAAAAAAAATATATATATATATATATATAAATATAGAATGATGAAAAATATAAAATTATTTTTCTGACCAAAGCGGTACTCGAACTCATGACTTCTGACTTGTATGTTAGATGTTGTAGTATAGCCACTTGGGCTATGGGTGTTTCTTGTTCCAGCTCTGTTTCTAATTTACATCATTGAAACTTGATTTCAGAATATACTATTTTTTAACTCTAAAGCATTGTATGTCATTCATTTGTAAACAGTTTTTGTTTAAAGAATTATGTGATTAAAATTAAAATCTGATTTTAGACCACTATTTTTTTAGAAAATATGGTTATATATATACATACATATGCTTATTGAATAGAGCATCAAATACAAAACAAAAACTTAAAACAAAAATGTCTTCTAATAATGATGTCTACAATTCTGAAAATTCTCATCTCTCTTATACTTCCCCGGACGACGACTATTCTGATCGTATCCCCGAAGGTGGTCCTTATCCTACATTTCCAATGCCAAATCGTGTTTTAGATTTTCCCTCTCCAGATAATGATCCCCGACACAGGTGGAAACCTTGGGAAGACTCTCATACAGGTTATACACCTGATAAAAAGAAAGGGAAAAAGGAAATGGTAGTAACTCCATCAACCAAACAAAAGATTGATGAAATTCATCACTACCAACAACAACAGATGAATATGCAAAGGGAACTTTATTACGAACAGAAAGTCACGGCAAGGCGTTTAAGCTTCCTTGAAAAGATTGCCATGAAATTTTGTTCATCTAAGAAGGATGATGTTGCTGAACCTTCTTATAGAACTCCATCTCCCTCTAACCATGTTCAATCTCCAATAGCTCCAATATGGTCACCGGTAGAAAACGTTCCATCTCCAAATTCATGGGAACGTCGATGCTAATTCATCATGGCTATATTTTAGTATATATATGTTATTTTTTATATAAGCTGTATAAATAAATATGATGTAATAACATGATTATATTTCTATAATTCTTATTTAAAAAAAAAACAAAAAAAAACAAACAACAGCATGACATGCTTTCGGTCGACCGAAATGCCTGAACCGGTCAACCGAAGCTGTCCCGAGAAGTTTTTAAAAACAGATTTCTTCCAAGTCGGTCGACCAAAATACCTGACTCGGTCAGCCGAACGTATTTCCCGAATGACAGTAGAATATTTTTAAACTCGGTCAACCGAATTCCCTGCACCAGTCGACCGAAGCTTTTCCCGAAAGTTTCAGCACTGTTCTGAACCTAAACTCGGTCGACCGAACCAGGTCCTTCAGTTGACCGAACGTATTATTCTGCTCAAATTGTCTTCATATTTTAACCCAACCCTTCACCTTTTTATCTCACCTCTTCACTTTACTCTTCCACAACAGAGTTGAACCCTAGCCCCCATTACAACCTTTCTAAAATTTCTTCAAATTCTTCAAGAAAAATGGCTCCCAAAAAGAAATCTAAGACTACCGCTGGCCAATCTTCCTCAACTCCTGTAGATTCTCAAATTGCTTCTTGGTTAGTAAGTGAAAAAGCTTTAGAAAGATGGATAAAGCTTCAAGATGCAAAAATCTTTGAGGAGTCGTTTGTAAGTTATCCTGACTTTACCGCCTACGGTGTTGAAGACGCCGCTCTTGAAAGTGGTCTTGATGCTTTTCTTGACCATAGGAAAAACAACTTGAAGATTAATCATATAATGGTCAAGTTATTCTTAGCAAATCTCAATCTTGTCAATCCACCTAGAAACACTGAAAATTGTGTTTGGACTTCGGTATGTGGCACATCGATATTTCTCTCCATTGATCGAATGAATCATATTTTAAATGCTCGACCAGGTGGAATCTCATTACATGATGTAGATTGTAATCCATCAACTCGTGACCGCCTAAGTCACTTATTCTTTGAAGATGATGCTACCGACTTAAGGCAAACTTCATCTCTCCGACCTAAAGCACGACTTTTTCATCGATTCATGATGAAGTCTATTGTTCCAAGAGGAGGGTCGTACCACTTAGTGTATCCCGAAAACTTCAAGGCGTTATATGCTATGTGTGGAATCATTCGGGTAAATTGGACACAACTACTTATGGATGAATTCCTTACATTCAACCAAGGAAAAATGCTCCATATTTACTATGGAGAATACATAATGCGGTTGATTAACAACTTTGTCACTCATGCACCGGAATCCGAAACATCCAAAGTTCGTACCTTTGACTCACGAACAATAAAATTGATGAAGTTACCCGATGCACCATCCCAAATCACAACCTTTCAGCAATGGCGTACCATTCCACGAGAACAACTACGTCGTAGCTATTCTACTCCTCAACCCTCCACTCATTCCACAGAACGTTTAACTCGTCAAACCTCTATCCAAAGACCACCTCCCGGTACTAGCACAGCGGCTGCCATAGATATTTTAGCCCAAAATCAATTAGCTTTGGATTCTCGCCTTCGAAAAATTGATGGGCGTTTCAAAAAGATCAAAGGCTTCTTCGTCAATTTATGGGATGCCTTATCATGCTCTTCTGAAGCCGGTGCTTCATTTGTTGCTCCTGGAAAAAGACCCGCACCAAATTTCTCTTGGTCTACATCCGAGAACACAAGTTCCAGCACGTCGGCAACTCCCGCACCTACCACTCACAGACGGGGTAAGGAACCGGCTCCTCTCGATGAAAATCTTCATCCAGCACAGTGGGATACCGACGATGATGAGGAGTAATTGTAGTATTTTTTTAAATATTTTAACTTTCAAGAATCTCTTGTAGTTTATTTTGTTTCTTAATTAATTGTTATGTTATGTTCTAAGCAAACATCTTTAAATTATTTCTAATTAAGCTCAAAGAATGTACCATGTAAATTTAAATGTTTTTTGCATTACTTCAGTCTGTTATAAGTATTCCTTTTTGTCGATGACAAAGGGGGAGAAATATATTCAAATTAACGAATTTTTGCAGAAAAGTCGCCATATATTCAGGGGGAGAACTATAATATATATGTCAATATTACTTCGTCACATAAGTATTGTCATCAATCAAAAAGGGGGAGAATGTTGATTCATGAGTTTTGATTCATGACACAAGCTTCAGAGATCATACGACGAGAATGCTATATGAAAGCGACAAAAAGAGAATAAATGCATACCGTGCACTACAAAGAAGATAATCTTACAATTCAGAGATTAGTATGGATATTTTATTTTATTTGAGTCTTAGAACAATGTTAAAATCATTCCTCAAATAATCACAAACGCACACAAAACATTTTATATCAAAAAAATATGTTCACTGTGCATATAACACCAGGTCGGCCGACCGACCAGGATCCTCGGTCGACCGACCCTGTATCATATGCACAGTGACTTTCTGTTTTGTATACGTTTTTCAACTCAGCTGACCGGCCAGTTTTTTCGGTCGACCGACCAGAGAAAAACGGCTAGTTTTCTGAAGAGACGCGATCTTTTCATGAAGAGTAATGTCCTTTATTTCAAGAGGTATGGACACTACTGTTGACTAAAACTATTCATGAAAGATTACAACTCTTCAACAACTATATAAACATATTCAATTCACTTCTACAATCACCGATTCTTATTTATATTTCTGAAATCTAATCTCTTCTCATTTCTGAAAATAAAAGCATTCACTCTTATTCAATATCACTAGAATCCTTGAATTTATTCGTATACTTCGATTCTACGTGATTATCTTCCTTCTAAATCTTCACACACATACATATTCTTGAGGATTTGATTATAGGAAAGTTGTACTATCAAAAGACAATCAGTGTTATTTAGAACACATTCGTCAACAAACATTTTGTATTAAGTTGAAGTCCTCTTCGGTTGTTGAGGCGGAAAAATTCCTGTTCGGCTGCTCAGGTGTCGTATACCTATTCCTCCGGGTTAAGTGAGGGGCTTAGTTTAAATCCAGAGGGTATTCTGGGACTGGACGTAGAACGGGAAGTTCGAACCAGTATAAAAATTCCTGGTGTGCTTACTCTAATTTTACTATACTGCTTTTATATTCCGCACTATTTACCTTATACGCACTTTCACTCCGATGGCTCTCAGAAACCTCCAAGTCGGACCCCGCCAACTGGTACCGAGAATCCGAGTATTTCACATTTCAATGCGCAAAACCAAATTTAATTTAGAGTAGATGTGAAAATACCCTAACGGGAGCAACCCCACATAGCTTGGCCCCCACTCGCTTTTTGGGTTTAGTCATTTCCGACAAAGGATAACAAGTCTCAAATGAGCAACACATCGTCATAGAGTGACGAAATAAAAATAAGAAGCAGAATCACAGTCGATAGTCGATAAATCAACCATCGGGAATGATAAGTTGGTTATTTTCACTTGCGCTTGATTTTTGCATCACAATACTTTTAAAGACACTTTAAAAACACTCTTTTAAAATATTCTTTTAAAGGGGCAAACTAATTTTTCTAAGTGTATTAAAACCAAGGTCAAAACAAATGCCGAAAAATTGTTTATTGTAAATCCAAAGAAATTTACACTTTGCTTTATTTGAAATAATTCTTTTTAAAATATCTTCTTGTTTATAAACTATTATTTATAAATTTTAAAAAAATATCTATTATCCCAAAAGGTTAATAAATTAATTGAATTACTTTTATAAATTTTAAATCAAAGGTAATTCATCCTGAAGGATAATTTATATAAACTTTTTATAACTTTTAAAACCACATTAATTTTCCCAAACAAAATAAATCAAATTAAAATTCCCATTTATAAATTTATACCAACATTAATTATCCCGAAAGATAATTAATCACATTTATACTCTTTTATAATTTTTAAAAACAATATTAATTATCCCGAAAGATAATTAATCAAATTTATAATCTCTTTTAATAAATCAATCAATTATCTTTATTTAAACAGTTAATTATTTCTAAAATACTTTTATTAAATCAAGAAATTTACTTTAAACTCTTTTATTAAATCAATTAATTAACTTTTAAAACACCATTGATTAAAAATATTAACTGAATTCAAATATCAATAACTAAAACGGTAAATTAGATTCAAACATTATTAATTAAAACTATTTAACTAAATTTAGAACATCATTAATTAAAATAATTAATTGAACTCAAACTTCATTATTAAAAATGATTAATTATTTTTAAACACCATTAATTAAAATAATTTATTAAACTCAAATATCTTTAATTAAAATGATTAATTCATTTAAATATTATTAATCAAAACAATTAATTAAATTTAAACATCTTTATTTAAAATGATTTATTAACTTAAAACATCATTACTTAAAATGATTACTTAAATTCAAATATCATTAACTAGATGGATTAATTAAAATTCAAACATCAATAGTTAAAATGATTTGATAAATTTTAAACATCATTAATTATAATGATTAATTAATTTAAATATCATAAATCAAAATGATTAATGAATTTAAATATCTATTTTATGAAAATACAAGCTCAAGACAACACATACGAAGGGTTTAGGAGATGATATTCAATAATTTACGTTATAACGAAAATTGACACTTAAACAGTTTAAATAGAATATCGCGATTAATTACAACTAAACATCTATATAAGCAGCATAAGAAAATAAATAACAATTATTGACGAGAAACTCCTTAAGGTTTCTCTACAAAACAATGGTTACAGACAATATATAATCATATGGGTTCACAGCAATCAAGTTAATCTGTCATCCATTTTCCAAAATGGAATTTCAACCGAACAATCAATCAAACAACAATTTAACTAATATCCAAGCAATCAACAATAGTCTACAGCATCACATATATTATATAGAAAATTTGAAGGTGAGTAAACTCACAGAAATTCCGGCTATTGCCGAAGTGTTCCAGTTTGAACTAAAATCGAAAGGGCTTTCGATTTTAGCTTGAAATCCTACAAGCTCCAACTCCCACGAATCCAATTCCTAAACGTAGATAATGCTCCTACGAGTGCACCGCAACTGACCGCGTTCGATTTGGATCTCGTATGTAATAAGTATTCAAATTATAAAATTTGATAATTAATTAAGCAATTAAACTCACTTAACTAATTTAATTATTTAACTACCCTTATCAAACTCATCTTCTCCAAACCAAAACTTTCTTCCCGCTTGAAGCTTGTACACGCACGCCGCAATTGTGCACATCCTACCTACGATACAGAGCTCCAGACCTCTGTTTGGCGAGCCGTCTTCGCCGATGCTTTCCCCTTTGAAATCTCTTTGCATCGCCCACCACCAATTCAAGCTCGCACCTACACAAGAAATCACGACCTGATGGATTGGCTCATCGCGAAAAAAATACGCTCGTTCCAATTCATTGACCACACTCCAATAAAAATGCTCCATTAACTCGCCTCGACACCAGGACCCCAATGCAACCATCCCCATGTCCTCACGTCGCCCACAACCCATAAAATTTGAAACCCTAGTTATCGATTACAAAAGTCGATCTCGACTAAACTCGATCGCACGCAACCAAAAGGATATAGGATTGAAGTTCTACTTATATGGAGTTCAAAGATCCAAATTTTGGGATTTTTAGATGAGTTTTAATTTGATTTGGGATTTTAAACCTATGACCCTTATTTTGTTTAGTACAGGGAGATGCAAAATTTGAAATAGAGAGGAAGATAATGAAATGTTTTAAGTGGATTTATCTATCTAAATTATAATAAAAGTCAATTCATTAGCCTCTAAACCAAGTTAAACATGATTCTCAATATATTCCCAAGTAACTATCAAATCACCGCCAAAATTTTAAGTTTCTTTATTCTTAAATCAAATTATAATATTTTAATTTTCTAAAATTAATCTTTACGCGTTTCTAGCTCATACGATCAAACAGTGAGTCCAATCGCTACGAAGCTCGTCGGTGTACAATGACTTATCATTCCTAATCCAATGGCACCAGTTTCGACAGAATCCGAGACAGTGCCCCAGAATGCTATTTTAACACAGTTTAAATATCATTTTATATTATCGACAAACATCGATATTTATCCGATCTATTTATTGTTGTAATTAAATTTACAAATTGAATTCATTAATATTATTTATAAATTAAAAGGAGTTAATTAAAATCATTAAATCCATTTAATTGCTATTTAATTCTCAAGTCCAAATATTTAAGTAATCTCTATATATAAATATAAGTTATTAAATTCTAAAATCCAATTATTTAAATATTAAAAATTAATTAAATATTAAAAATTCAATGGCCAAAATTCTGGGTTGTTACATTCTCCCTCTCTTAAAAGAATTTCGTCCCCGAAATTCCCAAGGAAGAAAATGTCACCAAACCCCTAAGGTTTAAAACTTATAAATTAAAATGAATTATTAGACTCATTACTTAATTAATTCCCAAATATTACGGAAAATTTCGGTAGCACCTCCTTTGTGCGTCTCGATCGGAAAAACTACAACTTGCCTCAACAGGCCCAAATCAACCAAAAAGAAAACTAAAGCCAAGTGGCCTCCCATATCTGGGGCATAAAATCATCAACCAATTCCAATATCTAAATCTACTACGTACATTTTTGCGTTTGATTTATATTTTTGTAAGCAATTTATTATCTTGATGCAAATGTAGTTACGCAAGAAGTCAATTAGAAATCTCTTGCTTCACTGTACTTACATAATCCAAAAGAGTCATACCGATAAAAGAGAAATATACTAGTTATCTCCATCATAATCTCAAATAGCATAAGCAATATAACATTCATAGGCAACAAGGCAATATGGTGCAACCAACAATAATGAGGCAGCCTTTACATGCAAAAATTAGCATAGTATAAATCTACATGCAACTCTAGTATGAAATAAAGCTACATGCAACCAAAAGCAACATATCAATCGTATGCAACAAAATACAAAGAATACTCTATAATAAATGCTAGGCATCCAATATTTTCAAAAGATAAATTTAGAACTAAATGCCCGGGTTTTATATTCAAAAATATATTTTAAAACCCCCTCAAAAAGAAATATATCAAAACTAGATTCAACATGACTAGGAGGGTGCACCCCCTCCGAGCATGGTATAACTCTAAACAAAAACAATGTAGCATCCAGTGGTATTCGGGTACCTCCTAAAATCAATAGAGTAAATACATCTGGCGAGTCTTAAAATGGGGAAACTCCCAATCACGCTTTGATTTTCGTCATTCATCGCAATAAATAAAAATACTTGTGAAACACTTTGCAAATATCTATTGGAATTTTTTTTAGTTTTTATCAAAATAATAATATTTCTCAAATACTTCAAATCATACTATTATTATTATTTCTTTTCAGAATCACTCCAAAAATTCTTTTTAAACGATTTCAAAACCACCTGGATTTAAGTCCTAATAAACAACAATTCAAAAACCTCAGTTTATAAATTCAAACTTTATAAACAATGGTATATAAAATCACACAACCAATCAAATCAAATTCCATATAAGAATAAACTAACATTATCAAACAATCAAATTTCATAAGGGAACAGTCTAACACTTAATATTATTTAAAATATCAAATGACTAACAACTAAAATTAGAATTTTGGTTAAGTTCACAAATTTTCTTAAGTCACATACTAAGTATACGGTTATACTTAAATCCGTATGATATACATAAATCATCTGTATCCTATATCTTACCTGATCACTGGTTCAGATACATAGACTTCTACTTTCAAACTAGTATCGCTCACTCGTTCTCCCTTAGACGGGACTTCGATCAGGTTTCTTGATTAGAAACTTCCATTCTCCTTGCATAGCCATATACTATGATAGAAAATTTCAGTATCATATCAAGAATCTGAATCAAGTGAGAAATCCTTTTCATTGTTTCTTTGGTTACTCATATTGGAATTTTGAGGACGAAATATTCTAAGTGAGGGAGAATGTAACGACCCAGAATTATGGGTACTTCGTATTTAAATATCTGAATTATTTAAATATTTGAAACTTAGATATAATGTTAAAGCATTTTGAGCCACTTTTAATCATAACTAATGATGGTAAATTTGTTCTGGAAAAATGTTTACAAAAATAAATACCTTGAAAAAATATCGATAATGTGACTGAAAATCGTTTTATTGATAAACAACCTTTTAATTGTCAAAAGTTGTTCAGATTTTTTTTTACATACACTTATTTCCTTGGGAAATCTACAAAATGAAATAAAAACTTTTTTTCATTTAAGGAAATAAACTTTTTGGATGTCATGGGTGCTGTCATCAAAGATGTTTAGGAAATGAACTTAAGTGGAAAGTCTTAACTCTTTATAAGTGATAAAGGAGAAGTGGTAGGTAAGCCTTACATGACATGAAAGGAGGGTGAGAAAAATCTTATGCTACACCATTTTGAAGCCTATATAAGGTGAGGCACACCTTGTTAATAAATCAAAAATTCACAAAGCTTGAAATGAAGAATGAGAATAAAAATAGTGGAAGTGCTTAAGCACTAATCCACTAATTCTTCTCTAACCTTTTCAAGTCTTAACAAAACCATCTCCAATCTCTTCTAAACTTTGTTTATATGCCTAAAAAATCATGGGAAGCATGATTAGAAAGTAAAAAGCAGGAGGAGGTGAGAGGAAGAAGGGGATCTTGGAGGAGGCCATGAGCAACGGAGGAGGAGGGGAGGTGTTTCCTTGGTTTGGAAGTGCTAAGGTTGGATCATTAGGCTTTTGGTGATAGTGGGAGGTGGTTCTTTGTTCTTATGGCTTTGTTATTGGGTTTGGCTTGGAACTAAGTGGGTTATCTCACTATCTTATAAGTATATATTGTGTATATATATGTTGTGTTTGAATTATAAAGTTAAAGTGATATTAACTAATTAAAGTTACAAACTTTAGACCCCTCTTGCTTTTAAAAGCAAACGACAACTTTATATTGTATAACATTACTTCTATTACCATCTTAAACATGTGGCATGGTCTTGACTTGATGTTTAAATTGGTATTTAACTTTTTTGTTATATTAAAGTAAATTTGAAAGTGTTTGAAACGAAAATAGTCGTTATAAGTGCACTTACAAATCCCTTGTTTTCAGGAGTTTTTTATAAATAAACGGGAAGATGTTTTCAGGGGTTTCTTTCCATGATTTTTAATTACCCTAATGGTAGTACTTACTATAAAATTTTCAAATTTCAAATTATTTTTTAAGTGGTTACAACTAGTTAGAAAGATCGTACTTTTCAATGTTGTTTTTAATAAGGACTTTTAACAGCATTTATAAATGATGTAGTAAGTTGCCTATGGTTTTAAGTGTTTAAAAATGATATTTAAATTTGGTATTTTTTTCTGATCTTTTATAGATGTTTTCAAACATGTTTTGAAGTATATTAAAGTTGTTTAAATATATTTCATAATTATATATGTATTTTCGAAGTAAAGAGGTTTTATAATATAAATCATGTTTTTCATCAAATCGTAAATTAGTTATTTTCAAATAATATTTCACATAAATATTTAGAACCTATTTACAAGTATTTTTTAAGTTTTGAAAATGGGTAATTGACTAGGCTTAACACTAAAAGCAGATGAGGTAGACTTCACTATTTAAGAGAGTTAAGATTGATGTCGAGTAGGGACGGAGCAATAGAGCTCTAACCTATAGGCTTCGATCCCTCTTCAACAAGGAATGGTTAAGTTGGAATATCGAAAACATGTTAATCTTGTTGTTTACTTATTTGTTTGAAAAGCAATTAACTTTTCTTAACACTAAAAGCCGACGAAGTTGGCTTATTTATTTATGAGAGTTAAGATTAATGTCGAGTAGGGACTGAGCAATAGACTCTAACTTACCAATTTCCCTCTTGAATGAGGAATTGTTAAGTCAGGAATGTAGAAAATGGGTTAATCATGTTGTTTGTTATTTTTTATGGAAATCATTAATACTATACTTAATACTAAAAGCCGATGAGTAAACTTGTCTATTTGTGTGATTCAAGAATGAAGTGTCCATGCAAGGCTTTGATGCGACCAGTGCTCTAACTTACTTGGCTTCACTCTTGAATGAAGAATTGTTAAGTTGAAATGTCGGAAACGAGTTCATTATACAAACATTAATTCATATAAGCAATTGCATTTACCAGATAGTCGATTAGTCGACTGTCGAACTTAACCTATTATTAACTTAGATTTTTAAAAAGAATGTTTTAAAGATGATACAAGTATGGGATGGTTTTGGATTTGTTGTGACAATGCTTTAATAACAACCGTCTTTAACCCTTTTTTATATACTTATGTCAATAGGTCTTTAAAAAGAATGTTTTAAAGACAAGCATAAGTAAAATGGCTTTGGGTTTGTACTGACAATTTTTAAGTTACATTAGTCTTAAACCTTTTTGAAGGGATTTATGAAAGTACTTAGATCCTTAAAATGTACATTTCAAAGAAAATTACAAGTAAGGAATCTTTTGGAATAAGATGAATAAAGCAAAGGTTTAAAGTAAGAAATCTTGTTAATGATTTGTGAATGTACTTATACCATTTGAGATAAGTGTATGAATACCTTTTGAAAGTATTGATAGAGTACAAATGAATAGTGGAAATTGATAAACAATGTTTTATTAGATAAAAGAAGTTTACTAATAAAAAAAGGTTTTAATTAATAAAAGTATTAATTAAACAAAAAGGGGATTAGAAGTCACTTATGTGACTTAATTGTGCTTTGTGTAACTTGATCTTGCTTTGTATGTTTATTCGTTTATGGAAAATATTTAGTCATATACTTAGCATTAATTGCCGATGAAGTAGGCTCGTCTATCTGTGGGAATTAATACTGATGTTTCGATAAGGATATGAGTAATAGAGATCTAACCTATCGGCTTCACTCTTGATCGAGGGATAGTGTGAGATGAAAATATTGGAAATGTTTTAAGTATACGAGATTTGGTTTCCATATATGATCATTCTCATTATTATTGAATGACCAAATTCGTCAATAGTCTTGTAGAGACCGGGATCGATAAGTGTTTTACTTATTGAAAACCACTTCAAGACTGAGATATGTGTTCTACCTCTTGGAAGTGGATCTGTTTGAGATGCTAGAATCCATGTGTGGTTTCAAGATTTGTTCGAGATGTGGAAATCCAATTGGAGATTTGCGTTCTTTCAAGTGATGAAGACCCATGTGAAAGATACTGAACATAACCTCGACATCGAAAATGATAGAAAATGGAGTAAGGGCATAACTTGGGGTTTGGATGAACCATGATAGGATATCATCACTCCATATCGAGAGTATGCATATCGATATTGCAAGCGGGAGGTGATGGAATTTGGGATCACGTATTTAGATGTGGACTGACTATGTTTTCCTTAATGGTATATTCCATCTAGAGATATACGACACTCAGAGGTAGTTTCTGACCCTTGTGTAGGAGATTAGATACGACGTCGACCAAAGAGATCTCCGCAGAAAACCCCAATATGTGAACGTTCCTTATCGATTTTGATCGTACCCTCTAATATGTTGTTGAATGTAATGAATATAACCATTCCGCCTATGTTATATACTTATATTCTTCACCATAGACATTGTCTATTATACAATCTAATGTACTTATTAGACGATGGTTCTTTTGAGGGGATAACCGTTATGGCATTCCACGCGGTCTCGAAAGTACTAATATATGTTGGTCACATATTTCTTAAGCTCATACTAGACTTATATCTAACACTTGGTTTGCATTTTTCCCAAATTCCTCGCATACTCTTTCAAGTAGCTTAAGAAAGGTAGGTTTTCGTTGATGTTATGTGGAGCTCGAAAAGACGAGCTGGATGTTCCACCTACCGTAGTTTTCTTATTTCCGCTACATTACTATATTGTACATATCAGAATTTGTAAGGATAGGTAGTTATAACTGTCCAGGATGATAGCACTTAGGTTTTATAACTTTGAAATTTCTGTATCAGAGTAACCCTTTGTACTGTTCTTTTGATATTATATTTTACTGTTCCGCTAGTGAGATTCTAATTTTGTGTTCTCTTCTTTCTTGTTCTATTTCCTTTTCTTTTTATTTTACCCTAACCTTTCGGCTTTTCGGCACTTGGGTGTTCGGCACGTGAATACCGTTGTTGTATTAATGTCGACATTCGGGGGTCAAAAAGGCGTATTGTTACATATATACACGCTATAAATAACTACATATGTAATTTTACAAGTGGGAACGCGAAATTTTTTATCAGTCGCTTATTTTATAATTAAAACTATTATTCACATTTTCATCCTATTTTCCTTAACCAAATCAAAAGAAACCCTAAAATCATTCATCTATACACCAATAGTCCAACTTTTGCCTTTGCCTTTTTTTCTCCTTGGATTGCCCCCAGGCCCAGAGTCATGTGTCAACTAACATGGTTACATGACCTCGCTTGTTTATTTCCATTTTTTATTTTGATTTGAATAACCAAAAACTCTATCTCATTCTTCAATTTGATACTTCAGTTCTCATAACCAGTTATAAGAAACCCTAGCTTCCGTCGTAATTGCGATCTTCATTAAGGTAAGACTCTCTTTTCTAGTCATATTTGTAAAAACTGAATCAATTTTAAATCATAGATGCAGTTGTTGATTTGATTCTTCACTGAACTTTTTCCTCACTAAAGTAATGAATTTGTAAAATTGAGTACCTGATTTACTAGTATGGTGACCCATTTTAGGACGGTCTGAAAACTATATGTAAGTATTCCAAGTTGATTTTCTACATGTATTATCGTCCTGTGCACTTAGTCAATTATGAACTCCTCAAATTGAATATATTATCACTATTGAAATATTTACCACCAATGCCTCTTTACCCTATATTGTATTGTTGGACAATGTTATAATGGTCTACATACTTACTGTGTATATATATGAGGTGGGTATGGAAATCTTATGAAAAATAAGCATAGATAGTTTGCACAAATTAGTCAACAATATAACTAAAAGTTGAATTTTCATTTAGGTCAATTAATTTTCTGGCTTATAAGTTATATTTAAATGTTCACATTCGACGGTGGATAATGATGGAAGTAATGATAATGTTCGATCTAGTTGTTTGTAAATCCCTTTTGGTATTTGAACATTGATTCTGTTGCAGTCAGTAATTTTGTTCTTAAAATGAATACACACACACTTTTCATAAAATATCCACAATTTATCTCACTGTTCATATTATATCAACCATTAATCTTATGAAAAGAAAATGAAAATGGTATTTAAGTAAAATTTAAAAGAGCTCACATTCAATTCGTTGAAAATTGATGTTCAAAAGTGAATCCCCACCCTTCCTTTTTTCAGTATAATATCTTGAGGAAAACTTGACATCTTTAATTTTCTCTCCTATTCTTTCCATGGCTCAAAATCTAACCCTAGCCCTCGTATTCTTTCACAACCGCCACCCTCTCCACCGCTTGCTCCGTAAGATCTGAACCAGCCTCTTCCTCCTAGTGAAGTGCAAAATAAAGGATTCACTTAGGTAATCTCTAGGCGATCCTAGAAACAACTTTGGACATAAGGTAGAGCTGTGGTTCCTAGATTAGGTACAAGTCATGCGTTGAGAAAAACTATCCCTATACTTCCTAGATCTCAATTTACAGTAGCCTCTACTCAAGAATTTCCCTCTTTATACATGAAGCAAGCACATGTCCCTTCATATGCCTTGTCAACAATCCTAAACAATTGTCAGGTGAATGGAAAATCTACCTTAAAAACTCAATCTAGAACATGGAAGGTGGTTATTGCCGAGGAGGATATTTCAATTTCCACGCCCCTTAAATTTTATAATCCTATTGATTTTAGCCAAAAGAGTTGCAGTAGAATAACTAACTTTGTAGTTGTTTCAGTGAAAAAATATTAGGATAATTCAATTGTTGTCTGTGTGGTTGGATCCTGAATACCACTATTTTAAAGTGTACATTGGAAGAGTGTAGAAGCATGTAAGTGAATTTTTCATTCAAAAAGACAATGACTTCTATGTGATGAAATTTGACAAAAGGAAGATTGTGAAAGAATATTGGAAGAAGGGCCTTATTTCTATGATAG
The DNA here is from genome assembly GCA_030737815.1 of Allium fistulosum. Classification (NCBI taxonomy): domain Eukaryota; kingdom Viridiplantae; phylum Streptophyta; class Magnoliopsida; order Asparagales; family Amaryllidaceae; genus Allium; species Allium fistulosum. Next base: position 1,471,325,714 of record CM060902.1, read on the forward strand.
AAGACTTATGATGATGAAGAGATGGATTCCAGATCTTGAATTAAACAAGGAATTGCTACAATCAGTTCTAGTTTTGGTATGCTTCCCAGGTTTGAAATTAAACTTCTCATTAGAGGAAGGTATCAGTAGAATTGCATATTTTTTAGGTAACCCCATTAAGATGGACCAGTATACGAAAGGTATGATTAAAATATCTTTTTTCCATGTCTTAATAGAAACTAATAATGATTTTAAGTTTCCTAACGAGGCCCCATTATAACTGAAAATAATGATCTACTTTTACAACCAGTTGAATACGAATGGAGACCCAGTGTGTGCCAAAATTGTAATTGTTTTGGTCACTCGATGAAGTTTTGTGTGCTCGAGAAAATATGGATACCCATAGAGATGACAATTCAAAGAAACATAGTTGATTTCATGGACACTGACGGTACACAGACAGTGATAGTCGTAGCACGACCAGGAAAAGAAAATGACGTAGCTACTTATCATGCTAAAAATAATGACAAGGACCTTCAAATTTCGTCCCCTTCCTCAAATGCAAAGTAAAATAGTCAAGAATAAAGTGCATAGGAAAGGGATAATTTGAACCAATGTGTGCAAAATTGTGTAATAGCACATGGCCCATGTCATACTAAACACACAACAACTGATATTATTATGAAAACAAAGGTTTGTAACCAATAGCATGACAAGCCCAATGAAATGCAAAGAGAAGCAAAAAACTAGTAGCTTTACTCAACATCAGAAATTAGTAAACTCAATAATGACATTGCACTGGAGTGCTTTGAGGCACTTTCCTATTCCGTTGAATCAATGCAGGATTGTGCAGTTTCTAACCAGGCAAATCACACTTACATTAGCTTTGTACAAACAAAAAACAGTCCATGTTCATTTGTAGAGGCTCAATACAATTGTAATATAATACATGTAATAAGTGTATAAGGTGAAAGCAATAGCACAAATGAACAATTAAACTTTAAGTCAGATGATCCATAGGATTTAAAAGGCTCTCCAATGAAGATATGTAGCAAAAAAATGCTCAACTTGACCTCAATGATACTCCTCTAGATGGTACTGCTACTTTAGAGGATACTGCTGACCCTTGCATTAAGTGGGAATAACATAGGAAGCAACGACTGGATAAAGCCCTCTATGGATTCTCAATTCAAAGACAATGGATGTAATAGATAATCCTGCATGGCATAACATGGCGTCACACTTAATATCGATAAAAAATGAAACGTTCCAAGTCAGACTTGAGCGCTTTTTCTCATATTGAATTAGGGAGCAAAACTTTCAATTTGGTCTTATGAATATGTTAGTATGGAATGTCAGGGGTCTAAATTCCCCTGCTAAATAATTTGGTATCACTTAAATAATAAAACAAAAACAAGCTTCTTTAGTAGGTATATTGGAAAACAAGTTAGGAGATGGAAAAATCAATGAAGTTGCTAATTTCTTAATAAAGACTGGGACTTTACTCATAATAATGATCAATAATATAAATGATGTATCTTGATCTTATGGGACAAAGGAGCATAGGACGTGTCAGTTACTCACAAAAGTGATTAATACATCACTTGTTTCATATGCAAAAAACTAGATTTGGTCTTCCTGTGTACTTTTGTTTATGCACGTAATCAAGCAAAAAGGAGAACCATGTTGTAGAATTATATAAAAGTGCAAGCCAATATTAACAACTTACCTTAAGTGATTGTTAGATATTTTAATGCTACTGTATATTGTACAACGATTGCCTTTTCGAACCCCGAACATAGATACTAATACATCTATGGTATTCACATGTCGAGCACCCAAGTGTCGGAAAGAACGTTAAGGTAAAATAAAAGAAGAAAAGAAAAGGAACAAGAAGAAGAGAACAAAAACATAAGAATCTCACATATGAAACGATAATATATAATATCTCAAAAAAATATTTACAAAGGAATACTGTATGGATACAATAATCAAAACAAAGTAACCTATCATTAGCCTAGAGAGTTATAATAGCATGTCCTTATAATTGCTGATAAAAATAAACAAAGCAATGCAGCGGAAATAAGAATACTACGGTAGGCAATCATCTAGCTCCTCTCCACGAGCTCTAATGAGCATCAACGTAATATGGAGATATACACATGGATGACCCAAGCATTATAAGAAAATAACACTTGGATCAGTGTGGTAAACCAGCATGAGAAACTCAATCATATGGATTTTTATATTTATAAAACCCTTCGAAAATAAAGGTATCTCATAAGATTACGCCGCAAATAAACACGAATGGGTTTTTACCTTACGATAACCAAACCATTTCTATTAGAAAATCCAATGTTATTATAAGAATGTCTAGGGTGTTGAACATAAGTAAGAAGTAGTTGAAATGCTTTCATATCACATTTCAACAAATTAGAGTACATCTAAAACCGCTTAGGTGCATTCGTATATGGGTTTTCCATGGAGACGCCTTCAGCTTAAAAATTGAAGCGGATCTCCATGAGAAGGATCAGAAACTACCTTTCGAGCAACGTATTTCTCTAGATAAAATATATTATAAGGTAAACGCAACTGGCCCATGTATGAATGAGCGAATCCAAACCACGTGGAACCTAAGTATCATCAACTCCCTGCGCGCAACATCTATAAGCATACTTTAGATAATGGAGTTAATGTACCCCTATGGGTTAGCAAAACCATTGGATTGTACATCCTACTTTGTCTTTAGTTATTTTTTCGATGTAGAGGTTACATTCAACATCTTTCACACGAGTTTTCAACACTCGAACGGATCATGAATCCCCAAATGGATTCCAGCATCTCAAACAGATCTTGAAACCATACATGGGTTCTAGCATCTCAAACAGATCCACTTCCTAGAGATAGAACATGTATCTCAATATGAAGTGGTTTTCGATAAGTAGAACACTTACCAATCCCGGTCTCCTCAAGACTGAGCCAATGAATTTGGTCATATTCAACGATAATGTGAATGAACGCATAAGGAAACTAAGTCACATATACTTTCAAATAAGCAAGTAAACATACAAGCACCATCAATTCATACAAAGCACGATCAAGTCACCTAAACGACTTTTAATCCCCTTTAATTAATTTATCCTCTATTAATTAAAAACCCTTTTTATTACTAAAACTCCTTTTTATCTAATAAAACTTCTTTCATCAATCAAAACTTCCTTTATTAATTAATACTCCTTTATTAATTAAAACTTCCTTTACATACTTGTATATATATTTAATTTCTCTTTATAAAAGATGTACTTGTATCCTACTATTCACTATTCACATATACTCTTTTCAATACTTTGAAAGTATTCACATACTTATCTCAATGGTATAAGTATATTCACAAATCACTAAACAAAGTTTTCCTTATTTAAAATATAATTAAAGAAGTTAAAAATAAATGTTACTAAAACATTGTTACTATAAAACCCTTCTCTTTTATAAAGTAAACATATAACTTTTTCTATCTATTCATAAAATATTTCAATACTTGTTATTATCTTTAAAATTCTATTATTAAAGATCTAATTATATTCATAATATTTTTCCACTTTAAAATGTAATTCTAGGGATTAAAAACAAATGTTGCTAAAACATTGTTTACTATAAACCTAAAACCATTTCATACTCAACCATTTTCTTTAGAACTTTCTTTTTAAAGATTTAAATACATTTAAGGGTTAAAGACAATTGTTACTCAAACATTTGTCACTACCAACCTAAAACCATTTCATACTTTAAAGATATTGCTCTTTAAACTTGCTATTTAAAGATTTAATTATACTTAAGGGTTTAAGACAAGTGTTGTTTAAAACATTGTCATAGCAAACTTAAAACCATTTCATACTTTAAAAACATTCTTTTTAAAGACCTAAGTTAATAATAGCTTAAGTTTGATAGTCGACTAATCGATGTCCAGTTAAAGCAATTGCTTATACAAATTAATATTCGTATACTTAACTCATTTCTGATATTTCAACTTAACTATTCTTCGACCAAGACTGAAGCCAGGTAAGTTAGAGCACTTATTGCATCGAAGCCTTTCCTAGACACTTCATTCTTGAATCTCACAAATAGATAAGTCTACTAGTCGGCTTTAGTGTTAAGTATAGTATTAATGATTTCCATAGACAAGTAATAAACAACATCATTAACCCGTTTCCGATATTCCCAACTTAACTATTCCTTGTTCTAGAGGGAAGCCCGATAGGTTAGAGCTCTACTGCTCCATCCCTACTCAACATTAATCTTAACTTTCACAAATAGATAAGCATTCTTCGTCATCTTTTAACGTTAAGAAAAGTTAATTACCTTTTAAACAAGTAAGTAAACAATGAGATTAACACATATTTGACATTCCAACTAAACTATTCCTCGTTCAAAAGGGAAGCGGTAGGTTAGAGCTCTATTGCTCCATCCCTACTTGACATCAATCTTAATTCTCACAAATTGAGAAGTCAACCTCGTCGGCTTTTAGTTTTAAGCCTAGTCAATTACCTTTTTCCAAGCATATAAATACTTTAGAAATACTTGTAAATAGATTTTAAATATCTATGTAAAATATTACTTAAAAATAACTAATTTATAATTTGATGAAAAACATGTTTTATATTATAAAACCTCTTTACTTTGAAAATACATATATAATTATTAAAATTATATTTAAACATCACACCAAATTAAAACACCATAATATAAGTTAGAAAACTACCTTAAAAATATTTAGAGAAAAATACTTATTTTAAATATCATCTTTACACAATTTATAGTTTCAAACAGGAATAGCATTTTCAGAAATGCTGTTTAAAGTTCTGTTGTATGCTTTTAACATGTTTTGGTACAAATTTGCTCCTTGTTTTCGACGCCTTAACAGATGATTTTTGATCCATTCTTTTTACGATAGTTAGTATATTTTGGGTACATAAAAACCATGAAGAAAAATTGAAAAGAATAACTTTTAATTCTTTTATAGAAATTTCCAAAAATAAGGTATTTTTTCGAAGTGCTTGTATTTCACTATAACTTTTGCCACTTCGTTCAACTAGCTATTAAATGATTTAATCTTTGAAACCTTTACAATAAGAATAAAATATATTTTACCGGTTAAAATAGTAAAGAAACCCTTAAGGATGTCTTCACAAAAATAAACGTTATTTCCCAAAAACAAGGAATTTAAAATTGTCGATATAGCGACTATTTTTACTTCAAACTTTTTTAGCTTTATTTAATTCATTTCACAACTTTCCAAACTAATTCCTCGCTGTCCAAAACACTTATAAAAGTATGGAGGACAACCAATATAGGTTATACAAAGGTAAGTTCTTAAATCACCAAATTACACAATTTAAAGTTAAAGGATTCAGAGTGCATCTACAGCGACTATCGCTATACGCACAACTCCATATTTAATGTACAAAAATTTTAATATATGTCATTACATATATTAATTCAATTAACATAAACCAAGGCCTTTCGAGGCACAACCAATACACAAATAATATGCTATTCAAAACATACAAATATGAGTTTATAACTTTACTTAGTTAGGGTCTATTATCATAGTTTTTAGCAAGCAAATTAACAAGTTATTGTTTTCATTTAAGGTAAGATAACTCACATTTATTCAACCAAATACTACCATCTTCATACCAACCTTCAAGAAAGCATCAAAATACTTCCTACTTCAACCAAAGCAACCGTCCATGAGCCATCTTCCTCTTGATGCTCTCGGCCTAGCCTTCTACCACTCATCATTGCTCACGAACTAGCCATCCTCCCCACCACATTGCTCACGGCTATGACATGGAGGAGTGGGTTTTGCTCCTTTTATTCCATCTTCGACATGTTAAGAGGTGTTGTAATGTTGTATTAAGGATATAGAGAAAGTTTGGAGGAGAAAGAAGTTTATTTGCATAGATTTCTAGAAAGTTAGAAAGGAGAAAGAAGAAGATGAAGACATTGATTTTTGAATTTGTGAATTGGTGAAGAATGAAGAGAGCCTTAGGTGCTTATTTTTAAGCTTGAGAATAAGTGGCTAAAGACCAAAAATACCCTTCCTTAGCCATGAAGAAAAAGGAATCCAGGATAACAAAGCCATGCCTACTTTCACATCCTACGTTACTTAAGAAAGTCTTCCTTGATTTAAGGGTCTTTTAGTCCTCTTTTACTTTTATCAATTAATTCTTAGTTTAATTAATCTTTTGTTATTTAAAAAAAGGATGTTTAGTTCTTGTTTATAAGTTGTTATATTACTATAAAAATTCCAAAATATTTATACAACTTGTATTGAACAAAAAGTTGATTTTTAACAAAATGTATTTCGATCGCATTTTCAGTATTTCTACAAAGTAAATATTTTTGAAAACACATTTCAAAAACAAGTTTCCTATCTTTAGTTATTAATTAAAAGGGGCTAATAAGGTTATAAAATCATATTTAATTCATATAACATCCAAGGCAGAAATATTTAAATAATCCAGATATTTAAATATGAAGTGTTCGAAATTACGGGTCGTTACATTCTCCCCCTCCCCCCCCAAAGAATATTTCATCCTCGAAATTCCAACACAAGTAACCCAAGAAGCAACCATACATTAATACTTAACAATATTACAATTATTAGCAAATAAGGCTAACGAATTGACTAGGTCCAAAATCTTCTCATGGCACAAGGATGATAAATAAACTACTAAGTGTACCTTACGCTCAATAGCCTAAGGTTGTTACTTAGTCGATTATTCATACTACCTCAAACAATTCGAAGAGTCCTTACCCAAACTCTCCATAAGCCAGCAAACATAGTATTCACATATACTAAAGCCTATACGATGTACATATTTCATCCGTATGCAATCTCAAATTCAATCATTTGTTCAACCACATAGATTTCACTTTCAAACTAGTATATCTCACTTGACTTCTCTAGTGCAGACTACGATCAAGTTCCTTGATTAGAAGCCTCTGTCCTCCTTATATAGCCATATACTATGATAGAACACTTTGGAATTGTATCAAGAATCCATATCAAGTGTTCGTTGTCAAGAATCCTATGAAAAATCCTTATTCGGACCGGTGTAAAACACCTTGAAATCATGTACTCAAATCCTTGATCAGGAACATCATGTGAGTAAAATGATCTACGTACAACTTACGTACTTAATTCCATTGGTTTCTTAACTACACCAATTTATTTTATTTTCACATAAATTATATCTCTTTTAATGTTAAAATCATTTATGACACATTTCTTAAAACATTACCTATGTTTATAAACATTTCATAAAGACTTATCTTCACTTATAAATCATTTCATTAAAATATACTTTCACTTTAAAACATTCAGGACTCAAGTTCATTACTCATATAATACCCTTCTATATCCTAAGAGTATATAAAAAACATTCTTTTACATTTTACTTCCTATTATTTCGACGAAGGCCCAAAATAAATTTGGATCTTATAATCGAATCAACCTTCCATGCTTCTTTATCCATCAGGTTAGGCAAGAGATAGGCAGAGTAGGACTTTGGTATCCAAACTCAAGACTAGAGTCTAGTTTCCTTAGACAACACTAAAGTAAAGATGTTTATTAGTTAGCCAAATAACATCGAATGTTCTATTTAACCAGGATGCTTAACAAATTTTAATTTTTTTTAACTTACTATCTTTTCAAATTAAGAGTTATGAAAAAAATTCAACTTTTATAATTTTACGGAAATACTTAGCTTCAATTTCTATATCAATTGGGAAGTTTCCGACTGTCCAAAATTGCCAAAAATTCCATTTTTTCCAATAATTGAAAACTAACAAAAATATATCATAATAAGATGCACAACCAAACTACTCTAAAGCATATGATACATGCGTCCATAATATAACGTAACAGAAAACATAAGAGTTAAACACCAGGTCTTATTTCAAATCATTTGAAATTATATATACATATACATACATACATATATATATATATATATATATTTGGATATCAAATCATACTTTTTAGGATTAAACAAAAATCACTTTCAAAAATCTTTTCTTTAAAATCCATCGAAAATAATCATATAGGTCGAGTAACAACAAAATGATACAAGGAACTGGGTCCTACCAAGAAGTATCATATATCCCCTTTACTAAGAAGGGTATTACTCAAGTGAAGTGCTTACCATCCGAACACATCTCTCGCTCATTTTTAGTCACTTTCGAGTCACTCGAACTAGCCAACATAAAAAATACTTTGTTTCCCGAATCGACTTGTTGATTCCGAGAGTAACCTCAAACTCGAACAAATCTTAAAAATCTTTTAAAAACACTGGTCCTTTAAAATAGTTTCAAATAATATTATTATTATTTACTCCGAACTTTTAGAAACCATTTTCAAAAACACTAGGATTTAAGTTAACAAATTCTCATTTAAATCCTTTTTTTATAAACCATATTCCATATTCATATAAAGTTGCATTCTTATGTAAAATCATTTCATGAGTATCTATTGTAAAATGTCGTTTTATTATATATTACACATCCTTTATTTAATTTAGCTTTTGAACCCAACATATTCATCGAACGTCTTATAGATTGTGAAACTTAATTAACAAGCTGTTCATTTCAATGTTTCCATAAATTACTATCTACCCAACCCATGTTGTGAAAAGGTAAATTACTTACAATTCAATAAACAATAGTCAATGCCATAAATTGGCCGACCACAACTAATCAACCAATAAATGATAATAATTTAATATTATCATTTCCTAACAAATAAATACATCATAAATAGCAACATCAATTTATTAAAAATTATTCTTTTATATAAAATATAATCCTAGGTAAAATTATTTCATTTACCAATTTCGAAAATAATACCGTGTCGGTTTGTCTTGTTCAAATGTTTAGGAATCTCTATCAATAACGTTTAGGCACATCGACCAAATCCATAAGCACTCAATATATTAACACAATATAAAACATTATTACAACAATAAAAAATTCGTACTCTCGTATATATAATACACTCAACTCATAATAAGGCATTCCATTATCCAATCTCTTAGTGAGTAATACCCAATCAAAACCTAGGTTCTCGCTTAACCTTGCGCTCTGATACCATGCTGCAAGATCGCCTTTTCGACCCTGAATGTTGATACTAATACATCAACGATGTTCACGTTTCGAGCACCCAAGTGCTAGAAAGACAAAACACCGGGGTAAAAGAGAAGAAAAAAATAAAATAAACAATAAGAGGAGAACAAAAGCATCACGATCTCACATGCAGAACGAAAATATATAATATCTCAAAAAGATCTTTATAAAGGAATACTGTATGGATACAATAATCAGAGCAAACTAACATATCATCTGCTTGGATGGTTATAACAACCTGTTCTTACAATTGCTGATAAAAATATACAAAGCAATGCCGCGGAAATAAGAATACTACAGTAGGCAATCATCCAGCTCATCTCCAAGAGCTCCAATGAACATAAATGGAATCTGGAAATATACATGGGGCTGACCTGAGCATTATAAGAAAATAATACCCGGATCAGTGTGATAAACTAGTATGAGAAACTCAATCATATGGATTTTTAAATTTATAAAACCCTTCGAAAATAAAGGTATCTTGTAAGATTATGCTGCAAATAAACACGGACGAGTTTTTACCTTACGATAACCAGACCAATTCTATTTTAAAATATAATGTTATTATAATAATGTCTAGGGTGTTGAATATAAGTAAGAAATAACTTAAATGCTTGCCTCTCACATTTTAGCAAATTAGAGTCCACCTAAAATCGCTAAGGCGCGTTCGTATATGGATTTTCCATGGAGATTCCTTCAGCTTAAAAAATGAAGCGGATCTCCATGATAAGGATCAAAACTTTTTTTCGAGCATCGTATATCTCTAGATAAAATACACCATAATGTAAACACAACCGGCCCATGCCCGAACAATGGAACCCGAACCATTTGGAACTTAAATATCATCAACTCCCCACGTGCAACATATATAAGCATACTCTAGATAATGTAGCTATTTTACCCCTTTGGTTTAGCAAAACCCCTGGATTGTGCATCATCTTTAGTCATTTTCCTAATGTGGAGGCCACGTTCAGCATCTTTCACACGAGTCTTAATCACTCGAACAGATCATAAATCCACAAATGGATTCCAGCATCTCGAACAGATCTCGAAACTACACATGAGTTCCAACATCTCGAACAGATCTCGAAACCACACATGAGTTCCAGCATCTCGAACAGATTGACTTCCCAAAGATAGAACACTTATCTCGATCTTAAAGTGGTTTTTGATAAGTAGAACACTTACTGATCCAGGTCTCCTCGAGATCGAGTCGATGAATTTGGTCATATTCAACAATAATGTGAATGATCGCATAAGGAAACTAAGTCCCATATACTTTCCCATAAGCAACTAAACATACAAGCAATATCAATTCATACAAAGCATGATCAAGTCACCTAAATGACTTTTAATCCCTTTTTAATTAATTTATCCTTTATTAATTGAAAACCCTTTTTATTACTGAAACTCCTTTTTATCTAATAAAACTTCTTTCATCAATCAAAACTTCCTTTATTAATTAATACTCCTTTATTAATTAAAACTTCCTTTATATCTTTTTATATATATTTGATTTCTCTTTATGAAAGATATATACTTGTATCTTATTATTTCACTATTCACTTATACTCTTTTCAATAATTGAAAAGTATTCATATACTTATCTCAATGGTATTAGTATATTCAAAAATCACTTAACAAAGTTTTCCTTACTTAAAATATAATCAAAGAGGTTAAAAATAAATGTTACTAAAATATTACTATAAAACCCTTCTCTTTTATAAATTAAACATATAACTTTTTCTATCTTTTTCTAAATGATTTCAATACTTGTTATTATTTTTAAAATTCTATTATTAAAGGTCTAATTATATTCATAATATTTTTCCACTTTAAAATGTATTTCAAGGGTTTAAAAACAAATGTTCCTAAAATATTGTTTACTACAAACCCAAAACTATTTATACTTAACCATTTTCATTAAAACTTGTTTTTTTAAAGATTTAATTACATTTAAGGGTTAAGGACAATTGTTACTCAAACGTTTGTCACAACCAACCTAAAACCATTTCATACTTTAAAGACATTTCTCTTTAAATTTGCTTTTTAAAGATTTAATTATACTTAAGGGTTTAAGACAAGTGTTGTTTAAAACATTATCATAATAAACGCAAAACCATTTCATACTTTAAAAACATTCTTTTTAAAGATCCAAGTTAATAATAGGTTATGTTCGATAGTCGACTAATCGATTATCTAGTTAAAACAATTGCTTATACAAATCAATGTTCGTATACTTAATTCATTTTCGACATTTCAACTTAGCTATACCTTGTCCAAGAGTGAACCAGGTAACTTAGAGCACTAGTTGCATCAAAGCCTTGCCTAAACTTCATTCTTGAATCTCATAAATAGATAAGTCTACTTGTCGGCTTTTAGTGTTAGGTATAGCATAATGATTTCCATAGAAAGGTAATAAACAACATGATTAACCCATTTCCAACATGCTTGAATTAACTATTCCTCGTTTAAGAGGGAAGCCTAGTTGGTTAGAGCTCTATTCTCCTTCCCTATCTTAACTCTCACAAATAGATAAGCATTCTTCATCGTCTTTTAACATTAAGAAAAGTTAATTAGCTTTTAAACCAGTAAGTAAACAACGAGATTAACATGTTTTTTACATTCAACTTAACTATTTCTCGTTCCAGAGGGACCGGTAGGTTTGAGCTCTACTGCTCCATCCCTACTTGACATCAATCTTAATTCTCACAAACTAAGAAGTCTACCTCGTTGGTTTTTAGTGTTAAGCCTAGTCAATTGCCTTTTTCCAAGCTTATATAAATACTTTAGAAATACTTCTAAATAGGTTTTAAATACATATGTAGAATATTACTTGAAAATAACTAATTCATAATTTTATGAAAAACGTGATTTATATTATAAAACATCTTTACTTTGAAAATACATATATAATTATTAAAAACATATTTAAACTTCAAACCAACTTCAAAACACTCTAATATAAGTTAGAAAACAACTCGAAAAAGATATAGAGAAAAATACATAATTTAAATATCATTATTACACAATTTATAGTTTCAAACAGCAAAGATAGCATTTTCAGAAATGCTGTCTAAAGTTCCATTGTATGTTTTTAACATGTTTTGCTACAATTTTGCACCTAGTTTTCGACGTCTTAACAAATGATTTTTGATCCATTATTTTTACAATAGTTAGTATACTTTGGATACTTAAATATTATGAATAAAAGTCCCAAAGAATAACTTATAATTCTTTTATAGAAATTTTCAAAAACAACGTATTTTCTGAAGTGCTCGTATAACGACTATTTCACTAGAACTTTTGCCACTTCGTTCAACTAGATATCAAATGATTTAAACTTCAAAAATTTTAAAATAATAATAAAATATATTTTACTTGTTAAAATAGTAAAGAAACCCCTAAGGATGTCTTCAAAAAAAATGTTATTTCCCAAAAACAAGGTATTTAAAAGTGTCGATGTAGCGACTATTTTTACTTCAAACTTTCTTAGCTTTATTCAATTCATTTTAGAACTTTCCAAACTAATTCCTTGCTATCCAAAACACTTATAAAAGTGTAGAGAACAACCAATACAAGTTATACAAAAATATGTTTTTAAATCACTAAATTACACAAGTTAAAATTAAGAGATTCAAAGTGCGTCTATAGCGACTATCGCTATACATACAACTTCATATTCATTTTCCAAACATTCTAATATGTGTCATTACATATGTCCATTCAAACAACCTAAACCAAGGCCTTCCATGGCACAACCAATACACAAATAATATGCTATTCAAAGCATACAAATATGAGTTTATAACTTTACTTAGTTAGGGTCTATTATCATAGTTTTTAGCAAGCAAATTAACATGTTATTATTTTCATTCAAGGTAAGATAACTCATATTTATTCAACCAAACACTATCATCTTCCTACCAACATTTAAGAAAGCATCAAAACACTTCCTTCTTAAACAAAAGCTCACGTCCATGGCCCATTCCTCTTGTTGCTCTCGGCCTAGCCTTCCACCACTCACCATTGCTTACGGCTTAGCCATCCTCCCTACCATATTACTCACGGCTATGACATGGAGGGGGGTTTTGCTCCTTTCTTCCATCTTCGACTTGTTAAGAGGTGTTGTAATGTTGTATTAAGTATATAGAAAAATTTTGGAGGAGAAAGGAGTTTATTTGCATAGATTTTTAGAAAGTTGGAGAGGAGAAAGATGAAGATATTGATTTTTTCGAGTTTGTGAATTGGTGATGAATGAAGAGAGCCTTAGGTGCTTATTTGTAAGCTTGAGAATGAGTGGCTAAAGACCAAAAATACTCTTCCTTAGCCATGAAGAAAAAGGACTATAACATGACAAAGCCATACCTCTTTTCACATGCTACCTTACTTAAGAAAGTCTTCCTTAAATTTAGTCCCCTTTTACTTGTATTAATTAGTCCTCAATTTAATTAATATTTTGTTATTTTAAAGAGAGATGTTTAATCCTTAAGTTATTATATTACTATACAAGTTCTAAAATGTTTATACAACTTGTATTGAATAAAAAGTTGATTTTTAACAAAACGTGTTCCGGTCACATTTTCAGTATTTCTACAAAACTGTATATTTTTGTAAACACATTTCAAAACAAGTTTTCTATCATTAGTTATTAATTAAAAGGGGTTAATAAGATTATAAAATCATATTTCATTCAGATTACATCTAAGGCACAAAAATTTAAACAAGTCAAATATTTAAATATAAAGTGTTCAAAATTCCAAGCCGTTGCATATTGTCACAATAGAATCGACAACGTATATTATAGTCTTTACCCAGATGGGGACTTAATAGAATGCGTAGGAACTACAAATCTCAACCCCCATGTTTAGGGAATTACACTTGGAGGAGAGGAGATAATCTGACCATTCACGTTAAAATTGATAGGCTATTCATCAACAAACACTGCTTCGAAAAATTCCCCTACTTTTCTATCCATTTTGCCAACCACTCTACAAGTGATCACACTCCGATCATCTTTACCTTTGCCCCTAATAGACTACCCAGCAGTAAATACCCTTCAAATATAGCAATGCATGGCACCTCTACCGGTAATATCATGAGCTTGTTAATGGAGTATGGAATAGCTCCTTCATAGGTAATCATGTTTTCAACTTCTTTTGAAGTTAAGAAAATAAAGGAAAATTTCAGAATGTGGAACAAAGAAATCACTTAAAGGAAAAGTCCGTTGAATCACTAAAGAAGTATCTTGATGTATCCTATTCACATCTAATTGGTCACCCAAATGAGGCTCAGGCTATGGATTCATGCAGAAACAAAGTGGATCAACTTTTGGAGATGCTACATAAACAAGCTACGGAAAATTTATATCGGTCAAAATTCAAGTGGCTAACAAAAGGAGATAAAGCATCGCACTTATTTCATAGAAAATTTGCAGAAACTAAAACTAGGTGAAGTAAACAAATGACGATGAATTCTCAAGAGAACATGATAGATGTCAACGAAAATCTAAACTGGGAAGCGATACAATACTTTTCTAATTTATTTAATTCCCCTTTTATTAAATTTTCTCCACATATCATTTGTAAAAAAAAATCTTTCAGATAATGCAAGAACAACATTGGACAGCCTTTTTGAACTTAAGGAAGTGAAGAAAGCAGTGTTTCAAATAGATGCTAATAGCTCTCCGGGCCTGGACGAATTTAATTCAAACATTTCAAACTCCACTGGGAACTTATTGAAAATGACATTTATGAGGCTATGGTGGGTATCCAATAGTCAGGTAAAATAATCAAAGAAATCAATCACACATCTATTTGTTTAATTCAAAAATTGCAAACCCACAAACCTATTCAGACTATAGACCAACCACATTATGTAATGTAATCTATAAAATATTGGCAAACTTAATATGCAACAGAATGAAGTATTGCCTTGATAATTTAATTTCAGTCAATCAAAATGCTTTCATTCCAAGTAGACTTATTATTGAAAACTCTTTACTTGCATATGAAATGATAAGAGGGTGAAGGACATCAAATAACCTTTACCTAAAGGTGGACTTACACAAAGCATATGATAAAATAAGTAGGGAATTTATATGTCATATGCTGTTTTGTATGGGTTATCTCGAAAAATTCGCAAATATGATATATGAATGCAAATCTACTGCCACTTTTTCAATTCTACTGAATGGTAGCTCCACGGGTTACTGTAATAGCAACTGGCTATAAGGCAAAGAGACCCTCTATCTCCTTTTTACCATTGCAACGGAATATTTCACGATCTTAATGGATATGGAAAATTATGAAGGAAATATTACTCCTATTCTCTCTATTGAACATACTCTCGCTCATTTACTTTATACGTATGATATTTTAGCATTCTCAAAATCTAGCACTAAAAATGTAGAGAGTATTGCCAAAGTTATTCACAACATTAAGGCATCTATGGGTTTAGAAATGAATAGACAGAAAAATACCTTAATTTTAGTAAAGGGGCTGGAGAAAAGGACTAAATCATGAATATTATAAAGGTCCAATTTAGGAACCTTCCAATAACCTATTTGGGAATTCCATTACCTCATGGTAAACTCCAGGGATTTTCATATAATGTTAGATAAAATAAACAAAAAATTCAATAACTAGAAAAATAGGATGTTGAATACTTGGTAGAATTGAACTAATTCAAAAACTGATATATCCAATGATCATGTTTTGGGTTCAATTCTGCCAACTACCAGCATCTGTTGTCACCAAAATAAACTCAGTATGTTCCAATTTTGTATGGAAACATAAACATCACAATATGAGCTGGAGAGATATGTGTCGTATGAAATATGAAGGAGGTGTGGGCCTAAGGAGAATAGAAGCTATCCTGAATGATGTTTTATTAAAACTTTCATGGAAGTAATTACAAAGGGATTGCTTATGGGCTAAATGGATGGAGAATATGTATTGCAAAAATAATTTTTTTTGGATAATCGCTATAGACAGTAACTCTTCATACACGTTGAAATTTCTTCTTAAGACCAGAGCACAATTTTAAGAACTAGTTGAAAGGGAAATTGTTAATGACCACAATATGAGTCTAGGTGAAGAATATTTGGTTTGGAAGGCATAGAACAATGGGAAATTTCATTCTGATCAGCATGGAACCAAGTCGAAGACAAACATAATGTACTACAGTGGTGCAGCCACATTTGGAGTAATACATGTGCATCTAGGATGTTGATCTGTGCATTATTGGCAAAACTGGAGAAACTAAGCACAAAGGAAAAAGTTCCCAAGTGGAAAACCGATATAGACACTACATGAAAAATGTGTAATTAAGCCATTGAATCTTCAAATCATCTATTTTTTCAATTACATTATTCTAAATTGATTCTATACGCTATCCTCACCAAGTTGCAACTTACAATTAGTAGAAACAATGAAGTTGATAATATATTTGACTAGGTATTATGTGCTAACAATGGCAATGAATCATTTTAGAAGCTTAAAACACCATGCTCATTGTTCTCATATGGCATATATAGGCGTAGCGTAACTACAGAGAGTTCTGCATCGAAACTCTAATTCATGTGCGACTTGAACTAATAATTGTTAATATCAAACAACTAATGAAACAAGCACACATTCCAACATCAGACATTGAAAACAAAGAGATTATCATACTTAGATTTGAAGTTGAATCGCAACCCAGTAATGGAACTAATGCCAAATCTAGGCATACTAATCCAACACTCAGAAGCTAATGACTTTGAAGCAGAACAAAAGACAATGAGACCACCATAATAGGGATGAGAGATTTAAGAGTAAAGTATCCTAATAACCATGGAAGGAAACTGACTTATCTTGCAAAGGGGAAGGAAGAAACAAAGCTTTCCGGACTCTCTTAGATCGGATGTGACAGAGACCTTAAAGCAAGTTTAGTTAGAAAGTGGAGTTGATTGAAGAAAACTTCTGCCATTGAAAAGTGTAAAAGCTGCATGCAGTATCAGTGTATTTTTTATATGGAGCTATTTTAATTTTTGTACTTTTTGACGATCTGGGGTAATTACATACGTACGATGGTTTTTGAGTCTAATTCTAATGTAATACCCCTACCACTATTCGTTCCTAAGACCCCATAATTTGTACCCCTATTTTAGTTTAGTAAATAAAGTACCTGTTCAAAAAAAATATCTTAAATAAAAGCGCAACACCCAAATTTGTATGTTCGGTATTACTACATGATAAAGGGAAAAACAACAAAAAAACACACATGCATAAAAAAAACCTATGGTTTGCATCTTAACCTTATTCAAGATTGTTTCAACTTCCGTAAACAGTATTAAAATCTAAATGTAAAGAACAGAGGAACATACTATCATTCTTTCCATATATTTGAATATAGTGGAAACTGTTACAATGTTTGCAAGTGAATGTACACTTTTGAAGTGAAACTTTGTTTGATTCCAAGTACTACTCGACTCGGCAGCTCTCGGCAAAAAGAATGTATTTAGCTTTGGCCTTGTGCTTCTAGAAATTATAATAGATAGAGACCACTTCATATACAAAGACGTCGTGATGAGTGGAGCGTAGTTGAATGGGTAATTTTTCGTGAACATTGTTCTTGATAAAATAGCGGTTAGCTGTAACAACTCAGTCGTTACTATTTTACTTTAACCATTATTGTATGGGTAGTTTAGATAAAAAACAGAATCACCTACTTTGTAAAAATTAAAGAAGATGATCACTATCATACCTAGTAATTTAATTTTAAATTCAATGACTTAAATTCAATGGTTACTTTCTCTTTCTATATTTATTTACGCGAGAATGATTAGTTAATAATTATTTATGAGTCCATGCAATCTAACCCGTTATATTCAAAATGTAATGGTGTGGATGTATTAGAGTTAAAAAAAGGTTCACCATTAGAAAGTATTTGTTATATGTATTATTTAAGACATTATTACCTCTAGAATTTCATAAGAAAGGATTTAGCATGATAGATGCATACATATTTTTATCTCTTACATTGTTTTTATTATTTATTCATGTCTATTACTATATGAAAAGTTCTACTCAGTTTCACATGAACTAATCTGCATGCTAATCTAAATGGACAACATAAAAGTTATAATTTACGCTAGATAACTAATTATTTCAACATGGTTTGTAGAAAAATGAATGTAAAGTTTTTGTAACGATCACGACTTTTTGACGCTCGAAAGTCGACATTAATACGTCCACTGTATCAATTGCCGCGCAATCGAATGCCGGAAAACCGAACTATTAGGGTTAAAAAGAAGAGGTAGAAGAAGACAGAAGAAAAATAAAGAAGAAGAAACAGAAACAATATCAGAATCTCACATTCGCAGTGGAACAATATATAATAGATAATCACTAGTCTTTTAAACAAAGAACTATATTAGTTTATACAATACAACAATGAGAGTCAATATACAACTCAATACAACAATGGACAGTTATATAAACTTGTTCTCACACAGAATACACAGCGGAATAAATAAACAAGTACGGGAGTACGTCTCGCCATCCAGCTTGCCTCCAAAGCTCCAAAATATCCAGAATATCTTGATAACATAACTCTAGGCTGCCCGTGTGGAAAATTATGGGCACCCAGAGTTTAGAAAGGGTACAATAAACTCCGAGTCAGTCATGGTGACTGGTGTGAGATCGTAAAACAGTTATTTTCACAAAGCAAATAAAACAAATTCGCAATGCTTTTGGAAAATGAAACTACCATAAGACCTCCCGCCACACACACACAATGCAAACGCAGAATTGGAGGAGATTTCTCCTTATGATAGTCAAACATGCTTACTACGCAAAATCAGTTGATATTATTATTAATGTCTAGTGTGGAAAACATTTCGAAAGTATAATATCAATCTTAGCCAACATACAACCATTATTGTATGCCTACTATAGCTATCATCTAAACAGTGGTGACCACCATAAGTAAATGGCATGTTCTACAACTAAAACCGTACATGGTTTGTATTGTTTCTTTGGATTTCCAACAAATGGTTAGGCAAAGAAACTTCCTTACACCGAAATGAAAACGCCTCTGGAAAGACGCCCCGAGAACCTAACCGGATCTCTGCAAACACAAGGCCGACACTACCTCACGCTGTACAACTGTAACTAGGTAACATACTGACACTACCTCACGCTGTACAGCTCTAACTAGGTAAGTAACACACAAGTATGCCATCCCCCGGTCGTTACCGACCTTAATCCGAGGATCCACAACCACAAAGCTACAACCACAAAGTATAATAAATTTGCAGCATCAACATAGGTAAAATATCTGGGCTCCATACCATGATATCACCTCTTATCCAGAAGGAAATGACATACCCTAGGGGCGCGACCCCTAAAAACATTGCCGCAACATTCCTGTTTCGACCATTACCGGGTTGTGAGGCTCGACGAAGTCTCGTCCACAAAGCTACGCTTTTTCACAAAGCCACGCTTTTTCACAAAGCCACGCTTTGATCAACAAATGATCAACAACACTTCGTATGCCACATTACCAAATTGGGAATGTATCACTAGTAACTATCAACTACATAACCTCTGAGCTCGTACGTCTCAGAGAAGGGTGTTAAGCTAAGAGAATAAATTCTCCGCCACCAACAGAAATGTATTTGATAGAAACCAGCTTTACATCTCAAAGTGTAACGTCAGACACACATCCATACAAGTCCGTTCCGGGATCGAACGGAACCGAAGGCACTTCCAAAGAAGCCCTTGCAATCCAGGTATTCACTAATCACGTCCGGACTTCCCATCACAAGAAGAGTGATATAAATCTCTATACCAGAGTAACTCGGTGCAGAGACATTCGACAGGTTGTCCTTTCATTTTCACAAATACCCGGTCTTCACACCGGTCTTCAAATAATGTCCATTCACGACGTATCACTATCCGGAATGGGTTATATGACACAAAGTCCTCTCCCGGCTTAACCGAATAATGAGCGTTTGTTTTAAAAACAAATCAAGTGCCCTTCAAAGGCAAATATTGATAGTCGGTTATTTAACTATCAACAACATTCACAACAATCAACCAATTTAAATAATTTTTCCCAAATTATTAAATTTCAAAATATCTTCACAAGATATATATTTTTCCACACTTTAACATTTTGAAAACCAATTTCAAATCACTTTTCACACTTCATCACTTTGAAAACAAATTTCAAATCACATTCACTCGCGGAATAAAATCCCCGATATTATTCATTTCCCTTTTTCTTTATAAATTCCCACTGTGAATTTAAATTTCCAAATATTCACTGATATATGATTTTCAAATCGATTTCTAATTATTCACTTTCAAACACCAAATCAATTTCAAAATTGATTTCAAATTTCATTTCAAACCCCAAATCAATTTACAAATTGATTTCAAATTTTATTTCAACACCAAATCAATTACAAATTGATTTCAAATTTTATTTCAACACAAATCAATTTTTCATTTAACATCAAATAAATTTTCATATCAATTTCCCAAAGATTTATCTTAAAATAATAAATCAATTATCAATTGGATTTCAAACAAATTTATCACCTTTTAAAATAAATTCCTTTATCTCTTCCAAACCATTTTAAAATTCCATTTTAAATAAATTTCCCAACTTTCGAATAATACTATTCAAAATCCATTTATAAAAATCTTTTCCCATATTTTGGAAATATTCGATAAGATTACAAATATCAACTTTACGCTTTTAAAATTCCTTCTTTGAAATTCAACCAATTCTTTCAAAAGAATTTACTTAAAATTTCCAATTTTAATTTTCAAAAATCCAATTTCATTTATTTCTGGTATCCAACAATACCAAAAATACACTCGGCTAAATTTTAGCCTTCAACACATTCAATCACAAATATAATCATTCATAGATTATAAATAAATAATTACACAGCATATGAAACAAATTCATATAATTTTGAGGAATCCAGTTGAATCCCTCCAACCTGTTTTCCTGCATCCATAGATGTTAGCACAATACCAATTCCACTTCGAGGTGGAATATCGCTGTATATGGGATTTATAAAATATCATCCGCTATTATGCGGCGCAATAGGGTCTCATCCACTATATAATGTGGGAAATCAACAACTCCAATATATATATATATATATATATATATATATATATATATATTGCTAAATACTATCATTCAAGCACACAATCAAACACAATCAATAATTTTAAATATAACTATTTAAAATTAAACAAAACCCTTTGTTTGAGTGAGAAGATCTCACCTTTGCCTTTTATTTTGCAATCCACTTCAATATTGCGTTGGTTTCCCCATTTTTTTGACCTTGTATAAACAATTTATATGATTTATTAATATTCGAATAAATCGAACAATTAAATTTCCATTTTAAATTTAATTAACTAACATTTTAGTTTTAAACAAATTTTATTTTTTTTACCCACTAAGCCTCAATTTAAAATTTTAACTATCTAACTAAATTTATATCAATTTATAGAATTACACCTTACTGTAGAAATCAATTTCAGCTTATTATATTTCTAAATAAAAATTTTTACTGGAAGAAAAGAAAGAATATCCAAATCTCTATTCTAACAAGCAAAAATGAATACTCGGCTATAAATATAAAAATGAAAAATACCTAACGACTTCTCGCGACTCAGGCCATCGCACCTCCTCACCGAAGATCGACATCTCCCCCGAGATCGTCTAAATCAACCATAAAGCCGTTCGACTTCAGCCAAGTCCTCAGGCGCTTCGTCTCTTCCCGAATTCGCGACCCACAACCGCGTGCTTCCACCCTGTCGACGTCGCAAACACTACCTCGCGCTCACCTCGTCTCCTTCCCTCGCGCCTTGCGTGCCCTAAAATCCAATTGTTCTCGAGTCAAACTTGATTACGTGCCCACCTCGAACATGATCCCTTTCGTTCGCCACCGGAAATTTGATTCAACTTCACTCTCTCTTCTTCTTTTTTTAATTAATCGAACGATTCCATTTTCACTTCAAACTGAGATGAAGCGGTGAACTAAAAAAATGAGGGGAATGAAGAATAATAGATTTTACTCGGTTGTAATGTAACAGAAGAGAGTCGCGTATTTTAAGGTGGAAAGGGGACGAGATGGTTGCGTGTTGTTTTTAAAAGGGGGAACATGATTCTGAAAGGAAGGCGGCTTGCTGTCTTCTGGCTGCTACAGTGCTTTTGATAAGAAGGGGAAAGTTGTGTTGTGAATAGAATTCAGTTGATGGTTGACTAAAATATGCAAATAATTCAAATTCAAACTGTCTCGGTTTACGTAGCTTAAAATCGCGAACCCCTATCGAGGCGTGCCGCTAAGCGTTCGTAATGTTATATCCCTATTCCGAACACAATGGAAGAGGTTTCGAGTCCTAATTTGATCGTATGGAGAAGATAGCTTTTTGGACCAGTTATTAAATTAAATTTTCGATTTAATTTCAGCGCGTTTGCTTATCGTACGACCAAACGATCACTCCAAACATTATGAAAACTGAAATCCGATAATAATACAATATTACGGATCCAATGGAACTGGTTTCGTCGAATTCCGAGACTGTGCCCCGGAACGCTATTTTCATATATCGATTTAAACGATAGAATTCAAAACTGAACAAAACAGTTCCAAATTCAATTCTGAAAGTTTCAATACCTTCAGAATTATCAATATAAATTTTCTAAGCCTTCAGATTATTTTTAATCAGCTTAAAACTCCAAATTCAAAATTTTACTCAAATTTTAACAATTAAATTCACTAATTTAATTACCAAACAAACTATGATATTTGAATTTCAAATCAAACTATGATATTTGAATTTCAAATCAAACTATCATTCAAATATTTAAACTCAATTAAATATTCACATTTCAAATGTCAAAAATTCAGGGTCGTTATAGTTTTATATAATACGTAGTTGGGTTTCATTACCTAAAAATATTTATCTCTCCTTCCATTACCTATTACCAATCTGTTTTGAAGTTTATACTATAAAATCTTTAACCCCATGCGGTTAACAGTGATTTTTTTAGTAGTAGAGTAGTTTTAGATTGATAATATATAAAACTATACCTACAAGATTAATCATTGAAACATTTTGATCAGTAAACCTTATCCATTTTTATATATAAGAGGTTGGAATGAGAGGATAGTTCACATACCCATAAGTTATCACAACTAGCTAGCTTGAGAAGTTCGTCGTTGAAAAAATAAAAATAAGAAAGAACCTAAACCAGTCTTTTAATTTTAATGAAATTCAAATTTTATACTAAACTTCCTGTTGTTCATATGTTCATCTATACTTGTTTATTATTGTCATCTTCTTTGTTATTTTTATTAGTAATCCAATAATTGGGTTATTAGATATCATTGCATTTCCTATACCTGCTACCACATTGAATGTCTTTTCGTTTCAACTTTAACATCCTTAAGATTATGAACTCGTTGCAAGTGAACAAATTTTCATAATAATGCTAATACCGTCATATCAAAAAAGACATAATAAAGTAACATGCATCACGTGAACTATTAGAGTATCGTTGATCTTTATAGCCTAAATTATTTGTCATCTTAAGATGTAACATGCAGAAAGAGTATGTTGACTGGTAAAGTATAACTTCATTATTGATCAGTTTATAAAATCTTATGACTTATGGGTACATTATGTAGTAAATTTTAGGTTTAATTAAGTGAGCAAACTCATTAATTTCTTCTCATAGTGTTTGATAAGTTTGCATAAATAATGTATCTTATGTGGCAATAAATTTTTATTATGATTTCTAATTATTGAACCTTTATTTTATAGGTAATCATGCACATTTGTTACAAACTAGTTGTAACATGCTGCAAAACATTAAAGTTTGAAGTTATTTTTGTTCCGATAATTTCTTCTTAGCTTGCACATAGTTACATTTTTTAGTTAACTAGTATTTTCACTCTTGATACATTGTTTATGAGCTGTATGGATATGTAATGTGTTTCTTTTTTGAGTAAAATGGGTGATACTCTCAAAGAGGGGGGGAGCACTTTATAATTTTATTGCACACTTAAAAAGATGTTGCAAACAAGTATGGCAGTTAGCAAAAAAACCCTTAGAAAAAAATAAAAAGATGAAAAACCCTCCCAAAAAATAAATAATAGAAGTAAAAAAGGATCCAGGCTTGTGATAGAACCAAAATGGACATCGGTCAAAAAAATTAGATAGACAATCCCACATAATAATAGGTAACCTATCACATCGGCTTAGTATTTGCTACCCGCTCATAATAGCTCCATAGGCAAGATATCCTAAACCGTAACTACTACTAGACAGTAGCCTGATAAGCCTTCGAATGGATAACAACAACCACAAGGCAATGTTAATAGTCTAATCCCTCATAAGGTTAAAGCATAAGTAAATCGATTCAGTGTAATCCCTAAAATTCAAAAACTCAAAAAACCATGAGGCTCACATAATATATGTATATATGTGTGAGAGGAGTAAAACGAAAACGAAAAGATAAACGAAATTAGGTATCAATTAAAAGTACAATTTCCGAACGGTTGTCATTAGAGGCATCCTTAGGTCCAAAGTTAAGGTCGTAAACTTTCTCATATTATTGCTAATAATTTTTGCCTTCAAGATATCGATGCAGCTTTTTACTATCTTAAGATATTCCTTGAAACTATCACATTTAACCAATTCTAACTATTTTTGCAACCCAATTATAACAGAAGATAATAATTATGTAAATCAGATTATCAGAAGGATTACTTGCATTGTTAAACATTTTTTGATTTCTTTTAAACCACAAGTACCAATAGGCGATGGTGAAAATAGTATCTAGTAAAATTCTATTACCTATATCATATTGGAATCTAAAATTATTTTAATAGTAATCACAGTTAAAAATTGCGCTAGTTCCTTTAAAGTCAAAAATGTTGAAAATGTTTGCTAGAATGGAATTAGTTAAGGGACAATTGTAATACATGTGAGCTACATGTTCTAGGCCTAAACTGCAAAAAAAAAATTTATATGTAAATTCTTTTTCCTTAGAAATTCAAGTGTGTTTGATTCATATGTAAGATCAACCACATGTGTAGTTTTGTTTTAAGAGGAGCATTTATTTTTCCAAATATATTTAAAGATCTTTGATTTTACCTAAGAATTTTAAAAAACTATATATTGAGTTAGAGTTGTATAGTTTGCTATTGTCCCAACACCAAATCTTTATATCACTCTCATTGTCTAAATCATAATATTCTAGCTTATTACAAAGTAAAACAAATTAAAATGATTCTACCTACCTTGGAAAAAAATCCGTCGTTCTAATTAGATAGTTTTTTTAAAATAACTTTGTAATTATTATTTGTTAATCCTCCCTCTTTAGCTTTGTCGATTTAATCAGGAATCCTACGTAATTTATTGAGAAGCTCATGGTTTTGCAACTAAGTGTATTAGCAACTCTATTTATATCATTATCTACATTATTTAGGATTAAAACAAAACTATTTTCAAAATTTATCCTTAGTCCATAAAGAATTTCAAAATTATATAAGATAAATTTAAAAGTCGTGATGTGTTAAGGTAAATACGAGGTAAAAAGCATGGTGTCATCTGCAAATTGAAGAATCAAAAGACTATTGCTAGTTGTATCATTACCTACACTCGCCAAGACCCCTTTTGTTATAGCTAATTTAATAATTTTAGTGAAAACATCTGCTGCTAAATTAGACGGCAGGGATGACAATGGTCCCCTTGTCTAATGGAAAAAAATTGTGTATGTTTGATTATGTGTAATGTAATATATTGATAAATAATTGGTATTAATATAACAGGAAATTATTGTCAAGGACAAAATTTCTCAGCGTTTTAGCCTCAAGTACAGGCCTTCAGTATTTTAGCCTAAAGGACAACTTTCTTTAGGTATCAGTTTTTAGGTATCAGTTTGTAGTTATCGGTAGCAGTTTTTAGGTATCAGTTTTTAATTCGGTAGCAGTTTTGAAAAAATATTTGTCCTTATGAATAATTTTGGAAGGATGTTTGTCCTTATGATTAATTTTTAGAAGAATGTTTGTCTTTGTGGTTAAAATATTGAGGTCGTGTCCTTGAGGCTAAAAATACACAATTTTTGTCCTTTAAATTAATTCCCCCATAACAGGAAATACATTGACTAAAAAGTATTTTTGGTATAATGTGTTGGTTAATGTGTTAGATGCATCAATTTAAATGGTTAATAATTGTGTTTGATACAATTTATTGAAATAAAGCCCAACTAGTACAAAACACATCTAACAAAAATGATAGCAGTTCATAAATGTTATAAAGACCAACCATTTGATCTGTGTGTTGTAAAAGCAATAGCATGGGTTAAACACCATAGAAAGTGGTTAGCAAACGCCCTAAAGAAATAACATAACAAATATAAGGAGCTATAAATATCAGTATATTATGAATAAGATAGCACAAAAAAGCTATCAAAACCTACTCAATGCTATTGTAAATCTCTAACTATAATAACATGTTGTAATATAAAGTTTTTAAAACACTATGAAACCTTTAAATAGCATCTTTTAAATGCTATTAAAGTCCAAACGGTTATAGTAACTTGCTTAATAATGTTTATTATCAATATGAGTATGATGTCTACAGATTTTTTTTTTGAAATGGTACTTTATATACAACACGTCACTGGGATGACATATCACATGTCAATAAATGTTCGAATCACACTACGCAAGTTTCGAACTTGCGACCTCTCGCACCAAAGCCGAATCACTTAACCACTTTGGACAATGGTGCTTGTCATGATCTCTATAGATAATATAAGAGTGTAGATATTTGATCCATATTTGGTCATATACAATAGTTTTATGGTGAATAAATTTATTTCCTAGTGTACTGAATTCGAATGATTTCATTTGATTAAAGTAAGTAAAACTTAGTTGACAAGCACCATTGTCCAAGTGGTTAAGTGATTCGGCTTTGGTGCGAGAGTTTACAAGTTCGAAACTTATGTAGCGTGATTTCGAACGTTTATTGACATGTGATATGTTGTCCCAATGACATGTTGTATATAAAGTACCATTTCAAAAAAAAGTAAAACTTAGTACAAGATCGTATACTCAATATGGTTAAGGGTATCATGTGCTGGTTGAATTGGAAACAATTCTAGACCTAAAGCTAGAGATAGGCCCAAATAACCAAGGTGTTGATTTGATCCAATTAATTAATTGCAAGATAGAC
Source organism: Allium fistulosum (assembly GCA_030737815.1). NCBI lineage: Eukaryota > Viridiplantae > Streptophyta > Magnoliopsida > Asparagales > Amaryllidaceae > Allium > Allium fistulosum. The sequence continues at coordinate 1,471,353,145 of CM060902.1, forward strand.
CTCCTTATTTAGTTAAGGGTGAACAAAAGCAATTGAGTAATGGAATTCGGTCATGATCTTATGGTTAAGTTTTCTCCTAGAGGCATGACTTTGAGGAAAGAAAATAAAATTTTAAAGTAATACTAGTCACGATGGCACTGTTGGGATGAAGAGATGGTAAACATTACCTCAAATTCATGAAGAGCATTAGAATTAGGATTATACTAAATATTGGAAGATGCTTAAGGAGGACACAAGAAATATAATTTCAAGATTTAATATAAACTTATAAAAGATTGTCTTGTATGAGTTCTATTTTACAAAGCTTTTGGATATTGGATCTAAAATCTCGATTGTAAATTAGTTACAATAAATGAGAAAGAAATCCCATTGTAAAATGTGATAGAACTTCACATTGTTGATATTGCTATAATAGTGATAGAAACAGTGGGAGCTTATCACATGAATTCACTAATGAACACATCTAAGTTAAGATAAATAATTTCAAGGATACCAATAATATCTATGAAATAATAATTACTTTCGATTTGATTAAAAGCAGACATGGTTTATTTTGTATATAAATATCTTGTATATTTGATATAAAATAAAATCGTGATGGTATCTCTTGATAGTATTCACATTCTAGACTATGTGGTGTGTTAGCTAAAGATAATATCTAAGCATCTAAATATTATCTATAACTAATTTGGAACTTTAGGCTATGCTATAAATCATTGAGATGTAAATTACACCAAGTGTGAAGAATACCTTCCTTTACATGATTATGAATCATGTTATACTTATCAGATATGTCACATATGATTAATACCGATGCTCACATTTAGTGAGAGCATGATAAGAGTTGTTGAAATCATGAAGGATCCTGTTGTGCCATCTAAATGAGTTTGGGATAAACCAAAAAAGATATCATAGTCTAAAATTTCAAAATTGAACTTCATTTTATTTACTGGTTAATTGTCTAAGATACAAACTTATGTATATCGATATATAATGCCAAACATTATGATACATAGAGTAAGTAAAATTAAAGACATGCGAAAGAGTTTAAACAATTCATATGGTCAAATAAGGTGAGTGTATTGGATATGATTTCTAATATTACCTAAAATAGAATGTGATTCTATCCATACAACAATCAAACCCTTTGATAGCGTTTCAAAAATGCTATAAGCTTTACAAGCATTTCTATGAACGTTAAAACGACATGTTGTAATAAATTAGAGACTTATTATGGCACATCTAAAAACATAAGCATATGCTATTATATGATGGCATTCCAAATGTTGTCATATCCTATTATATGATAGCATTTTTCAAACGCTGTCGTATGTCCAATTATGATGCACTTTTAGAACGCTGCCATTTGTTCTCTTATGCTAACACTTTTAAACGCTATTATTTGTTCTATTATGACAGCATTCTTAAATGCTATCATCTGTTCTCTTAGACAGCCATTTAAAATGCTATGAGGGCACTATCTACATTTCACACATATACGTCCATTTCACTATCAAAGTGGCTCAATTTCTATAAATATACATCATCACATCATTCAATCAAAATCCATCAATCTGGTTCCATAAATAATAATTAATCAAAAAGCTTGTTTCTTCCTTCATGGCCTGCTTCCTTTTTCCCAATCCAAATCTCCTGCCTTTTTCTTCTGCTCTGCTCCCTACTCCACCACTACCTCCAAACCCACCTCTCGGCCCTTCCTCCATCCTATGCTCTCCTCCTACCCCTCAGTTCTTGAACCCACTCCTTAAGAGAACCTTGTTTATACCGCTCTTCCTTCATATGTCCCTCCTTTTTCTATTCCTCTTTCTTTTGCCCCACCTACTTGGTTCTCCCTTTTTAAGAAATTGCCTAGGAACGCTGGTAAATACAAGACAAGAAAATTTGATTTGAAGTTCGGTGAAGCTAATGCCTTAATCCCTCCTTTAAAAGCACTAGAAGCTGGCTCATCCTTCTGAGGTCACCATCTTATTGGTTTTTTCTAGATGAAGCTCTATTCTTCTCGGTTTTTACATATTTTTTAAGGCTAGAATGGGGTAATCTTAATGGGATTCGAATTAAATATGATAATAGACTTTTCTTTTTTGAAATTGAAGATGATAGGAGGCATTCCAAAATCTTGGAAGCTGACCCTCTAATTACCAGGGGTGAGATATTCTTCATATCCCAATGGGATACTTCAATTGACTGTAAGATAAAAAGTGTTCCTTTCTGGATTTTTCTCTCAAAAATCCTTCTATTAATTGGACCCTAGTTGGCATAAACTGGATAGCAAGCTCTTTAGGTAATGTTATATGTTTTGATTAGTCTACAAAAAGACTTGAGAGATTTGAATATGCAAAAATATTGGTTGAAGTTCCATGCACTAAGCTTTTGCTTAATCAAATATGCATTCAACTCACTGAAGGAAAAATTGCCAACGTTAGGGTCGAATATGCTTGGAGGCCTGATATATGTGAAAAATGTAAGGTCTTTGGGCATGTTAAGAAGGCTTGTGAAAGTAATAGAGAAAATTTTGATGCTACGAAAGTTAATGAAAAGTTGGTTGAGAAGGAAAGAAGAAGTCAGAAACAATCTCTGCATAGTGCTAGTGAGAAGGGCAGGAGATGAACTAATGTAATTTCTAATCAAAGGAATAAAGGTAAAGAGCTTGTTAAAAAACAGGTTTTCAAACTTGTCATGCTAATAAAGGAACATGTATGTCAATGGAACTATAGAGAGGAGACAAAGTGAAGTATGTTTGAATGTTGCTAATAAGTTTGATGTTTTAGAAGGCCGTGAAGAGGATGTTGATAAAGTTTTAGGTGAAATGGAGGAGACTGAGATTTTGGATCAGGTAATCTTATGCAAAAAAGCTAGTGCAGTTGAAATAGGTGCAAGTGAGCAGCTAGTCGAGATCATGTTAGCCAAAGAACTGATTTTTTTTATTGCTGAAAATTAAGAAGTTTCTCTTGCAAATCAAGAGATTATTACTTCTGAGTGCATGCACGTTCCACCTATCCCTTTTTCTTTTTCTGCCCATTCCCCTACTGAAATTCCTGCTGGTAATGTTAGTGTTCATGAAAAGTTACACATCACATGTCCTATCAAAGTCAATAATTTGTCCACCAATGAACCCATATTTACAGCATGTGCTTCCACCCTAAATAATGTTGATCAAATATCCATGCAAGGACATGCACAAAAAGTGCACGTAAACTTACAATCCTCTCATGATAACAATCCTTCTACAATTCTTGTACATTATACTCCTTCCATATCAATTGCTAACAAACAAGCCACTAGTAATCAATTTTGAAAGAGTATCATTTCCCTAAGAAAGACTAGAAGTGCTTTAAAATACGAAGACAAAACAAAACTTCTGAGAAGGAATCAATAAATATATGTACACAACCTCTATTTGATGGATCCAGGAACAACTCCCAACCTTTTTCTGATCCTACCACCAATGACAATCAATCTCGCATCCCTCTCCACAACCAGTCATAATGAATAGAAAAATAGGTATGTGGAAAATAAGAGGAGGAAATGAACTAGCAAAATAGCTTGAAGTTAAGAATCTAATCCATTCACAGTATCTTAACATGCTTTCTCTTCTTGAAAATAAATACAATTATAAAACCATTCATGCTGCAACTTCCTACATCAATTCTTCTTGGGAATATCACCACAATCTAGAATATGCTCCATTTGCCTTGATTTGGAACCCCATTATCTTCAAAGTCACTCCCATCTCTTCATGCAGGAAATCATACCACTACCTTGTTCCCCACAAAAAATCTAAATCATCCTTTTGTTGCTACTTCTGTCTAAGCTGATAACTACTTCTCATCTAGGCAAGACTTCCTTGATAAGATACATCTTTTGAAACCTTCTAGCTTTCCTTGGCTTTTCCTTGGAGATTGGAACAACATGCTTTATGTTCATGACAGGCTAGGAGGTACCCCCTTTCTCTTAAAGACACTTTTCCCCTATATAATGCAATTCTAAATTATGATCGCATAGAAGTTCTCTGTCTGTTCCATACTTGGTCAAACAAGTCTAGAAATGGTTCTCAAAAGCTAGATAGGATATTTATGAATAGTTCTACACTTTCTGATTGGCCTAACATACATTATGAGGTCCTTCCTCCATACTTGTCTGATCATACCCCACTTGTTCTTTCTTTTGGCAAAATTCCCTCTCCCTTCAGATTCTTCAACTCTTGGGTAAATCACCATGATTTCTTTTCAGTTGTTTCTCTTGTATGGGCTACCCCAGTTCATGGTAATCGTATGTTTAGGATGCAGCATAAATTAAAACACACCAAATTAGCACCTAGGAAATGGAGTAAAGAGACCAATGGAAGAGGAAACAAGTAATCCACTTTTTTGAAAGAGCAATTTGATCAGATTCAAATTAATCTTTATCAAAAACCTACTTGTCTAATTTTAACTTTGTAGGAACAAGAGATAAATTCTAAGTTAAAAGAAGCCCATAATGATGAAGCTGCTATGATCAAGTAGAACTGTAGAGATAATTGGGATAGATATGGTGACAAGAATTCCTAGTAGCTGTCATAACTTCTTCAATATCAAATCCAGTAAAAGCAAGATTCATCAAAATTCTAGACTTTGACAATTCAACTCATAAGGGCTTTGAAGCAGCCATCCAGCCTTTTGTGAGGCACTTTACTTCCACCTTAAGCAGCACAAGAGATCAAAATATTAACTAGTCCATTAGGATCATCTCCCTTTGCCTTCTTTCACTCAAGTTCAAGCTTCCTCCTTGAGCCAAGACATAACAGATAAAGAGATAAAGGATGCTTTGTTCTGTTGAAATTTTCGGCACCCCCTCGCATCTTCCGCTATGCGTGCACTTCATTTAGTGTAGAAGAGATAAGACCACTGAACGAAGCTCTTTTGGTGCCAGCGTCATGATTGGATATCCCTACATCTTCCTAGAGCACATATATTTTTATGGCAACATTTATTTGTAACAAAAGGAATCTCTTGTTGTTACATGCTACCAATCCCATATATATGCTGATCTTTTTTAGAATATCTTACGATGTGGGACTAATCATACTCCAATCTACACACCCACTCTAATACAATGCGAGCCACACCTAACAGATCTCCACCTTGGCGAGCATTTTCTCAATTCAACTTGAAGTTATACAGAGTCCTCAAACACTTGGATAAGGTCGCTAACACCTCTAGCAGTTTAGATTAGGTCGCTACCACCTCCAGTAGTTGGGCCAAGCTGTTTCACAAAGAGTTCTCTTTTTCCACGGCTGGAGAAAACCACGTTCTAACTTATAACTCCACCTTAATGAGAATCCCAAACTCAAACCACATATTGAAGCATACTTAGAATTTTCATGGCAACATTTATTTGTAACAAAAGGAATCCCTTGTTGTTACATGCTACCAATCCCATATATATGCTGATCTTTTTTAGAATATTTGCGATGTGGGACTAATCATACTCCAATCTACGCACCCACTCTAATACAATGCGAGCCACACCTATCATGTTCTCTATTCCTAAAGACTGCTTTAGGGGTCCATATGGATTCAATTCTAGTTTTTCATAACTTGCTGACCCATTATAAGCGAAGTGTTTCTCAAGGCGATTCATATTTTTTTCAAGTGAGAAAATGCTCAAAAGGGTCAACTCCACTATTATATGTCTTATTCCCAAGGTTGTGTCCTGTAACGTTTCTAGATTTTCGACTTCCGAAAATCGACATTAATATGTCCACTGTATCAACTGCCGAGCAGTTGAATGCCGGAAAACCGAATTGTTATGGTTAAAAAGAAGAGGTAGAAGAAGACAGAAAGAAAGAAGAAACAACAGAAACAATATCAGAATCTCACATATCGCAGCGGAACAACATATAATAGATCAATGAATAATCTTTAAATCAAGAACTATATCATTCTATACATTACATCATCAGAGTCAATATACACACAATACATCAATGGACAGTTATACAAACTTGTTCTCATACAGAATACACAGAGGAATAATAAACTCCAGGTCAGTCATGGGACTGGTGTGAGAACTAAAAACAGTTTATCTTTAAAACAAACCACAAAAGAATTTTCAACATTGAAATCCGCAATGCTTTTGGAAAATGAAACTACCATAAGACCTCCCGCCACACACAAAATGCAAACGTAGAATTGGAGGAGATTTCATCTTATGATAGTCAAACATGCTTACTACGCCAAATCATTGGATTATTATTATCATTAGTGCATAGTGGAAATATTTCGACAGTATAATATTAATCTTAGCCAACATACAACCATTATTGTATGCCTACTATAGCTACTATGTTCAATAGCAGGTTACCATCACATTCCATAGCAGGTTATACAACTAAAACCGTACAAGGTTCGTATTGTTTCTTTGGATTTCCAACAAATGGTCAGGCTAAGGAACTTCCTACTGCCAATGGGTACGCCTCTGGATAGACGTCCCGAGAACCTAACCGGATCTCTGCCAACACAAGGCCGGGTTACCTCTTACACTAGGTAACTACTACACGAATATGCCACCCCCCGGTCCTTTGGGACCTTTATCCGAGGTGCCTCGATCACACAGCAACAATCACATAGTAAATGAGATTGGAGCAACCACATAGGTTAAATACCAGGGCTCCATACCTGATACCACCCTTTTCTAGAAGGAAATGACATACCCTAAAGGGAACGACCCTCATAACCTTGCCGCATCATTCCTGTTTCGACCATTTCCGGGTTGTGAGGTTCGAAGAGGTCTCGTCCACAAAGCTATGCTTTTTCACAAAGCCACGCTTTGATCAACAAATGATCAATAAATAATCCTCACACATCAACACTCAGCATGCCACATTACCAAATTGGGAGTATATCACTGATAACTTTCAACGACATAACCTGTGAAGACCCAAAAGTCGACCTTCGAAAATCGGCATCCGTACTTCACTTGTACTCAAAATGCCGTAGATTCAAACGCCGAATCTGGTTCTCCAGAGCTTATAACACCATTAAGTATAACAACACAGCGGAATAAAAATAATATATCAATATATATAACATTGATACGATGACAGATACAAAACCTGATACAATATGATACAACAGAATGATACAACAGATATCAATATGATACAATGACAATAGCAGCGGAAAGAAAATAGATAACACCAGCAACGGATAGAATATCTCCAATAGAATGCTCCAATCCATAGCTAGCGGAAAACAAGGTCAGTCGTCCAAGGACTGACCAGCTCCAGATAATCTACTCAACCTGAATATCTGAAAAACCCAACTCTAGACTGCCCGTGTGGAAAATAGTGGGCACCCAGAGTTTAGGAAGGGAACAATAAACTCCGGATCAGTCATGGGACTGGTGTGAGCAACAAAAACAGTTTATCTTTAAAACAAACACAAAAGAATTTTAAACATTGAAATCCGCAATGTTTTTGGAAAATGAAACTACCATAAGACCTCCCGCCACACACACAATGCAAACGCAGAATTGGAGGAGATTTCTTCTAATGATAGTCAAACATGCTTACTACGCAAAAGAAAAACTCTTTTGATATTATTACTAGTGCATAGTGTGAAAATCCTTTCGAAAATATAATATTAATCTTAGCCAGCATACAACCATTATTGTATGCCTACTATAGCTACGATGTTCAATAGCAGGTTACCGCCACATTCCATAGCAGGTAATACAACTAAAATCGTACAAAGTTCGTATTGTTTCTTTGGATTTCCAACAAATGGTCAGGCAAAGGAACTTCCTTACCGAAATGGAAACGCCTCTGGAAAGACGCCCCGAGAACCTAACCGGATCTCTACAAACACAAGGCCGACACTACCTCACGCTTTAACCAAGCTGTAACTAGGTAACTAACACACGAGTCATGTCATCCCCCGGTCGTCACCGACCTTTATCCGAGACGTATCGATCATAAAGCAACAACCACAAAGTATAATAACTGTGCAACATCAACATAGGTAAAATATCTGGGCTCCATACCATGATATCACCTTTTATCCAGAAGGAAATGACATACCCTAGGGGCGCCACCCCTACAAACCTTTTGTCGCAACATTCCTGTTTCGACCATTACCGAGTTGTGAGGCTCGACGAAGTCTCGTCCACAAAGCTATGCTTTTTCACAAAGCCACGCTTTTCCATATAGCCACGCTTTTTCACAAAGCAACGCTTTTTCACAAAGCAACGCTTTGACCAACAATGATCAACAGCACTTCGTATGCCACATTACCAAATTGGGAATGTATCACTAGTAACCATCAACTACATAACCTCTGAGCTCGTACGTCTCAGAGAAGGGTGTTAAGCTAAGAGAATAAATTCTCCGCCACCAACAGAAATGTATTTGATAGAAACCAACTTTACATCTCAAAGTGTAATGTCAGACACACATCCATACAAGTCCGTTCCGGGATCGAACGGAACCGAAGGCACTTCCAAAGAAGCCCTTGCAAATCCGGATAATTTCTAATCACGTCCGGACTTCCCATCACAAAGGGTGATAAAATCTCTATATCGGGGACCAGTCGGTGCAGAGACATTCGACGAGTTGTCCTTTCGTTTTCGAAAATATCCGGTCTTCCCCACCGGTCTTCAAATGCTATCCATATACGATGAATCATTATTCGGAATGGGTTATATGACACAAAGGTCCTTCCCCGGCTAAACCGAATAACGAGCGCAATTAAAAATCATATGGATACTGGGGTCTCAGTTAAATCACAGCTTAAAGCCCAAAACTTTTCATTCGAATGGTTAAAACAAATTACCATTTCCAATCTTTTAAACAAAAAGATTCATTTCAAAAACCTTCAATGGTTTAAACAAATTTCCACACTTTTAATCTTTTAAACAAAAAGATCCAATTCACAAAGTTCGCCCCGTTCACAAAGGTCCATTCATGGATTTCAAAACAATTTCCATTTTAATTGAATTAACTCGTTAAATCTTTAAGTCAAGATTTAACTTATAGCTTTCAAAACTCGTTTCCAAAGATTCATTCATAGTCTTTCAAAACAATTCTATTTCAAGTTAGATTAACTCATCCGGTCTTTGAATCAAAGACTCATTTCATAGTTTTCAAAACATTTCAATTTTATTTCAAACTTGAAACCGTTCAACACAAATTGGAAGTTCATTACTTATGTGAAAGCTTTTACTATTTGAAAACAAATAGTTTTGTTTCATAAAAATCCAGTTATATTTACACGAGTTAAAACCCTTCAATTAAATTCAAAATTCCCAAATCAATACCTTTAAAATGGTTTAACCCATATATAACTTGTACAGCATCTTTAATCCCTAGTTTCAAATCATAGAATTCAATTTCAAACTTGAATTCAAATTTAAATCAATTATTTAAATTGCAAGATATCCAAAATATCTTTAAAACTCCTTTCAAAAGCTTTTCATATTAAACCCCAATTTCCAATTTCAAAATCAATTGAAATTAAAATTTCAATTTCAAAAACATTAAATTTAAATCATCTGTGACTTAACCGATTTCCACGTGAAATCCATATTTGTGTGTGTATGGTGTAGTCCAGGGGTTTCACACAATAGTGCACAACATCAATCATCACATATATCGATAAGCGGTATAATCCATAACGCTTATCTTCATTCACAGATTCATAGATAAAGTAAATTTATCAGTCACAAAGATTCATCATTACAATTCGATGTGGGTTTCGGATAACCAACTGGAATCCGACTCCCTGTCGCATCGAAATTCAAGTGCCGTTTTACGGGCAAGGGGTTTTACATTCACAAGAAACATATCACAGATATCACAGCTCAATACAAAGCAATTTGTATCACAAAGCATCATATCACAAAGCATTATATCACAAAGCATTCGATAATAATCAATCATCTACAATTAAGATGAATTAATTGTGTAATTATAACTAATTAATCACATTAATAAATTAACCCTTTAATTAATTTCATTAAGTAATTATCTTTAGTTAATTAAGGCCCTCATTAATTTAAAGATAAACCATAATTTTTAACATATGAATTTTAAGTTTAAATAAACTTAAAAATTATATTTTTATCACTTTTATTAATTAACTTAAGACCTTTAAATTGGGTAAAAATTGTTTAAACTGTTCCAAGTTTAAAATTTAAAAACTGGTTATTACCCCAAAAATTCCCAGACCCGAGAAAACCCCTGTTCCTGCTCCGAGACCAACCCCTATCGTCTTCGAGTAACCACTCGAGTCACACATGCGAAAACCCTGTTCTCACCCAACTAACCAAAATACCCAGTAACTTCTTCTTCCCCAAAGCTCCAAACCAGATACGAACTACCACGCGTGCACGTGCACGGTCAGACCACCAACCTCCGACCATCACCAATCTTCTCCACGAGTCGCCAACCACATCCTCACCCCTAAAGTCCACCTAGTATCACCGAATCGACCCCAAAACCGAAATGAGCTGTTTGATCAAAAACTGGAACCACACAGATCTACAAAAACTTCGCCGTGATGACGATTTCGTCCACCGGAGGTTGTGCGATTTCGCCTGAACCACCGCCACCGTTTCCTCCTTCCATTTCCCCAGGTGCGATCGACCCAATCCCCTCGACGACGCCGCACAAACTCAATTTTTAACACACGCTGAAAACTAAGTTAAAACCCTAGATCATCGTCTCTACACCACCACAACGATTTATAAAATCATTAAACAATTTTCAGGTGATCTCCAACCTCCTGCCATGCTCCAACTTCAATCTTGAGAACTTACATTTCCCCGATCACCGAGATTTGATCGAAGTTCAAATTTCGAGCAAAAACAAACTGCTCTTAAACCCATTGCTTAAAAATCACCAAACAAGATTTAAAAATCATGTTTTTGTTTTATCTTTTGATTCATATGCCTGAATCCATAAATTATAACAATTGAGTTTTAACTTATTTTAATTTTCCCACTGTTGTTTTATATTTTCCAGAACAAAACAACTGTTTTTCCTTTAAACAAATTTAAAACTCAAGTCTCTGTTAATACAAGTATTTCATGTTCAAAGCTTAAGTCTTGTTAAAGCTCGAATTAAGAACAAATGAATTTGGATGTATACTTAAGTCTGCGACTAAGGTCAGAGAGATTCACAGAGATGCTTATCACTATATTCAAACATACACAGAGATATATTAAGCAAAAGTATACTCAAAACAAATAAATTCCAGAAGGAAGCATGTACAGAACAAATATACTTAACTATTTTTAGATTGTGATGTTACTCACAATAACTTCAAGTATATATATATATCATCAGAGATTAAACAGATTTAATCTAAAAAGGGTGGTTTGCTCACCTTATTTTTCCAGAAGTAAGAACAGAGCCTGCTTCATGTTGAACAGGCTTGAACACTTCAAGTTGAAATTCTTCTTCTTTAAACTCTGGCTTCGATTTGATTTATGTTGTTGTTTGTTTAAGTTTTGTTTAAATTTGAACTGAGGCTTACTTCAGATGTTTTAAGCTTTGAACTGGAAACTTGAAAACTTAGGTCTGAGACTTGCTTTTGTTTCAGTTTGAATAACATCTTACTTGAAGAAACGAACTAAGATAATGTATATAAGAAATGAAGTAGACAGGTATGCATTTGGTACAGGGGAATATATCATTCGTTTGTACATCAGGTAATATTTTATTTGTACAACTTAACAGAGATTTTTCATCTTTTGGTGGCTGATGCATTTCGAATTGACCATTTGTTTATGCTAGAGATGAAAGCATTCAATGCATATGTACCCTATGTCTTCTTTTCTTATCTTAGTTGTACAAAAGATGTTTTATTTTTATGTACATATTTTTGTTTCTTTTGCCTTGTATATATAAAATTCACAGCAACATACTTGTTTGTTTTACTTTGTTGGCTGAAAATGAAGTGTTGGTGGCTAAAGAGATGATGGCATTACTGGCGTTGTACCAATTCATTTTTTTTCTTCTTCTTTGGTTTCGTAAACAAGATCTCGGCTGATATAAATCTATTTTGTGTGCTAAGGAGACTTAGCATTAATTTGCTTTGTACAATTACACTTATTTTATTTGATTGTACATAGATATTTAGGTTTCTTTTTCCTCTTGCTTTGACTATGCTAATATTTGATTTCGGTTGAAGATATTAGCATTAAATAACTCTTGTTTACTTGTTTTCATATTTGCCTATGTATGTCTTTGTTTCATTTTTCTTCCGAGTGTACATGGATAAATACATGTTACTATCTTCTTATACTTACTAATTTATAATATAAGTGAATTTTCTTATATACATCTATTTCCATTTCTATTTTAATTTCTGCTTTACTTTATATATTTACTTTTATTTCAACTTAAATATTTATTTCTAGAAGTTTATAAGTTCATTTCATATTTTATATAACCACAGATCTATTCGAAGATCGGGGAAACTCGCATCCATTTATCCATTAATTTAACAATTTTAATTCAAAAATTATTTTAATTATCAATTTAAATATTTATAAAATTTGGGGTCGTTACAGACTTCCCCCCTTAAAAGAATTTCGTCCTCGAAATTGCCAAGGAGACACAAAGATAGATGAAGAATATTTCATCAACTCAAACTGAACATCTATTCTGCATTAGGCTTACCAAATCAGAATATCAATAACAGATACAAGAACGAATATGTTGAATTCTTTCACACGATACTCGGGTTATCCAGATCTACGAAGTATACAATGGCATCGGTTAGTTCAAAGGAATAACTAACCATTCGTAGAATATATTGGGACCTAAAGATAGATAGATATATGGATACAATCTCAAAACTTTTAATTCAGAAACTAAAGTATACCTACCAACCATAGCAACCACAGCAAACAATTCATCCAAACAAATAATTTTGGTCCATCCGGAGTTTACGTCCCATACAAATATATCGAATTTCTTCTTCCTGGATCTACCAGAAATTATCAAAGAATTGAGAAGAGATGCTGAACAAAAGAGATTGATAGAGAAAAGATTGTTTCCTTGTTGTTACAGGGTATCGACCATTTATAGTCGTATTTTCCTGTCCCCTATCTCATCCTCTTCTTACACTCATACTTACTATTAGTGGATAGCAAGAGAATTAACTGAGGCGTACAGACAGATATCTGAGAATTACTCATTCTAGGGTATACATCACCCTATCTCTAATGAGCTACTTAATGTGTTATACTCCTGAGCTAAAGTTCAACCTTAGCTCTGATACCAAATGTGAAGACCCAAAAGTCGACCTTCGAAAATCGGCATCCGTACTTCACTTGTACTCAAAATGCCGTAGATTCAAATGCCGAATCTGGTTCTCCAGAGCTTATAACACCATTAAGTATAACAACACAGCAGAATAAAAATAATATATCAATATATATAACATTGATACGATGACAGATACAAAACTTGATACAATATGATACAACAGAATGATACAACAGATATCAATATGATACAATGACAATAACAGCGGAAAGAAAATAGATAACACCAGCAGCGGATGGAATATCTCCAATAGAATGCTCCAATCCATAGCTAGCGGAAAACAAGGTCAGTCGTCCAAGTACTGACCAGCTCCAGATAATCTACTCAACAGAATATCTGAAAAACCCAACTCTAGACTGCCCGTGTGGAAAATAGTGGGCACCCAGAGTTTAGGAAGGGAACAATAAACTCCGGATCAGTCATGGGACTGGTGTGAGCAACAAAAACTGTTTATCTTTAAAACAAACACAAAAGAATTTTAAACATTGAAATCTGCAATGTTTTTGGAAAATGAAACTACCATAAGACCTTCCGCCACACACACAATGCAAACACAGAATTGGAGGAGATTTCTTCTTATGATAGTCAAACATGCTTACTACGCAAAAGAAAAACTCTTTTGATATTATTACTAGTGCATAGTGTGAAAATCCTTTCGAAAATATAATATTAATCTTAGCCAGCATACAACCATTATTGTATTCCTACTATAGCTACGATGTTCAATAGCAGGTTACCGCCACATTCCATAGCAGGTAATACAACTAAAATCGTACAAAGTTCGTATTGTTTCTTTGGATTTCCAACAAATGGTCAGGCAAAGGAACTTCCTTATCGAAATGGAAACGCCTCTGGAAAGACGCCCCGAGAACCTAACCGGATCTCTGCAAACACAAGGCCGACGCTACCTCACGCTTTAACCAAGCTGTAACTAGGTAACTAACACACGAGTCATGTCATCCCCCGGTCGTCACCGACCTTTATCCGAGACGTCTCGATCATAAAGCCACAACCACAAAGTATAATAACTGTGCAGCATCAACATAGGTAAAATATCTGGGCTCCATACCATGATATCACCTTTTATCCAGAAGGAAATGACATACCCTAGGGGCGCTACCCCTACAAACCTTTTGTCGCAACATTCCTGTTTCGACCATTACCGGGTTGTGAGGCTCGGCGAAGTCTAGTCCACAAAGCTATGTTTTTTCACAAAGCCACGCTTTTCCATAAAGCCACGATTTTTCACAAAGCAACGCTTTTTCACAAAGCAACGCTTTGACCAACAATGATCAACAGCACTTCGTATGCCACATTACCAAATTGGGAATGTATCACTAGTAACCATCAACTACATAACCTCTGAGCTTGTACGTCTCAGAGAAGGGTGTTAAGCTAAGAGAATAAATTCTCCGCCACCAACAGAAATGTATTTGATAGAAACCAGCTTTACATCTCAAAGTGTAATGTCAGACACACATCCATACAAGTCCGTTCCGGGATCGAACGGAACCGAAGGCACTTCCAAAGAAGCCCTTGCAAATCCGGATAATTTCTAATCACGTCCGGACTTCCCATCACAAAGGGTGATAAAATCTCTATATCGGGGACCAGTCGGTGCAGAGACATTCGACGAGTTGTCCTTTCGTTTTCGAAAATATCCGGTCTTCCCCACCAGTCTTCAAATGCTATCCATATACGACGAATCATTATTCGGAATGGGTTATATGACACAAAGGTCCTTCCCCGGCTAAACCGAATAACGAGCGCAATTAAAAATCATATGGATACTGGGGTCTCAGTTAAATCACAGCTTAAAGCCCAAAACTTTTCATTCGAATGGTTAAAACAAATTACCATTTCCAATCTTTTAAACAAAAAGATTCATTTCAAAAACCTTCAATGGTTTAAACAAATTTCCACACTTTTAATCTTTTAAACAAAAAGATCCAATTCACAAAGTTCGCCCCGTTCACAAAGGTCCATTCATGGATTTCAAAACGATTTCCATTTTAATTGAATTAACTCGTTAAATCTTTAAGTCAAGATTTAACTTATAGCTTTCAAAACTCGTTTCCAAAGATTCATTCATAGTCTTTCAAAACAATTCTATTTCAAGTTAGATTAACTCATCCGGTCTTTGAATCAAAGACTCATTTCATAGTTTTCAAAACATTTCAATTTTATTTCAAACTTGAAACCGTTCAACACAAATTGGAAGTTCATTACTTATGTGAAAGCTTTTACTATTTGAAAACAAATAGTTTTGTTTCATAAAAATCCAGTTATATTTACACGAGTTAAAACCCTTCAATTAAATTCAAAATTCCCAAATCAATACCTTTAAAATGGTTTAACCCATATATAACTTGTACAGCATCTTTAATCCCTAGTTTCAAATCATAGAATTCAATTTCAAACTTGAATTCAAATTTAAATCAAATTATTTAAATTGCAAGATATCCAAAATATCTTTAAAACTCCTTTCAAAAGCTTTTCATATTAAACCCCAATTTCCAATTTCAAAATCAATTGAAATTAAAATTTCAATTTCAAAAACATTAAATTTAAATCATCTGTGACTTAACCGATTTCCACGTGAAACCCATATTTGTGTGTGTATGGTGTAGTCCAGGGGTTTCACACAATAGTGCACAACATCAATCATCACAGATATATCGATAAGCGGTATAATCCATAACGCTTATCTTCATTCACAGATTCATAGATAAAGTAAATTTATCAGTCACAAAGATTCATCATTACAATTCAATGTGGGTTTCGGATAACCAACTGGAATCCGACTCCCTGTCGCATCGAAATTCAAGTGCCGTTTTACGGGCAAGGGGTTTTACATTCACAAGAAACATATCACAGATATCACAGCTCAATACAAAGCAATTTGTATCACAAAGCATCATATCACAAAGCATTATATCACAAAGCATTCGATAATAATCAATCATCTACAATTAAGATGAATTAATTGTTTAATTATAACTAATTAATCACATTAATAAATTAACCCTTTAATTAATTTCATTAAGTAATTATCTTTAGTTAATTAAGGCCCTCATTAATTTAAAGATAAACCATAATTTTTAACATATGAATTTTAAGTTTAAATAAACTTAAAAATTATATTTTTATCACTTTTATTAATTAACTTAAGACCTTTAAATTGGGTAAAAATTGTTTAAACTGTTCCAAGTTTAAAATTTAAAAACTGGTTATTACCCCAAAAATTCCCAGACCCGAGAAAACCCCTGTTCCTGCTCCGAGACCAACCCCTATCGTCTTCGAGTAACCACTCGAGTCACACATGCGAAAACCCTGTTCTCACCCAACTAACCAAATACCCAGTAACTTCTTCTTCCCTAAAGCTCCAAACCAGATACGAACTACCACGCGTGCACGTGCACGGTCAGACCACCAACCTCCGACCATCGCCAATCTTCTCCACGAGTCGCCAACCACATCCTCACCCCTAACGTCCACCAAGTATCACCGAATCGACCCCAAAACCGAAATGAGCTGTTTGATCAAAAACTGGAACCCCACAGATCAACAAAAACTTCGCCGTGATGACGATTTCGTCCACCGGAGGTTGTGCGATTTCGCCTGAACCACCGCCACCGTTTCCTCCTTCCATTTCCCCAGGTGCGATCGACCCAATCCCCTCGACGACGCCGCACAAACTCAATTTTTAACACACGCTGAAAACTAAGTTAAAACCCTAGATCATCGTCTCTACACCACCACAACGATTTATAAAATCATTAAACAATTTTCAGGTGATCTCCAACCTCCTGCCATGCTCCAACTTCAATCTTGAGAACTTACATTTCCCCGATCACCGAGATTTGATCGAAGTTCAAATTTCGAGCAAAAACAAACTGCTCTTAAACCCATTGCTTAAAAATCACCAAACAAGATTTAAAAATCATGTTTTTGTTTTATCTTTTGATTCATATGCCTGAATCCATAAATTATAACAATTGAGTTTTAACTTATTTTAATTTTCCCACTGTTGTTTTATATTTTCCAGAACAAAACAACTGTTTTTCCTTTAAACAAATTTAAAACTCAAGTCTCTGTTAATACAAGTATTTCATGTTCAAAGCTTAAGTCTTGTTAAAGCTCGAATTAAGAACAAATGAATTTGGATGTATACTTAAGTCTGCGACTAAGGTCAGAGAGATTCACAGAGATGCTTATCACTATATTCAAACATACACAGAGATATATTAAGCAAAAGTATACTCAAAACAAATAAATTCCAGAAGGAAGCATGTACAGAACAAATATACTTAACTATTTTTAGATTGTGATGTTACTCACAATAACTTCAAGTATATATATATCATCAGAGATTAAACAGATTTAATCTAAAAAGGGTGGTTTGCTCACCTTATTTTTCCAGAAGTAAGAACAGAGCCTGCTTCATGTTGAACAGGCTTGAACACTTCAAGTTGAAATTCTTCTTCTTTAACCTCTGGCTTCGATTTGATTTATGTTGTTGTTTGTTTAAGTTTTGTTTAAATTTGAACTGAGGCTTACTTCAGATGTTTTAAGCTTTGAACTGGAAACTTGAAAACTTAGGTCTGAGACTTGCTTTTGTTTCAGTTTGAATAACATCTTACTTGAAGAAACGAACTAAGATAATGTATATAAGAAATGAAGTAGACAGGTATGCATTTGGTACAGGGGAATATATCATTCGTTTGTACATCAGATAATATTTTATTTGTACAACTTAACAGAGATTTTTCATCTTTTAGTGGCTGATGCATTTCGAATTGACCATTTGTTTATGCTAGAGATGAAAGCATTCAATGCATATGTACCCTATGTCTTCTTTGCTTATCTTAGTTGTACAAAATATGTTTTATTTTTATGTACATATTTTTGTTTCTTTTGCCTTGTATATATAAAATTCACAGCAACATACTTGTTTGTTTTACTTTGTTGGCTGAAAATGAAGTGTTGGTGGCTAAAGAGATGATGGCATTACTGGCGTTGTACCAATTCATTTTTTTTCTTCTTCTTTGGTTTCCTAAACAAGATCTCGGCTGATATAAATCTATTTTGTGTGCTAAGGAGACTTAGCATTAATTTGCTTTGTACAATTACACTTATTTTATTTGATTGTACATAGATATTTAGGTTTCTTTTTCCTCTTGCTTTGACTATGCTAATATTTGATTTCGGCTGAAGATATTAGCATTAAATAACTCTTGTTTACTTGTTTTCATATTTGCCTATGTATGTCTTTGTTTCATTTTTCTTCCGAGTGTACATGGATAAATACATGTTACTATCTTCTTATACTTAATAATTTATAATATAAGTGAATTTTCTTATATACATCTATTTCCATTTCTATTTTAATTTCTGCTTTACTTTATATATTTACTTTTATTTCAACTTAAATATTTATTTCTAGAAGTTTATAAGTTCATTTCATATTTTATATAACCTCAGATTTATTCAAAATTTATTCGAAGATCAAGGAAACTCGCATCCATTTATCCATTAATTTAACAATTTTAATTCAAAAATTATTTTAATTATCAATTTAAATATTTATAAAATTCGGGGTCGTTACATAACCTCTGAGCTCGTACGTCTCAGAGAAGGGTGTTAAGCTAAGAGAATAAATTCTCCGCCACCAAACAGAAATGTATTTGAAAGAAATCAGCTTTATATCTCAAAATGTAATGTCAGACATGTAACCATACAAGTCCGTTCCGGGTTCGAACAGAACCGAAGGCACTTCTGAAGAAGCCCTTGCAATCCGGGTATTCACAATCCCGATTGAACTTCCCATCACAAAGGAAATCTCTATACCATAGCTAACGGTGCAGAGACAATCGATAGGCCATCCTATCGTTTTCACAAATACCCGGTCTTCACCACCGGTCTTCAAATGTTATCCGTATCGTAATATCACTTATTCGGAATGGGTTATATGACACAAAGGTCCTTTCCCGGCTAAACCGAATAGTGAGCACAATATTTAAAACATATGGATATAGGGATTTCAATTAAGTCACAACTTATTACCCAAATCCTTTCCTTTAAATGGTTTAAACAAATTACCATTTCAAATCTTTAAACAAAAAGATTTACTTCACAAAGTTTACCCAGTTTCACAAAGATTCATTCACAGATTCCCAAATCATTTCCCATTTCAATTGGATTAACCCATTAAATCTTTAAATTAAGATTTTTAACTTATAGCTTTCAAAACTATTCACAATTCAAGTCTTTTATAATATAAAAGATACACCTTTTAAAATCTTCTTTGATTTCAAAATAAAACTTAATCATCTTCACAAAGGTTAATTCATAGTTTTTCTAAACTATTCACAATTTCATTTCAACTTGAAATGTTTCGATACAAATTGAAAATCTTTTCACTTTATGAAAGCTATTATTATTTGAAAACAGATAGTTTTCGTTTTGGGAAAAACTGGTTGCAATTACACAGGTTAAAGCCATCCGAGTATAAAACTTGGATTTAAATTTAAATTTCCAAAACCATATTTTAAATGGTTAAAAATCCATATAAACACCTTTTACAGTTGTAAAATCTTTTAGACCATAATTCCCAATTCATTGAATTTAATTTCAAGCATTGAATTCAAAATTTAAATCAAATGATTTAAATTTCAATTTTATTAAGTTATTTAAGATAACTCTTATTTTGAAACTCATTTTCAAAAACTTTCAATTTCAATTCCAAAACTATTTTTGACTCAAAAATTCAATCTTTAGAATTGTTAAAAATCTGTGACTTAACTGATTTCCACGTGAAATCCACATTGGTGTGTGTATTGTGTAGTCCATGGGTTTAACACAATAGTGCAATAACATTCAACCATCACAGATCAAATATAACAATATAATTTGATAAGCGGTATAAACTATAACGCTTATCCTTCATTCACAGATCATAAATATCCATATCATAGATAAATAGATCACAAATCACAACACAGAACAGGATATATCACAAAGCATCACATATTTGGGATATCAAATAATTCAACATCCAATACGATTCAAACATCCATACGATTCAAATCTATTTAAAAATCCAAATTTTAAATAAATTCTTCAACTTATAAATAATATTTTCGAAATCCATTTATTATGGCTTTTTCCCAAAATTTGGAATTTAATTCAATATGGTCTAAAAATAAACTTTATCTTTTTAAAACTCCCTTTTTATTTATCCAATTCTCAAAATAAATTTTTCGATAAAATTTCAACTTGAATTTCGAAAAGCCAATTTTATTTATTTCTGGTATCCAACGATACCAAAAATATATTCGGCTAACCTATAGCCTTCAACAATTTCAATCACAAAGATAATCACACAGGGATTATAAATAATCAACACACAACATATGAAACAAATTCAAATGTTTGAGGAATCCAGTTGGATCCCTCCAACCTGTTTCCCTGCATCCACAGATGTTAGCACAATACCAATTCCACTTCGAGGTGGAATATCGCGGTATATGAGATTTATAAAATATTATCCGCTATTATGCGGCGCAATAGGGTCTCATCCGCTATATAATGCGGGAAATCAACTCCAAATACATATATAATACCAATTCCACTTCAAGGTGGAATATCGCGGTATATGTTTTTAATATAATAACCTCCGCTTAATATGCGGCGTATAGGGTCTATTTCATCACAATAGATAACAACCATCATTCAATTCACACAATCAAGACTATCAACAATTTTAAATCTAACTATTTAAAATTTAAATCGAAACACAATTCGATTGAGTGAGAAGTTCTCACCTTGAGTTTCCGATATCAGTTGCAGTGTTTCGTTTCGAATAAAATTAAACACGCGTTTAATTTTACCCGAAATTATCACTAGCTCCAATTAACTACAATCCAGCTCCATTTCGTAGGGCTCGTCAAAATTAACCCGACGCAATTCGTTTCGTGCGAAACGGACCTCGTATGACAAAGTTATGACATTTCAAAGTTAATACGATTTAAAATATAATTAATTTTACACATTTTTATTTAATTTTAAACCTAGATTCAATCACTACCGTTCATTGCCACGAGATGACATCTGGGCCGCACAAGATCTCTTCTTCCTCATTCACGCTATTGCTCCCAGGTATCTCACGCACGCAAAACCCATTGGCCGCCGTTCGTCCCTTGAATTATTCCCCCACCTCGACCACTTATATGACGATCAGAGACCATCGTCGAGTAGTCCATCACGTGAGCCACCATCGGCCAAGGACCGGTCGAGCTCGGTGCCTCCCATGCCTCTATATTTGTGCTTGAACGCACGTCTTCCAGCTCCAATTGTCGTTGATTTCCTCGACTATAAACGATCATATCCGTATGGATCTGAAGATCTCGATACGCTCTATCATTTTGTAGTTGAAACATTTTCGTAATTGTTTATGGATTAAGAGATATTGAGGAAGAAAGAATTAAGCATTCTCGGCCATTGAAGTTTGAACCGGCGGCTAACCCTAGCTAGGGTTTTCTGAATGCAAAAGTGAAGAAATGTTGGCCTTTTATAGAAAATTGCCAAAACACTATTCATCCGAAATTTTTCGAACTCCAAACGAAGCGTGCTGGCTGACGTTTCTAAGGTTTAACCTGCGTTTCGAACACAATGGAACGTATTTCAGGAGCTAATTCGTTCATATGTGCGAGTTACGGAATTAAACGATCAATTTAAAAATTAAATCGATTAAAACGATTTCTATGTGTTTTGGCTCGCCCCGGACAAACCGTAAATCCGATCGACACGAAATTTGAAATCTTACAATAATTTCACATTACGGATCCGATGAAACTAGTTTTGTCGAAATCCGAAACTGTTTGAAAAATGACTATTTTTACTCATCGATTAAATATTAAAATAATCAATTATCACAATTTAACTTTTAATTCAATTTTAAAAGTTCTATAACATCATTCTAACTCCACTATGATTTAATATAACTTTATAAATCATTTTTATCACATTTAATCCAATTTCCAATTATTTATGCAATTTCAAATATTAAATTGTCGATTTAATTACCCAATTAAATCTCTATATTCGAAATTAAATTTATTCGACTTACAAATCTTACTTGATAATATTTAAAATCAATTAAATATCTGAATTTCAAATGACATAAATTCTGGGTCGTTACCCCTATGAATGTAAATCGATTTAGACCCATTAGTTGCTGCAATACTATTTATAAGTGTATCTCTAAAGTTCTTGCCATAAAGCTCAAGTTAGTCTTACCTTCACTCATTTCCTTAAATCAAAGTACATTCCTGCCAAGCAGGAATATTGTTGATAATATTCTTTTAACTCCTAAATTGCTAAAGAATTATAACAGCAAGTATCTAAGTCCTGGTGTTGTTTAAAAATTAGTTTCATGAAGGCCTATGACACCATTAAATGGAAAGCCACTTATATTCTTTAACTAGGATGGAGTTTCCCATAAAGTTTATTAAGTGGGTGGAGGCTTACATTACAGCTACTAGCTTTTCTGTTTAAGTAAACTTTATTTTTTGGTTGTTTCAAAGGGAAGTAAGGCATAAGACGGTGACCCCCTCAGTTCTTATCTTTTCTTGACCATCATGGAGCTGTTTACTGCCCTACTGAATCAAAAAATTTCAAGTAAACCCATGGATTTTCATCCAAAGTCCAAAGAGCCCTAACTTACTAGCCTTTGCTATGTTGATGATCTACTAATCTTCTCCAAACCCAATGCCTGTTCTCTTAACAATATTTTTGGAACCCTGCAAAGCTTTAACTTGACCTCTGAGCTGCAAGTGAATAACAGAAAATCTTTTATTTTGTGTTCTGGAATTCAGGAACATGAAATTATATCCCTTGTTTCTCTATATGACATTTAGATACAAACTAGGGACATGCTTTATCTTAGTATTCCTCTCACCACTTCTAGGATTAGGAAACAACACTGTACGCAATTATATGGAAACATTAACTAGGTAGTTGTGTATGTGGCATAATAAACATCTTTCTTCTGTTGGTAGGGTCACCATTACAAATTCAATAGCTTTCTCCATGCAAATTTATTATTCTAAGGTATTAATTCTTCCCAAAAAAATTAATTTAGATGATTGAACAAGCATGTAATCATTTCCTATGGTCCAACTCTCCCTTCTCATGGAAAACTATCCCCATCTCCTTCAACAAAGTACAGCTTCCTTTGAAGCAAGGTAAATTGAAAATTGTTAGCATGATCAGATGGAGTAAAGCTGCAAATTATGTCCATTTGTCCAATGTCGTAAATAACAGCTCCTCCAGTTGGAAGTCATGGTGCTTTAAGCATTATATAGGAAGAAAGGATTTCTGGCAAATGGAATTAAAGCCAAATGCTAGTTGGGTATGGAGAAGTCTCTTAAAGTTGAAGGAGGAGCTGAAAAATCAGTTTCAGCGGGCTTAATCAGCAAAATCTGAGGCTTCCTTTTAGTGTTCCCCTTGGGTTGTAAGAGGTATTATTCTAAAGGAAAAATTAAATTATCTTGATATTTTACAAACAGGCATCCCCTTAAATGTTAGGGTTGAAAAATACATCGTTGATGGTGTTGTTGTAGAAAATTAAGTGTAAAAAACTGAATTTTAATGTTCAGATATACTGAGCATAAGAGTTGGAGGAAGAAAACAAAGCAAAGAGATACACAAAGAAAGGCTTTTTATTTCAAACCAGATTTATTAAAAAAAATTATTCATACAAACTGGTACGCAGTCTTATATAGGCAATACTTTAACATAAATAGGCTAGAAAATAGGATCACAACTAACAAGTAATCTAGAATAATTCGAAACTGATTTATTTAATAAAATCAGAATTAACTTAGTCAACATCCCCTTTAATTCTGATTTGGAAAGAGTCTTCATTCCAAGTAAACTCCTCAACTTGACAAAAGTTTCAATCTTCAACGGCTTAGTAAATATATCTGCAACCCGCTCTTCACTATTGCAGTATTCCAACTTAATCACATTCTTGCTAACTTGATTCCTTAAGAAATGATATCGTATGTCTATGTGTTTTCTTCTTCCTTGAAAAACGGGATTTTTTGCTAAGTTAATGGCGGAAATATTATCAACATAAATCTTAACAGGACCTTGTTGTTGAAGATTGATTTGGCTCATTATATTGCTAAGCTAAATTGCCTGATATGCACTCGATGCAGCTGCAACATACTCTGCTTCACACGTTGACAAAGCAACAATAGATTGCTTCTTGGAGGACCATGAACAAACTGTCTTCCCAAGCATGAAACAATAGCCACTCGTACTCTTTCTCTCATCTAAATCTCCACCCCAATCACTATCTGAGTAACCAACAAGAGAATTTTCCTTGGATGATGAATAGAAAAAACCCAAATCATAAGTACCTTTGATGTAACGCATGATTCTTTTCACAACCTGTAGGTGCGTCTGCCTTGGGGACTCCATGTAACGACTAACTAGTCCAACAGCGTAGCAAATTTCTGGTCTAGTGCATGTGAGATATCTCAAGCTTCCAACAATTTGCTTGAAGTAGGTTGGATCAACATTTTGATCATCCCCATCTTTGATCAGTTTCAACCCAGTCTCAACTGGGGTTCTAGCTGGATTTGAATCATGCATACCAAACTTCTTCAGCAACTCAAAAGCATTCCTTTTTTGATTTATAAGATCCCGTCTTCGGTTTGAACAACCTCAATACCCAAGAAATAGGACATAAGACCGAGATCAGACATTTCAAACTCCTTTGTCATGCATCTCTTAAATTCTTCAATCATTTGAACACTATTCCCTGAAAAAATTATGTCATCAACCTAAAGACATAAAATTGGTAAATCGTCAGATTTAGTAGCCTTCACATACAATCCATGATCAGAGGGACACTTTTGAAAACCAACTTCTTGAAGAAAAGAGTCAATTCGCTTGTTCCATGCACGTGGTGCCTGTTTAAGCCCATACAAAGCCTTATTGAGCCTGTACAACTTCTCCTCCTTTCCATGTTGCAGAAAACCAGGTGGCTGTTTCACATAAACTTCTTCATCAAGTGGGATATTGAGGAAAGCCGACTTGACATCCATTTGGTGTACCTTCCACTGATTTTGAGCAGCTAAATCAATCAGCAATCTTACTGTCTCCATTCGTGCTATAGGGGAAAAAATATCCTCATAGTCATATCCTTGCCTCTGTTCAAAGCCCTTTGTCACTAGCCTCCCTTTGTATTTTTCAACTTCACCATTGGATTTAACCTTGATCTTGTAAATCCAATTGACATCAATGGCCTTGTGACCTCGTGGAAGATTAGTAAGATACCATGTTTCATTCTTCTCAATGGCCTTCATCCCTCGTTCATGGCATTTGTCCATTTTGGATCACGAAGGGCATCATCAAAGACCACTGGTTCAGAACCTGCTAAGAAAGCAAAATGTACTAGCTCTCCATTATCATCAATTTCATTATAAAGATTTACCTCATAATCTTGTAAATGTGTTGGTCTTTGCCTCTACCGCCTTGGTCTTGATGATTCTGGTTCATCGGTTGCAACTGCATCTGTCACTGGGTTTACTAAAGGTAGTTCAGTTGTGACTGTAGTTGTAACTTGGGGTATTGCAGTTGCAACTGAGATTTCTTCTTCATCTTCTAGAGCATAAATTGTACGTTGTTGTGGATTTTGCTGGACATCGACATTCCAATTCCATGCTTCATCTTCAGCAAAGGTTACATCACGACTGACAATCACCTTCTTTGTCACCGAATTGTACAACTTGTACCCTCCTTGCTTGTAATCGACGAACACACAATTTTTAGCTCTATCATCAAGCTTGGTTCTTGTTGCTACAGGTATATGGGCATATGCCACCGATCCAAACACCTTCAAATGTTTCACATTTGGCTTGAATCCACTCCAAGCTTCAATAGGAGTTGCATTTTGAACACTTCCAGTAGGTGACCTATTCAACAAATAAACAGCAGTTGTCACTGCTTCAGCCCAAAAGATATTAGGCATACCTTTCGCCTTTAGCATGCTTCTTGTCATATCTAATATAGTCCGGTTCTTTCTCTCGACCACTCCATTGTGTTGCGGAGTGTAAGGAAATGTTGTAGTATGCTGCATCACATGTTCTCCACAATAATCTTTGAATTCATTAGAGGTGTACTCACCACCTCCATCACTGCGCACCATCTTAAGTACGTACCCGCTTTGTTTTTCAACAGCAAGTTTAAACTTTTTGAAGTATTTAAAAACTTCAGATTTGTTTCTCAAGATATAAACCCATGTTTTCCTGGTAAGATCATCAATAAATGTGAGAAAATACTTGTTGCCACCTAACGACAAAATGTTCATAGGTCCACACATATCGGTATGAACAAGCTCCAAAGGGTGTCGTGTACACCATGGATCTCCCAAAAATGGTAATCAGTGACTTTTACCTAGTATAGACACTTCACACAATTGGTCAGGATGTTCAATGTAGGGTAATCCCTTCACCATACTGTTTGGAAAGTTTCCTAAGACTTTGAAAGTTAAAATGGCCAAAACGTAAATGCCTCAACCATGAGTCATTACTCACAATAGCGCTCAAACATATATATTCACCTTTAGCAATATCAACTAGAAACATGCGATTCTTTGATATAAAAGTTTTGAGAATTAAAGTACCTTGTTTATCAAAAATAGAAAACTGGTTTCCAGATATATTCATCACATACCCTTTCTCTGCCAATTGTCCCATACTAAGTAGGTTGCTTTTCATTTCAGGTACGTAGAAGACATTAGTGATGTATCTGTGATCGCCATTCTTCAATGTGATGAGAATTTTCCCTTTTCCAGCTACTAGGACAGTCCTCCCATCTCCGAATTTCACATTTGTCTGGAACGATTCATCTAGCTCTGCAAATAAATCTCTTCTTCCACACATGTGATTCGTGCAGGCAGTATCCAAGAACCAAGTGTGATGGTTTGGCTTCTCACTCAATGCAGAAACCATCATAATGGCATGATTACTTTCATCTTGATCAGAACTTTCCGCTCTCTGTGCAAAGTTAGCAGCTTGGTTTTCATTCTTGGATATGCATTCATTTGCATAATGGCTACGCTTGTGGAAGTTGTAACATTCTACATTTGATCTGTCATATCTTCCCTTACTAAATCCACGACCTCGTCCTCTCGAGTTGGAACTTGAGTTACGATTGGTATTGTAACTGGAGTTGTTTTGCTCTACGGGAACTCCATAATTCTGGTTGCCACGACCTTTATTGGACTGCTTACCACCTCTCCCTCTTTCTTTTTGACAAGAATTGATTGATTTTTGATTGGACTCGTTAATGGAGACTTGTGAGAAAAAGGCTTGCTCAACTGGGTCATGTAGCCTATTCTCGTTCATCCTTTGTTCATGCACTCTCAATGAACTGGATAACAATTTGACCGTCATCGTGGACAGATCATGAGCCTCTTCAATCGCCGTCACCACTTGTTCGAACCTTGGAGTCATGGTTCATAGGATCTTCTCAACTTTGTCTTGTTCGGTGAAGGTTTCACCATTGTTCTTCATGGTGTTGGTTAATGCTAGAACTCGACCAATATAGGCATCTACCGCCTCATTTGACTCCATCTGCAATAGCTCATAATGGCGTCTCAAAGTTTGTAGACGCATTTTCCTGATTTTCTCATCACCCTTGTAGGAAGTTGCTAGAGTACTCCAAGCTTCATGGGAAGTACTCATTCCTTCTATCTTTTCGAACGTCTCATCACTCATCCCTTGATGGATGTAATACAAGGCCTTCTTATCCTTCTTCTTCTGCTCACGATAGGCTGCTTTTTGTGCCTCAGTTGCATTATCTGCCAATGCTGGTATCCCTTCTTCAACAATTTCCAACAACTCGTGGTAGTCAAATAAAACTTTCATTTGAGCACACCAAGTATTGTAGTTTTTCCCATCAAGAATAGGAACTGATAATTGAGTGATATTGTTCATCGTAGCAGGTTGTAGAGATCGAATAGGCTTTGATACCAGCTGTAGAAAATTAAGTGTAAAAAATTGAATTTTAATGTTCAGATATACTGAACATAAGAGTTTGAAGGAAGAAAAACAAAGCACAGAGATACACAAAGAAAGGCTTTTTATTTTAAACTAGATTTCTTAAAAAAACTTATTCATACAAACTGGTACGCAGTCTTATATAGGCAATACTTTAACATAAATAGGCTAGAAAATAGGATCACAACTAACAAGTAATCCAGAATAATTCAAAACTGATTTATTTAATAAAATCAGAATTAACTTAGTCAACAGTTGTTGTATTGCCACATTGCAGTCGCACTAGGGTGAGAGAGTCATGGCAGTTGGTCACTTCATCCAATATTATTTTTGGGGAACACGATGAGCTGAAGTGGGGTAGCAAGCAAAAAGATCATACGGTTAGCAATGTCTATAAGCTCCTAGCAAACAGTGGAAACATTAGTCTTTAGCATACTCGAGTTTGGGATAGTTTTGGTGATCCAAGGCAAAATTTGTTCATGTGGAGAGTTATCAAAAATGCGATTCTAACTCAAGACAAGCTATGTCACTCTGGCATGCTAACAAGTACTTGCTGCGTTTTATGCAAGCAGTTTAATGAATCTAACACTCATTTGTATTTTCAGTGCTCCTATTATTTTGAAATTTGGAAGGAAGTCCCTCTTTTGATTATGATGAATATACCTGATTATCAAGGTAGAGATGATTGGTACTTAATTTTCCTGTCCATGAGATGGAGGAATTATAAAGAAAATGTGCTAATTCTTGCCCTTAAAGTTTGCTTGTCTGAAATTTGGAGGGAAAGGAATTTAAGGATGTTTGATAAAGTTGAAAGAAATGCCAACGTGTTATTTATGGCATGTATTAAAGAAATTAGGAGGAAAGTTTTAGCTTGGGGCCAAAATCATCTTAATACTTTGAGTGATAGGAATCTATATGATAGATGGGCTAGCTTTTGTATTTAATGTCTTTTGTTTTTGCTACTGCTTTTAGGGTTCGTATGAGTTCCTTTCTTTTGTATAAATAAAAGAGGTCAGGGTCCTATATAAAACCCTGCTTAAATTCCAAAAAAATCTGTATGCTATAATTATCACATCTATAAACATTTAATAATCAACTCATTATATTAACAGCACAACTAATAAACTAACAAACATTATATTAAACGTAACTAAATGTGCACAATATTGATTTACCAAAACACACACTAAATGTCCATGGTAATTCATAGACAATATTTTAAGAATGCAAGGCAAAACGAAGTTATCGCCACTTTTACTAGAGAAGCACTATAGCTCTTCTCAAAAGGCTTCTTGCTTTTGCCCAGTCTCGTTGTAGTCACCCTGAGCTTAGATCTCTCCTCTTAAATTACCACTTCAGCTCAACATAGTTTCTTCCTAGCTCTTGCTCTGCCCTGTTGTCTGCACTCTATGGTTAGTTCACTATCGATCGTACTTCTTCTACATTTAATTTTGCTTTTGATTCCATTCACCCAGCCGTACAAAGATTATATAATCACTTTGTCCCCATTTAAACCATTATGTGTCCACTTTATGCAAATTTCAGGCCTTGCCTCAGTTTTATGCCTATTTAATGTTTCATAAGTATTTGATAGGTTTAGACTTTGATTGACAACCGATCATAATGCCTTTTATTGCAGTTCAATGTTTCATTACCAACATCCATTATAATCTACAAAGTGAACTACAATTTCAATCAATGTTTCATTATAAGTTTAATTACCATTTCATTTATAAATGAATGATTTCAATATTGCAAATCTATACTATATTATTATTAGTGAGTTAAATTTCAAGCTCACATAGGCCCCCTTGAAATTTGGCAACTGAACAATCTCCGAGTTAACCCTAAATCATTCTTTCTCTTTCTCAACTCAACTGTCACGGCTCTCTTTCTCTTTCATCCCTTCCATATTTTCTACCTTCTTATGAAAGACCATCATTTAATCCTTCTCCCATTCCTCTTTTCTCCTGCTAACCCTAAATCTTCATTTCCCAATATATACTCGTTGAATCATGTTGGCTTAGATTTACGTCCTTTCTTTCCCTTCGTCACAGTGCTTCCGACCAAATACGTAGCCATGTTATGGCTGATTGTTCAAACAAAAAAATCATTCTTTTTTCCGATTTCAAAAAAATGGCATGAACCCTAAATTATCTGCAAAGAAAATTTGTGCTAATCTCAACTATTCTCACCATAGCAGCATACAGTCAGATCAATTGAGCTTCTTCCCTCTGCTGCCACCACCACTGCTTTTATTATGGGTAAGCCTAATTTCATATTTTGATTTTTGAGCCCCTTTGATTGTTGAATCGATTCGGAAAATGAATAAATTTTCATCCCTAATTTTTCTCATTTCAAAGTGGGGCACAATCCAAATCTTACCTTTGCTAAACGAATTAATTAGGTGGCTCAATTTGCTTGATGAATTAATTATCATCTGCAACTGACTTGATTTACCAGTGAATTATTTCTCATTTGCAAATAGTCCACTTGAATTCTCATTTACTGTTATACGAATTTGTTCATTGAACTCCATGTAAACATAATTTGCTGAAATAATTCTCATTTGCTAATGTGTGACTTAGTTATTTACTTATTCACTTTAATCATAGTTATGGTTAATTCTATTACCCTCCATTTAATTCTTCAACAAACCCACCAGAAAATCAATCATTTTGAAAGACGGTATCATTATTTCGTGACAATAGAGAATGTGGTGCAAGTCAAAGAATAGTCCAAGGCCCATATAAATTCCACTACAACTATAAGACATGCCTCCTTTTTCCTTGATATAAGCAAGAATGCTATTAGTTTCAATTGTTTGATTTATTTTAATTTCATTTTCCTCACGTATTATATTTGGGGCAGAAGTTTAAAAGTTGCATTGTATTGCTTAAATATTAACATAGATTCTATGTGTACATTTAAACTAAAAAAATGTTTGAGACGGTTACTTGATTATTCAATTCGATTATTTCTTAAGTTATGTTCTTTATTTCATATTTATTTTCATTTCTGTGACTTTGTTCAATTATCGTTTATATGAAGAAATGGATCCCTACTACCAAGGAACAATTCGACATTTTTATAATCAATATGTTGCCATACATGAAACGATTTTTTGCAGTTTGATATTTGTTTTCAATGTTATTAATAATCTATATTATGTTATTATTACCGAGTCAGAATTCAACAGCGCACAAGGCCTTTGAATTTTTTTTCTCAATTTTAAATTCAAACGATGCTCGGCTTTCCTCCTTTTCCTTTATTTCCCATTCTACATTTTCCCAAACCTAAATGATAGCATACCTCTCCATTTGATGCTTATCCGCTCTAACCCCCTTGGTTGCGCTTCCAATCAATGTCCCTTACTAAATTCTGGGTGGTCAGGATTGATTCAACAGAGGGTCTTCTTCAGAGTTGCTCGCTCTTCTCATGATGTAAACACCCGTTATTACTTCCTTTTAGCGTCCGATTATGAATTAGTTAGGTTCCTCTTCTTCCTAATTTTATTCGATTGGGGTTGCATACTACAAAATGGAGCAAACTGTTATTCATGCTTTATTTTTTTATATGTTATTGTATACTGCGTGCATTTGTTATGCTGGCTGCAACATTCCTATGGGTGGATTTTTATTTTTAAAGCATCAAATTTAGAGCTTGAGAAATACAATACATCTGATGAGAATTGTACAGCCTTTCTTTTAAATACGATTTTGTTCCTCTCATATTCAAATTTTTGTGCTGCTTTAACTATCATTGTTTTAGCATATCTATTTTCCCAATTACCCACTAAAATATTAGCATATAAAGATATCTTAAAATTATTCATTAATTTCCCTATAATAAGATATCTCTAAATATTTGAGCAAATTATATATATTTTCATCATATCCACGTTCACTATGCTTAATATACACAGATAAATGATTTGACACCTGGACGGTGTTTGTGTAAGGATGGATTTGTTTTATGATTTGATGAGACAAAGCCATATGTTAGCATGGTGTGTTATTGTTTTGTTCTTTCATGCTTCGATAATTGTTAATGCTCATGCTATGCTGAATTTTCTACATGCTCACCTTTCATTAATTCACCTTAACTCTTTTTATTTTTACTTATTGATTATTTTTTGTTTATTGTCTAATCTCCTTTTGTACTATACAACAATCTCTTAATTTTTCCCGCTTTAAATATTGGTCTTTAAATTTAACTTTCGTTTTAATAATGAAGGTTGTATGACTTTTGGCATGAAAATGCAACCCTACCGTCTGTCCCTTTATCCTGGGATAGCTATGCGATATACTTGGTAAGTTATTCTAAGTTCTTATATCACATGTTCATATTTTTGTGGGAATCTTTTTTGATTCTACACCATTATCAAGTCATTATAGGGGTTCTGGACCAGTCCTTTACAAATTACACAAGTATTTACATAATTTTAGCATATATAAAATCAGATGTGGGCCATCTCTAAATGACCATATGAGGCAAATAGGTACATCACTAATCTTTTAACGTGTAATTTGTTCGTCAATAATATGCTAACATATCAATATATGTCATTTTGAAGTGTTATCATGCACAAAATTTTAATGAATACATGGGAATTTTATGAAGCTAATTAAGGGAACTACAAAAACAACTTCAAGCAACAAAGAGCAAGCATTTTAGACATTTGATAATTGTACAACAAGTTATTGCTTGCACTTATGGATCTCCCACCATCTAGGGTGAGAGTATTTGTGTTCACATGTATGATACATTTTGCATTCAAGATATTACTACATACTTCAGCATGAAATCATTTGGGAATGTCCGGATTCTCATGTTAGCCAGTAAGACTTGCACAATATCCATTATGATATTTTCATGTAACCACTTTTAGGATCAACATATATGACATTTAAATGATAACACTTAAATCGTGATTACTGTACAATATTTTTTAATTTGACATGTTAATTAAATCGTGATTACAATACAATTAGATTTACACTGTAAAAATCAGACGAGTTACAAAATAGTTCATTTACTTTGCGGTGAAACCAAAGAGTTACAATTGTTATATTTTTTTAATGTCTTACCAATTTAGTATTTAATATATGGCAGTAATTATGAATTTATTAAACACTTTCAACAAAAAGAATTACTCTTTTGATATATTTTATAGATGTAAAGGATATCGGTTTTGTCTTTACATCTAACTGATTGAGCATTACAGAAAATAATAATATCTAATTTCTAATATATTAGATTTGAATCCATGGCAAAAATGTGTGGCTCTAAGTAGATTTCAGTCAAATTGTATCCATAATCTAATTTTGATTTATTATTACTTAACAACAATTATAAAAATAGTAATTCATCTTTACTTTACACCATCAATTAATATACAATTATCAACCCATCATAAACAGGTCAATTTTGATCTTAGCGGTAAATTCAAATAGCGATTGTATGATTATGAGTCATTTCTAATCTTTGTTATGTATCAATTTTGTTTTATCAAACCCCAAAACCACTGAATAATTTTGATTTGTGGCTCCCTACTACATATTAGATATCACACATGAAGTAACTTATATCTATGAATAGATGGGTTGAAATAGGATAATTTGTTAGTCTCTAATCTGTTATCATGTATAAATATTTCATGTCTGGTTCTGCCATGCAAATATTTGATACTTACATGTATGGTGTTACAGTGTTTTGTGGCTATGATATTCTAAAATTATTTAAGGTAATTACATCCCACTCTTATTTTTGTGAGAATGGGTGATTTTTTTTCTTCGAAGCGTGTAAGAACAAAAATAAACTTCCACTTATATAGCTTTATACTTTCACTTTTTGGGACTCGGATCTTACATTATTGTGTGTATCGTATAAGACTATTATTAAATAATCCCTTAATGATAAAATTTTAGAACTTGAACTAAATTAATCATGATATCAATTTTACTTAGTCCTCCTCATATAATGTTATTTTTAAAATAGAATGTCCACATGTACATGTTTTGTGTAAAACTGAATTGTTCTTTTACACTGTCAAATAAACTTTCCAATCTAATACTGCCACCAAGTAGACTATGAAATCAAAAGGCATATTAGAAGATTTCAAATTTGAACAAATCTCATTCCAATTTTTATGGGTTAAAATAAACAACTCAATGACCTTTGAATTTTGAAACATTTATTTTTAGTTCGAAGTTTAAGATTTTCTATGTAATTTCTTAGTATATTTTTGTTACTGGAATTATGGTATTTATTCACTATACAAAAGTAAATTAAGTTAGTTAATTTTGTTTTTTAATTTTTTTTGAATTTTTTCCCCAAAAACATGCTGAAGTGTTGGTTTTTCCGAAAATAGGCCCTCATTAGTTTTAATTCTCTACTCTTTAGATTTGTGGTTTTGTTTGAGTAGCGACCCATTCCATGTACACAGTTCTTGCTAAACTATTAACAAAAGCGGATAGAAGTGAATGTGCTAAAAATTAATGCAAAAAAAGTAGCTAAACATGTTTTCTAATTTACACTCTTCCATACAAGTGTTACGGCACGCGGTTCGCGCGTGAATTGTTTTCATTTTAAATTGTATATGTTTCAATCAGTAAAAAAATGATTTTTTTTATTATTTTCAAGTGATATTAAGATTTCTATATTTATAAGGAAGTACTTTGAATTTGTAAAGCAAGTTTAATTTTAGATCCTATTTTTTGAAACGTTTTGAATTTATAAAGCATATTTAATTATTAAATCCTACTTTTAGGGGCATTTGAATTTGTAAAAGAAGTCTATATTAGATCCTATTGTCAAATGATTAAGATATATAAAGGGGCATTTTTGGCAGTTCACGTTGATACCAAAAAAGTGTGACACCAAAGCTATTACAACTATTATTAAAGATAATATTGACCGCTCCTTACTATTTACTGGCTGTTTGGTTCTTAAACGTATTTTTTCTTTCAAATTTTGGCCTCCAACCGTGATAATTTCACTTACTGCTGACAAACTTATATATATTAGTGACTCTTTTTATTCCTGAGCATTAAATTAGTAGGAAAATATGTGCAACATTAGAAGGTGAAGGGGAACAGTTTACAATGGCTTCCACAATCTACCAGTTTCACCTTTACTTTTCGACGTGAATTTATTTATAACCTTCCAAGAAATTTGTTTTCAACCTTGACTACTTTGTTTTTTTTGTTCGGTTTCATACCTTATGTAATGTTGAGGAAAAAAAATCCATTTTTCGGTTGATAAAACCATTTATTGGGTCTTATACAGACACACACAAGCATTGACATGAAGCTCGGTTTTAGTCTTATAATTTTCAATCTGAACTAGCATATTTTTTTCCCATTTCTGAATATTCTAACAATGCTTGAAAATCATTTCTCTGGGTCTAATCTATTTGGTTATTATGCAAAATTGTTAATTCTTTTTACTCTATCATCACAATTGCATATTCTTCTTCCAAATCCACTTAACTAGGCTAAAATGATAATGCTAATCATGTTAACTATTGGTGACACAATAACCATGATATAAAATTTATGCACCATTTCTATTATTGGAATGTGTAAAGAGGCTGCTATTTAAGCAGGTATCTTATTAGCTTCTAAAAAAGTACAGTTGTAATTCCTCTACTTGCTATTAATTTAGCATTTCAAATATAAGTTCTATACAACTTGAACCTGCAGTATTCGCATATAATATGAATGAAAATATAAGTTCTTTAGAAGTCAGACTACCGATAATCCCAAAGTTTGCATGGTTTCTATAAATGATCATTTATCCCGCATCGATTTAATGCAAACTACCGATTGCTCTTTTTCCAAATCTATTAATATCATCTTCTTTGTTCCTAAACTAATATGGCAAAGCATGTAGAAGGTAAGATCTTAAATGAAAATGATTTTAGTTCTTCAAAACCAACGTCCTATTTCAGTGAAGATACTATAAAGCAGTAGGTTATCTAATATTTAAACTTGAACCTGGGTTTATGTATGTTTTATTCGTACCCTTCATTTGAAATGGAAAGGGTTTGGTTTCTGTTTACACGATATTTGATATATCTGTTATGCTGTTATGGCACTTTAAGTATGCACACAAACCAAGCTGTACATGAGTGTATATGCAGTTGATAGTTTCGGTAATTTTAACAATCATTTTGTAATTTGTTTCTTCGTACAGCTGTCATAAATTTGTACATAAATGTCTATGCTAATATTTTATAACGTTTTAATTTACTTAATTCATTGTAATATTTAATCCGCCAAACGATTTATTAGCAAATTTACTCAAGTATTGCAAACGAAAGAAAATGTATCGTTCCAAGAATGTATCTCCCCTGTTATTTATCTCATATACATACGCAATGATAGTAAATATAATCATCATAACCAAAATATTTTCTATACACACTTCACTTTGCTACGCTATTTAATTATAAACATCTAACTATTGTTTCCTTCTTGGGTTGATGCAATGTTAAAGCAATAACATCTAACGAATACAATACATATCGATATAACTTCAAAAGTATGTCTTTAACGAGTTGGTTAGTAGGTTGCTTTATTTGATAAGGACAAGTAATAATGGAGACTTCAATATTAATCTTATACAATTTTACATTAGAAACCTAGCTACATATGATTACATGCAAATAACAGTTCCATCTATAATATCATCTCGATGCTACTTAGCAAAAAAAAAAGACTTGATTCGAGGAAGTAA
Organism: Allium fistulosum; assembly: GCA_030737815.1. Lineage (NCBI taxonomy): Eukaryota > Viridiplantae > Streptophyta > Magnoliopsida > Asparagales > Amaryllidaceae > Allium > Allium fistulosum. The sequence goes on from CM060902.1 coordinate 1,471,390,297, forward strand.
TGCATATTTTCACCTGCATAGAATAAAAAAGTTTGGAACGATTCCGCACAAAACAAAATTTGTGCATCATTTGCAAATATCTTGGACAATTATTTAGAAAGGCATTACAGCATTCAATGTGCATATGACATATAATAGTAATAGCTTCAGTTCGTTACATATAAATATTTTGTTTTTTGTATGTATATGGATGTTTACGCAGTGGTTATTTGTCGTATGCTAGTTTCATTAATTCATCTTTTTTTTGAACATCTACAACGTTGGTCAATTTATTTTAGCACCACAACAAATCAATGTTGGCAATGTTTAGGGTTGGATTTGTTATCAGCATACTTAGCATTCACAGCCTGTCTTTTAGGTCTAACGGCGGCGTGCTTGGTTGGGCTACTTTCCTTTCATAATTCTACATATTATAATTCTATTTGCCTCAATTTTAATGTTTTACTACTGTTATCGTTTTTCTGAACCTTTTTTACGAAGTGGCCTACTATCCGTTCCTTTACTTTTTACATGATTTCACGGCAGAAACACATGTCGTTTCATTCTTCTGTGCTGAACTTCAAAAATGTTAATAACTTTGTATTTTCCAGATCTGGCTATTTTACTAAGTCTGTTTTTATGTTCTGGACTGCTTCTATGTTTAATCCATTTTTGGTTCCTCTGCATTTGACATCCAAATTATATCTCTGGTATAGTTTGTTGGGTTTTCACTACCCCTTACTTCAAACTACAGTGCTTTAGCTGTCCCTAAACCCACGTGGCTGCAAGAAGGTTGGAGTATCTAACGATACTTTAGTTTATTACTAACGTTGTTATGCTTGCTCAACTTTCGCATATTTAACATCTGCATGTTTTATTTTGGGTTCTAACTGATTGAATTTGCATGCAAGTCGGTGTGATGGTATGTACAAAATTTTTCTAAAAGTATAAAACTATGTCATTTTCATTTCTGAATTTTTTTTATTTACAACTACCTCATACCATATTTTTAATGACCTACTGCTTTCGAACTGTCAATTCCATCTTCACCTCGACCTTTGTTCATGAAAGAGGTTATACTATTTCATGGCAATTATATTCCACTGTCATAATTTATAAGTTTCTAAACAATTACTCTCATACCCATTGTGATATGCAATTTATTAGCAAAATAAATAATCAGTTGTTGTGTGCCAACAAAAGGCAAATAGTAACATTAATGTATTTTACCAGTTTGGCATGGTAATTCCCTACAACTCTACATTGCTCCTCAAAGTTTGCTATTGCTTAACGTTTGATGAATCAATTCCTTAAACTGCTTTTCACCTTTTACCGACTTCATATTAATATAGAACTGCTTTCACCAGCCCGTGTGCGAAGCACGGGTTCGCACTAGTTATTTATATAAATTATAGTTAAAACTGTCATGATACAGACAGTGTTCCATGACGTGACCCTTCAATTTGTGTAATCACTTGTTTAAATTCATCTATATATCATAAAATGCTGGTAAAATATGTATGAAAAACTCAATTTCATTTTCCCAATCCATGTATAACATAATGATCACACATAATATATCCTAAAGAGCAAGTCCACGTACAATTATTTAGTATATATTTTATAATTTAATATATAATAATTTATATAAATTTTGTATTGTTTTCATACGTATAATTCTATGGTATGTTTACATTCTTTGCTTTAATAAGTTTATCAAGGTAATAATAATATTATTATTAACTACTACTGTAACTATTACTATTTGTAAAAGATTTATTTATAAGTCTGTGCGCACGTGCGCAATTTACATAGATAATCTATAAATTTTGCAATTATATGTATAGATATAATATATATATATATATCATTTATATAATATACATTTGTTATATATAGATATATTGTATTAATTCTTATACTTATTAGATAACCCAAAAATATTCATAAAAATAATTTAGGGATCAGAAATCTAGAAAACATAGTGTGGTAAGCGATAACAAATAGTCTAATATATTATTAACATGCAAGGTTTTGACAATAACAGAAATATGGCTTATGATCTGATTTATTTTCCAACATAAAATAGAAAACTGTATAATGATGCAAATGGTAGTAAGAATAGGAGAACAAAATAACATTTTGTACATAATATAGTGAACCTAGTTTTAGTCTTCATGCCATGTCCTTCTTTAGGTTTTCTTTAGGTTTCAATCTTCATGCCAACTTGACTCCAACCCAACACATGAGTTGAAATTCAGTAATGCACACTCATCAGCACCCTCTATAGCACCATTCCACTCAATCTACTCCACTGGCAATTCATTTCTAATTTGCAGCCCATTTTATTAGTGCTTGGTTCAGCTTGCCCTGTGTCAGTAGTAGCTTCATGTTAGAGGAGAAGAAACAAAAATTTATGTATGATCATTGAATCATTTATAACCAACAACGTTGGATACAAATAACGAGATATAACCTTTTGTTGTGACATATGAATCAAAAATATTCTTTGAGAGAAAATTGTTATGTGTGAATTATGGTTCGATATATGGTTTGTGGAAACATGTCAATAAGCAAAGCAAAGCTAACAAATAATTTTTCATTTGATCTAAGCAAAGCAGATTACACGTCTAGAGATATTTTGAATCATAAAAAAATGCATAGAACAATCATTTAATGTTCAACATTTTCTCACCAAAGCCTACTCCACTAAATCACATAATCCACATTTATAAAAAAAAGCAACAAAGAGAAAGGAATAGGCGGGAATATTAGATTAACATTAGACAGTATTATTCATTTGAATTAAAAGTAGGAGCATATGTTCAATTCATCCTTTTATAAATGTAACAAAATGTCTCTTTGTTTATAATGCATGTATATTTTGACCTTTCACTTAAAAAATGATAGTTTTGAAAGTTTTGGCAAAATATGTTTTATAAACATCTACCCTCTTATCTGGATTATTATTACAAAACAATATTTCATATATATTTTCCCTTTACTGGCTTATCTTTAAATTCTAAAAGCTTCAACTTTCTACATTTGATTCTCTAATAAAACTAAAGAGAGGTATATCATTTAATAGTTTATAGCACACCAGAGTTTTAAAAGACCGATGAATACAATATATATATATATATATTGCTTTCGAATAAATTTAGAAATGTTGTGAAAAAATTGCACAAATGCGGAAAAACAATAAACAAGATCTAGATTTGTCAATTTGAACATCACTTAATCTAGCAGTAATTATTCTATTACTCCAAATAAATAGAAAATAACTATAAAGAAAAAAAAGACGCACAATATTTATACTGGTTCCACTATCATCAAGATAGTGTACGTCCAGTACAAAGGAGAGAGATTTTATTACACATAAGAGAGTTACAAGAGATTACAAAATAAGAGTTTACATACCAAAGCCATAAATTAGGGTTAACAAGAAGCGACACTCTATTTGGAGATCTCTGGCTGAATGCCAGGATGGGTTTACAATGAAGTCTACCCTCAATATATAGCCAGTGCAAATCTTGATAGTCGTCGATTAAATTACCAAGATATGGTAAGAAGATAATGGAGGCAATTTACAATGGTAATAAATGGTGCAAACATAGCAAGTAATTCACTCATTCCTTTAATTAGCAAAGATGGAAGAAAATAATCCCAAAGCAATGCGATTTCTGAGAAAGAAATAATATGCATATCCTTTTGCATATATTTTATTCCATAACGTGAGTATGCATTTATTTCCTTGTCATCTAATGGAAATGCAATCCAATAATTAATGCATTTTCATAATAAACATACGTAATTATTTTCCTTTTTGCATATTTGTTTCCTTCTATTTGTGATTTTGTATCACCAAAATTTAACACTCCACCTTGATGCAAAATCACAAATCTCCAATAGCCCACCTCGACTTAAATTCTCTTTTCAACATAAAACTCTTAAAAATAAACTCCACCTTCAACCAAAATCTCTTAACGAGATAGAAACCAAAATGAATATACTTACCCAATGGGTTCCGGCAAGACCACCCCCATCACACCTTGCTAACGAGCTCAGATTATGTCCCCGTCCGCTAACAAAATATTGCAAATATTCAAAATCAAAAGAAGGTAAATACCAAAATAATCTCAAAACCACCATGGCAAAGAATCCTCTCAATCACCAATCAAATCTCTCTCCTTTTACATACCTTATCTGCCAAACAACAAATTTCCCATGGAAATCAACATAAGACTCTTACAACAGCTTTGAGCCATGAAGCAGATATAGATTCCCAAATCCAGATGTCCCTTCAACACACTAAACTCCTTATAATCACCAAAGTTCCAAGACTGGAACACTCTTCTCTCTCAACATAATCTCCTCCGTCTTTATCTTCAATATTGCACAAAATCGTTTTTCCGTCCAAATGAGTTATAGCATAATTACCACCGGATCTACCGCTCTTTCTTGAAGCCATTGATGCACAAATTTAAACAAATCGCTGTGCTCTGATACCAATCTGTTGTGCGAAAATTGCACAAATGCAGAAAAACAATAAAAATGATCTAGATTTGCCAATTTGAACATTACTTAATCTAGCAGCAATTATTCTATTACTCCAAATAAATAGCAAATAACTATAAAGAAAAAAAACACACAATATTTATACTGGTTCCACTATCATCAAGATAGTGTACGTCCAGTCCAAAGGAGAGAGATTTTATTACACATAAAAGAGTTACAAGAGATTACAAAATAAGAGTTTACATACCAAAACCCTAAATTAGGGTTAACAAGAAGCGACACTCTATTTGGAGATCTCTGGCTGAATGCCAGGATGGGTTTACAATGAAGTCTACCCTCAATATATAGCCAGTGCAAATCTTGATAGTCGTCGATTAAATTACCAAGATATGGTAAGAAGATAATGGAGGCAATTTACAATGGTAAGAAATGGTGCAAACATAGCAAGTAATTCACTCATTCCTTTAATTAGCAAAGATGGAAGAAAATAATCCCAAAGCAATGCGATTTCTGAGAAAGAAATAATATGCATATCCTTCTGCATATATTTTATTTCATTATATGAGCATGCATTAATTTCCTTGCCATCTAATGGAAATGCAATCCAATAATTAATGTATTTCCATAATAAACGTACGTGATTACTTTTCTTTTTGCATATTTATTTTCTTCTATTTGTGATTTTGTATCACCAAAATTTAACAAGAAGTTGAAAAGTTATTGTTGCTCGTGATATAACTTGAGCATCCAGGCAATGACACTTCTCATTTCATTAGATTGATTAACCATAATCATATATGTCTACCAGAAGGGAGAAAAATATCGAGTAACTGATATCTTTCTACCAAGGCATAAATCTTTCCTTTCTTATGACTTTCCTTTATTGGTATTTCTCAAATAAAATCTTTGATAAGGTTGGATTGTGTGATAGATTAGGTATCATCGTGAAACAGACTGTTTCAACTTCATTGTTTAAACAAATAGTGCTATAACGAATAAAACGCGATAGACATGTAACTTTAAAAAGAAGAAAATGACTTAAATATGGTAAATGTGAAATAGAAAACAGATGGTTTCATTAACACCTCCAGGATCAAGTTGGTGTTCATCGGTGAAATCAGTTTTCTTTGGGAATTTTACAATGTAGTGTACCTTAAAAAATTGCAGTAAACTACCATACTAAAAAATTGTAATAGGATAATCACTTGCATTTAGGTTATCCATTACACCCAATGAAATAGCCATATCTAAATTTTCTGACTTTAAATCTTAAATTACCAACCGAACAAATGAAGATAGGAATATAAAAGCATTAGCTTAGAATTATCAAATGAAAATTTGCAGGCTAAATTTTAGGTTAGTGAATTGAGCTACATGGTAGTTTAGTTATGGTTATTGGAATACTTAATTAATTATTAAAGAAAATACCATGACAGAAATATAGCACCACTACTTAATATAAGGAACTGAATCTGTGGGATTAACTTGTGTTCATCGTTTCAGTAATCATCAAAGTTATACAGATATATTTTAGAAATTTCATATCCTATCACATCTCTATATCACGTGCATGTGTGTTCACATCGTGCATGTTCATACACTAGTATCAATTAAAAGAACAAGATTTATTGGTTAAATAATACATAAACTAATTTTCGCATAGAAACGTTAATATCTATAAATCTTATTTTGTAAAGAGCAGGATTCAACCAACTCTATAATAAAATTCTAGGAAATACCGTAAGCATACTCTTGTATCATTATCAACTTGAGAAAATAAGTAATGCTCAAATGTTTTTTCTAACATTTTCTTACAGCACATTTAACTAGTTCTTCATTCACTGGCATTTTCTTACATCCTTGAGCGTCCAATTGTGCGTCATCTTTACACTCTATCTTCAGATGCATCTCTTGTCAAGCAGCAACTCAACCCGGTTTCTTCTAATCTCGTGATGCAGCTTTAAGTCCCACACGCAACTTCCACTCGTATCATCTCATTTTGTATCATGTTGTAACTGTGCATGCAACAGTCTCCTTATTTTACAACTATAAACCATATTTTCAACCTTGACAGCCCTCTTGCAACATTCATGTGCACCAGCTCGTACTACATCATGCTACAAAAGTTCTTGCATGCACCAATAATTTAGTCATGCATGCCACCACAATTGCAGCCGCTAATGTCCTCTATGTCCCTTTTGTTCCATTTTCTTGCACCATATCATGTGCGTGCACATCCTTAGTGCATTCACACTCGAAGTTTGGCATCTCCTGTAATATAAGCACATAATTTAATAGTATATCTTGGTAAATTTGGATGATTTAAATCTATTCCAAATTTATATGGGAGAAGATATTAACTGATTCCCATAATCAATCAAATATGAAAAACAAGCTGGAAAGATGATTAATTAGTATCAGAAAAGATATTAATTGATTCGAGGAATCAATCAAATAAGGATAAATGTGGAAACAACCACAAATATGCTAAATTTGTATTGAAATCAAATCAAGCAAATCCAGAAATATTTCATCTTTATCTTCAAGGTAGTCTCCATCCTTGCACCTATAAATATAAAGAATTTTGCTCATCTTTTCATTACAACAAACCAATAAGAGTGTTCTCCATCAAAATATCATCAGTAAAATCACTATTTATGTAAATTTTAGGGTGAGTGAAATTTATTGAGTGATTCATACTCTTCTCCTGCTGTATTTTCTCTCATAGTGAAGAAATAATAAAAGGTTGTCGGGTCTCCGTGGACGTAGGATACTTGTATCCAAACCACGTTAAATCTTCTGTGTCTCTTTTTCTTTTTCTTTCCATTGTTTGTTCTTGTGTGATTTCATAGTTGATTTAAGTTGTATTAGTATTCAAATAGGAAATACTAGATCCATATCAAATATGCTTCCGCTCATTCAAAATTTTCACAACAGTTTGGTATCAGAACTAGTGTTATTGCCCTATTTGGGTATTAATGACTACTTTTGGAAAGTCTATTAGTAGATCCGGTGTTAATTATGTCGTTACACATTTTGATGGAAAGAGGGAATTTGAAACATGGAAGATGAAGATGGAGGAAGTGTTGAAGAAGGAGAAGACTTTTAAGTTTTTTCTACGCTTGAGAAATTAAAAGATATTGAAGCACCTGTTTTGGAAAAGATGGAAGATGAAGCTCTTACAACAATTCAGTTGAGTCTTTCAGATGAAGTTCTTATAGAATTCTCCCAAAAGAAGACAGTGAAGGAATTATGGGATGCATTATCTAATGCATATGAAGACAAGTCTCTCACCAATCGGATTATTCTTCAGCAAGTACTTTATTTGTTTAAGATGAAGTTTGGAGCCAATCTTATGGAGCATGTAGATGTTTTGACCACTTTGATGATGAACCTGAAGGCAGCAGATGTTGGTATTACTGATGAGGCTCAAGTAGTGATCCTCTTGTGTTCCTTGCCTAAGGAGTATACTGCTTTTGTTAATTCCATGATATATAGTTGCAGCAAGATTAGTCTATCAGATGTGAAGGCTGATGTAACACCCCGTAAAATGAACCATAAATAAATGAAGTTAATTGAATTAAATATGATAAGGGTGGAATATGAAAATTTTATAAAAGCTGTAATTTGACCACGAATGTTATTCCATTGCGTTCATAGTAAAATTCCGATCTGTTTCCATATATAATATGCTGAAAATGGAGCTCAAACGAAGAAATTATGAGTGTTTTAAGTTTTCAGATTTAAATTAATTTAGTTGGAATTCAAATACAAATGAGAATTTAAATTCAAGGTTTAAATTTTAAAAATTAGCTTGGAGGTTATGCAAACATTAAATTAACAATTAACATTAATGTTAATTAAGGTATAAAATTAATTAAAACGCAACAGAAATAAAAACATTCTCAAAACAAACATACCGGTCGACCCAAGCGGTCGACCGGTTGAAGAGGAGCAGTCGATTGATCAAAGTCAAATTTTGACAGTGGCGATTGGGGTTTGAAGGGTGTGCTATTTATTTGTAAGCTCCAGATTTCTCCATTTTAAACTATTTTCATCCTACGGTTTTGGTGTGTTTCAACCCCTCTGCCATTGCTATCTCTCTAATAAGATTCAGAAACTCCGTATAGAATTCAGGTAAGAATTCAACTTATTTATTATTTGTTTCTTCTACCTCCAATCTATTCTTATCCTATTCTTCTTCAAGTATTCTGAATTTAACGAATATATACTATTCCCTATTGTGTATGTGTATATATAAAAAAAAGATTTTGGAAGAGATTGGAAGGCTACAAATCCATTAAGTGAAGCTAAGGCTAATCTGTGAGTGGAGACCTTAGTATTTCCTTTTAGTAATTGTTTAGTGTATTTCTTTTTGGATTTGAATATGCCTTAGGGATTTTGAGATTTCAAAAATACGATAGATAAAATTCCTTAAAATTCCCTTTTATTTCGAAATGTCAATTCTATGTTGAGATTATCGATTATTTACATTAATTTGATGGAATTTGTTTCGTTTTCCTTCTTCTTTGGTTCAAATTATGATTCTTCAATGAAATAAGGGGTTTAGATTATGAATTCTGTTCGTAGTTTACACCAATTATTCTTATCTATTTCTTTGTAAATGAGGAGTTGAATAGAATATGGAGTTTAGATTGCAATTCCTATTATTTAGAATATTCCATTGAATTGGTGTAATAAATTGAGTTTTTATTTTATTTATAAGTTTATTATTGCAGTATTGGTTATGAATATTTATTCTCTGTTTGGGATATTAGAATCCTTTATTTTTGATATGTTGAAATCTTGGGAATTTGAAGAAAAAGGACTTGTAATAATATTTGGTTAAGGAATTGATATTTAATGCTAATTTAAAGCATAAAATTTATGCATTTAGAACTTATTAAGCACGAATGTTATTTATCTCTATTTGCATAATTAACGTATAATTATTGCATATATGGCGTAGTTAATGAGGCATTTATTTTCATTTATTTTCCCCCATTAGGAAGGTAATTGATTTGTAGGCGGAAATAAGAGGAAACTCTTATATAGCATAATTTTTATTTTAAGGCGTAATAAGGAACACTCCTTATAAGGCCTTACTTATCAAACAGTGAGATGAGTATGCATATGTGTGTGTATAATCTGCCCAGCTAATCTGGCTACCAGTTCCTATGAATAGTCGGACTAATGTGAGACGTCATTATGAGTTTGGGCCATAAGACGGAGAGCCTGCTTCGAGGTCTTGAGATATTAAGTGGTTGTTTGAGGGTCCGCCTCTTTTCCCCAGATGAAGTATTAAATGGCTAAGGGGTTACATTAGATGGTATATCAATGGGGGGTCCACTTCAGGAAATAGGTATTAAATGATGGGGACTGCCTTAATTAAGGTATTAAATGACTAGAGCCTACCTATTTTCCATAAGGAAGTATTAAGTGACCTAAGAGATTTCATATGATGTCAGCTAGATAGTACCATTGAGGAGCACACTATGGAAATAATTATTAAATGATGGGATCTGCCTTAACTAATGTATTAAATGACCAGAGTCTGCCTATTTTCCAATAAAAGGTATTAAGTGGCTTAGGTACCGTCTCTCACATTATTGGATATGGGATTCTAGAAACCTTCTTCTGGAATGGAAGGTATTAAGTGGTTGGACCCACATCATTTTCTTATAAAGAAGTATTAAATGGTTTAATGGTCTATTTTCGTAGAAATATTCTTCTTTTGAGATATACTGCCTAAGTACTTAAAAGGTAAGACCCGAGGTTTTTATTCACCAGACACTGTTGTTCTACCTCCCTCCTCATTACAACACAGGTTGAAGACGTAGATGGAAAAGGTGATGCTTGGAGACGAAGGTGATGGATTTGTGGCAGTATTTACCATTTTTATTTGCTTTCATATGTACCCATGTTTTCAGACTATTGTTGTAGCAGATTATGTTACGGTTTGATGGTATCTTGTATTTTGACGTTGTTATGAATTTGGAATAAATGGGTATATTTTATTATTATATTTTGTACCATCCGTGGTGAGTTCTGAAAGCTTAGTTATGGCTCTGTAATGTTATTTCTTTTTACTACCAACAACTTACCTTAGAATGGATCTAAGTTTCGATGGGCCTTTTCTGAATAAAAATTTAAGCCTGTTCGGGGATGGGTTGTTACATTTGGTATAAGAGCCTAGGTTAACCAATCAGTGGGGAAAAACTATATGCATGAGAGACGTATTTGTTATTTTGAAAAAGGTTTTTTAAAAAAACGATTTTCAAAATTTTATATGTACCCCATTTTCTAGAACATACACATATACACTAGGCAACCCTTTTCTTTCAGCATATAAATACTATATTAGGAAATCATCACTAAAGGTTTAACCTTCAGATAGTTGATATGGCTGATAATCAATCTTCTTCCGGACAAGGGAACCCTACCCGTGGAAGACCACCCATTCATGGAATGCCCGAATTGTTTAAATAATATCTTAGGACTATCGAGCAGATTCCTAAACCTCCAACTGCACCAGTAGCACCCATTATCGCACCTGCTGTTGCGACACCCCATCCTATCGACTTTCCTAAGTTGTGTAAGGACTTTTTAATATGGGAGGGAAGACATACTCTGGAACTGAAGGATATTCGGAAGCTAAAGCATGGATTAGTAACTACGAGAAGATATTTAGAGAGCTTGGTTAGAATGATCAGCTAAGAAGAAGAATAGCAACTTGGCACCACAGGGAAGAAGCCTTTAACTGGTGTAACTTTGTGACCGATGAGCACCCTGGAAGGATATTCTCTTAGGATGAATTCAATGACCAATTTGAGATGAATTTCATGTCTAGAGCAGAGGTTAGCTTGCAATTAGAAAAGTTCATTCAGCTAAGACAAGGAGATTCTATCATTAAGGAGTATATAGCTAAGTTTACTGAATTGGCTAAATTCAGGATGAGCCTTATAGACACATTTATGAAAAAGACCATGAAGTTCATAAAGGGCTTAAATTCCCCACTAAGAGAAATATTGTTGACCCAAGTACCTATTAGGGCTATGTATGAGATGTTGGTAGAAATGGAAATGCTGATCATGGCTAATGAGGAAGATAAGGGAATAGAGAAGGAGAAGTCCGCACCGACCCAAAAGCAAGGAGGATCCAAGAAGGGAGTTTTTGGGCCAATAAGAAGTCGAAGGGGAAGATTAAGAAGGATGGGAAGGTGTGTAAAAAATGCCGAAAGAAGGATCATGAAGCTAAAGATTGTAGGATGAGTCTGATGAAGGAAGCCTTTAAAGGTAGATGCTTTAACTACCACAAGGAAGGGCTTCACAAGAATCACTGTCCTAGGTTGGCTAAGGAAGGATCGAGCGGACATGCCCACGTTATTAAAGTCGTCCCTGAAAGACGCTATGTGGTAGGATCGTATAATATGGAATAGTGGTATGGTCTAGGTAGATATCAATAAGCAGTAAGTAAAGTAGATACCAAGACTTTATACTGGTTCGGACCTCTTGTCCTACGTCCAGTCCCTAAGCTCCTCTTAGGAATTCAACTAACCAACAACGCTCACTTAACCCGGAGGAATAGGTTTACAACTTACCCGAACAACCGAACGGGATTTCTTGCCTCAACTACCGAAGAGGACTTCAACTAGATACAAAGAGTATTTCTGACTTGTTGTGTTCTTGATAACACTAATGAGTCTAATTGAGTACAACTTTCCTATAATCTTATCCTCAAGAATATGAAATGTGTTTATGAAGATTTAGGAAATATAAATTGCTATGAATCAAAAGAGTATTTAAGATAAATCAGAGATTCAAGCAATTGAAGTGGTTTGTGATTGCTTTTGAAAACGTAAGAAATCTGAAAGTATGTTCAAGAAAATAGAGAGATTAAAGCAATTAGAATTCGTTGATTTGCAAATGACAGAAACATGTATTTATAGGTGTAGAAGAGGTGTATCTATTTGCAAAAGATTCAGGCAAGAGATGCATCCATTACTATTGGAGAATGGTTGCAACTCTTGGGAAGAAGAAGGTGTCTTTTCATTAAAAATTCGCAGGTTCGAATTCAGTCGACTGAATAGGGATTTCAGTCGACTGAAACTGTGCATGTTGTAATTCTGTAACAGGTTCAGTCGACTGGGAATACCTGTTCAGTCGACTGAACTATTAGTTTTTGCACAGTGAATGTTTTTCTAAAAAATGAAGTTATGAAACGTGTTCTAGTGTTTTGTGCAAGCCTCTTGAGGATAGATTTTAACAATGAATCTAAACTAAGACCTATTTTTAAATCATACTTATGGTATCTTTGGTCTTCATAGTTCTCCCTTTAGCTTTGCACATATCTCTTCCTTTTTGTTGAAGCACATTGTCATTGATCAAAATATAGCGTATCAACATTCTCCCCCTTTTTGATTGATGACAATACTTACGTGTGTAATTATTTCCTCCCCCTGAATATATGCACTATCTTTCCTACAAAACAAGGTTAGTAACATAGATTTCTCCCCCTTTGTCATCGACAAAAAGGAAGTAATAATTGCAGAAGTATATTATCAAGAAAAAAAACAATCTTTGATATGCATAACTATAGTTTAAACAACGCAAAATGTAGCATAAAAGAAAGAAGGCTATTTATACAAGCCGTTGTAGTAGTGTTCGAAGTAGAATAAAAAACAATCAAACCATAAGTGATCAATCTCTATCCCAATCATAGGAGCCTTCTCGTTCACAAATTTATTGTGCTTGTATTATCACAATATATTGTAGAATTTGTTAAATTTATATTAAAATCTTTAAGTGTTTGTTTCATATATATGACTTGGGTACAAGCCAGAGCAGCAGATATATATTCCGCTTCACAAGTTGAAAGTGAAACACAATTTTGTTTCTTACTAAACCAAGATACAAGTGATTTTCCAATGAAATAGCATGTACCACTTGTACTTTTTCTATCAGTTCGAGATCCACCAAAATCAGCATCACTAAAGGACACTAACTCGAATGGACAATCTTTTGGATAGAAAAGACCAAAGTCCTTAGTATTATTAAGATATCGCATAATTCGTTTTATGGCTCTTAAATGTGATTCTTTAGGATTAGCTTGAAAACGTACACATAAACATACACTCATCATTATGTCTTATCATACTTCTAAACAACTTTTGGTCTACACTTTTGCCATTTTCATCTCGATCGAGATGAGTTGTGGTACTCATAGGAGTAGGTTTTCCAGAAGTGTTTTCCATTCCAAAACGTTTAATTATATTAGCATAATATTTTTCATGGTTTAAGAAAATTCCATTCGTTAATTGTTTAATTTGTAATCCGAGAAAATAAGATAATTCTCCCATGTGTGACATTTCGAACTCCTTATTCATTATATTTGAAAATTCTTTACACAAGTTTTCATTAGTTGAACCAAATATAATGTCATCTACATATATTTGAATTATTAGAATGTCTTTAGTAGTGTTTTTAATGAATAGAGTTTGATCTACTTTTCCGATTTGAAATCCTGAATCTAGTAAATAGCTTTTAAGTCTCTCATACCAAGCACGAGGTACTTGTTTAACTTCTTTAGGATTTTTAGGTTCTAATGTAGAAATAAAAGCAACATGTCCCATTTGGTTTAGTTGACTTCTAGTTTTAACTTGAGAATCAATTTCACCGATTATGTTTTGTACAGGGTGATCTCGTAAGATTCCAGGTGGAGATCTAAGTTCGGTATTATGCATATTTTCAAGATTTGTATTGCCTGTATTTATTATAAATTCGTCATCATCTTTTATACTCAAGTTTTTATTAAAGTTTTCATCAAAAGATACATGTAAAGTTTCTTCGATTATATTTGTTCGTTTATTAAAAACTCGATATGCCTTACTTCGTTTTGAGTATCCTACAAAAATTCCTTCATCAGCTTTCAGATCAAATTTTCCTAGTTGGTCTTTTGTATTTAAAATAAAACATTTTGATCCAAATATTTTAAAATAAGAGATATTTGGCTTTCTATTTTTAAAAAGTTCATATAAAGTATTTTTAGTTAATGGTCTAATAGAAATACGATTTAATACATAACATGCAGCAGCTACGGCTTTTGCCCAAAAATGTTTTGGTAGAAGGCTTCCATTTAACAATGTTCTTGTACATTCTTGTAATGTTCTATTCTTTCTTTCTACTATTCCATTTTGTTGAGGAGTTCTAGGAAGTTATGATTTATTCCTTTCTTTTTATAGAAAGATTCAAAAGCTTCATTTTCGAATTCGCCACCATGATCACTTCGTATATCTTAATTTTCAAATCTTTAGTGTTTTGAATTCTTTTAACAAATGTTTTAAAATGCTCAAATGTATCACTTTTATTTTTCATAAAAATAGTCTATGTATATCTTTTGAAATCATCAACTATTACAAATACATATCGATTATGATTAATGGATTGAACTTGTGTTGGTCCGAAAAGATCCATATGAAGTAATTCTAGTGGTTGTAAAGTTGAAATATTTTTCTTAGATTTGAAAGATGATTTTGTTAATTTTCCTATTTGACAATCATCACAAAGATTTTTTATTTTAAAGTTTATCTTAGGTAAACCTCTTACTAATTCATTTTTAGAAAGTTTTCTAATAGTTTTGAAATTAATATGACAAAATCTTTTGTGCCACAACCAAGGATCATTATCTTTGGCTAGTAAACACATATTTGTATTATGATTAATTTTCATATTTAGAACATAAATATTCCTATCTCTATTTCCCTCAAAAACAAGATTTTGGTTTTGATAAAAAATACTACATTTATTTTCTGAAAAAGTTAATTTAAAACCTTTGTCACAAAGTTGACTTATGCTTAGTAGATTATGTTTTAGATTTTCAACTAATGAAACATTTGTAATAAAAGGTAAATTCGATGTACCGTAATTGCTCACATCCCCTTTGCCAATGATATAGCCTTTTGAATTGTCTCCGAAGGTAACCGAGCCACCATCAAAGTATGTGATGTTTGTAAGCATATCTTTGTCGCCGGTCATGTGTTTTGAGCAACCACTGTCCAGTATCCATTTCTTCTTTTTGAGTGGGACCTGAAAATAAATACAAAATTATTGGTACCCACCTTTCAATAGGGTCCTAAAAGTTAGAACTTAGGAAACCAAACCCAATTTGGTTCAGTATAAATATAATTTTTATTATTATGAACACTATCCATAAATGCTTTAATGTATTTATTCCTAATTAAAATATTGTTAGTCTTTGGAACCCAAATTTTAACTATCTTAGTTTCTTCTTTTGTTCTAATAGGTTCTCTTAATAACATTTGTTGTTTTGAATCAATATTCCTCTTAAAATTTGTATTTTTCTTTTTAGGAACTTTTGACTCCTTTTTATATCCTAATCCATGTTTATTTGAGGAGGATTGAGAATTTTCTAAAATCTTAGATAAATTTTCTCTTCCTTTGTTAAAATTAGAGACATTTTTAGTGATGTTATCTAATCTAGTTTGAAGACTATTATTTTCTAACTCAACTTGTCTAATCTTAGTTTTTAACTCATGATTTTCAGAAACAATTATATCATTTTTTGTCTTTTGAGTTTCAATTTCTTGACTTAAAAGTGATAATTGAGTTTTCGAATTTGAAAGGGACTCTTGAACTTTTTCAAGTTCTTCTTCAAGAATTTTCTTTTCATCTTTTAACATATCTCTTTCAAATTCAGCTTTGTTTTGATTTTCACGAGTTTCCTTGAGTTTCCTTTTAAGAGTTTTTATTGTGCTCAAAAGTTCAGTGTTTACATCAATTAAATCGTCGAAAGTTAAATTACTAACCTCAGATTCTTGAGCCATAAAGCGTACATTCGCTTGTTAATTGTCGCTATCATTTTCACTTTCAGATGAAGATGAATCTGAATCGTCCCATGTTACAGAGAATGCCTTCTTTTTGAATTTTTCTTTCTTGTCTTTGTTATTGAGAGTTCTCTGATTCTCCTTCTTTTGCTCTGGACAATCTTTGTGCATGTGACCTTTCTTGTGACAGTTGAAACATTCTATATTCGAGGATGTAGGTTTGTTCAAGAAATTCTTTTTGAATCCGTTTTTATTTCCTTTTCTATATCTTAAGAATTTCTTGAAATTTTTGGCTATAAATGCTAAATCCTCATCTTCAGACTCTGATTCTTCCTTTTCCGCATGAAAAGCTACATTCTTTCTTTCTTGTGCTTGATCTTTCTTAGCTTGCATATTTACTTCATATGACATAAGATTTCCAATTAATTCTTCTAGTTTCATTGTAGATAGATCATTTGCTTCTTCGATTGCTAAGACTTTTCTCTCCCATTCATCAGTGAGTGAATTTAGAACTTTAGATACAATATCAAAATCCATGTATTTTTCTCCTAGTCCTATTAAGGCATGATGAATGTCTTGAAATCTCGAGTACATGTCATTGATGGATTCATTCTGTCGCATTCTAAAGTTTTGGAACTGGTTCTTTATCATGGAGATCTTTGTTTGTTTGACCTTGTTTGTGCCTTCATGTATGGTTCTAAGTGTACTCCATATCTGATGTGCAGTAGTACAAATGCTAACACGATTGAACTCATTTCTATCCAGCGCAAAATAGCATATTCATAGCTTTGGCATTTGCACTAGCTTCATTCTTCTGAGTTTGTGTCCATGTAGGATAATCGGTCATGGATACAACGAACTCTGCTTGGGTAGCATTCGAGGCTTCGAAACTTGTTGCTTGCATATAAATTCTCATCCTTGTAGCCCAATAGTTATAGTTTAGTCCATTGAATAGGGGGGTCTTTGGGTAGATTGTCCTTCCGCAAATGTAGAACTATAGGCAGTTGTTGTGCTTGTGTTTGTGTTATTTTCCATATTATCAATATGTCTAATAACGGTGTTATGGTTATAGGACGACCTTGCTCTGATACCAATTGAAAGACGCTATGTGGTAGGATCGTATAATATGGAATAGTGGTATGGTCTAGGTAGATATCAATAAGCAGTAAGTAAAGTAGATACCAAGACTTTATACTGGTTCGGACCTCTTGTCCTACGTCCAGTCCCTAAGCTCCTCTTAGGAATTCAACTAACCAACAACGCTCACTTAACCCGGAGGAATAGGTTTACAACTTACCCGAACAACCGAACGGGATTTCTTGCCTCAACTACCGAAGAGGACTTCAACTAGATACAAAGAGTATTTCTGACTTGTTGTGTTCTTGATAACACTAATGAGTCTAATTGAGTACAACTTTCCTATAATCTTATCCTCAAGAATATGAAATGTGTTTATGAAGATTTAGGAAATATAAATTGCTATGAATCAAAAGAGTATTTAAGATAAATCAGAGATTCAAGCAATTGAAGTGGTTTGTGATTGCTTTTGAAAACTTAAGAAATCTGAAAGTATGTTCAAGAAAATAGAGAGATTAAAGCAATTAGAATTCGTTGATTTGCAAATGATAGAAACATGTATTTATAAGTGTAGAAGAGGTGTATCTATTTGCAAAAGATTCAGGCAAGAGATGCATCCATTACCATTGGAGAATGGTTGCAACTCTTGGGAAGAAGAAGGTGTCTTTTCATTAAAAATTCGCAGGTTCGAATTCAGTCGACTGAACAGGGATTTCAGTCGACTGAAACTGTGCATGTTGTAATTCTGTAACAGGTTCAGTCGACTGGGAATACCTGTTCAGTCGACTGAACTATTAGTTTTCGCACAGGGAATGTTTTTCTAAAAAATGAAGTTATGAAACGTGTTCTAGTGTTTTGTGCAAGCCTCTTGAGGATAGATTTTAACAATGAATCTAAACTAAGACCTATTTTTAAATCATACTTATGGTATCTTTGGTCTTCATAGTTCTCCCTTTAGCTTTGCACATATCTCTTCCTTTTTGTTGAAGCACATTGTCATTGATCAAAATATAGCGTATCAACAGTCCCTATTGCTAGTAAGCTACCAAGAGACCAAGGAAAAGCAGCTTTAGAAGGTATAACTCTTACTTTTAGGATTACTATTCGTACCCTATTTGATTCAGAAGCATCACATTCCTTTATAGCTAGGAATGTAATAAATTTCTTAAACCTCCAAACCCAGATGGTCAACATCCCAATAGAGATTTCCAATCCCATAAGGGGTTCGATCCACCTTTCTCTTATTTGCAAAGACCTAGTGTTAGACATTTGCGACGTTGATTTCATATGTACTACGAAGTTCTAAATTTCGAGGGGTGTGGTCTTATCTTGGGCATGGATTGGTTGTCATACTATGGAGCCACTCTTGACTCGATAAGAGGGTAGTACTATTAAGGAATTATGAAGGCCATGACCTAGAAGTTCTTTGTACACCCAAAGATTTAGTTGAGTTAAGCCATTTATACTCACTAAGTCTATTTGTTGTTAGAGAGCTATCATCTGTACCCGTAGTTTGTGAATTTCTTAATGTCTTCAAGGAGGTCTTGGGTCTCCCACGCCATAGGGAGATTGAGCTCCGAATCGATTTGGAGAAGGATGCAAGGCCCGTCGCTCTCCTTTGAGACATATAGCCCCCAAAGAAAGAAGGGAATTGGATAAACAAACCTCAGAGCTATTGAAGAAAGGATTCATTCGTAGGAGTACTTTTGAATGGGGAGCCCTTTTTGTTTTTGCTACTAAGGCAGATGGTTCTTTGAGACTTTGCGTCGATTATAGACAATCGAACAAGTTGACGAGGAAGAATAGGTACCCTCTTCCTTGAATAGATAACTTGTTCGACCAACTTGTAGGAGCTAAAGTCTTTTCCCAGTTAGACTTAGCAACGACATTCCATCAGTTATGGATTACAGAGAAAAGCAAGCCGAAGACCACATTCCATACTCCAGATGGGCTCTATGTGTGGGACTTACGAATGCCCCAGCGTACTTTGTGGATCCTATGAGTACTGTATTTAGAGGGAAAATTAATAAATTTTTCATGGTGTTTGTTGATGATATCTTGGTTTTCTCCAAAGGAAAGAAGGAGCATAAGAAACACCTTAGGAAGGTATTAGAGACCTTGAGAAGAAATCTACTCAAAGCGAAGTTTTCTAAATGCTACTTCTGGAAAAATGAAGTTAGATTCTTTGGGCATATTGTTTCAGAACAAGGATTGGCCATGGACACTGCTAAAGTGGAAGCTATCCCAGAATGGAAGACTCCTAGTAATGCATCTAAGATTAGGAGTTTTCTAGGGTTGGCAGGCTACTATAGGAAGTTAATCAAGAACTTTGCACAAATAGCGGCTCCTTTAACCCAATTGACTAAGAAGAATCTAGTTTTTTTGGGATGATAGGTGCACCAAGGCATTTGAGAAGCTTAATGAGTCATTAACTAGTGCATCTGTGCTCACTATTCCAAATGGAACCAAGCCGTTTATGGTTTTTACAGATGCAGGTGGCATAGGATTAAGGGTTGTTCTTATGCAAGAAGGGAAGGTAGTCACATATGCTAGTAGACAACCGAAGGACCATGCAAAAAGGTATCCGGTGCATGATTTGGAATTGATAGCCATTGTTTTTGCCTTAAAGATGTGAATGCATTATCTTTTGGAAGAAAGGTTTGAGTTATTCACTGATCATAAATCGATCAAATACCTATTTTTCCTAAAAGATTTGAATCTTAGGTGGTAGAGGTGGATGGGGTATGTAGCATTCTTTGACTTTAGTATTCAATATACCCTTAGAAAAGAGAACATAGTTGTCGACACCCTTAGTTAGAGACACGCTACCCTAGGTGCTATGTGTGAATGGAGACAGTTGGAGTTTCTCTCTAATTTAAACGTCCAATCATCAACAGAACCCATCCAAGGTTTTCTAGCTGTTATGGAGATTAGACTAGCCTTGATAGATCGTATTGGGCATGAGCTGGTGAAGGATGAGGGGTTATTAGAAAAGGAGAGCATTTACCCAATGCTATGAGGTATTTAATTGATGAGAAGGGATGTTTGAGAAGAGATGGACATCTTTGTGTTCCGATGATTGATGATTTGATAGGAGATGTGCTTATGGAGTGTCACCACTTAAGGATGACCATTCATCCCAGAGGAGATAAGATGTATAAGGACATGAAGAGAATTTCCTTTTGGGATGGAATGAAAGAAGCATGACTGAGTTTGTTGCTAAGTGTTTAACATGTCAGAAAGCAAAATCCGAGCAAGGGAAGCCTGATGGATTATTATTGTGACGCCCCACCTCTATACCACACTAGCCAAGGACACTATGGGGTAATGCCGTCGACTAGCACGAAGAATAAGGCTGTTGAGGAGCAACCATCTGTGTAATTGCTTTGTGCGAGTACCGATATGTCAGATAGTATGACATGCATTTCATTTCAAGAGGAAATCTAGCATATCCAATACAAACTCAAAGCTACTACACAGTGGCTATATGGCCTTCGGAAACAAATATAAAATAAGCATAACAAAAATCAGTCACGGATATTCATATCACTAAGGCGGAAACATATATGAATATAATACATAGAAGTGAACATCAAAGTAGTGGTCATACAAGATCCACTAAATCACAAAAGAATAGGTACAAGTGCTAGACAAAAGAATATGTATACATCAAGGAGTCTTTATCTCGAATGTATAAAAACAAAAACTACTAAGCTAAAGTAGTTAGCCAAAAGTCAGAAGCTAATCCCTGCTAAGAAGTCAAGTGGAAGCACCTGAAATACCTCGGTCTGACCCGAGTATTATTTAAGAAGAAAATAATAAACGGGTCGGTCTAGCTATAAATATCATACAAGATGAGATATGATAAGAGATATGACAAAAATATATGATAACAATAATGACATACTGTGACAAGTGTATATTTGATAACAATGAAAATCATATAATATCTCAAATCTCCTTAAATATAAAAAAGAATATCATATTCTTTAGCTTATTCACCAAACCTCAAATATTGACATAACATACCAATGCAAATCGCAAAAAATTGGTGAAACACAAATTCTAGAAATCAATAATTAGAAATCCAGAAAACACAAAGGGGGAGGCCTATCACAAACGGGAGCATGAAAACTCACCAACACGTGTATCACAAACGGAACGCTATTCCATGGTCTCTAACCCATCAGATTTGAGCCGAAGCTCCACAACCGGCCCGAAGACCATGGGTCGCTACCCCACCAATTTGAGCCGAAGCTCCACCGAAACAAGGTTTAGTCCTCCCACGCAGACAAAGAGACATCGCACATTGCTAGTCCAAATCACAAAATGATCATCATTGATCAATAAGTGTAAATTACACTAAGCTGGTAAATAAATGAATTTAGCTTCATGTCCCATAACCACTAGCTTAACTTAAATATTTACGAACAGATTGTAGATTTCCACTCGAAAATTGTCACGAGATTTCAATCGAACAAGTCCAAGAATTAACCGACAAAGTAAACAAAAGCGTTTCATACCACTTGTTTTGCTAAGTCGTTTAATTGGATTTCTCATACGAATGAGGTAAAGGTTTGTATATACTAATAGATTGGAAAACGGTTTTAAAAACGAGCTCTGTATTAAAAGTAATGTTGAAATCATTTTTGTGAAAGAGTTTGAGTACTTACTACTAGTATAGAAACCTTTGTATTTTAAAGTGACAAATCATAAAAACGATTGTAAAAACAATCTATCACCAAAATCCACATTCGACGATGTGAATTAAAACCATAAAAATCGATATCAAATCCATCAAATGGATATTCCCAATAATCCAGAAAAGAAGTCATCAAAGTCAATAATAAATGACAACAACTAACCGGATCAACAAAAATCGATAAAAACTGGAAATCCACTCAAAAACAGGCAAAATAGGTAAAATTCAACAGGACCAGACGTCTAACCCTAGGCACTACCATTTTTATTTTTCATTTTTATAATTTTTCCAGAACCCCCTACTAGACGTTTGGAAATTTCAACCAGACGTCTGGTTGCCTGGGCCTGGGTAGAATTTGCCTAGGCCAATGATGGCCAAATCAATTCGGAGGCAATCGGACGAGCGATGGAGGCTAGGGATTTATGCCAAACGACAACCCAGCCCTATAGGCTCTTCGATACACCCCAAATAACATGTCCAAACATCCATAGTAGGATGTTCATAAATCTTGACTTCAAAACCAAAAATGGAAAATTCACCAAACCAATTCAAATCAAAAGCAATTGAACATGAAATAGATGTTAGGAATTCATACCTAACAACAATGAAAGCTATAGACATAGATGTGAGTTCAAGAACTCACCTTTAAACTCAAAAGAAGGAATGAGAAGCTCTAAAACAAGGAAAGATCAACTCCACTTCAATCTCAATTCTAGAAGCTCCAATCTATGATCATATACAAATATTTCCTAAGTTAGGTTATAGGAAATTATGAAAATTGGAGAGGGATTGAGATGGAGAAGATGAAGAGGATGTTTACCTAAGCTTCTCCTTGATTTTGGAACTAGAACTTGAATTCCTAAAAGAAACTAGGGCTTAGGAATTTTAATTTCCTCTTCCCACCATTCTTCCTAGGGCTTGAGAGTGTTAGAAAATTATAAATGGAATGAATGAATGAAGAGGAGTGGAGTGGGAGCTATTAGGTAGAAGAGTTTGGGTTCTCTTGTTGGGTTAGTGGGCTAGAACACAACCCAAACCCAAACAAAATACCAAAATCCTAATGAACTCCAAACATATCAATGTTTATACTCAAATAAGTTGTAAACGTCGTTTTAAAATCAATGGAAGTGGTCTCGAGCCCAAATTCGACCGTTTACAAAAAGTCACATTTCGGACTTTAAATTCAACTAACGATGCTATATATAAATAAAACATTTAAATATATAATCGTAAAATATGAGGGTTGTTATAGACTCCCCTCCTTAAAGAAATTGCGTCCTCGCAATACTTAAGAAGAAAATAAAGAGTAACAACCACTCTAAGGCATAACAACACAAAAGAAAATTTTGAAGTGAGAAGTTCACCTTAAAGAGCACGAGAGAGTAAGTTCGGATGTGTTCACTCGATGAATTCTCTGGATTCCCAAGAACAATCCTTAAGATTTGCGGACCATTGAACTTTCACAAGCGGAACATCTTTATTACGAAGGCATTTAACCTCCTAGCAATGATACGAATAGGATGTTGCTCATAAGTCAAATTAGGTGAAACTTCAATTTCTTCAAAAACATCGGGCTCAAGAATAGAATCAGAATCTCTAAGGCATTTTCGTAGTTGAGAAACGTGGAATACGTCATGAATAGTAGAAAATTGAGCGGGTAATAAAAGGCGATAAGCCATGGAACCAATGCGTTCGGTGATGGGAAATGGGCCAATATATCGAGGTGCTAATTTTCCCGATCGACTAAAACGCACAACACCCTTCATAGGTGAAACACGAATGAACACCAAATCTCCCACATAAAATTCTAAATCCCTCCTTCGGTTATCAACATAGGATTTTTGTCTACTTTGAGCTTCTTTCATCCTATGACGAATAAGGTCAATCTTTTCTGTGGCATCATGAATAAAATCCGGACCTAAAACCAGCTTCTCACCAGTTTCAAGCCAACACGAAGGAGATCGGCATGGCCTTCCGTAGAGTGCCTCGAAAGGTGCCATACCAATACTAGATTGAAAGCTATTATTATAAGAAAACTCAAAAAGAGAAATAGGATCTTCCTAACTTCAACCAAAATCAAGAACACATGCACGAAGGAGATCTTCAAGAGTTTGATTCACACGCTCGGTTTATCCATCGGACCGAGGATGATAAGCGGTGCTAAAATTAAGCTTTGTTCCCAAAGCTTTTTGAAGACCCTTCCAAAATCCACTAGTAAATAATGGATCATGATCACTAACAATAGAAGTAGGAACTCCATGCAATTTAACAATTTCTTTAACATGGAGTTTGGCCAAAAGAGGTACGGTCCGATTGGACCGAACGGGAATAAAATGGACGGATTTGGTAAGTCTATCTACAATCACCCATAAACTGTCATGACCCGAACGAGAATGGGGAAGACGGTCAATAAAGTCCATGGAAATTTGATCCCACTTCCAAACTGGAATGTGTAAAGGTTGCAATAACCCACCGGGCCTTTGATGCTCGGCCTTAACGAGTTGGCAAGTCATGTTAAATCGCTGCTTCACAACTAAATCCCAAGCTCATTTTCACCACCACTCATGAGAATAGGTTACCCGACTTCAGATCTGAATCAATCATTCAATCAATTCCAGAAAGCCTTAATGGCATGACTCACCCAAAAAACCACAGTCCTACGCGACTTAGGAGCCCAGACCTGAAGATTAACCTCTTCGTTTATAGATCTGGAGTTCAAGCTTCTGTCACAAGACATAACCTGAAACGCTGCTTAGATGGCCGCTCTATCTGACACTCATTTAAAGATGCTGAAATCAGATGCTACTGTGACAAGATCCACAGTTGCGATGGCTGGATCTACTAACGCTCTACTTTCAGTTCGGCTTTGTCCGAGATTCGTTGATATGACCAACGATGGATACATGATATTATTGTTCCTACAAGCTTGTACTCATCACTACTACATGGTCAGAGCCATTGCCGTTGGGTCTAATTCTGATGGCTCGGTCTGATATGGTGAATTGCTTGCGATGTTTGATCCTATTTTTTTCCTTTTGTGTTTATTGCTTTGCCTTGATGTGAGATTGTTGGCTATACTTTGTTTTGTTGAAGTTTGCTTTGTGTTTGATGACTTGCGGTGATAATCACGTTTGTTGTTGTTTGAGGAATATGCGAAAACTGATACTGCAGTGAGTATTGTTTTTAGTTGATGTCTGACTGAATCAGAGTTTTGTGATGATAGTGTCCGTGTAGTGATATAGTGGTCTGAATGTCGATGATAATTGAAGTTGAAAATGTGGTGCTTTATGGATGAACTTGAGTTGATAAGATGTTGGTTGTTTAGTGAATGACCCTGAGATGGCATTAGGCAATGTAGTGATCGGTGTCAGTTGAGAAGAGATGACAGACATTGTTGATGATGTAGAGATAAGATGTACTAATATAGAAAAGTTTTGTTGGTGTTGATACTTCTGAGATGCTGGCAGTTTGGTATTGAAATAACGATTCTCTAATGCTCCCTTGTTTTGAAAATTTGTACATGATGAAGCTCTTCAGGTTAATGACCAATGTACTTCATTACATAATAGTAATGTATCAGAGACCATCTTTATAAATGAGAACAACAATAATGTGAGAGGCATAAAGTCCAAAGAAAAAGAGAAAGTGGCTAGTTCTGTTATGCCAAAGGTTGCTTTAGAAAGAGCTATAAAGAGAAAGAAAACAAAATGAAGACTTAAATCATATTTTGAATATTGGATGTGCCTCTACTTCTACAGAACTGTCCTTTTCACATCAACAGGTATAATTTGTATAATTAGCAATGTGGTATATAAATTTAAAAAAAAAAATAGTATTGTGTGATTTATAATAGCAATATGTATTGTTTATATTGTTTTGTGCGCGCTATATAATAGGACACTCAAGCAAAAATAAGCTATAGGAATCGTGCATAATCTTTCTCATGAAGCCAAATCTTCCCAGGAATTTTCAATGATATCCAAAAGCAAATGTTTTTTTAGTGTTATTTGTGCGGTTTACCTTTTTTAACTCATTAACTAATACTCTTATACAAGGTATGAAATCTCTGCAATCACTTCAATTTACACAAGTACTAATATTTATTTATTTATTTTATTTGCAAATCACCATATAACTACTATAGTAGTGTATGTTCGTCACATTATATTTCTTTAGAATAGAGCTTGTGTGTTTGAATTTTATTATATTTTGTCTTTGTAACCACACTATATTGGAGATGCAATAAAATGTAATCAACATCGTTCCACAAGTTCAAATCACTTATTTAAGGTAAACCTCAATTTGAGTATATACTACATAGCAGGGCAATATATGATGTATAATTACTGAGAATTCTATTTTTTGGTACAGGCATCCTTGGAAGATAATTCACTTAGACTTTCATCTTGGAAGGAAAAATATGAATTTTAATTACATCTGTATTTGTAGGTAAAATTATTGTCTTCTTCCTTTTTTAATTATCTTTTAGCTTCCTCAAATTGGAGTCCTATTATTTTATGATTTGTTTTATCTCTGATCATTTTAGCAGATCCCTCTGTTGGGTATTTAAATACGATAATGAGTATTAGTTAAACTTGACAAAGGTGAAATTTTACTGTAGCTTTCGTATTGATTGGTGCTGTTTTGTGTATTATGTTATCAGTGTCTGTTCAATGTCAACATTATAATAAAGAAGGGTTTTGCTGTTCAATGTTCTTTATTACTTCTTGGTTTTGTAAATGTGTGACAATATGTATATGAAGAATTAAATATGCGACTCTAGAAATGAGGAATGTACAATTCATTTTGACATTTTAGCAATTGTGAGTACGATCTGTATATATGCTACACCAATGGTCTATTTTTTTTTAAATTTTTGCATCTTTTTTAACAACGAACAAAAACAGTTGTAATAGACATCTATTACAATAGTCAACGCTTGTTGTGGCTAGGGCATATTGCAACGGTCCATGTCCGTTGTAAAAGACTTTATTGCAACACTCTGGACCGTTGTAAAAATGTTTACTACAATAGTTTTAAACCGTTGTAAAATCTTTTGGGTCTATTACAACATCACATAATAAGATGGGCACTGGCCCATTGCAAAACCCCTATTACAACGGGTATTGCCAGTAAAATGGGTATTTTGTTGTAGTGTCACTAAGAGTGCCCATTTTGCTCTGATTAGGAGAAATAGGACTAGCGCCTCTCTTGCATAGATTTATATTAAGGATAGTTTGTCTACATGGAATTCCTATAAGCATAGTCAATGATAGGGACCCCTTGTTCACTAGCGAGTTTTGGAGGAGCCTACAAACAGCTTTGGGAACTTCTTTGTACCTTAGTACGGTATATCACCCACAAACCGATAGACAAACATAGAGGGTGATGGAATTTTGGAGCATTTGTTGAGAGCTTATGTCTTGGATTTCAAAGGACATTGGGAGCAACGTCTACCTTTGGTTGAGTTTGCATATAATAATAAATATCAAGCGACGATTGGTATTGCCCATTTTGAAGTACTTTATGGATGGCTATGAAAATCACCTAGTTATTGGTGGGAAACCACCGACAAAGTATTACTCGGACCCGATTTGATCCATGATACCATGGAAAAGGTAGAGTTTATCAGGCAAAGGATGAAGGTAGTGTAAGACCGTCAGAAATCTTATGTGGATAAAAGAAGGAAAGAGCTTGAATTTTAGGTTTGAGATATGGTGTTTGTTAAAATCTCCCCTCTTAGAAAAGATGTTAGGTTTGGCAACTCTGGAAAATTGGCGCCTATATTCATTAGGCCATTCAGAATTCTGGAAAGAACAGGAAAATTGGCATACCATGTGGAACTTCCTGACAAGCTAGCAGAAGTCCACAATGTTTTCCATGTTTCTTATCTTAGGAAATGCCTTTATGACACCGCTAATAGAATAGAGCCTGATCAGTTGGGGGATTTTGAGATGGAGCTGACAGTGCCCCGTGCCACTACATGCATTGTGGAGCATGGTACTAGGAGACTCCGCAATAAATTAATTAGGCTGGTCCGAGTACAATGAGGGGACAATCCGGTGGAAAGCACATGGGAAACCAAGGAGAAGATGAAGAGCACTCAGTCAGAGCTTTTCACTGGTAATTTCTCTCTCCAAAATATGGATTCTAGTAGCATCGTGGTTGCTAGATTAGATGGTAAAAGATGATTGTTGCACCTTTTCACAACCACTTTACACTCATATAGAAAATATTTATGAATGTTTAGGATATTTGCCTACATATTTTCGTGACACGATTACACACTCACGCTACGATTGAGCTCATTTTAGCATGCCTGCAGTACATAATCATATTGCACTATTGGTTGAGTAGATGGTTGTGTAGAGAACTTGGTTGTATAACATGGATGTTATTGCACGTTACGTTATTCGCCCCTTGGAAGATTTCGGGACGAAATCCTTTTTAAGGGGAGAGAATGTAACACCTCATAAAATGAACCATAAATAAATGAAGTAAATTTAATAAAATACGGTAAGCGCTGAATGTGGAAATTTTATAAAAGTTGGAATTTGACCATGAAAATTATTCTATTGCGTTGGTGGTGAAATTCTGATCTGTTTTCATATAATATGTTGAAAACTGAGCTCAAATGAATAAGTTATGAGCATTTTAAGTTTTCAAATTTAAATTAATTTAGTTGGAATTCAAATACAAATGAGAATGTAAATTTAGTGTTCGAATTTTAAATATTAGCTTGGGGGTTAAGCAAACATTTAATCAACAATCAATGTTAAAGTTAATTAGGTATAAAACAAATTAAAAACCAATGGAAATAAAAACATTCCCAAAACAAACGTACCGGTTGACCCCTTTATTAGGATCGATAAATTGAGTTTCTATTTTATTTACAAGTCTGTAATTGCAGTTTTGATTATGAATATTTATTCCCTATTTTGGATATTAAAATCCCTTATATTGGTATGTTGAAATCTTGGTAATTTGGAGAAAAAGGACTTGTAATAATATTTGGTTATGGAATCGACATTTAACGCTAGTTTAAAGCGTAAATCTATGTGTTTAGAACTTATTTGGCATAAACATTTATTTATCTCTATTTGCGTAACTAACATATAATTATTGTGTAAATCGCATAGTGTAGCACCCAGATTTTTGGTAACATTATTTAGGATATTTACTTAGCTAAATTAAATAAAATAATGTGCTGATTAGGGGATTGAGATTTGATTTTATTTAAGGAGCAGTCGTGCCATTTAATAATGAATTAAGAAAAGAATTAAAATGAAATAGAGGAGGGGTAAAATAGGAAAGAGGCCATTCCTATATTCCTTAAACTTGGCCGTTTATTCACCTATACACGTCCACTTTTCATTTTCAAAAAATTTAAACAAGAGGCCGGCCACCATTAATAAGAAAAAAAAGGGAATAAGATTAAGATAAGCTAAAGGAAAAGCTAATTCAAATCATATTCATTCACATCTCAATCTCTATAATCTCTAAAGCTAAGGTGAATAATGTTTACATATCATATTTCTTTTATTTTTGGTTTTAAGATGAAATCCAAAATATTTTGCATTGATTTTCCATGTTTTTGAATGATGGGATGATTATATATACTTGTTGATAATTTATGGTTGTTCATATAGATTTTATGACATGTTTTGATATGAAAACCCTATTAAATGACATCCAAATGCCTTGCGAATTTTTATATAGACCAAAAATATTATTTTGGAGATGGGTTTCAATTTTCAGAATTTTTGTGGAATTTATATGAATTTTCTAGTAAAGAAAATGTTAATTTGGGTTATAAATCATTTACGGTAAAATAATAAAAGGTTTGGGTCTGAAATTTTTATATGTTGGAAAACATATTAAAAGAGATTTTCTGGAATTTTTGTAGAATTTTCCTAAGTATTTTAATGGGTATATAAAATTATTTAAGGTATGGGACTTGAATTTTTATATATTTATAAAAGGAGAAGGAGCATTTTGTAAATAAATTAAATTTCTTAATTTTGGAAAGTTGACAACACTTTTGAAAAGATAAATTGGCAACCAATCAGATGTAGACAAACAAGGCAGGTTAGGTACAAAGAAATAGTTTAAAAGAACAAATAAACATGTTTTTCACTGTTTCGATGCTTTCGGCACCAGGTTCCGCCTCCTTAGCTTTGCCTCCGACACAGTCGAAACTAATGCACATGGTATCAGGGAACTGGTATGTAGTGAATTGGATGTAGGTGGAAGGATGGAGTCGAAACCAGGGGTTGAGGCCATACTTTGATTTAAAAAGAAAATGCGCCTGCTTGCTTTTGACTAAGTAGCTTTCGACTTGGTTAGTTTTCGACTAGGTCAAATGGATTTAAAGGAATGGTTTCGATTGGGTTGCGCTTTTGTTTTAAATGATTGCTTTCGACTAAGTCGAAGCCTTTTTACTGCCTCTTTCTACCTTTCGACCCAGATGGTTTCGAATGGGTCGCTTTGTTTTTAAAATATGGCCCCTTCTCCTATGCTTTCGAAGGGATGGTTTCGACACCATCACTTCTTTACTTAGGAAATGGTTTTGAAACAGATGCTTTCGACTTAAATGTTTTAAAGACCCTTTTTTCTATGATTGAAATATAACCCAAATGGTTTCGAAAGAGACAGTTTTAATGATTTCGAAAGAAGTGCTTTTGACTTTAATGGGTTTCTGATCCTTTGAAGGCATAATCCAAAGGGTTTTGACCGAAACAGTTTCCAAAGGTTTTGAAGGGATAAATTTTTGAATGATTTCAAAAGGTTTCCACATGTTTTAAATTGAACCCAAAGGCTTTCGAAAGGTTTAGTATTTAAATGATTTCGAAAGGATTTTAGTGAATGGTTTCGAAGGGGTGGTTTCCTAGGGTTCCGAAAGGGTTGAAAGGAAAGGTTTTTCCTATGTTTCGAAAGGTAATATTTAAAGAATTTAAAGAAGGATGTCTAATGTTTTAAAGCTTTCTAGGAAAGGCTTTTTGTAACAACCCGGGATTTTATAACAATTAATTATTGTCAAAGTGACGATTAAATTGTTTGTTTATTTCCGTTAAAATTTTAATTGATTGAGTTCTTTTTGAAAATTTGTTAAAGTAGTTTGGGCTTTAAAATTTGTTTTGACCCATGTTTGGTGGTTGCCGAGTTGTTATTATCCCATTCTCCATTTTGTTCGTTCAAAAAAAAACCCATTCCCCTTTCATTTTCGAAACCCTAAACCTAGAACGAAAAAAATTAGAAATGGCAGCCTCGTTCGACCTCGTTCCTCATTGATTGAAGATTAGGGCTTCGTTCCTCTTTTCTTCGAATAAGGGTTATTGTTGTGAAGCGCCGCTGGTATCGTTTGTCTTCGGTTGGATTCTCGCCTGCTTCAGATGGTCGAACGCCCCCACATGAACGAGTTCGTCATCAAAGGTGAGTGAACTACCACTCACATCTACTTCACTCTTAGATCGTTCGAATTTAATTTGATGTTGGTTTTTATTTATTTATCTGCCTGGGTTCGATTTTTTTGTTGTGACTTCGGTCACTTGGTTTTTTGTGGGCTTTTGTTTGATAGACGATACTATGCTTCGACTTGGTTTCGTAGACACATATGGCTTAATTACATTTTGACTACGATTATGCCTTGCTGTGATTTGTTGGACTTGTTCGAATTCGTGTTGCTTGCCTCTGACTTGTGTAATTGTTCATGGTTTTAAGTTGAATTTTGATATGAAACTGACTTTGGGTTGAATTCGTTGGATTGAATCTTCGGACGTTTTTAAAGTAATTTCGAGAAGATAAAACTGCCTTTGATCCAGACAGCTACATTGAAACTTGCTTCTCAAATCAGTTTTGAACTGTCGTTTCTTTTTGGTCATCACTGTTTGAGTTTGATTTCGTCTCTGTGACCTCGGCTGTTGCCTTGATTTTAGTTCGTACAAAAATTTAAATTGAAATCGTCAACTTATTTGCTCGGCCACTTGATTTCGTATTGATGAGTACGATGTGTTCAGACCTTTACCAGTTCGTTTACTTATGTTTTCTTGGATGACCATGATGTTGAATTTTGACTTGTCCATATTAATTTAAAATCAGTTGTTCTTGGCTTCAACTTGATTTTTACCCGACGTTGCTTTATTACCTGATATTGGGGCTTCAGCATTATGTTGCCTTTGTGATGATGTTCATCTGGTTCACTTGTTTATTGGGTTCAAGTCTACCCAGTTGGACTTCCATTTAGAGTCTGGAGTTGTTTCCTTGTTAAGGTCAGGGCTATACAATTGACGCCTCATTTGTTCATCACCATATATGTAAATGACACTTGAGCATTTTCGTTGTTCACTGCAACCTTTTTGCTTGCAATTTCTTTTATGCAGACACTGGAGCAATTTTTGTTGTTCACTGTAACCTGATATTCTGGGCATTGACTTCTAACTCAGTCACTTTGATTTGTTGAACCGCTTGTCGTGTCTTGTTTGAATTGTCGACAGTTACACTCTTTCAATGTATAGTTGCCTGTATTCGAATCGTGAGAAATGCTGGTCACCCTTGCATACAGTCACTGCCTGGAAATTTCAGTGCCTTATCGTCACTGTCTTGATTTGGTTTCTGTCGTATTGATATTGCTTGACATTTATTGTTCATGTCCATTGCTTCACTGAAATATAATATTTCACATTTACTGTTTCCATGAAGTACAAGTTTTGGGTTGCATTTTTAGTTCCAAATGCATTGAGTTGTTGGTCTGGTGATTTTGACATGACCTGTTTCACTAGTAGTTTGCATTGGATCTGGTATCATTCTTTGAGACAGTTGCATATTGTTCCACTTTGATCTTAGTTCTGACTTCTAGCTTGTGGACTTTGTCCTGTGATCTTTCATACTTGTAGCATGCTTGACCTTGGCAGTGCTTCATATCTGAACTGTTGTTCGACCATATACATTTGGGGTCGCTTGATGTCACTCATATGTTGTTTGCTTACATTCCTTTTGACCTGATGCTAAACTTTGACATTGTTTGGTTTGTTCGAACTTGTGTACTTGTGGTTGCTTGAGACAACCATCTACTTCATTTTACTGTTGTCATGCACTGGAATTAGTTGTATTTATTCGTTTTGTTGACATGGCATTGATGTACTTAGATTGGTTTTCAAATTCACTTGAGTTGAACCCGATTCCGGGGTTTGACCTTGCGATCATTGTGACTTTCATTGAGCTTTTGTGTATCTCCTGCGATAGTGGCGAGGCAGTACACGCGTGCGTGTACTGCAGCCCTATCAGATTTGACAGTTTTAAATTGATGCTTCGATTTGTTGAATTGTTTCATTGGTAAATTTCAATGTTTTGGAGTTGTATTCTGATTTGGATTGTTGATTTGTCATTTAATACTGTTTAGTGTTATATACGCCGTTATCCAATTCTCGTATCGAGAGTTGGATATACGTGATTTCTGTGACTGTCATCTATTTGAGATTATTATTGCTTTTATGCACTGATAACTGAGTTTGAATTAGACTGACCCGTGTATTATTTTCTTTTGAATGTAATACTCGGGTCAGACCCGAGTTATTTCAGGTTGTAGATTTTCTTCTTTGAGTTGCTGTTCAGGATATGAAGACTTTTCACATCTTTTGAAGTTGTCAGTGTCATTGTGTAGTAGTCATGTCATTGTATAGAATGATATGTATTCATGTATATTAGCCGATAATGTACTTGTATATATAACTTCTAGAGTCGACAGTTGTAGTTGTATCATATGTATCGTGTCAACTATATCGTAACTGACATCGGTTATATATATATATGAGATTTTTGTTAATCTGTGTTCCGCATTTATATTATCTGTGTTATTGTTATATCTAATGTCCTAAACTATTATGAACTATCGTAGTTTGTTTTATACTGATAATTGGATATGTCGATGGGAGTAAAAAAATAATAGAAAAAATGTATATACCACTCCTATCGAGATAACCAATATTAGTGTAAGGCCAATTACGGATGGTCGCTCCTATCCAGCCTTATTCTTCATAATAATAGACAGTATTTCTTTTAATACTCTTTGTTATTATGAGCATAGAGGTGGGGCGTCACAGTTGGTATCAGAGCTTGGGGTTTATGGACATAATATAAAACATAACTTGGATGGAACATATGTTACAACTATTGGTCGATGTTTTATTTGTGATTTGAGTCAAAACTAAAGTTTTGAAATTTTGATGAAAGTTTTTAAATATCATTATTTAAAAATAAAAAGTGGATTTGTGTTCTGATGATTTGATTGATTTGAGTACTGTTTATCAGAGTGCGCAGCGGAAACAGTGAAACTGTCTTCGCTGGGTACAACTGATAATCTTTTTGATTTAAAAATCAAAATACGAAATTGATATGAATTTCATTTGTTGTTTACATAGCTGTAATTATTTTGTTTCTTTGAGAATTTCAAATCTGAATTGAGGATTCGAAGAAATTGCAGATATGTGATTTTTGTTGAAATTTCCGTTGGCTTTCTTTTGTACTAATCATCTATTGATTAGAGTTTTGCTGTTTTGAATTATCTTCATTGAAGATACCTTCGAATGATTTCTTTGTTCCTTCTGTAGTACGTGCAAAAAAAAAAATTTGAATTGCACGTTACTGCATTTATTTTACGTTGAACCGATGCTTGGTTATGAAACGTATTTTGTTGCCGTTATTTTTATAACGGGATTTTTACACCAATGCTAAATTTTTGAAGCAAGGTGTTTTGTTGGCATTTTGATGAATGAAAATTTACTGATATTACGTTTTGATGTAAATTATTTTGATGAGGTTTTGACGTTTTAAAATTACTGTCGCTTTGACTTCAGTAACTGTCAAATTTTAAAAGTGGATTTTCAAGCGGTTATACCGCAATGCTAATTTGTGACCGTATTTACGGTATTTTGAGAAGTACAATTTCCTTATCGAAATTGTTACTGATTTGCTGTTTTAATCACGTGATTGGAAAATCATTTTAAAATGAAAATTGTTTTATAAATTTTTAACAGTTTGCGTTTTCAAAAGGATGAGAAAGCGACTTAAACGATTCAGCAAAATCGAGGATTATGACCCCTTTCTTTTACTGTTTCGCTTAACTCCGGACTTGTCCAGTTGAGAAGGTAAATTGTTATTTTTACAAAATAAATAAAATTGTTTTCAGAAATTTAACAGTTTACGCTTTCAAAAGAATGAGGAAGCGATTTAAACGTTTCAGCAAAATCGAGGACTATGACCCCTTTCTTTTACTGATTCGCTTAATTCCGTACTTGTCCGTTTGAGAATGTAAAGTGTATTTTTACAAAATACACAATTTTGCACTTTCAAGGAAACGATGAAGAGATTTAAACGATTTAGCAAAAGTGCGGAGTATGGAACCACACTTTTACTATTTCGGTTAATTCCGGACTCGTTAATTGAATATCTGTTATTTTGATGATTTTGATGAATTTTACACTTTCAAGGAAACGATGAAGAGAATCAAACGATTTAGTAAAACACGTGGTATGGGACATGTGCGTTTGTTATTTCGGTTAATTCCGGACTCGTTAATTGAAATATTTGATGCTTTCGTGTGCTTTCGAGCCACTATGATGGACCTTCGGGTCATATGATGGACCTTCGGGTCAAATACCAGTACTAGACCTTCGGGTCACTCTGCGGACCTCCGGGTCAATCTGATGGACGCCAAAAATTATGTTGAGTACTTGGTAGGCTTCGGCCATTTGTTGATGCACGTGCGGCGAATTAAAAACTCGCCATCTGATGGGATCGATCCAAGCTTTTATGTTGATTTTCTAGTCTTCTTAATTGATTTCTAGATATTTGTTGTTTCCAATTATCTGCAGGTAATTGGATATTTGTTGATATGAGTTCTGATTATCGTTTTTGATAATCAGATATTTGTTGTTTCTAATTATCGCTTGTGATAATTGGATATTTGTTGATATGAGTTCTGATTATCATTTTTGATAATCAGATATTTGTTGTTTCTAATTATCGCTTGTGATAATTGGATATTTGTTGATATGAGTTCTGATTATCGTTTTTGATAATCGGATATTTGTTGTTTCTAATTATCGCTTGTGATAATTGGATATTTGTTGATATGAGTTCTGATTATCGTTTTTGATAATCGGATATTTGTTGTTTCTAATTATCGCTTGTGATAATTGGATATTTGTTGATATGAGTTCTGATTATCGTTTTTGATAATCAGATATTTGTTGTTTCTAATTATCGCTTGTGATAATTGGATATTTGTTGATATGAGTTCTGATTATCGTTTTTGATAATCAGATATTTGTTGTTTTTAATTATCGCTTGTGATAATTGGATATTTGTTGATATGAGTTCTGATTATCGTTTTTGATAATCAGATATTTGTTGTTTCTAATTATCGCTTGTGATAATTAGATATTTGTTGATATGAGTTCTGATTATCGTTTTTGATAATCGGATAATTGTTGCTTTTAATTATCGCTTGAGATAATTAAATATTTGTTGATTTTAGATTTAATTATCGCTTCAGATAATTAAATAATTGGTTATTTGAGATTTAATTATCGCTTGAGATAATTAAATATTTGTTGATTTTAGATTTAATTATCGCTTCAGATAATTAAATAATTGTTGATTTGAGATTTAATTATCGCTTGAGATAATTAAATATTTGTTGATTTTAGATTTAATTATCGCTTCAGATAATTAAATAATTGTTGATTTGAGATTTAATTATCGCTTGAGATAATTAAATAATTGTTGATTTGAGATTTAATTATCGCTTTAGATAATTAAATATTTTCTGATTGGAATTTAATTATCGCTTTAGATAATTAAATATTGCTGAATTTGAAAATTTGATTATCGCTTGAGATAATCAAATATTTGTTGAATTTGGAATTTGATTATCGCTTTAGATAATCAAATATTTATTGAATTTGGAATTTGATTATCGCTTGGGATAATCAAATGATTTATTGATTTGAAAATTTGATTATCGCTTGTGATAATCGAATATTTGTTGATTTAAGAAATTTGAGCATCGTTTTTTATAATCGAATATTTATTGTTTTGAAATTTGATTATCGTTTTTGACAATCGAATATTTGTTGATTTAAGAAATTTGATTATCGTTTTGATAATTAAATATTTGCTAATTTTGCTGATTATGTAGCTTTCTAGCTTCTAATTGATTCTAGATTACGTTGATTGTATTGAATTGTTATTTCCTATCTATCTCTGTTAATAGTTAGAGTTTACTGATTTTGAAGTTGGTGTTTTCCAGTTATTTGTTGGATAACTAGATAATTGTCGTCTGGCAAATTGCGAATTTGTGTTTCAAAATTATCTTTGTTGATAATTAGGTTTTGTTGTTTTCTAATTATCGTATTGACAATTAGATATTGATGTTTTATGATTTTTGTATTTTAATTATCTGGTTGATAATTGAATATTGCTGATAAATTGTGTTTATCCAGTTTCGTTGCTTTCTGACTATCTATTGATAGTTAGATTTTGTTGAAAATTTGTGAATTTCTATTATGAAATTAAAAGAGTTCTTTGATGTTTGAATTCTCTACTTTTATTTTTCTAGCTTAACCAGTTTATGTTAGAAAATTTATTGTTAATAACGACCTTCATTATGAAAATTGCGGGGACGCAATTTTTATAAGGAAGGGAGTCTGTAACAACCCGGGATTTTATAACAATTAATTATTGTCAAAGTGACGATTAAATTGTTTGTTTATTTCCGTTGAAATTTTAATTGATTGAGTTCTTTTTGAAAATTTGTTAAAGTAGTTTGGGCTTTAAAATTTGTTTTGACCCATGTTTGGTGGTTGCCGAGTTGTTATTATCCCATTCTCCATTTTGTTCGTTCAAAAAAAAAACCCATTCCCCTTTCATTTTCGAAACCCTAAACCTAGAACGAAAAAAATTAGAAATGGCAGCCTCGTTCGACCTCGTTCCTCATTGATTGGAGATTAGGGCTTCGTTCCTCTTTTCTTCGAATAAGGGTTATTGTTGTGAAGCGCCGCTGGTATCGTTTGTCTTCGGTTGGATTCTCGGCTGCTTCAGATGGTCGAACGCCCCTACATGAACGAGTTCGTCATCAAAGGTGAGTGAACTACCACTCACATCTACTTCACTCTTAGATCGTTCGAATTTAATTCGATGTTGGTTTTTATTTATTTATCTGCTTGGGTTCGATTTTTTTGTTGTGACTTCGGTCACTTGGTTTTTTGTGGGCTTTTGTTTGATAGACGATACTATGCTTCGACTTGGTTTCGTAGACACATATGGCTTAATTACATTTTGACTACGATTATGCCTTGCTGTGATTTGTTGGACTTGTTCGAATTCGTGTTGCTTGCCTCTGACTTGTGTAATTGTTCATGGTTTTAAGTTGAATTTTGATATGAAACTGACTTTGGGTTGAATTCGTTGGATTGAATCTTCGGACGTTTTTAAAGTAATTTCGAGAAGATAAAACTGCCTTTGATCCAGACAGCTACATTGAAACTTGCTTCTCAAATCAGTTTTGAACTGTCGTTTCTTTTTGGTCATCACTGTTTGAGTTTGATTTCGTCTCTGTGACCTCGGCTGTTGCCTTGATTTTAGTTCGTACAAAAATTTAAATTGAAATCGTCAACTTATTTGCTCGGCCACTTGATTTCGTATTGATGAGTACGATGAGTTCAGACCTTTACCAGTTCGTTTACTTATGTTTTCTTG
The DNA here is from genome assembly GCA_030737815.1 of Allium fistulosum. NCBI lineage: Eukaryota > Viridiplantae > Streptophyta > Magnoliopsida > Asparagales > Amaryllidaceae > Allium > Allium fistulosum. Next base: position 1,471,429,170 of record CM060902.1, read on the forward strand.
GATGACCATGATGTTGAATTTTGACTTGTCCATATTAATTTAAAATCAGTTGTTCTTGGCTTCAACTTGATTTTTACCCGACGTTGCTTTATTACCTGATATTGGGGCTTTAGCATTATGTTGCCTTTGTGATGATGTTCATCTGGTTCACTTGTTTATTGGGTTCAAGTCTACCTAGTTGGACTTCCATTTAGAGTCTGGAGTTGTTTCCTTGTTAAGGTCGGGGCTATACAATTGACGCCTCATTTGTTCATCACCATATATGTAAATGACACTTGAGCATTTTCGTTGTTCACTGCAACCTTTTTGTTTGCAATTTCTTTTATGCAGACACTGGAGCAATTTTTGTTGTTCACTGTAACCTGATATTCTGGGCATTGACTTCTAACTCAGTCACTTTGATTTGTTGAACCGCTTGTCGTGTCTTGTTTGAATTGTCGACAGTTACACTCTTTCAATTGATAGTTGCCTGTATTCGAATCGTGAGAAATGCTGGTCACCCTTGCATACAGTCACTGCCTGGAAATTTCAGTGCCTTATCGTCACTGTCTTGATTTGGTTTCTGTCGTATTGATATTGCTTGACATTTATTGTTCATGTCCATTGCTTCACTGAAATCTAATATTTCACATTTACTGTTTCCATGAAGTACCAGTTTTGGGTTGCATTTTTAGTTCCAAATGCATTGAGTTGTTAGTCTGGTGATTTTGACATGTACTGTTTCACTAGTAGTTTGCATTGGATCTGGTATCATTCTTTGAGACAGTTGCATATTGTTCCACTTCGATCTTAGTTCTGACTTCTAGATTGTGGACTTTGTCCTGTGATCTTTCATACTTGTAGCATGCTTGACCTTGGCAGTGCTTCATATCTGAACTGTTGTTCGACCATATACATTTGGGGTCGCTTGATGTCACTCATATGTTGTTTGCTTACATTCCTTTTGACCTGATGCTAAACTTTGACATTGTTTGGTTTGTTCGAACTTGTGTACTTGTGGTTGCTTGAGACAACCATCTACTTCATTTTACTGTTGTCATGCACTGGAATTAGTTGTATTTATTCGTTTTGTTGACATGGCATTGATGTACTTAGATTGGTTTTCAAATTCACTTGAGTTGAACCCGATTCCGGGGTTTGACCTTGCGATCATTGTGACTTTCATTGAGCTTTTGTGTATCTCCTGCGATAGTGACGAGGCAGTACACGTGTGCGTGTACTGCAGCCCTATCAGATTTGACAGTTTTAAATTGATGCTTCGATTTGTTGAATTGTTTCATTGGTAAATTTCAATGTTTTGGAGTTGTATTCTGATTTGGATTGTTGATTTGTCATTTAATACTGTTTAGTGTTATATACGCCGTTATCCAATTCTCGTATCGAGAGTTGGATATACGTGATTTCTGTGACTGTCATCTATTTGAGATTATTATTGCTTTTATGCACTGATAACTGAGTTTGAATTAGACTGACCCGTGTATTATTTTCTTTTGAATGTAATACTCGGGTCAGACCCGAGTTATTTCAGGTTGTAGATTTTCTTCTTTGAGTTGCTGTTCAGGATATGAAGACTTTTCACATCTTTTGAAGTTGTCAGTGTCATTGTGTAGTAGTCATGTCATTGTATAGAATGATATGTATTCATGTATATTAGCCGATAATGTACTTGTATATATAACTTCTAGAGTCGACAGTTGTAGTTGTATCATATGTATCGTGTCAACTATATCGTAACTGACATCGGTTATATATATATATATGAGATTTTTGTTAATCTGTGTTCCGCATTTATATTATCTGTGTTATTGTTATATCTAATGTCCTAAACTATTATGAACTATCGTAGTTTGTTTTATACTGATAATTGGATATGTCGATGGGAGTAAAAAAATAATAGAAAAAAAAAGTATATACCACTCCTATCGAGATAACCAATATTAGTGTAAGGCCAATTACGGATGGTCGCTCCTATCCAGCCTTATTCTTCATAATAATAGACAGTATTTCTTTTAATACTCTTTGTTATTATGAGCATAGAGGTGGGGCGTCACACTTTTAACGGTTTCGAAAGGGTTACTTTCAATGGTTTCGAAGGGGTTACCTTTAAGGGTTTTGAAAGGGTTGTTTAAAGGTTTTAAACTAAGGTTTCGAATGTATTTAATAGGCAATATAGTCTAAGTATTTTCAAGTTAAAAAAGGGTTTTAACTTGTTTTGGAAGGATAGTCATTCCTCATTAAAATTCATCAACGTTATTTTGAGTAAAGTATATATAACTTAGCAAAATAGCTTATAATAAAGCTAAGAACAAATTTTCCTTGTGTCAGTATGATTTAAAAGGTTAAATCATTTTGAAAGGTTTTCAAGGAAAAAGATGAAGGGTAGTTAACCCAAAGAAAATGATTCTGACAGATAGCCCATTTTGATTCGAACAGTTAGTCCAATTTGGGGACGGTTAGTATAGTTTGCGGGCAGTCAGCCCAGTTATCGGACAGATAGTCCATTTATTACTTGTGGACAGATAGTCAATTAGTTACCTGATTATAGCTTAATGGACATAACTATTTGTATCATTATTTTAATCATTTTGATTGACCAGTTTGGTTGTAGGATACCTGATTATAGCTTAATGGACATAATTATTAGTATTATTATTTTAATCATTTTGATCGACCAGTTTGGTTGTAGGAAAAGATTTGCAAAATGTATGTTTAAAGAGGATATTAGTACGGGGAAACTCGTTTTGCTAGTCTCACTCAATATCAGTAAACCGAGATGTAACGGTATTATTCATACCAGGCTTTATGTCTGACTCGAAGTTTTTATTTTCCCCTTAAACTCTCGGGTGCTCAAAATTGATTTGAGTAGGCTGATGGTTAAGGTTTTCAGGTTTTAGAAATTATGGCAAATAAATCTTCCAGAGACGAGCATGTGGCTGACGGATAGCTAATTAGGAGTTACAGTTTTATCTTGTTTTGATTCCACTGTGTATATTAAGTCAGTTATGACTATATTGCTTTGATCAACCAAGGGCATTGTCATATGTTGCTCTTGGCGTACTCTTGTAATGATTATATTTGTTCTTTACCTGGGAAACGATATGGGATTATGTAATTTGGATATGAATTTATTTTGAAATGTAATCAGTAAAACGTTGTTTTTGGAAATCTGTGAATTCGTTCATATTCAAGTGCTTCTGATATTATAGATACCATTAGCATTATCATATTTTGTCTCCAGAAGCTACTACTATGGATGATTGCAGCGTCTATAGCGCTTAGATTTTGGCCTCTAGATACAGGATGTTACAACTTGGTATTAGAGCATGGGTTTATGAAAAAACTTTAAACTAAAAATGGTTTTTAAAACATAATCCTAAGGAAATAGAGTAAGATTGGGGTATGAGATAACGCTATAGTAACGTACTTTTATTTGCTATATATAAGTATGCACTTTATATCTAGTCTCCTATCTTTATTAGGTTATTTTTCTGTTTCTCATGAGGTTTGGATACAATTATGGATGGTAGAAGAAGAGTTAACCCAGGAGGAGAGGGCACTGATGGGAATGCCAGACCTAATGCGAGGAGAACCCAAGGTCAGGCACAAGCAGAGAATGTAGATGCTGGAGTCCCATAAGTGGACATAGGAGCTATGTATCAGTTTTTTGTAAATATGATGCAAGCTAGAATTGCAGCTGGGGTGGTAGGAGGAGATACTGCAGAAGAAGGAGTTCCGAAAGTTCTAGTAATTAACCATTATGCTAAGTTGAGCGGAGATTACGCTGAGGTTGGGGGAAAGCCATTTCCAGGAATAGAGGATGTTATAGAGGTGGAAAATTGGCTGTAAGAGAATCTTTGCAAATTTGGAGGTCAACGATGAGCAGAAGAGGAGGCTTGCTTCGAGACAACTTCAAGGAGCAGCTTTGTTTTGGTGGAATAGCATGATGGCTAGTGTGGATGAGGAAACCTTGACATAGGCAGATTTCAAGAGGAGTGGTCCATATCTACGATGGCACAGTCAGCTCTGATCAGAAAGTTTGCTGAATTAGAGCACGGAGAGATGTCTGTTCTGGAGTATGCTAGAAAGTTCGAGGAGTTGGCCAAATATGGGTATGCTTCAATGGATACAGTAATGAAGAGGAATGAGAAGTTTATCAGGGGGTTGAAGCCTGAGTTAGCAAGGGCTACATTACCTCATATTAGAGATCCTTTTTATTTTGTAGTGGAGATGGCCTTAAGGCATGATGAGATTCTTGATTCTCTAGAGAAGGGTAAGGCTAAGGAGGTCCAGGTTGGGAAGAATCAGAAGAGGAAGTTCTTTCCTAAGAAAGGTGCTCAGAAGGGTGGAGCGGCTAAGAAAGGGAGGTCTGAGATTGTCTGTTTTAAGTGCGAGAAGAAGGGGCATTTTGCTAATGAGTATCGTGCTGGAAAGGCAAAGGAAATGACCGGGAAGAAGAATGCCAGGCGCTTCAATTATGACCAGATTAGCCATTATAAGAACCACTGCAAGGATCCCGCCAAGGATGGAAAGGGAAAGGTGTATGCATTGGAGCCTACTACTCCGAAGCCAACAACACAGGAGAAAGGAAAGGCAGTTTTGGGAGGTACGCTTCAAATTCATGGTATGTCTGTTTGCGTTATATTTGATACCGGTGCATCGCATTCTTTTATATCTAGATGTTTGGTAGATACGCTTAACTTAGAACCCACATATTTAGTTACTTCCTTACAGGTTGTGAATCCAATAAGAGGGTATGCAACTCTAGGGTTGAGATGTGACTAGTTAGAGTTTGACTTGTAATGTCATACTTTTGTTTGCAGTTTGTATGTGTTTGATTTTGTGGGGTTCGGAATTATTCTTGGGATGGATTGGTTAAGTGAGTACGATGCTATGATATTTTTCTAGGATAAGAAAATATCGCTAAGGCATCCTGATTGTAGCGATCGAATAGTTTATACTATATAAGGTTCTAGCGGTGAGGTGAATGCTTTGTTGGGTGTTATGGAGTTAGAAGATGAGCTGAGTTGAGTTTTCATGGTTAGAGAATTCGTAAATGTTTTTGAGCCCGTAATAGGATTGCCACCGAAACGAGCCATTGAGTTTCGAATAGATTTGGTTCCGGGAGCAGAACCAGTGAGTAGGCCGCCAAGCAGGATGACCCCTATAGAGATGAGGGATTTAAAGGTGCAGTTGGTGAATTTGGAAGGCAAGAGCTTTATCAGGCCGAGTAGTTAGCCTTGGGGAGTAGCCGCAGTGTTTTCTATGAAGTTGGACGGATCATTGAGGCTATGTATCGATTATCGTAAGTTAAATGAGAGGACGATAAAGAATCGATATCCATTGCCGAGGATTGACGATTTGCTCGATCAGTTGAGTGGAGCCAATGTATTTTTCCAGTTGGATTTGGCGACAGGTTTCCATCAGCTCAGAGTAGCAAAGGATAGTATACCTTTGACGGCGTTTAGGACGTACTAATGGTTAGTTATGCCGTTCGGATTGACGAATGCACCAGCATTCTTTGTGGATTTGATGAACCTAGTTTTTCAAGAGCACTTGGATAGGTTCGTATTGGTTTTCATAGATGATATTTTGATATACTCTAAGGATGAAAGAGAGCATGAAGTTCGACTTAGAGTGGTGCTTGAGATGCTGAAGTAGCATCAGCTGAAGGCGAAGTTTTCGAAGTGTCATTTTTGGAAGAAGGAAGTGAAGTTTCTTGGTTATGTAGTCTCAGAGAAAGGGTTGTCAGTAGATCCGAGTAAAATTAAAGCGGCGAATAGTTGGAAGAGGCCCGAGACAGTAATGGTGATAAAAAGTTTCCTTGGGTTGGCTAGTTATTATTGAAGATTCATTAAGGATTTTTCGCGGATAGCAGCACCGACGACCAAGCTAACAAGAAAGGATGTGAAGTTTGTGTGGAACAATAAGTGTGAGGAAGCATTCTAGAGTTTGAAACACTTATTGACCCATGCACCTGTGTTGGTTGTTACGAAAGGAAATTAGGATTTGGTGGTTTATACAGATGCATGTGGAACGGGAATAGGAGCTGTGCTTGTGCAGAAGGGTAAAGTGATTGCCTATGCTTCTAGATAGCTTAGACCGCATGAGGCCAGATATCCGACGCATGATTTGGAATTGGCAGTTGTGATTTTTGCGTTGAAGGCGTGGAGACAATACCCTTTGGGGGAGAGGTTTGTGTTATATACAGATCATAAGTCGCTGAAGTATTGGTTCTCTCAGAAGGAGCTGAATATGTGACAGCAGAGATGGTTAGAATTTATTGCTGCTTATGTTTTTGGGATTGAGTACACACCAGGAAAAGGCAACAAGGTTGTAGATGCACTTAGCAGGAAACATCAGAATGCAGTGTTGGCGATGATTGCTGAGTGGAAAGATTTGGAAGCATTAGCAGATTGCCGAATGCAGTGGAGATCTGAGGCTGGGTTTAGCGGAGAAACCGTAGTGTTATCTTGTTTGGAAGTTCGACCAGTGATGATTGAAAAGATTGCTTCTAAATAGGAAGAAGATCCGGTATTAGCTTAACGGATCTGGAAGTTAAGAAATGGAACCGAGAGCGATGACTTGAAAGATTTCACCCTTGACCAGAATGGAAGATTGTGAAAGAAAGGAGGATTATGTGTTCCAAGTGTAGGAAACATAAGGAAAGAAGTCTTGGAGGAATGCTATTGTTCGAAGTTTTCTATTCCTCTAGGAGGAACTAAGATGTATCAGGATATTAAGAGGAGTTTCTTCTAGGAAGGTATGAAGCGGTATTGGCTTATGGGTAAAGCAGCGCTTGATTTGCCAACAGGCAAAGGCCAAACACTAGAAGCCAAGTGGATTGCTTCAGCCATTAGATATTCCGGTATGGAAATGAGATTCTATTTCTATGGATTTTATTGACGGGTTGCCAAGGTCGAACAGGTGAAATGATAGTATATGGGTCATAGTGGACAGATTGACCAAGGGTGCCCATTTCATTCCAGTTAAGTCAACTAGGACGGCACCTGTTTTGGCAAAGTTGTTTATGAAAGTTGTGGTTAGACTGCACGGAGTTCCTAGTAGTATAGTAAGTGATAGATATCCCTTATTCACTAGTGGGTTCTCAAAGAGTCTGCAGGAAGTTCTGGGAACCAAGCTCAAGATGAGTACCACTTACCATCCGCAGACAAATGGGCAAACGAAAAGAGTTAACAAAATCTTGAAAGATTTGTTAAGAGCTTGCTTATTAGATTTCGGGGGATCATGGGAAGACCATATGCATTTAGTCGAGTTTTCGTACAACAAAAGTTATCAGACTAGTATTGGGATTGCGCCGTTTGAAGCTTTGTATGAAAGGCCATGCAAATATCCCGTATATTTGTTAGAGACAGGGGATAGGTTGGTTCTTGGTCAAGATTTGGTCGGGGAAGCTGCAGAAAAGATCGAGGTCATTCGGGCTAGAATGAAGAAGGCTCAATCTAGGCAGAAGAGTTATGCAGATAAAAGGCGAAAAGATTTAGAGTTCTTAGTTGGAGATCGGGTTTTCATCAAAGTGTCACCGATGAAGGGTGTGATTATATTTGGGAAATCGGGAAAGTTGGCAACCTCATTCGTTGGACCTTTTCCTATTGTTGAGAGGATCGGGAAACTCACGTGTAAGGTCGAGTTACCGAGTAGTTTGGTAGGTTTCCACGATGTTTTCCATGTTTCTCATCTCGGAAAGTGTGTTAGAGACCCGGAGAATATTATTGCACCGACTATGCTGGATGACTTAGTAGTAGAACCGGACCTGACTATAGTGAGAAAGCCAGTTCGCATAGTTGCGAGAGAGGAGAAGAGGCATAGAACCAAGACGGTCAGATTAGTCAAAGTCCAGTGGAGCGACGATGACATGGACTGTACTTGGGAGGTTGAGATTAGGATTATAGATACTTATCCTGACTTGTTTGATGGTATGTTTTACCTTCTTGTTTGATTTGTCGTGTATCTTATCGTAATTTCGAGGATGAAATTCTTTAAGGAGGGGAGTCTGTATCCCCCCAGATTTTTGGTAATATTATTTAGGATATTTAATTAGCTAAATAAAATAAAATAATATTTTGAGGGGATTGAGATTTGATTTTATTTAAGGGGTGGCCGTGCCATTTAACAATGAATTAAGAAAAGAATTAAAATGAAATAGAGGAGGGGTAAAATAGAAAAGAGGACATTCCTTTATCCCTTGAATTTGGCCGTGTATTCACCTATACATGTTCACTTTTCATTTCAAATTTTTTAAACAAGAGGCCGGCCACCATTAATAAGAAAAAGGGGAAGAAGATTAAGAAAAGCTAAAGGAAAAGCTAATTCAAACCAAATCCATTCAGATCTCAATCTCTATCATCTCTAAAGCTAAGGTGAATAATGTTTACATCTCATTTTTTTTGTTTTCGGTTTTAAGATGAAATCCGAAATATTTTGCATTGATTTGCCATGTTTTTGAATGATGGGATGATTATATATACTTGTTGATGATTTATGGTTGTTCATATAGATTTTATGACATGTTTTGATATGAAAACCCTATTAAATGACATCCAAATGTCTTGTAAATTTTATATAGACCAAAAATATTATTTTGGAGATGGGTTTCAATTTTCAGAATTTTTTGAATTTTTTTGGAATTTATATGAATTTTCTAGTAAAGAAAATGTTAATTTGGGTTTTAAATTATTTACGGTTAAATAATAAAAGGTTTGGGTCTAAAAATTTTATATGTTGGAAAACATATTAAAAGAGATTTTTTGAAATTTTTGTAGAATTTTCCTAAGTATTTTAATGGGTATATAAAATTATTTAATGTATGGGACTTAAATATTTTATATATTTATAAAAATGAAGGGGTTTTTGTAAAAAAATTATTAAATTTGTTAATTCTGGAAAGTCGACAGCACTTTTGAAAAGAGAAATTGGCAACTAATCAGATTTAGACAAACAAGGCAGATTAGGTACAAAGGAATAGTTTAAAAGGACAAATAAACATGTTTTTCACTGTTTCGATGCTTTCGGCACCAGATTCCGCCTCCTTAGCTTCGCCTCCGACACAGTCGAAACCAATGCACATGGTATCAGGGAACTGGTACGTGGTGAATTGGATGTAGACGGAAGGTATGGAGTCGAAACCAGGGGTTTCGAAGGGGTTGAGGTCTTACTTTGCTTTAAAAAGAAAATGATCCTACTTGCTTTCGACTAAGTAGCTTTCGACTTGGTTAGTTTTCGATTAGCTCAATTGGATTTAAAGGAATGGCTTCGATTGGGTTGCACTTTTGTTTTAAACGATTGCTTTTGACTAAGTCGAAGCCTTTTTACTGCCTCTTTCCACCTTTCGAACCAGATGGTTTCGAAGGGGTTGCTTTGTTTTTAAAATATGGTCACTTCTCCAATACTTTCGAAGGGATGGTCTCGACACCATCACTTCTTTACTTAGGACATGATTTCGAAACAAGTGCTTTTGACTTAAATGTTTTAAAGACCCTTTTTTATATTATTTAAGTATAACCCAAATGGTTTCGAAAGAGACAGTTTTAATGATTTCGAAAGAAGTGCTTTCGACTTTAATGGGTTTCTGATTCTTTTGCTCTACATGAAGGCATAATCCAAAGGGCTTCGACCGAAACAGTTTTCAAAGGTTTCGAAGGGGTAAATTTTTTGAATGATTTTGAAAGGTTTCCACATGTTTTAAATTAAACCCAAAGGCTTTCGAAAGGTTTAGTATTTTAATGCTTTCGAAAGGGATTTAGTGAATGGTTTCGAAGGGGTGGTTTCCCAGGGTTTCGAAAGGGTTGAAAGGAAAGATTTTTCCTATGTTTTCGAAAGGCAATATTTAAGGAATTTAAAGAAGGATGTCTAATGTTTTGAAGCTTTGAAGGAAAGGCTTTTAATGGTTTCGAAAGGGTTACTTTCAATGGTTTCGAAGAGGTTACCTTCAAGGATTTCGAAAGGGTTGTTCAAAGGTTTTAAACAAAGGTTTCGAATGTATTTAATATGCAATATAGCCTAAGATGTTAAAAAGGGCTTTACCTTGTTTTGGAAGGATATCAAATCCTCATTAAAATTCATCAACATTATTTTGAGTAAAGTATATATAACATGGCAAAATAGCTTAGAATAAAGCTAAGAACATATTTTCCTTGTATAAGTGTGATTTAAAAGGTTAAATCATTTTGAAACATTTTCAAGGGAAAAAGATCAATGGTAGTTAACCCTAAGAAAATGATTTGGAAAAATAGTCCATTTTAATTCGGACAGTTAATCCATTTTGAGGACAGTTAGTCTAGTTTGCGGACAGTCGGCCCAGTTATCTGACAGATAGTCCATTTATTACTTATGGACAGATAGTCCATTAGTTGCCTGATTATAGCTTAACAGACATAGCTATTATTATCATTATTGTAATCAGTTTGATTAACCAGTTTGGTTATAGGAAAAGATTTGCAAAATGTATGTTTATAGAGGATATTAGTGAGGGGAAACCCGTTCCGCTAGGCGGCGTGGTCTCACTCAATATCAGTAAACCAAGATGTAACAGTATTATTAATACATGGCTTTATGTTTGACTCGAAGTTTTTGTTTTCCCCTTAAACTCTCGGGTGCTCAAAATTGATTTGAGTAGGCTGAAGGTTAAGGTTTTCAGGTTTTAGAAATTTTGGCGAATAAAGCTTTCGAAGACGAGCTGGTGGCTGACGGATAGCTAATTAGGAGTTATAGTTTTATCTTGTTTTGATTCCGTTGTGTATATTAAGTCAGTTATGACCATATTGCTTTGATCAACCAAGGGGGCATCGTCATATGTCGCTCTTGGCGTACTTTTGCAATGATTATATTTGACCTTTACTTGGGAAACGATATGGGATTATGTAATTTGGATATGAATTTATTTTGAAATGTAATAAGTAAAACGTTGTTTTAGAAATCTGTGAATTTGTTTATATTCAAGTGCTTCTGATATTATGGATACCACTAGCATAACCATATTTTGTCACCAGAAGTTAATACTATGGAGGACTGCAACATATGTAGCGCTTAGCTTTTGACCTCTAGATATGAGATGTTACACATAGTTAATTAGGCATTTATGTTGATTTATTTTTTCCCATTAGGAAGGTAATAGATTTGTAGGGAGAAATAAGAGGAAACTCTTATATAACCTAATTATTATTTTAAGGCGCAATAAGGAGGACTCCTTATAAGGCCTTACTTTTGAAACTATTAGATGAGTAAATATATATATATATATATATATATGGGGAGTAATTGATGTATGGCTAAGTCATAGGGATGTGAGGTCAATAGAGTTACATGATGGAAGTCTGCCCTTCACTTTGAGGCTACCAGTAGTTGTGTACACTGATTGATGTGAGATATCCTTATGATAAATATTTTGTAATGACGTGAGGTTAGTCTCAAATTCTATAGGAGAAATTTGCCCACCTGATATGGATACCAGTTCCAGTGAATAATCAGAGTAATGTGAGATGTCATTATGAGTATGGGCCATGAGATGAAGAGCCTAATTCGAGGTCTTGAGGTATTAAGTTGTTGTTTGAGGGCCCGTCTCTTTTCCCTAGAGAAGTATTAAATGGCCAAGGGGTTACGTTAGGTGGTATCTCAATGGGGGGTCCGCTTTTGGAAATAGGTATTAAATGATGGGGTCTGCCTTAATTAAGATATTAAATGACCAAAGTCTGCCTATTCTCCACAAGGAAGTGTTAAGTAGCCTAAGAGATTCCACATGATGTCAGCTAGATAGTAGAATTAAGGAGCACACCTTGGAAATTGGTATTAAATGATGGGGTCTGCCTTAATTAAGGTATTAAATGACCAGAGTCTGCTTATTTTCCAATAAAAGGTATTACATGGCTTAGGTACCATCTCTCACATTACTAGTTGTTTAGGACGTATGATTGGGATATGAAATTTTAGAAACCTACTTTTAGAATGGAAGGTATTAAGTGGTTAGACCCACCTCCTTTCCTTATAAATAAGTATTAAATGGTTTAATGGTCTATTTTCATAGACATATTCTAGTTTTGAGATATACTGCCCAAGTACTGAAAAGGTAAGACTCGAAATTTTTATTCACCAGACGTTGTTGTTCTGACTCCCTCTTCATTACAACACAAGTTGAAGATGTTGATGGAAAAGGTGATGCTTGGAGGCGGAGGTGTGGAATTGCGGTAGTATTTACCATTTTTATTTGCTTTCATATATACCCATGTTTTCTGACTATTATTCTAATGGATTATGGTACAATTTGATGTTATCTTGTATTTTGACATTGTTATGAATTTTGAATAAATGGGTGCATTTTACTATTATATTTTGTTCCATCCACTATGAGTTTTGAAATTTTAGTTATGGCTCATAATGTTATTTCTTTTTACTACCAAAAGCTTACCTTAGATGGATCTAAGTTTCAATGGACCTTTTCTAGGTCGAAATTTAGGCATGTTCTGGGGTGGGTTATTGCAGAAAGTCTTGATAATGAAGTGTTGAGAGGTAGATTTTTGAGCATTAGTTTGGATAGTGATATAAAAGGCTTATCTATTCAGAGAGGTAGAAGCCAAAGCAAGTCAAAGAATAGTGGAGGTCGAAGTAATTCAAGATCTCAGTCTAGGGGACCTATGCGATTGACTTGCCATTATTGTAAGAAACCTGGACACTTTATAGCTCAATGTCTCAAGCTCAAAGAAGGAAGAAAAGATTCAAAGTAAGCTTTAGCATCTACTGCAAAGAACTAAAAAACAAAGAGTGATGACGTTGTGTTTACAACTTTTGGATCTTCTGGGAAGAGCAACTTATGGATTTTTGATTCCGGCGCATCCTATCATATGACACTTGATAGGAACCGCTTCTCTACATATTGTGAGATTGATGGAGGAGAGGTTTTTATGGTTAATGATGCTTCTTGCCATATGGTTGGTGTTGGCAGTGTGAAGATCAGGATGTTTGACGGTGTTATTTGTATTATTACTGATGTTATACATGTACCTGATTTAAGAAGGAGCTTGATTTCTTTTAAGGCTTTAAGTTGGCTTGGATTGTAGATTGTAGTTGAGGAAGATGAAGATATCGAAGGGTTCCATGATTGTTATGAAATGTGTGAGGGCAGGAAACCTTTATTTATTGAAGGGCACTACTGTAGTTAGTGAATCAGCTTCTGCTACTTCTGTTGATCCAGATTCTTCAAGATTGTGGCACTGCGGATGGGACATATTAGTGAATGCGGTTTGGATGAGTTGAGAAAGCGAGGTTTGATTGATGTTGTTCAGCATTCAAAGCTTGGCTTTTGTGAAGAGGGTGTTCTTGGAAAGCAAACGAAGATTTCTTTCGGCACTGGTGAGCATAAAGCAAAAGTTGTCTTGGTGTATGTTCATACAGATGTTTGGGGTCCCTCCCCTTGCCCATCCTTAGGTGGAGCCAGGTATTTTGTTTCATTTATGGACGATTTCTCTCGTAAAGTATGGGTATACTTCCTACAGTCTAAGAGTGAAACCTTTGTCGGGTTTCGAAAGTGGAAATCTATGGTTGAAAAGCAGTCGAGAAGAAGTTGAAAGTTCTCCATTTAGAAAAAAGCAATGAATTTGTATCACAGGAATTCATCGATTTTTGTGAGCCTGAAGGCATTAAGAGGCATTACAACATACCTGATGACCCTCGATCTAATGGAGTTGTTGAAAGAATGAATCAGACATTATTGGAGAGAACTTGTTGCCTCAAATTGACTACTAAGTTGAAAAAGGGATTTTGGGTAGAAAATTTATCTATGGAAGCTTTTCTCATCAACCGCACATCTTCTACTGCCATAGATATGAAGTTCCCTAAAGAAGTATGGAAAGGAGCATCTATTGACTATTCATTTCTCAGAGTGTTTGGATGTCCAGCTTATGTACATTTGAGCAGAGGAAAGCTGGAACCTAGAGCTCTCAAGTGTATCTTTCTAGTTTATAGGAGATAGGAGAGGAGTGAAGGGATATAGGTTATGGTGTCCTATTAGCAAGAATACCATTATTTGCAGGCATATGATGTTTGATGAGAAGGCTATGTTGAAGGTGGAGCCTTCCTCATCCGATGACAATATGAGGACGGATTCAGAATACCAGACACAAGGCAAGTCATCTTCATATTCTTTACATAGAGGTACAAATAGTGTTTATGATTGCACCATGGTTGATGAGGATAGTACATATATTGGTACAGAGGATCAGAATCAAGGTGGAGAAAATTTAGAGACTAGGCCTATTAGGCAAAGAAGGAAGCTTAAGTGACTTGAAGATTTTGTTGGATTGAGCATGGAAGACATCGACTTCGATGAATTGGACACATACGCATTGAATATTTTCCAGATGAGCCTAGAGATTATAGAGATGCTATTTCATTAGTTGACAGTTCCAGTTGGTTAGTTTTTGTGGAAGAGGAGATTGAATCTTTGCAGAAAAATCATACTGGGGATTTGATGCCTCTTCCCACCGACAAGAGAGCTATTCGATGTAAGTGGATCTATAGAGTGAAGGACGACGACAATGGTGATCTCAGATACAAAGCAAGGTTAGTAGTTAAGGGGTATGTTAAGAAGAAAGGACTGGAGTATCATGATATCTTTGCTCCAGTTGTTAGACATACATCCATTCGTATTTTGTTGGCACTAGTTACTCATTATGACATGGAATTGAGTAACTAGCGCTAAAACTGCATTCTTGCATGGTAATCTAAATGAGGAGATCTATCTGAAGTAGCCAGAGGGGTTCATTGATAATAGCAATTCAGATTAAGTTTGTAAACTTAACAAATATCTATATGGACCGAAGCAGTCTCCTAGACTATGGTGTAAGAGATTTGATAAGTTTATGCTTTCACAAGGATTTCTAGAAGCTTCAAAGACCAGTGTATCTATTTTAGGAGGTGCGATGGAGATATGATATATCTTTTGTTGTATGTTGATGATATGTTGATTGCATCTCGGAGTATGGTCAGAATTACAGAGTTGAAAGTGGAGCTCAACAAGGAGTTTGACATGAAGGATATGGGGAAAACACAAAGAATTTTGGGAATGGAGATATTCAGAGATAGAAAGCGGAGAGAGTTGAGACTCACTTAGGCGAGTACATCAAGAAGGTCCACGCTCGACTTAGTATGGAAAAAGCTAACCCTGTTGGTACACCATTAGGCTCTCATTTCAAGTTTTCGAAAGATATTTCTCCTATATCGGATGAAGACAAGAGGTATATGGTTGATATGCCTTATTCTAGTGTTTTTGGTAGTCTCATGTATGCTATGGTGTGCATGAGACCAAATTTGGCCTATGTAGTGGGTGTTATTAGTCGATATATGTCTAACCCAGGCAAAGAGCTTTGGCAAGCAGTAAAGTGGATACTCAGATATCTTCGTGGAACTTCTTCAGTTGGCTTGTTATATGGTGGAGTCGGTGGCGACATCTCTCTTAGTGGTTACTATGATTCGGATTATGCTGGGGAAAGAGATGCATGAAAGATGGTGTCGGACTATATTTTTACACTTGACATAGGCTTGATTTCGTAGAGATCAAAATTGCAGTCTATAATAGCTTTATTGACTACCAAGGATGAATTGATATCGATTGTGAAGTGACTAAAGAGGGATTTTATTTATTTCAGCTATTAAATGATCTTTCTATGGTACAGGGGATAGTAGAGCTATATTCAGATAGTCAAAGTGTGATTCATTTTGTAGAGAATCAAGCTTATAGTTATTGGACAAAGCACATTAATGTTAGAGGATTCTTTATTATGCTTGAGGAAGAACGAAACAAGATTAAGTTGGTGAAGGTGAATACTATGGATAATCCTTCAGATATAGTGCAAAATCACTTCCTAAGTATAAGTTTAAGCATTGTCAAACTTGATCGGTTTGATTTCAGTTGCTTGAGCGCCATGTGGCGCTAACCTAACAACCAATTTTGTTGATTTATGAATATATTTAAATCGAGATGGAGTGTTAAATTTGGACGATTTAAATCTATTTCAAATTTATAAGGGAGAAGATATTAATTGATTTATGGGAACAAATTGGAAAGATAATCAATTAGTATCGGAAGAGGTATTAATTGATTTGAGAAATAAATCAAATAAGGATATATGTGGAAACGAACACAAATATGTTAAAATTTTGTTTGAAACCAAATGAAGCAAATCCGGAAACATTTCATCCTTTTCTCCAAGGCAATCTTCATCCTTGCACCTATAAATATGAAGACATTTGCTCATCTTTTCATCACAACAAACCAACAAGAGTGTTCTCCACCAAAATATCCTCAATAAGATCCATATTTCTGTAATTTTTAGGGTGATGAAATTTATTGGGTGATTCATACTCTTCTCATGTTGTACTCTCTCGAAGTGAAGAAATAATAAAGGGTTGTCGGGTATCCGTGGACGTAGGATACTTATATCTGCACCACGTTAAATCTTTTGTGTCTTTTTCTCTATTTCTTTCCATTGTTTATTCTTGTGTGATTTCGTACTTGATTTTAAGTTGCACTAGTATTCAAATAGGCAATACTAGATCCTGATCAAATACGCTTCCGCTCATTCAAATTTTTCACAACATATCTTAATTTACTAGCAGCTTTAGCTGTGCAAATAAATAATGGGGAAAGGTTAAAGGGAGGAAACAAAAAGGCTTAGTTGAAAATGCTTAATTATAGTGAATCATATCATATTAGCATCGGGACAACATATGGACTGCAAAGAAGTCATCATTCAAATAATTTAGAATATGAGATTCTAGACAAAAAGTGTCATAGTCATTTATTTAAATTTTATTACACACAATCTATATAATGACTTATAAATTAAACTTGACCGACATATATAAATTATGAATATCAGAAGCCATGATAGGTTGGTTCATTTAATTTGTTACCCATCCATCATCAAATATCAAATTGCATGATGTGAATCATTTATATTTTTAATTTTATTATACAAAGTTTAGGAAATTAAACCTAAATCATAGTGTAATATGGTTGTAGGGAACTAGGGTAAGGAAAATTGGAATCACAACATGTTCGGTTTAAGCAACTAGAAGTAAAACTTGGTATATATATCTATGCTAATAAAAGAAATAAACCTTTAGCACTTTATATAATTCCTTCCAAAATATTTTCTTCATCGACTACTTGTTCTTGCAATTTCGGTATTTCTTCCTCAAGCTTCGAAAGAGACTTGATAACTCCTCAAAATCTTTTTTAATTTCAAAATTTTTAGATGGATCCTAAAATGTAAACAAAATGAAGATAATATATAAATCATATTAAGATAAAATGGATATGAATAGTAATACCTTCTCAATTTTATCACTGATTTTCTTGGTTTTGTGCTTCATATGTTTGAAGTCTTCTCCATACTTCACATCTTGCTTTTCAAATTGTTTAAATTGTTCTATGCTGGTCTTCGTTTCATTGTCTAGGTCCTGAATACTAATTTAAAAGAATGTATGGAAAGATCATTATATGCACAAATAATAATGTTAACAATAACAGTTATGATAAACTAAAAGAAATATACATAAGAAAGTTCTAGATTAAAAAATGCATAAATTGCGTAGTTGAACATGATAAAAAGTTGCAGGAAATTAACATTTGGAAACCCAAAATTATAGAAAGATGGAAGCAATATTAAATAATCAAATGTGATAGCCAAAGTTAAATAAAAATGTAAGCTTATTATTAGGATAGTGGTCAGATTAATTTCGACATAGATGCAAACAAATGATGTGATTGCAAAACTATAGTTTTTTCAAATTAAGAATATAGGCTATATGCATGTGTGTGTTATGTGTGTGCGTGCGAGCGCACGCATGTGTGTATACGGATATGTATACGTATGTGTGTGCATGTGTGTGACAATACCTATCTATTAGAAAAAACAACCAAATTATCGTACTAGCCAAATTAAAACTATGTGTATGAATTTGATCACCAACATAAACTTTTATTTCACTATAACCATAAAGTACAATGTATACTTTTGTAAAAAATAACTAGTTTGCCCTTACTATGAGTCTCACATATCACGTTCCTTCTTTGTTAGTTCTTAGCATTAGTCGAATTATCTTTACAATCATCAACCTAACACACTAGATTAGCTCATTAAAACACTGCTGCCACTCAGTTTTCCTTTAGCGGTAACACTGCTGGCGATTTTTCCTTCAAAATCACCCCATCTTAGTTATGGATCGAGTTTACAGTCGTGGGTGATCTTAGTCATACTGAATGTACAGTCGTGGATGATTTAAATCTATTCCAAATTTATAAGGGAGAAGATATTAATTGATTTATGCGAACAAATTGGAAAGACAATCAATTAGTATCAAAGAGATATTAATTGATTTGAGAAATCAATCAAATAAGGATATATGTGGATACAGACAAAAATATGTTAAATTTGTTTGAAACCAAATCAAGCAAATCCGAAAACATTTCATCCTTATCTCCAAGGCAATCTTCATCCTTGCACCTATAAATATGAAGACATTTGCTCATCTTTTCATCACAACAAACCAACAAGAATGTTATCCACCAAAATATCCTCAATAAGGTCCCTATTTCTGTAATTTTTAGGGTGAGTTAAATTTATTGAGTGATTCATACTCTTCTCATGTTGTACTTTCTCTCTCTCTCTCTCTCGAAGTGAAGAAATAATAAAGGGCTGTCGGGTATTCGTGGACGTAGGATACTTATATCTGGACCATGTTAAATCTTTTGTGTCTTTTTCTCTATTTCTTTCCATTGTTTATTCTTGTGTGATTTCGTAGTTGATTTTAAGTTGCACCAGTATTCAAATAGGCAATACTTGATCCTGATCAAATACGCTTCCGCTCATTCAAATTTTTCACAACATATCTTAATTTACTAGCAGCTTTAGCTGTGAAAATAAATAATGGGGAAAGGTTAAAAGGAGGAAAGAAAAAGGCTTAGTTGAAAATGCTTAATTATAGTGAATCATATCAGATTAGCATCGGGACAACATATGGACTGCAGAGAAGTCATCATTCAAATAATTTATAATATGAGATTCTAGATAAAAAAGTTTCATAGTCATTTATTTAAATTTTATTACACACAGTCTATATAATGACTTCTAAATCAAACTTGACCGACATATATAAATTACGAATATATCAGAAGCCATGATAGGTTGATTAATTTAATTTGTTACCCATCCATCATCAAATATCAAATTGCACGATGTGAATCATTTATATTTTTTATTTTATTATACAAAGTTTAGGAAATTGAACTAAATCATAGTGTAATATGGTTGTAGGAAACTAGGGTAAGGCAAACTGGAATCACAACATCTTCGGTTTAAGCAACTACAAGTAAAACTTCGTATATATATCTGTGCTAATAAAAGAAATAAACCTTTAGCACTTTATATAATTCCTTCCAAAATCTTTTCTTCATCGACTAGTTGTTATTGCAGTTTCGGTAGGTCTTTCTCAAGCTTTGAATGAGACTTGATAACTCCTCAAAATCTTTTTTAATTTCAAAAATTTTAGATGAGTCCTAAACTGTAAACAAATGAAGATAATATATAAATTATATTCAGATAAAATGGATATGAATAGTAATACCATCTCAATTTTATCACTGGTCTTCTTGGTTTTGTGCTTCATATGTTTGAAGTCTTCTCCATACTTTACATCTTGCTTTTCAAATTGTTTAAATTGTTCTTTGTTGGCCTACGTTTCATTGTCTAGGTCCTGAATACTAATTTAAAAGAACGTTTGGAAATATATTTATATGCACAAATAACAATGTTAACAATAACAGTTATGATAAACTAAAAGAAATATAGAAAGTTCTAGATTAAAAAAATGCATAAATTGCGTAGTTGAACATGATAAAAATTTACAGGAAATTAACATTTGCAAACCCAAAATTATATAAAGATGGAAGCAACATTAAATAATCAAATGTGATAGCCAAAAATAAAAATGTAAGCATATTATTAGGATAGTGGGCAGATTAATTTCGACATAGATGCAAACAAATGATGTGTTTGCAAAACTACAGATTTTTCAAATTAAGAATATAGGCTATATGCATGTGTGTGTTATGTGTGTGCGTGCGAGCGCACGCATGTGTGTATACGGATATGTATATGTATGTGTGTGCATTTGTGTGACAATACCTATCTATTAGAAAAAACAACCAAATTATCGTACTAGCCAAATTAAAACTATGTGTATGAATTTGATCACCAACATAAACTTTTATTTCACTATAACCATAAAGTATAATGTATACTTTTGTAAAAAATAACTAGTTTGCCCTTACTATGAGTCTCACATATCACGTTCCTTCTTTGTTAGTTCTTAGCATTAGTCGAATTATCTTTACAATCATCAACCTAACACACTAGATAAACTCATTAAAACACTACTGCCACTCAATTTTCTTTTAGCGGTAACACTGCTGGCGATTTTTCCTTCAAAATCACCCCATCTTAGTTATGGATCGAGTTTACAGTCGTGGGTGATCTTAGTCATACTGAATGTACAAACTCTACACTGTACTACATAAAAAGCTACAAGCATGACATGTGATCCTTCCAAAGGACCTACCCTATGTAGACTTACTCCAACCAATATGGGACACATTTGGCAAATTGGTTAAACCCATGGCAAGCAAAAGACCATGTATGGTCGCTCAAGGCAACCATGAAGTCCAGAAGATACCTATCATCCTAAAACCCTTCACCGCCTACAATGCCGGATGGAGAATGCCTTATGGAATAAGCAGGATCGGGTCCAACTTGTACTACACATTTGACGTAGCGAGCTTAGTCCATGTACTCATGTTTGGCTCTTATGCTGACTATGGGCTGGGATCGAATCAGTACAATTAGCTTGTGGCCGACTTGGCTAAGGTGGATAGAACAAATGTAAAGTAGTTGATTGCACTAATTCATGCTCCTTAGTATAACAACAATAATGCACATAAAGGTGAAGGTGAAGACGTGAGGAAAGCCATAGAGGAGCTATTGTACACTGCTAGGGTTGATAGGTATTCACTTATCATGTGCATGCCTATGAGTGATTTGCAAGTGTGAACAACTATAAATATGATGAATGTTGGTCAATGTACATAAATATTGGAGATGGTGGCAATATAATAGGGTTGGCTATGGATTACATAGAACTAGCTCCTGGTATTTCGATATTCAGAGAGGCTAGTTTTTGCCAGGGAAGATTGCTGGCTATGAACAGGACTCCTGCTTTATAGACGTGGAATAGGAATGATAATGATCAAACTATGGTTGCTGATCAAGTTTGTATTACTAGTGTTCCCTCCAACAACGCCTACAATAGTGTCAAGATGAAGATACACAGAAACTAATACTATATAGACAAATATACATATAGTTGGAAATGAAAAGGATAAAAGGTTGATCCGTGCTAATATTTTTGTTGAGCTGTAGTTTGTTCACAATAAAGATGGTCAATGTAAACAATTGCATTATAAAGCTTACTTATGGCCTAATGATTATACTTAGTTAAAGCGATAAAAAGAAGCAAATTACTGCTAAAATAATCATTAAAAAGTAGTTAATAATTTCAAAGAGTTTTAAAATAATAATAAAACATCTCTTCAAAAACATTCTAAATTTATGTAGAATAATCTAAATTAATCAAAATATGAGGAGGCCTAAAATTTAATTCACCACCAACGATGTGTATAAACCAACATGCAAATATGAGGAGCAAGGGAGTAAGGAATTCGTGTAAGTTTATATCTATATGTTCAATCATCAAACTACATATTCATGAATGTATTCAAACATGGTATAACCTAGAAATCTAGTGCATGATTTTAAAAAATATATCCAAATACTTTATATTTAGATATTAAATAATAGTTAAAAAAGTAAAGTACGAATTTATATAAAAAGGAGCAACCAGGGATATACACTACTTGCTTAGAACTTACTTATATAAATTTAGTAAAACATTATCAAATCCATTAGTGAAATGGTAATACTTGATTATCCAATATAAATTTCTAGTATGATTTGTACTATTGTATATTATAATGCATCCACAAAGTAGTAAGAAATAAAAAGGTAGAACTTAGTTAGAAAAATGCATAATAATGTACTCACGTACCTAAATATGTAATCACATTATTATTGGGTATTTATAAGTTAATGTATTATAAAATAAATTATAGTTAAATAAAAAATACACATGGTAGATAAGAAAATAATCATATGAACCACCATGGAATTATATTAGAAACCAAAGTGACTTAACAAATTGTCGTACGACTAAATATTAAACTACAAAGAAACCTTCCTAAACATAATTCAACTTCTTAAAGTAACTAAGTTCATAAGCATAAAAAAAGTTTTAAGCTATTCTTACCTTCAAAGGCTTGCGAGGAGTTGAAACTAGAGCTCAGCAAGGAGTTTGACATGAAGGATATGGGAAAAACACAAAGAATTTTGGGAATGGAGATATTCAGAGATAGGAAGCGGAGAGAGTTGAGACTCACTCAGGCAAATACATCGAGAAGGTCCTCGCTCGACTTAGTATGGAGAAAGCAAACCCGGTTGGGCAGTCCATTAGGCTCTCATTTCAAGTTGTCGAAAGACATATCTCCTATATCGGATGAAGACAAGAGGTATATGGCTGATATGCCTTATTGTAGTGTTGTTGGTAGTCTCATCTATGCTATGGTGTGCACGAGACCCAATTTGGCCCATGTAGTATGTGTTATTAATCGATATATGTCTAACCCAGGCAAAGAGCATTAGCAAGCAGTAAAGTGGATACTCAGATATCTTCATGGCGCTACTTCAGTTGTCTTGTTATATGGTGGAGTAGGTGGCGACATCTCTCTTAGTGGTTACTGTGATTCAGATTATGCTGCGGATAGAGGTGCATGAAAGACGGTGTCGGGCTATATTTTTACACTTGGCATAGGCTTAATTTCGCAAAGATCACAATTGCAGTCTATAATAGCTTTATAGACTACCGAGGATGAGTTGATATTGATTGTGAAGTGACTATGGAGGGATTGTATTTATTCAGCTATTAAATGATCTTTCTATGCTGTAGGGGACAGTAGAGCTATATTCGGACAGTCAAAGTGTGATTCATCTTGTAAAGAATCAAGCTTATAGTTATTGGACGAAGCACATTAATGTTAGAGGATTCTTTCTTATGCTTGAGGAAGAACGAAGCAAGATCAAGTTGGTGAAGGTGAATACTATGGATAAACCTTCGGATATAATGCAAAGTCAAATCCTAAGGATAAGTTTGAGCATTGTCAAACTTGATCAGTTTGATTTCAGCTGCTTGAGCGCCATGGGGCGCTAACCCAACAACCAATTTTGTTGATTTAAGAATATATTTAAATCGAGGTGGAGTATTAAATTTGGACGATTTAAATCTATTCCAAATTTATAAGGGAGAAGATATTAATTGATTTATGGAAACAAATTGGAAAGATAATCAATTAGTATCGAAAGAGATATTAATTGATTTGAGAAATCAATCGAATAAGGATATATGTGGAAACGAACATAAATATGTTAAATTTGTTTGAAATCAAATCAAGCAAATCCGAAAACATTTCATCCTTATCTCTAAGGCAATCTTCATCCTTGCACCTATATATATGAAGGCATTTGCTCATCATTTCATCACAACAAACCAAAAAGAATGTTCTCCACCAAAATATCCCCAATAAGATCCATATTTCTGTAATTTTTAGGGTGAGTTAAATTTATTGAGTGATTCATACTCTTCTCATGTTGTACTCTCTCTCTCTCGAAGTGAAGAAATAATAAAGGGTTGTTGGGTATCCGTGGACGTAGTATACTTATATCTGAACCACGTTAAATCTTCTGTGCTTTTTCTCATTTCCTTTTCATTGTTTATTCTTGTGTGATTTCGTAGTTGATTTTAAGTTGCACTAGTATTCAAATAGGCAATACTAGATCATGATCAAATACGTTTCCGCTCATTCAAATTTTTCACAACATATCTTAATTTACTAGAAGCTTTAGCTATGAAAATAAATAATGGGGGAAAGGTTAAAGGGAGGAAAGAAAAAGGCTTAGTTGAAAATGCTTAATTATAGTGAATCATATCATATTAGCATCGGGACAACATATGAACTGCAGAGAAGTCATCATTCAAATAATTTATTATATGAGATTCTAGATAAAAAAAGTGTCATAGTCATTTATTTAAATTTTATTACACACAGTCTATATAATGACTTCTAAATTAAACTTGACCGACATATATAAATTACGAATATATCAGAAGCCATGATAGGTTGATTAATTTAATTTGTTACCCATCCATCATCAAATATCAAATTGCACGATGTGAATCATTTATATTTTTTTATTTTATTATACAAAGTTTAGGAAATTGAACTAAATCATAGTGTAATATGGTTGTAGGAAACTAGGGTAAGGCAAACTGGAATCACAACATCTTTGGTTTAAGCAACTACAAGTAAAACTTCGTATATATATCTGTGCTAATAAAAGAAATAAACCTTTAGCACTTTATATAATTCCTTCCAAAATCTTTTCTTCATCGACTAGTTGTTATTGCAGTTTCGGTATGTCTTTCTCAAGCTTTGAATGAGACTTGATAACTCCTCAAAATCTTTTTTAATTTCAAAAATTTTAGATGAATCCTAAACTGTAAACAAATGAAGATAATCTATAAATTATATTCAGATAAAATGGATATGAATAGTAATACCATCTCAATTTTATCACTGATCTTCTTGGTTTTGTGCTTCATATGTTTGAAGTCTTCTCCATACTTTACATCTTGCTTTTCAAATTGTTTAAATTGTTCTTTGTTGGCCTACGTTTCATTGTCTAGGTCCTGAATACTAATTTAAAAGAACGTTTGGAAATATATTTATATGCACAAATAACAATGTTAACAATAACAGTTATGATAAACTAAAAGAAATATAGAAAGTTCTAGATTAAAAAAATGCATAAATTACGTAGTTGAACATGATAAAAATTTGCAGGAAATTAACATTTGGAAACCCAAAATTATAGAAAGAAGGAAGCAGCATTAAATAATCAAATGTGATAGCCAAAAATAAAAATGTTAGCATATTATTAGGATAGTGGGCAGATTAATTTCGACATAGATGCAAACAAATGACGTGATTGCAAAACTTTAGATTTTTCAAATTAAGAATATAGCCTATATGCATGTGTGTGTTATGTGTGTGCGTGCGAGCGCATGCACGTGTGTATACGGATATGTATATGTATGTGTGTGTATGTGTGTGACAATACTTATCTATTAGAAAAAACAACCAAATTATCGTACTAGCCAAATTAAAACTATGTGTACGAATTTGATCACCAATATAAACTTTTATTTCACTATAACCATAAAGTATAATGTATACTTTTGTAAAAACTAACTAGTTTTCCCTTACAATGAGTCTCACATATCACGTTCCTTCTTTGTTAGTTCTTAGCATTAGTCAAATTATCTTTACAATCATCAACCTAACACACTAGATAAACTCATTAAAACACTACTGCCACTCAATTTTCTTTTAGCGGTAACACTACTGGCGATTTTTCCTTCAAAATCACCCCATCTTAGTTATGGATCGAGTTTACAGTCGTGGGTGATCTTAGTCATACTAAATGTATAAACTCTACACTGTACCACATAAAAAGCTACAAGCATGACATGTGATCCTTCCAGAGGACCTACCCTATGTAGACTTACTCCAACCAATATGGGACACATTTGGCAAATTGGTTAAACCCATAGCAAGCAAAAGACCATGTATGGTCACTCAAGGCAACCATGAAGTCCAGAAGATACCTATCATCCTAAAACCTTTCACCGCCTACAATGGCAGATGGAGAATGCCTTATGAAATAAGCAGGACCGGGTCCAACTTGTACTACACATTTGACGTAGCGAGCTCAGTCCATGTACTCATGTTTGTGTAACGACACTGAATTTTTTATATTGGAAATCAGGATATTTAATTGATTTTAAATATCTGGAAGTTAGTTTAATTTGAAATTCAAATATCGGAATGAATTTGGAAATTTAATTATTGAATTTATTTACTGAAGTTGGGTAAAAATTTGAATCTTCAGTTTTAAGCTGATTAAATATAATCTGAAGGCTTAGAAAATTCATATTGATTATATTGAAGATAATAAAAGTTTCAGAATTGAATTTGAAACTGTTTTGTTCAGTTTTGAATTTTCATTGTTTAAATCGATCTTTAAAAAAATAGCCTTCCTCGATAGGAAGTCAAAATTTTTAGTTGACTTTATCGGAACGGTTTGAATTTGAATTTAAAAATTGAATAATTTTATTAGTCAACCGCAGTTGAAATTATTTCACATCAGCCTGCTTCCTTTCTCCATCAAAAACTTTCTGCTTTCTCTGTAGCGAACATTGCCAGGCACGCTAATATTTTCAACGCATAGAGATCAAATCATGTTCCCCTTTCTTTTGCAAAACCATACGAGATTAAAAAAAAATCTCGTTCAAATCAAAGAAAATGGCCGCATTCGAAATCGAACTCATATTTTCGTTCAAAATTACAAGCCCTCTTTCGTTAGAAAACAAATCGTTCCCTCTTCTCAAACGAATCAAATTCGTTTTGTTTTATATATAAAAAAATATTAATGGCCGTGTTCTCGTTGAAGGTGAATCTCAGGCGGCGGTGTGAGCTCGCGATTGGGCGGCGCGCGTTCAAGTAGGGGAGGTGAATTAGGGTTGGCAACCGCGAACGTGGGTGTGAGGCTCGATGTTTGGCTTCGTTGCAGTCGCGTGGTCGCGATTTCATGATGTGCCGAAGGCTTCGATTTGGGTTGTTGGGAAGTTCAAACTCGAGGGGCATGGCCGTTGTCAGGATCGAGAAGCTAGGAGGTTGGAGGATTTGCGGCAGAGGCAAGAGGCACTCGTGAAAATGGATGTCGCGATGATTGGTGATGGCCGGTGTTTTTTAGGTTCGAGCAGGATCTTTGTGAACAGGGCAGTGAGGTATTTAGCTATTCGACAGTTTATTTCTATTCTTCATTTTCAATTCAAATGTATATATATACGTGTGTATATATATAGAGAAAGACATTTTAAAGACCAGATTTTTTTTACAAACATATATACATTCAGAAAAAAATGTTGAAGAGGTTTATAAAGATTAGATTTACATATGTATATATATATATATAAATAATAATAATGATGATAATATATGTTTACAGTAAGATACAGTGAAATATATATGCAGATTTTTAATTTATAAATTACAGATAGGAAAAAAATTAGTTTAATAGAATAATTTGGCTAATTAAATTTATCTAATAGGAAATTGATCATTAGATTAGTTCAAGTTAAAAGTGTTAATTAATTAAATCTATTGAAAGGAAATTGATTGTTCGATTTATTTCGAATATTAATAAATTGTATAAATTGTTTATACAAGGTTTAAAAATCGAGAAACAAGCCGAAAATGGAAAGGAGTTGGAAATGGATGCTAATAAAAATAAAGGTGAGATCTTCTCACTCAAATTTAAAATTGAATTGCAATTATTGATTGATGAATTGTTTGGGTGATAGTATATATAGTAATATATAGCAATATATATATATTGGAATATGTATATATTGGAGTTGTTGATTTCCCGCATTATATAGCGGATGAGACCCTATTGCGCCACATAATAGCAGATTGATATTTTATAAATCCCATATACCACGATATTCCACCTCGAAGTGGAATTGGTATTGTGCTAACATCTGTGGATGCAGGGAAACAGGTTGGAGGGATCCAACTGGATTCCTCAAATTGTATGAATTTGTTTCATATATTGTATGAATTTGTTTCATATGCTGTGTGATGATTTATTGATAATCTGTGAATGATTATATTGATGATTGAATTTGTTGAAGGCTATAATTTAGCCGAATGTATTTTTGGTATCGTTGGATACCAGAAATAAATAAAATTGGATTTTTGAATTTAAAGTTGAAAATTTTAAGTAAATTTCTTTTGAAAGAATTGGGTGAATTTAAAAGAAGGAATTTTAAAAGCATGAAGTTGAATTTTGAAATCTTATCGAATTAATTCCAAAATATGGAAAAAGATATTAATAAATGGGTTTTGAGTAATATTGTTTAAAAGTTGAAGAATTTATTAAAAATGGAATTTTAAATGGTTTGGAAGAGATAAAGGAATTTATTTTAAAAGGTGATAAATTTCTAGAAATCAAATTGATAATAGATTTGGTATTTGAAAATAAATCTTTGGGAAATCGATATGAAAATTTATTTAGTGTTTGAATGAAAATTGATTTTTGTGTTGAGAATAAATTTGGAAATCGATTTGTAAAATGATTTGGTATTTGGGATTGAAATGAAATGGAGCAATCAATTTGGAATTTGATTTGGTGTTTGAAAGTGAATATTTGGAAATTTAAATTCACAATGGGAATTTATAAGGGAAAGGGAATTTTATTCCACGAGGGAAAATATGATTTGAAATTTGTTTTCAAAGAGATGAAGTGTGGAAAATGTGATTTGAAATTGGTTTTCAAAGTGATGAAGTGTGGAAAATGTGATTTGAAATTGGTTTTCAAATGATGAAGTGTGGAAAAATATATATCTTGCGAAGATATTTGAAATTTAATAATTTGGGAAAATTATTTAAATTGGTTGATTGTTGTGAATGTTGCTTGATAGTTAAATCACCGACTATCAATGTTTGCCTTTGAAATGACACTTGAATTTGTTTTTAAAACAAGCGCTCATTATTCGGTTAAGCCGGGAGAGGACTTTGTGTCATATAACTCATTCCGAATAATGATACGACGTTATGAATTGCAATTGAAGACCGGTGTGAAGACCGGGTATTTTCGAAAATGAAAGGACAACCTGTCGAATGTCTCTGCACCGAGTTGCTCCGGTATAGAGATTTATATCACTCTTCTTGTGATGGGAAGTCCGGACTTGATTAGTGAATATCCGGATTGCAAGGGCTTCTTCGGAAGTGCCTTCGGTTTTGTTCGAACCCGGAATAGACTTGTATGGTTGTATGTCTAACATTACACTTTGAGATATAAAGCTGATTTCTTTCAAATACATTTCTGTTGGTGGCGGAGAATTTATTCTTTTAGCTTAACACCCTTCTTTGAGACGTACGAGCTCAGAGGTTATGTAGTTGAAGGTTATCAGTGATATACTCCCAATTTGGTAGTGTGGCATGTTGAGCGTTGCTGTGTGTTGATGGTCATTTGTTGATCATTTGTGATCAAAGCATGGATTTGTGAAAAAGCGTAGCTTTGTGGACGAGACTTCGTCGAGCCTCACAACCTGGTAATGGTCGAAACAGGAATGTTGCGGCAAGGTTTTTAGGGGTCGCACCCCTAGGGTATGTCATTTCCTTCTGGATAAAAGGTGATATCATGGTATGGAGCCCAGATATTTTACCTATGTTGATGCTGCAAATTTATTATACTTTGTGGTTGTTGCTTTGTGGTTGAGGATCCTCGGATAAAGGTTGGTAACGACCGGGGGATGGCATAGCTTGTGTGTTAGCTACCTAGTTACAGCTGTACAGCGTGAGGTAGAGTCGGTGTGTTAGTTACCTAGTTACAGCTGTACAGCATGAGGTAGCGTCGGCCTTGTTTTTGCAGAGATCCGGTTAGGTTCTCGGGGCGTCTTTCCATAGGCTTTTTCATTTCAGTGTAAGGAAGTTCCTTTGCCTGACCATTTGTTGGAAATCCAAAGAAACAATACGCGCCCTGTACGGTTTTAGTTGTATAACCTGCTATGGAATGTGGCGGTAACCTGTTATTGAACATAGTAGCTATAGTAGGCATAAGTGTGGAATGCCTATGCTGGCTAAGATTAATATTATACTTTCAAAATGGTTTCGACACTATGCACTAATGATAAAATTAAAAAGAATTTTGCGTATCAAGCATCTTTGACTATCATAAGGAGAAATCTCCTCCATTTCTGCATCTGCATTGTGTGTGTGGTGGGAGGCCTTATGGTAGTTTCATTTTCCAAAAGAATTGCGAATTTGTTTTATTTTCTTTGTGAAAATAATTGTTTTACGATCTCACACCAGTCACCATGACTGACCTGGTGTTTATTGTTCCCTTTCTAAACTCTGGGTGCCCATAATTTTCCACACGGGCAGCCTAGAGTTATGTTATCAGGATATTCTGGATATTCTGGAGCTTTGGAGGCGAGCTGGATGGCGAGACGTACTCCTGTACTTGTTTATTTATTCCGCTGTGCATTCTGTATGTGGACAAGTTTATATAACTGTCCAGTGATGTGTATTGTTGTAAACTCTGATGATATGATGTAATGTATAAACTGATATAGTCTTTTGTTTTAAAGATTATTCATTCATCTGTTATATATTGTTCCGCTGCGAATGTGAGATTCTGATATTGTTTCTGTTTCTGTTTCTTCTTCTTTATTTTTCTTCTGTCTTCTTCTACCTCTTCTTTTTTAACCCTAATGGTTCAGTTTTCCGGCATTCGATTGCACGGTATTTGATACAGTGGACGTATTAATGTCGACTTTCGAGCGTCGAAAAGTCGAAACGTTACATGTGGTATCAGAGCTGTTGGTTAAGCGACAACCCTGGCTCTGTTGGGTGTTACTCATTAGAGCTAGAGTCAGTAGTACTCTAGAATGAGTGTGAGTGTAATAATAAATATGAGCGCGTATTTGTTAGTGAATAAAAAAATTTGTTTTGTATTGTGTTGACTTATCAGTTGATTGTTTATAGATTCTGGTCGGTGCAGTCTGGCCAACTGTAATCGATATGGGTTTCTAAACTCTTAAACAAGATAAACTGACACAGTATTGTTTTAAATAGGGTAAATGAAATAATTTTACCCAAAACTATTTTTGTATAGAAAAGAAATGATTTTCTATGAATTATTATAGTATATGGATGCTTGGTTGTTAGGAAGTGATAATATTGAAATATTATCATTGTTATATGGAAATTGAATAAGAAATTGAAATTAAAGCAAAAAGCTAAGAAATAAATCCATACACAAATAGAATTTGTGAATATAAAATGTAAATGTGATTTATAATTTGAAATAGAGTTTACGAAAAATATTTGAGATAAAATTCAACTTGAGTTAACTTGAATAAAATAAAATTGAAGAAGTGAGTCTAACAGACTAAATGATTGGAATAAAAATTATTAAGATGAAAAATAAATTTGTGAATGAATAAATAAATTTATAATTGTACGTAAATGAAATTTAGACTGAATATTTAAGTGGAATGATTACTTAAATAAATTAAGTTGAGAAAAATAAAGTAAAATTTGGAGTTAAGACAAATGAATTGAAATTTGGAAAATGGAATGAGATTTAACTTGGATCGAGTTGAATAAAAATCCAAACTTGGAAGAAATAAAATGGGTTGGATTAAAGCGGAAATGGGTTGTGTTGTAAATAAAATCCAAGTAAGTAGAAATAAACTAAAAAAGAAAATGGATTAATTTAAAGTTGAATTGCGAATAAATAATAGAGTTTGGAAATGAAGCTCGAGTATAAATAGAAATTCAACTTGGGAATGTAAGTGAATTAAATACGAATTGAAGCTGTATGGAATTGAATTAAAATAAAATAAAATAAAATTGATTTTTGAATCAACTGAAATAGATATGAGTTTGTTCCGTTTAAAAATGAATTGAATGAAAGAAAGTGTGTTGTAAACCATTGAATTGAATGTAAATTAGACGAAAGAAATTTATGTTGTATCGAAACCATATAAATTGCTTATGGGAATTATTTTGAATGCATTGCTTATGAAAACTATGTGTTACTGTTGAAAATAAGTGAAATGTAAATGAATTCCTATATATGTCACTTACATGTTTAAATTGAGTAAGTATAGGTTTTTGGAAGCCGTTTGGCTGCATTTGGGTTGCGCAAATGCTAATAATAAGCCGCTTTGCTTTAAAATGCTAATAAAGGTACGCCTACGCAATACAAAATAGGAAATATGAACTGTTTTTGCTTTTCCGACCGAGTGGGTCGATGTATATATATTCATATCTTTTGTCAAATTGCAAAATCTCCTCCGTACAAAGGAGACTCCGCCAAAATTTTCTGAAAATTTTGGGAGTTAGAAATGTTTTATGAAAATTTGGAAAATTTTGTTAACGGAAAATTGATTTTCAAATTGTAATGGAAACGTAGGAATTGAACTAGAAAATGAAAACCATTGTTTTGGTCGAAGTTAAAAGTCTTGGAAAAAGTGAACATCGAGTTTTCACTAAATGAATTTTTGGTTTTTGAAGATAAAATGAATTCAAATAGAATTGAAATTGTAAATTGAATTCAAATGGAATTGGAAATACGAAGTTGAATGGAAATGAATATATAACTTTGTTAGTGAAGCGAAAATAAATATAAGAAGTATGTAAATACTTATATTGAACTTAAGAAATGTGGTGGAATTCTTAAGAAAAAATGGTGTTGGGAATCCAATAAGTAAATTTGGACATTGTTGTTAAGTAAAGTATACAGGGATTATAAAGGCTATAGGAAAATGGAATTGGATTTTGATTTCGAAGGTAAATTTGAATTTACTCGACAATAAGGTATGTATTTAAAATTTCAGTATGAAATTTGATGGGTTTCTGATTTTGCCACTTGGCATTTTGTTTTCTATTGGAATTTGGGAGTCCATAGGGACATTTTGTAGTTGTACCGAGCTAGCCGCGCAAAGGAGACGCTGGCGAAATTCCTCGAAAATGTAGAGAGTTAGAAATTTTTGAGAAATTTTGGATAATTTAAAATTTGAATTTAAGTTTAAATTTGAATTGTGAAGTAAATAAAGTTGTTTGGAAACTATGGTTAAGATTTGGACAGTTAGTTGAAATAATAGATCTTTAATAAAAGATTATTTTGGCGAGTTGATAAAACTGTTTGATTTTGGGGAAATGACAAACGGATATTGGATCATTCTTCTTAACTTGTAATTTTGGGACGAAATTATTTTAAGGGGAGAAGATTGTAACGACCCTGAATTTTTGATATTGGAAATCAGAATATTTAATGATTTTAAATATTTGGAAGTTAGTTTAATTTGAAATTCAAATATCGGAATGAATTTGGCAATTTAATTATTGAATTGATTTACTGAAGTTGGGTAAAAATTTGAATCTTCGGTTTTAAGCTGATTAAAAATAATCTGAAGGCTTAGAAAATTCATATTGATTATACTGAAGATAATAAAAGTTTCAGAATTGAATTTGAAACTGTTTTGTTCAGTTTTGAATTTTCACTGTTTAAATCGATCTTTAAAAAAATAGCCTTCCGAGGCACAGTCTCGGATTTCTACGAAACCAGTTCCATTGGATCCGTAATATTGTATTATTATCGGATTTCAATTTTTGTAATGTTTGGAGTGATCGTTTGGCCGTACGATAAGCAAACGCGCTAAAATTAAATCGAAAATTTTAATATTATAACTGGTCCAAAAGGCTATCTTCTCCATACGATCGAATTTGGACTCGGAACATTTTCCATTGTGTTCGGAATAGGCGTATAACATTACGAACGCCTAGCGGCACACCTCGATAGGAAGTCAAAACTTTTAGTTGACTTTATCGGAACGGTTTGAATTTGAATTTAAAAATTGAATAATTTTATTAGTCAACCGCATTTGAAATTATTTCACATCAGCCTGCTTCCTTTCTCCATCAAAAACTTTCTGCTTTCTCTGTAGCAAACATTGCCAGGCACGCTAATATTTTCAACGCACAGAGATCAAATCATGTTCCCCTTTCTTTTGCAAAACCATACGAGATAAAAAAAATCTCGTTCAAATCAAAGAAAATGGCCGCATTCGAAATCGAATTCTTATTTTCATTTAAAATCACAAGCCCTCTTTCGTTTGAAAACAAATCGTTCCCTCTTCTCAAACGAATCAATTTCGTTTCGTTTTATATAAAAAATATATTAATGGTCGCGTTCTCGTTGAAGGCGAATCTCAGGCGGCGGCGTGAGCTCGCGATTGGGAGGCACGCGTTCGAGTAGGGGAGGCGAATTAGGGTTGGCAACCGCGAACGTGGGTGTGAGGCTCGATGTTTGGCTTCGTTGCAGTCGCGTGGTCGCGATTTCATGATGTGGCGAAGGCTTCGATTTGGGTTGTTGGGAAGTTCAAGCTCGAGGGGCTTGGCCGTTGTCAGGATCAAGAAGCTCGGAGGTTGGAGGATTTGCGGCAGAGGCAGGAGGCACTCGCGAAAATGGATGTCGCAGTAGTCTTATTCTTCACGATGATTGGTGATGACCGGTGTTCTTTAGGTTCGAGCAGGATCTTTGTGAACAGGGCAGTGAGGTATTTAGCTATTCGACAGTATATTTCTATTCTTCATTTTCAATTCAATTGTATATATATACGTGTGTATATATATAGAGAAAGACATTTTAAAGACCAGATTTTTTTCATAAACATAAATACATTCAGAAAAAAATGTTGAAGAAGTTTATAAAGATTGATTTACATATGTATATATATATATAAATAATAATAATAATAATGATAATATATGTTTACAGTAAGATACAGTGAAATATATATGCAGATTTTTAATTAATAAATTACAGATAGGAAAAAAATTAGTTTAATAGAATAATTTGGCTAATTAAATTTATCTAATAGGAAATTGATCATTAGATTAGTTCAAGTTAAAAGTGTTAATTAATTAAATCTATTGAAAGGAAATTGATTGTTCGATTTATTTCGAATATTAATAAATTGTATAAAATTGTTTATACAAGGTTTAAAAATCGAGAATCAAGCCGAAAATGGAAAGGAGTTGGAAATGGATGCTAATAAAAATAAAGGTGAGATCTTCTCACTCAAATTTAAAATTGAATTGCAGTTATTGATTGATTGATTGTTTGGGTGATAGTATATATATAAATATATATATATATATATTGGAATATGTATATATTGGAGTTGTTGATTTCCCGCATTATATAGCGGATGAGACCCTATTGCGCCGCATAATAGCGGATTGATATTTTATAAATCCCATATACCACGATATTCCACCTCGAAGTGGAATTGGTATTGTGCTAACATCTGTGGATGCAGGGAAACAGGTTGGAGGGATCCAACTGGATTCCTCAAATTGTATGAATTTGTTTCATATATTGTATGAATTTGTTTCATATGCTGTGTGATGATTTATTGATAATCTGTGAATGATTATATTGATGATTGAATTTGTTGAAGGCTATAATTTAGCCGAATGTATTTTTGGTATCGTTGGATACCAGAAATAAATAAAATTGGATTTTTGAATTTAAAGTTGAAAATTTTAAGTAAATTTCTTTTGAAAGAATTGGGTGAATTTAAAAGAAGGAATTTTAAAAGCATGAAGTTGAATTTTGAAATCTTATCGAATTAATTCCAAAATATGGAAAAAGATATTAATAAATGGGTTTTGAGTAATATTGTTTAAAAGTTGAAGAATTTATTAAAAATGGAATTTTAAATGGTTTGGAAGAGATAAAGGAATTTATTTTAAAAGGTGATAAATTTCTAGAAATCAAATTGATAATAGATTTGGTATTTGAAAATAAATCTTTGGGAAATCGATATGAAAATTTATTTAGTGTTTGAATGAAAATTGATTTTTGTGTTGAGAATAAATTTGGAAATCGATTTGTAAAATGATTTGGTATTTGGGATTGAAATGAAATGGAGCAATCAATTTGGAATTTGATTTGGTGTTTGAAAGTGAATATTTGGAAATTTAAATTCACAATGGGAATTTATAAGGGAAAGGGAATTTTATTCCACGAGGGAAAATATGATTTGAAATTTGTTTTCAAAGAGATGAAGTGTGGAAAATGTGATTTGAAATTGGTTTTCAAAGTGATGAAGTGTGGAAAATGTGATTTGAAATTGGTTTTCAAATGATGAAGTGTGGAAAAATATATATCTTGCGAAGATATTTGAAATTTAATAATTTGGGAAAATTATTTAAATTGGTTGATTGTTGTGAATGTTGCTTGATAGTTAAATCACCGACTATCAATGTTTGCCTTTGAAATGACACTTGAATTTGTTTTTAAAACAAGCGCTCATTATTCGGTTAAGCCGGGAGAGGACTTTGTGTCATATAACTCATTCCGAATAATGATACGACGTTATGAATTGCAATTGAAGACCGGTGTGAAGACCGGGTATTTTCGAAAATGAAAGGACAACCTGTCGAATGTCTCTGCACCGAGTTGCTCCGGTATAGAGATTTATATCACTCTTCTTGTGATGGGAAGTCCGGACTTGATTAGTGAATATCCGGATTGCAAGGGCTTCTTCGGAAGTGCCTTCGGTTTTGTTTGAACCCGGAATAGACTTGTATGGTTGTATGTCTAACATTACACTTTGAGATATAAAGCTGATTTCTTTCAAATACATTTCTGTTGGTGGCGGAGAATTTATTCTTTTAGCTTAACACCCTTCTTTGAGACGTACGAGCTCAGAGGTTATGTAGTTGAAGGTTATCAGTGATATACTCCCAATTTGGTAGTGTGGCATGCTGAGCGTTGCTGTGTGTTGATGGTCATTTGTTGATCATTTGTGATCAAAGCATGGATTTGTGAAAAAGCGTAGCTTTGTGGACGAGACTTCGTCGAGCCTCACAACCTGGTAATGGTCGAAACAGGAATGTTGCGGCAAGGTTTTTAGGGGTCGCACCCCTAGGGTATGTCATTTCCTTCTGGATAAAAGGTGATATCATGGTATGGAGCCCAGATATTTTACCTATGTTGATGCTGCAAATTTATTATACTTTGTGGTTGTTGCTTTGTGGTTGAGGATCCTCGGATAAAGGTTGGTAACGACCGGGGGATGGCATAGCTTGTGTGTTAGCTACCTAGTTACAGCTGTACAGCGTGAGGTAGAGTCGGTGTGTTAGTTACCTAGTTACAGCTGTACAGCATGAGGTAGCGTCGGCCTTGTTTTTGCAGAGATCCGGTTAGGTTCTCGGGGCGTCTTTCCATAGGCTTTTTCATTTCAGTGTAAGGAAGTTCCTTTGCCAGACCATTTGTTGGAAATCCAAAGAAACAATACGCGCCCTGTACGGTTTTAGTTGTATAACCTGCTATGGAATGTGGCGGTAACCTGTTATTGAACATAGTAGCTATAGTAGGCATAAGTGTGGAATGCCTATGCTGGCTAAGATTAATATTATACTTTCAAAATGGTTTCGACACTATGCACTAATGATAAAATTAAAAAGAATTTTGCTTATCAAGCATCTTTGACTATCATAAGGAGAAATCTCCTCCAATTCTGCATCTGCATTGTGTGTGTGGTGGGAGGCCTTATGGTAGTTTCATTTTCCAAAAGAATTGCGAATTTGTTTTATTTTCTTTGTGAAAATAATTGTTTTACGATCTCACACCAGTCACCATGACTGACCTGGTGTTTATTGTTCCCTTTCTAAACTCTGGGTGCCCATAATTTTCCACACGGGCAGCCTAGAGTTATGTTATCAGGATATTCTGGATATTCTGGAGCTTTGGAGGCGAGCTGGATGGCGAGACGTACTCCTGTACTTGTTTATTTATTCCGCTGTGCATTCTGTATGTGGACAAGTTTATATAACTGTCCAGTGATGTGTATTGTTGTAAACTCTGATGATATGATGTAATGTATAAACTGATATAGTCTTTTGTTTTAAAGATTATTCATTCATCTGTTATATATTGTTCCGCTGCGAATGTGAGATTCTGATATTGTTTCTGTTTCTGTTTCTTCTTCTTTATTTTTCTTCTGTCTTCTTCTACCTCTTCTTTTTTAACCCTAATGGTTCGGTTTTCCGGCATTCGATTGCACGGTATTTGATACAGTGGACGTATTAATGTCGACTTTCGAGCGTCGAAAAGTCGAAACGTTACATGTGGTATCAGAGCTGTTGGTTAAGCGACAACCCTGGCTCTGTTGGGTGTTACTCATTAGAGCTAGAGTCAGTAGTACTCTAGAATGAGTGTGAGTGTAATAATAAATATGAGCGCGTATTTGTTAGTGAATAAAAAATTTTGTTTTGTATTGTGTTGACTTATCAGTTGATTGTTTATAGATTCTGGTCGGTGCAGTCTGGCCAACTGTAATCGATATGGGTTTCTTAACTCTTAAACAAGATAAACTGACACAGTATTGTTTTAAATAGGGTAAATGAAATAATTTTACCCAAAAATATTTTTGTATAGAAAAGAAATGATTTTCTATGAATTATTATAGTATATGGATGCTTGGTTGTTAGGAAGTGATAATATTGAAATATTATCATTGTTATATGGAAATTGAATAAGAAATTGAAATTAAAGCAAAAAGCTAAGAAATAAATCCATACACAAATAGAATTTGTGAATATAAAATGTAAATGTGATTTATAATTTGAAATAGAGTTTCCGAAAAATATTTGAGATAAAATTCAACTTGAGTTAACTTGAATAAAAGAAAATTGAAGAAGTGAGTCTAACAGACTAAATGATTGGAATAAAAATTATTAAGATGAAAAATAAATTTGTGAATGAATAAATAAATTTACAATTGTACGTAAATGAAATTTAGACTGAATATTTAAGTGGAATGATTACTTAAATAAATTAAGTTGAGAAAAATAAAGTAAAATTTGGAGTTAAGACAAATGAATTGAAATTTGGAAAATGGAATGAGATTTAACTTGGATCGAGTTGAATAAAAATCCAAACTTGGAAGAAATAAAATGGGTTGGATTAAAGCGGAAATGGGTTGTGTTGTAAATAAAATCCAAGTAAGTAGAAATAAACTAAAAAAGAAAATGGATTAATTTAAAGTTGAATTGCGAATAAATAATAGAGTTTGGAAATGAAGCTCGAGTATAAATAGAAATTCAACTTGGGAATGTAAGTGAATTAAATACGAATTGAAGCTGTATGGAATTGAATTAAAATAAAATAAAATAAAATTGATTTTTGAATCAATTGAAATAGATATGAGTTTGTTCCGTTTAAAAATGAATTGAATGAAAGAAAGTGTGTTGTAAACCATTGAATTGAATGTAAATTAGACGAAAGAAATTTATGTTGTATCGAAACCATATAAATTGCTTATGGGAATTATTTTGAATGCATTGCTTATGAAAACTATGTGTTACTGTTGAAAATAAGTGAAATGTAAATGAATTCCTATATATGTCACTTACATGTTTAAATTGAGTAAGTATAGGTTTTTGGAAGCCGTTTGGCTGCATTTGGGTTGCGCAAATGCTAATAATAAGCCGCTTTGCTTTAAAATGCTAATAAAGGTACGCCTACGCAATACAAAATAGGAAATATGAACTGTTTTTGCTTTTCCGACCGAGTGGGTCGATGTATATATATTCATATCTTTTGTCAAATTGCAAAATCTCCTCCGTACAAAGGAGACTCCGCCAAAATTTTCTGAAAATTTTGGGAGTTAGAAATGTTTATGAAAATTTGGAAAATTTTGTTAACGGAAAATTGATTTTCAAATTGTAATGGAAACGTAGGAATTGAACTAGAAAATGAAAACCATTGTTTTGGTCGAAGTTAAAAGTCTTGGAAAAAGTGAACATCGAGTTTTCACTAAATGAATTTTTGGTTTTTGAAGATAAAATGAATTCAAATAGAATTGAAATTGTAAATTGAATTCAAATGGAATTGGAAATACGAAGTTGAATGGAAATGAATATATAACTTTGTTAGTGAAGCGAAAATAAATATAAGAAGTATGTAAATACTTATATTGAACTTAAGAAATGTGGTGGAATTCTTAAGAAAAAATGGTGTTGGGAATCCAATAAGTAAATTTGGACATTGTTGTTAAGTAAAGTATACAGGGATTATAAAGGCTATAGGAAAATGGAATTGGATTTTGATTTCGAAGGTAAATTTGAATTTACTCGACAATAAGGTATGTATTTAAAATTTCAGTATGAAATTTGATGGGATTCTGATTTTGCCACTTGGCATTTTGTTTTCTATTGGAATTTGGGAGTCCATAGGGACATTTTGTAGTTGTACCGAGCTAGCCGCGCAAAGGAGACGCTGGCGAAATTCCTCGAAAATGTAGAGAGTTAGAAATTTTTGAGAAATTTTGGATAATTTAAAATTTGAATTTAAGTTTAAATTTGAATTGTGAAGTAAATAAAGTTGTTTGGAAACTATGGTTAAGATTTGGACAGTTAGTTGAAATAATAGATCTTTAATAAAAGATTATTTTGGCGAGTTGATAAAACTGTTTGATTTTGGGGAAATGACAAACGGATATTGGATCATTCTTCTTAACTTGTAATTTTGGGACGAAATTATTTTAAGGGGAGAAGATTGTAACGACCCTGAATTTTTGATATTGGAAATCAGAATATTTAATGATTTTAAATATTTGGAAGTTAGTTTAATTTGAAATTCAAATATCGGAATGAATTTGGCAATTTAATTATTGAATTGATTTACTGAAGTTGGGTAAAAATTTGAATCTTCGGTTTTAAGCTGATTAAAAATAATCTGAAGGCTTAGAAAATTCATATTGATTATACTGAAGATAATAAAAGTTTCAGAATTGAATTTGAAACTGTTTTGTTCAGTTTTGAATTTTCACTGTTTAAATCGATCTTTAAAAAAATAGCCTTCCGAGGCACAGTCTCGGATTTCTACGAAACCAGTTCCATTGGATCCGTAATATTGTATTATTATCGGATTTCAATTTTCGTAATGTTTGGAGTGATCGTTTGGCCGTACGATAAGCAAACGCGCTGAAATTAAATCGAAAATTTTAATATTATAACTGGTCCAAAAGGCTATCTTCTCCATACGATCGAATTTGGACTCGAAACATTTTCCATTGTGTTCGGAATAGGCGTATAACATTACGAACGCCTAGCGGCACACCTCGATAGGAAGTCAAAACTTTTAGTTGACTTTATCGGAACGGTTTGAATTTGAATTTAAAAATTGAATAATTTTATTAGTCAACCGCAGTTGAAATTATTTCACATCAGCCTGCTTCCTTTCTCCATCAAAAACTTTCTGCTTTCTCTGTAGCAAACATTGCCAGGCACGCTAATATTTTCAACGCACAGAGATCAAATCATGTTCCCCTTTCTTTTGCAAAACCATACGAGATAAAAAAAATCTCGTTCAAATCAAAGAAAATGGCCGCATTCGAAATCGAATTCTTATTTTCATTTAAAATCACAAGCCCTCTTTCGTTTGAAAACAAATCATTCCCTCTTCTCAAACGAATCAATTTCGTTTCGTTTTATATAAAAAATATATTAATGGTCGCGTTCTCGTTGAAGGCGAATCTCAGGCGGCGGCGTGAGCTCGCGATTGGGAGGCACGCGTTCGAGTAGGGGAGGCGAATTAGGGTTGGCAACCGCGAACGTGGGTGTGAGGCTCGATGTTTGGCTTCGTTGCAGTCGCGTGGTCGCGATTTCATGATGTGGCGAAGGCTTCGATTTGGGTTGTTGGGAAGTTCAAGCTCGAGGGGCTTGGCCGTTGTCAGGATCAAGAAGCTCGAAGGTTGGAGGATTTGCGGCAGAGGCAGGAGGCACTCGCGAAAATGGATGTCGCAGTAGTCTTATTCTTCACGATGATTGGTGATGACCGGTGTTCTTTAGGTTCGAGCAGAATCTTTGTGAACAGGGCAGTGAGGTATTTAGCTATTCGACAGTATATTTCTATTCTTCATTTTCAATTCAATTGTATATATATACGTGTGTATATATATAGAGAAAGACATTTTAAAGACCAGATTTTTTTCATAAACATAAATACATTCAGAAAAAAATGTTGAAGAAGTTTATAAAGATTGATTTACATATGTATATATATAAATAACAATAATAATAATGATAATATATGTTTACAGTAAGATACAGTGAAATATATATGCAGATTTTTAATTAATAAATTACAGATAGGAAAAAAATTAGTTTAATAGAATAATTTGGCTAATTAAATTTATCTAATAGGAAATTGATCATTAGATTAGTTCAAGTTAAAAGTGTTAATTAATTAAATCTATTGAAAGGAAATTGATTGTTCGATTTATTTCGAATATTAATAAATTGTATAAAATTGTTTATACAAGGTTTAAAAATCGAGAAACAAGCCGAAAATGGAAAGGAGTTGGAAATGGATGCTAATAAAAATAAAGGTGAGATCTTCCCACTCAAATTTAAAATTGAATTGCAGTTATTGATTGATTGATTGTTTGGGTGATAGTATATATATAAATATATATATATATATATTGGAATATGTATATATTGGAGTTGTTGATTTCCCGCATTATATAGCGGATGAGACCCTATTGCGCCGCATAATAGCGGATTGATATTTTATAAATCCCATATACCACGATATTCCACCTCGAAGTGGAATTGGTATTGTGCTAATATTTGTGGATGCAGGGAAACAGGTTAGAGAGATCCAACTGGATTCCTCAAATTGTATGAATTTGTTTCATATGCTGTGTGATGATTTATTGATAATCTGTGAATGATTATATTGATGATTGAATTTGTTGAAGGCTATAATTTAGCCGAATGTATTTTTGGTATCGCTAGATACCAGAAATAAATAAAATTGGATTTTTGAATTTAAAGTTGAAAATTTTAAGTAAATTTCTTTTGAAAGAATTGGGTGAATTTAAAAGAAGGAATTTTAAAAGCATGAAGTTGATTTTTGAAATCTTATCGAATTAATTCCAAAATAGGGAAAAAGATATTAATAAACGGGTTTTGAGTAATATTGTTTAAAAGTTGAAGAATTTATTAAAAATGGAATTTTAAATGGTTTGGAAGAGATAAAGGAATTTATTTTAAAAGGTGATAAATTTCTAGAAATCAAATTGATAATTAATTTGGTATTTGAAAATAAATCTTTGGGAAATCGATATGAAAATTTATTTGGTGTTTGAATGAAAATTGATTTTTGTGTTGAGAATAAATTTGGAAATCGATTTGTAAAATGATTTGGTATTTGGGATTGAAATGAAATGGAGAAATCAATTTGGAATTTGATTTGGTGTTTGAAAGTGAATATTTGGAAATTTAAATTCACAATGGGAATTTGTAAGGGAAAGGGAATTTTATTCCACGAGGGAAAATATGATTTGAAATTTGTTTTCAAAGTGATGAGGTGTGGAAAATGTGATTTGAAATTGGTTTTCAAAGTGATGAAGTGTGGAAAATGTGATTTGAAATTGGTTTTCAAATGATGAAGTGTGGAAAAATATATATCTTGCGAAGATATTTGAAATTTAATAATTTGGGAAAATTATTTAAATTGGTTGATTGTTGTGGATGTTGCTTGATAGTTAAATCACCGACTATCAATGTTTGCCTTTGAAATGGCACTTGAATTTGTTTTTAAAACAAGCGCTCATTATTCGGTTAAGCCGGGAGAGGACTTTGTGTCATATAACCCATTCCGAATAATGATACGACGTTATGAATTGCAATTGAAGACCGGTGTGAAGACCGGGTATTTTCGAAAATGAAAGGACAACCTGTCGAATGTCTCTGCACCGAGTTGCTCCGGTATAGAGATTTATATCACTCTTCTTGTGATGGGAAGTCCGGACGTGATTAGTGAATATTCGGATTGCAAGGGCTTCTTCGAAAGTGCCTTCGGTTTTGTTCGAACCCGGAACAGACTTGTATGGTTGTATGTCTCACATTACACTTTGAGATATAAAGTTGATTTCTTTCAAATACATTTCTGTTGGTGGCGGAGAATTTATTCTCTTAGCTTAACACCCTTCTCTGAGACGTACGAGCTCAGAGGTTATGTAGTTGAAGGTTATCAGTGATATACTCCCAATTTGGTAGTGTGGCATGTTGAGTGTTGCTGTGTGTTGATGGTCATTTGTTGATCATTTGTGATCAAAGCATGGCTTTGTGAAAAAGCGTAGCTTTGTGGACGAGACTTCGTCGAGCCTCATAGCCCGGTAATGGTCGAAACAGGAATGTTGCGGCAAGTTTTTTAGGGGTCGCGCCCCTACGGTATGTCATTTCCTTTTGGATAAAAGGTGATATCATGGTATGGAACCCAGATATTTTACCTATGTTGATGCTGCAAATTTATTATACTTTGTGGTTGTTGCTTTGTGGTTGAGGATCCTCGGATAAAGGTCGGTAACGACCGAGGGATGGCATAGCTTGTGTGTTAGCTACCTAGTTACAGCTGTACAGCGTGAGGTAGAGTCAGTGTGTTAGTTACCTAGTTACAGCTGTATAGCGTGAGGTAGCGTCGGCCTTGTTTTTGCAGAGATCTGGTTAGGTTCTCGGGGCGTCTTTCCAGAGGCGTTTTCATTTCGGTGTAAGGAAGTTCCTTTGCCTGACCATTTGTTGGAAATCCAAAGAAACAATACGCGCCTTGTACGGTTTTAGTTGTATAACCTGCTATGGAATGTGGCGGTAACCTGCTATTGAACATAGTAGCTAAAGTAGGCATAAGTGCGGAATGCCTATGCTGGCTAAGATTAATATTATACTTTCAAAATGGTTTCGACTAATATTAAAAAGAATTTTCCGTATCAAGCATCTTTGACTATCATAAGGAGAAATCTCCTCCAATTCTGCGTTTGCATTGTGTGTGTAGCGGGAGGCCTTATGGTAGTTTCATTTTCCAAAAGTATTGCGAATTTGTTTTATTTTCTTTGTGAAAATAACTGTTTTACAATCTCACACCAGTCA
Source organism: Allium fistulosum (assembly GCA_030737815.1). Taxonomy (NCBI): domain Eukaryota; kingdom Viridiplantae; phylum Streptophyta; class Magnoliopsida; order Asparagales; family Amaryllidaceae; genus Allium; species Allium fistulosum. The sequence goes on from CM060902.1 coordinate 1,471,473,991, forward strand.
CCATGACTGACTTGGAGTTTATTGTTCCCTTTCTAAACTCTAGGTGCCCATAATTTTCCACACGGGCAGCCTAGAGATACGTTATCAGGATATTCTGGATATTCTGGAGCTTTGGAGGCGAGCTGGATGGCGAGACGTACTCCCGTACTTGTTTATTTATTCCGCTGTGTATTCTGTATGTGGACAAGTTTATATAACTGTCCAGTGATGTGTATTGTTGTAAACTCTGATGATATGATGTAATGTATAAACTGATATAGTCTTTTGTTTTAAAGATTATTCATTCATCTATTATATATTGTTCCGCTGCGAATGTGAGATTCTGATATTGTTTCTGTTTCTATTTCTTCTTCTTTATTTTTCTTCTGTCTTCTTCTACCTCTTCTTTTTTAACCCTAATGGTTTGGTTTTCCGGCATTCGATTGTGCGACATTTGATATAGTGGACGTATATAGTCGACTTTCGAGCATCGAAAAGTCGAAACGTTACAGTTTGGCTCGTATGCTGACTATTGACTGGGATCGAATCAGTACAATTAGCTTTTGGCCAACTTGGCTAAGGTGGATAGAACAAAGGTAAAGCAGTTATGCTCCTTAGTATAACAACAATAATGCACATAAAGGTGAAGGTGAAGGCGTGAGGAAAGCCATAGAGGAGTTGTTGTACACTGCTAGGGTTGATATGTATTCACTTATCATGTGCATGCCTATGAGTTATTTGCAAGTGTGCACAACTATAAATATGATGAATGTCGGTCAATGTACATAAATATTGGAGATGGTGGCAATATAATAGGGTTGGCTATGGATTACATAGAACTAGCTCCTGGTATTCGATATTCAGAGGCTAGTCTTGGCCAGTGAAGATTGCTGGCTATGAACAGGACTCCTGCTTTATAGACTTGGAATAGGAATGATGATGATCAAACTATGGTTGATGATCAAGTTTTTATTACTAGTGTTCCTTCCAAAAATGCCTACAATAGTGTTAAGATGAAGATACACAGAAACTAGTACTATATAGACAAATATACATATAGTTGGAAATGAAAAGGATATTGATCTGTGCTAAGATTTTTGTTGAGCTGTAGTTTGTTCACATTAAAGATGGTTAATGTAAACAATTGCATTATAAAGCTTACTTATGGCCTAATGATTAAACTTAGTTAAAGCGATAAAAAGAAGAAAATTACTGCTAAAATAATCATTAAAAAGTAGTTAATAATTTCAAAGAGTTTTAAAATAATAAAAAACATCTCTTCAAAAACATTCTAAATTTATATAGAATAATCTAAATTAATCAAAATATGAGGAGGCCTAAATATTTAATTCACCACCAACCATGTGTATAGACCAACATGCAAATATGAGGAGCAAGGGAGTAAGGAATTCGTGTAAGTTTATATCTATATGTTCAATCATCAAACTACATATTCATGAATGTATTCAAACATGGTATGTAACAACCCGCATGTTTACCGATTTTATATTTAAATATTTTATTTAAATATTTCATCGTTCGTTAGATTTTAGTCCGAAAAGCTACTTTTTGCAAACAGTCGGATTGGGACTCGAGACCACTTCCATTGAGTTCAAAATGCCATTTGCGATCTTTTTGAGTATAAGCTTCGATATGTTTGGAGTTAGTAGAATTTTGCTACTTTTTCACTTTGGACTTTGGGTTTGGTTCAGCCCATTTGCCCAATTCTGGTTTCATTAACTCAAGCTCCACTCCCTCTCCTCTTCATTACTTAACTTTCATTTCCTAATACTTAAGCTTCATCAAAAATGGAGAGTGGAATGGGAAATTAAAACTCCAAGCCCTAGTTCATTTGCAAATCCTTCTTCTAGCTCCAAATTCAAAGAGAAGCTTTTGGTAAGCATCCTCTTCATCTTCTTCAACTCATTCTCCTTTCAATTTCAGAAATTCCCTAAATCTAATTTAGGAAATGTTTCTCTTTTAAGCTTAGATTCAAGCTTGTTGAGTTGGAATTGAAGAGTGATCGACACTTCTTGATGATCGATGATGATGATCATTTTATGGTTTAGACTAGCAATGTGCGATGTCTCTTTGTCCGCACGGAGGATTGTACCTCATTTTATTGAGCTTCGTCTCATTTCCTTATGGGCTAGCGACCCATGTGCTTTTAATGTGTTTCGATTCGTTGGATGTACTGTTTGTACTACATCGATGTCTCGGCTTTTCGATTCATTGGACGTACCGTTTGTACTGCGTCGATGTTCCGAATTGTTTTGTGTTTCGATTCATTGGATGTACCGTTTGTACTATATCGATGTCTCGGCTTTTCGATTCATTGGACGTATCGTTTGTACTGCGTCGATGTTCCGAATTGTTTTGTGTTTCGATTCATTGGATGTACCGTTTGTACTACATCGATGTCTCGGCTTTTCGATTCATTGGACGTACCGTTTGTACTGCGTCGATGTTCCGAATTGTTTTGTGTTTCGATTCATTGGATGTACCGTTTGTACTACATCGATGTCTCGGCTTTTCGATTCATTGGACGTACCGTTTGTACTGCGTCGATGTTCCGAATTGTTTTGTGTTTCAATTCATTGGATGTACCGTTTGTACTACATCGATGTCTCGGCTTTTCGATTCATTGGACGTACCGTTTGTACTGCGTTGATGTTCCGAATTGTTTGTGATACACGTGTTGGTGAGTTTTCATGCTCCCGCTAGGGATTGGCCATCCTTTTCTTGTGATTTCTGGATTTCTAATTATTGATTTCTGGGATTTATGTTTCACCACCTTTTTCAGTTGGCATTGATATGTATGTCATTTATTGTGCCTTGGTGAATTAAATTAAGAATATGACATTCTTTTAATCTTTGAGAAGATTCTTGTGATATTGATTAATCTCTGGATTGATTTTCGATTTGATACTTATCACAGTATGGCTTTATGGATATCTTACGTTTTTGTCATATCTCTTATTCTATATCACTTTATCTGATATTTATAGCTAGACTGATCCGTTTATTATTTTCTTCTTAGATAATACTCGGGTCAGATTGAGATTTTACAGGTGCTTCCTCATGACTTCTTATCTGGGACTATCATCTGACTTTTGGCTAACTACTTTAGCATTGTAGTTTTTGGTTGTATACATTCGATATATTGACTCATTGATGTATACATTTTCTATTGTCTAGCACTTGTATCTTTTCTTTTGTGATATTGTGGATCTTATTTGACCACTACTCTGATGTACACTTTCATGTGTTATATTCATATCTATTTCCGCCTTTGTGATATGAATTGTCTGTGACTGATTTGTGTTATGTTTATTTCTATATTCGTTTCCGCAGATATATATAGCCACTGTGTGGTAGCTTTGAGTTTGTATCGGTATGTTGGATTTCCTTTTGAGATGAGACGTAAGATATATTTTCTGACATATCGGTGCTCGCACAAAGCAATTACACAGATGGTCGCTCCTCAACAGCCTTATTCTCCGCGCTAGTCGACGACATTACCCCGTAGTGTCCTTGGCTAGCGTGGGTACAGAGGCGGGGCGTCACAGCTTGGTATCAGAGCCAAACTTCGGAATAATATAGAATAATCTAACAAGGATCATTGTCCTAAGTCTTTCTTAGGAATCGTGCCATAGGATTTGATTCGAGTCTTCGTACCGTTCTATCCTATTTTCTTTTGTGATGCCTTATTTTATCAATCAAGGTTGTTTGATATTCATTTTGAGAATAACCTTTTCCTCTTCTTTCTTTCTTTCTTAGAGAAGAGAAATGGTTAGACCTGGTCGTCCCGGCGCCGGTCAATCTAGTGCTACTCCCCAGGATGGAGTATTTATGTCAGCTCAACAACTTTTAGATCTTGTGAATAATGCCCAAGCTGCCGGACCCGCTCCTGCGCCTACTCACCCTAAATCCGGGTTTGCACGCTTGTGCAGAGATTATACCGCTTTGGGTGGAAGGCCATTCAAGGGTTCCGAAACCGTTATAGAAATCCAAGCTTGGCTTAGATCATGCGATCGCATCTTTTCCTGCATGGATCTTATTGATTCACTTCGAGTCCAAGTGGCTTCTAGCATGCTCCAAGAAAGAGCATTAGATTGGTATGAGCTTTTGATTTCTGAAATTATCGAAGCGGATCTTACTTAGGAGCAATTCCGGGAAAGGTTCGAATTGAAGTTTGTGCCGGAGGCTGAAAAAGTAACTTTAGCTCGACGCTTTATTGACCTTGTTCAAGGTGAATCTTCTGTGACGGATTACGTTGCATCTTTTGAATCTCTATCTAAATATGGGGTCGAGTATACTAATACCCCATTGAAGAAAAATCAGAGATTTGTCTATGGGTTGAATAAGAACCTTACGAAGCCTTTACTTCTGAAACTAGAAGTTTCTTTCGATCAGCTTATCGATATCGCTCTTCGACTTGAAGAGGCCGATAATGAAAATGATGTTGAAGTTGTGTGTGCCAAACAGAACTTCAACAATAACATGAATAGGCCTATTAAGTTCAAAGGCCCCAATCCCAATCCCAACAAGAAAGGGAAGCAAGAATCTTCGGTAGCAAAGACTCCTACCTCTAGTCGTGGACGATGCTACAATTGTGGTCTTACGGACCACTATGCAAATGAGTGTCCGAAACCCCTCTTTTGTCGTTATTGCAAAAGTTTGGGTCATCTTTTATCTTTGTGTCCTAAGATTCCAAGCAAGGGAGAAGGAAAGCTGCAAGCCCCTAGCAACTCTTCTCTTGGTCAAGGTATTCTTCATTCTATCCTTGATGACATTTATTTTGTGATTATCTTATTCGAGTTCTTTTTTATATGGGTTTCATCTCATTATTTTTATATCAAAAGAACTTGTGATTCTTTTTCTTTAAACATTTCTGGTCTTGATGACTTCTTTGAGGATTGCGAATCCGGATTTGTGGATCCGCAACACTCAAATTTTTTTTTATTGATGTCGAAATTATTTTATGTGATTTTTCTTTCCGAGCCGATTTTTACTTATGCTTCGGAATTGACTTTTGTCAGGATTGGCTTAATTATTATGAAGCCATATCCTTTGTCCCGTGTGGACTATTCATCTTCGACATTTTCAATCTGTTAAGCAGATTTCTGTTTTTCCTTTGTGATTTTGATTCCAATTTGATGGCATCATTTTATTCTTTAAGCTCACATGATGAGGAAAGTGTTATTTCTCTCAATCATGTAGTTTGAGAATTTTCCGGTAATTTTGAGTTTGTTTTAGGATTATCACCTAAGCAATCTTTTGAGCGGTGTTAAGGTCTTTTTAGCTCGACCTTGCCACCGGTTCCCATTAGCTACGAGTTGCGGAAGTTAGCATTCCATTTACCGCATTCCGCACTCGATATAAAACTTATGAATGACTTATTATGTCATTCAGTTTGTCCAGCTTATTTCATCCATTTTATGAATCGAGTATTCTACGATCTCGATGACTCCATATATTGATTTTGGATGAAAACAACAATTTAAAATTTTGCAAATCTTTTTCATAAGATTTATTTACAAGTACAATTTGATTTTTGCTTTTAAGCGAGCAAAGAATATTCTTAAAGGTTTTTAAGAAACATGTTTATCATATAGAAGATGATTTTGTGATTGAATTGCCCATTGAGTGCTTTAAGAATTCTGGTCGATCCGCTTGATCAACGTTATCGATAAGAATCTCCTAAACGCTTTGATGAGACAGTCAGACACAATATATTGACTTGTAAAAATGTAAATTTTTCTAGAAAGATTATTACATAAAGATAAATGTAATTTTGAAAGTTTTAGCTTTTCAGGAAAGAAGATTATTTAAAAGAAATTCTTTCTTTTCGATACTCTTATTCTTATGATTCCCAAAGGGAACCAAGACTTTATCTTTGGTACCAATGCTAATCGTATTGGTTTGGATGCCGTTCTCTTGCAAAAGAGAACGTGCTATCACTTGTGCTTCTAAATCATTAAAGCCGATCGAGACTAGGTATGCCACTCATGATCTAGTTCTCGCGGTTATTGTTTTCGCTTTTAGAGTTTGGCATCATCATTTTTGGGGGAGAAATTTGTTCTCCACCTCGATCATAAATCTTTGGAATATTTATTTTTTCATAAGGAACTTCATGTTGACTCGAGTTTCTAGCATCTTATGATCTTGATATTCTTTTTATTCCCAGAAGGAAAATCGTGTTGCCAATGCGCTTAGTCGTAAGCAACAAGTGGTTGATTCTTTGATGATGTCTGAATGAAATTATCTTTTTATCAAGTTCATCGGACGTTTTGATATACTTCGTTTTATTGAGCTTTATCTCATTTATTTTATGGACTAGCGTCCGATGTTCTTTTATGGCCTTCGGTTCATTAGACGTACCGTTTTTGTACTGCATCGGTGTTCCGAATTATTCGAGTTTCCGTCCATCTGGCGTACCGTTATTGTACTACGCCGTTGCACCGGCTCAATTTTCTACTATTCTCGACGTTTTCCACGTCTTTTAACTATGGAAATGATTTTAGGTTTCCGATTTTTATTCTTGAGCCTGGTGTTATAGTAGGGATTGAAGTTTCACCAGATTTGACTTTTGAGCAACATTCTATTCACATAATCTCTTCGGGGGTGGAGTGCCTTCGAAATAAAGATGTTCTTTTTGTGAAAGTCCGATGGTTCTCAAATCCTAAGGGTTTCTCTTGGGAATCCAGAGAATTCATCGAGCGAACACGTTCGGGCTAACTCTTTCGTGCTCTTTATGGTGAACTTCTTATTTCAAACTTTCTTTTGTGATGATATGTTTTATGGTCGTTACTTTTTAGTTATATCTTAAGATTGCGAGGATGCAATTTCTTTAAGGAGGGGAGTCTGTAACAACCCGCATATTTATCGATTTTATATTTAAATATTTTATTTAAATATTTCATCGTTCGTCGGATTTTAGTCTGAAAAGCTACTTTTTGCAAAAGTCGAATTGGGACTCAAGACCACTTCCATTGAGTTCAAAATGCCGTTTGCGACCTTTTTGAGTATAAGCTTCGATATGTTTGGAGTTAGTAGAATTTTGCTACTTTTTCACTTTGGACTTTGAGTTTGGTTCAGCCCATTTGCCCAATTCTGGTTTCATTAACTCAAGCTCCACTCCCTCTCCTCTTCATTACTTCACTTTCATTTCCTAACACTTAAGCTTCATCAAAAATGGAGAGTGGAATGGGAAATTAAAACTCCAAGCCCTAGTTCATTTGCAAATCCTTCTTCTAGCTCCAAATTCAAAGAGAAGCTTTTGGTAAGCATCCTCTTCATCTTCTTCAACTCATTCTCCTTTCAATTTCAGAAATTCTCTAAACCTAATTTAGGAAATGTTTCTCTTTTAAGCTTAGATTCAAGCTTGTTGAGTTGGAATTGAAGAGTGATTGTCCTTGCCTTGCTCTATAGCTCCCCCTTCATTGTTTTTGTGTAAAAGGTGAGATTTTTATCTCACATCTATGTCTATATTTATCTTTGATTGTTAGGTATGAATTCCTAACACTTATTTATGTTCATTTGCTTTCGATTTGGATTGAATTGGTGAATTGTTCAATTTTTGGTTTTTGGAATCCAATTTTTATAAAAATCCAATCTTTGATATTCGAACACGTTAGTGGAGTGTTTCGGAGGGCCATACAAGGCTAGGTTGTCGTTAGGCGTAAATCATCAGTCGTAGATGCTCCTCCGTCCTCTTCCGTCCGCGTTATCGAATTTGCCCCAAAGGGGCCTAGACTGAAAATGCTTCTGGAGCAGGTTCGGTCGACTGAACCAGGGGTTCAGCCGACCGAACAGGAAAACAGAATGTCTCGGAAGCAGGTTCGGTCGACCGAACCAAGGGTTCAGTCGACCGAACCAGACCCAGGAAATTTCCTGGGTCTGTATCGGTCGGCCGACCCCCTGGTCCAGTCGACCGACCTGCTCCCATTTTGCCTATTATGTCTATTTTTACCTATTTTGCTTGATTTCCAAATTTTATCGATTCGTGTTGATTCCCATTTGTTGTTATCATCTATTATTGACGTTGATGACTTCTTTTTCAGGATTTTTGAGAATATCTATTTTGATGGATTTGGTATCGATTTCTTTGGAATTGATTCACGTCTTCGTATGGGAATTTTTATCATTGATTATTTCTACAATCGTTTTTTTGATTTGTCACTTTAAAAATATAAAGGTTTTCTATACTAATAGTAAATATTCAAACTCTTTCACAAAGATGATTTCAACTCTATTTTTAATACAAAGTTCGTTTATAAAACCGTTTTCCAATCTATTAGTATATACAAACCTTTACCTCATTCGTATGAGAAAATCTAATTACACGGCTTAGCAAAACAAGTTGTATGAAACGCTTGCGTTTACTTCGCCGGTTAATTTATGGACTTGTTCGATTGAAAATCTTGTGATAATTTTCGAGTGGAAATCTACAATCTGTTTGTAAATATTTGAGTTAAGCAAGTAGTTATGGGACATGATGCTAAACTCTTATATTTACTAGCTTAGTGTGATCGACACTTCTTGATGATCGATGATGATCATTTTATGGTTTAGACTAGCAATGTGTGATGTCTCTTTGTCCGCACGGAGGATTGTACCTCATTTTATTGAGCTTCGTCTCATTTCCTTGTGGGCTAGTGACCCATGTGCTTTTAATGTGTTTCGATTCATTGGATGTACCGTTTGTACTACATCGATGTCTCGGCTTTTCGATTCATTGGACGTACCGTTTGTACTGCGTCGATGTTCCGAATTTTTTTGTGTTTCGATTCATTGGATGTACCATTTGTACTACATCGATGTCTCGGCTTTTCGATTCATTGGACGTACCGTTTGTACTGCGTCGATGTTCCGAATTGTTTTGTGTTTTGATTCATTGGATGTACCGTTTGTACTACATCGATGTCTCGGCTTTTCGATTCTGTAACGACCCGTAAAATTTCAACTGTTTTAATAACGTAATTAGTTGAAATTTTGTGAAATTTTAAACGATAAAATTTTGAAATAAAAATTTATTTTTGAAATACGTCTATTTAAACATAGCAATTGGTAAATTTTCGTCCAAAAATATGAAAGTTTATTTCGTGCGTAAATTCACTTCAATTTAATCAGTTAAAAAGCGTTGAAAATAAAACGTTTTCAAAACCAAAATATTTTTACATAGAAAAATTCTAAACCATCTTCTGAGCAAGATGTCAGTTTGTCGTTTTTCCAAATTTGGACATCTATTGCTCCGTCGTTCTTATTTTTTTGCAAAATAGCAGTATTCTGGTACCGATATCGATTTTTATCGGATGATCGTACCACTGATATCTGTATACCGTTTTGATCGTCTCGTCGTGCTGATCGCAACAGTGTATTTATTTGTGTATTTCGGAAATTCGGTACATGATGAAATCTATGGAACGTTAATCGTATCGGTTCGTTTCTTGAATCTTTTGGTTTATGGTGCCTTTCTATTTTCACCGGGTTAATCAACAACCTTTTTAAAATTCCCAAAATTTAATTATTGACGTTTGTGCATATTAATATGTCAATTATTATGTCTATTCATTTTTCTGTGAATTGTTGCTTTGGAGAAACGGAAAAATATATGAACAGCCGTTCATTTTATAGCCACTCTTCATCTCCTCTTCAATCACTTCGTTCTGCCCTTCCTTCAGCGTGCCTTTGGTTTTTCATTATCTTGCTCAAAGAAAAAAAGGGAAAATACAAAGAAATTCGAGCATTCGTATATTGCTGTTCTCTTCAACGTGGCCGCAAGGAAGTTGCCTCTCCCTCTACCTTACCTCTCCATCAAATCGACACTCTCCCTCCACCATTTTATCACCCACCTCGCCGTATGCCCACCGCCATGCACCCACTATCCCGGCCCATTTCCTTTTCCTTCCACCTAGCAACCGCATGCTTTCCTCCACGACAAAAAAAAACCCCTCAACGAACAACACGTCCAACCTTTCAGCGCCACTCATCCACTTTCCTTCACCTGCTCGTCACAACAGCCCTCACCATCGGCCAAACCCGTCTGTGCTCCACCCCATGACGGCTGCCTCCGCCCTTCCTGTCGTAGAGCACCACCATTGCCTGAACGAGCCAGCCATCTCCAACAAAAACCCAGATCCGCCTCTCCTTGAAGCCACGCCTCAACCCTACCTATCACCTTTCAGTCGAAGCCCAGCCTCTCCGTGCATGCGACCACTCTCTCCGAGCGCCACACTACTACCGATGATTCACTCCATCACCCTTCACCTCACGCAGAGCAGCCTCACCTCCAACTTGATCCAAGCCGAGCTATCCCTGTTTGCAGCCTGCATATATGCGTGAGTGTGTATATTTAAAAAATATGTTGAAAGACAAAATATTTGTTTATTTAAATTTGAAATTTTAAATTGTATATACATAAAAATATATATATATGCATATTTTAAGTGTATATATACCTACTTATATTCTTACCAAACTTTTCGTATAGTGGCTATTGTTTATATATATGTTCGACACATCTATGTAATCCCTGCTCAAGTATATAAATAAATTTTGTTCTGTTTGTATAAAAGTTTTGTTTGAAAAAAAAACTCTTTTATAGTTAGTACATGCGTAGGTCTGTTATACTTGTATTGTACGTTTAGTTTATATATTATACTGATGTTCATATTTGACTTTTATTTTAAGCGGAGTATACATATATATATTTATACTATATAGAGTGCGCGAGGTATTTTTGTTCTTTTTTTGATTTAAAATGCAATATACCTTTGGTTATTAGTTTGAACTATATTTTGCCCTGTTTTGTTTTGTAATAATTGACCTTTTTGTTTAAATAAATAATGTTGTTTTAAACCTTGATTTCGAAAAAAAAACATTAAGTTTATTCAAGTGTTATGACCTGTTATATATTTACAGTAAAGTACAATTTATATATGTTTAAGTGTTGTGATGTGAAGATACATAAGATTTATGTACTAGTTTGTATAAAGCTGACATAAGAATTTCAACTTGAATGTTTTGCAAATAACTGTTCATAGTCTGAAGTACGTGTAAGATATATGAAGTTTACTTGATATTTTATATAAAGAATTTACTGTTTATATATATATTGAATATTTTGAAGCATGTATGCATTTTGTGTAGCTGTACTAGTATGGGTCAAGGTACATATATAAAAGGATGTTAGATATATATGCCGAACAGTGTTATACAAAATGTTCATTAGCATATGATATAATATGTTTAAAAGCTTGGTTATGCCGATCTGTTTTATATAAAGTTATGGGACGATTTAGTTATATTTAAGTTTATTTAAACTGGGGGTTTTATAACTTGTTGTTAATATACGCAAGTTGTTTGGATATACTATTTATTTTATAACCGCTTTAGCATGAATTTTTCTTATACTATATATATCTGTTAATACCTAATTTGCTTATATATTAGTTTATAAATAGTTGATATTGATGTATACTGTATATGGTTTCCGTATATATCTAGACGATTCTAATTCGTTTTCGTCAATCCCTATTTATCAGCTTTATCCGTCCATTCGTGCAAATCTTGCTCTACTTTGGGATTCGTGTTCGGATTCGTAACTCATTTCATCGTCAAATACCTCTAGCCTCGAAAGGTGAGCACTCACTCACGATTAACGTTCTTTTATTTATTAGATTTGATTTCAATTGAAACGACAATTGAAATATGCTGCTGTTAGTTAATTACACTGTTATATATGCTATTGCCTGTATCAGTTCACCTGTGACATCTGACACCATTATCTGTTAATTATTTATGCGATGATAATACAGTTTGGCTGATAAATTTTTGATTGTTGATGTTTATATTGGACGTTAAATTGTTAATGTTAAAATGATAAATAGTATGAAATTGAACTTGATATAGGATAATTAAATGTTATATTTGATTAACTGACATTTGTATAATATGACCCCTTTAACTGTTAAATTTATTGACACGTAGGATTTGTTTAATTACACTTTGAACCACTGAATGTATGTTGTTAAATTGATGATGTATGAAATTGTAAATTGAATGACAAGTGAAAACCGTAATGTAATAATCTTTAATCTACATGAAATGATAGTGTAGATTCTAGAAACAATTATATTAATTCGTACAAATAACAATGCGAATTAATACGGTTATTTCGGGATTATTTGAATTGATTATTGGATTGATATTGATTGTTGTTATTGCTTGTTTATTTACTTTGACACCATCCCAGTTATCACACTGCAAGTTCCCTTTGCTATGTTTTGATTTTGAATTGAATTGGAATCGGGTTGAAATGATAAATACCCAAATTGAACTTTGACCTAGGAAAGAGAATTAAATAAAAACCAGATTGGTCAATAATTTGATTTAAAAATAAACGAAGATTTTATTTGAATATATAATATGGTTTTGAAATGAAGTTGAAATTTGAATTTTAATGAAAAGAAAATTTCTAATATTTAATAATATGAAACAAAATATTAGCAATGTAATCGATGAAAGAATGTTGCTTAAATTGAGAAATGATTGAATTAAGTTTTAAATTATTAAACTTTGAAATGATTTAATAATTAAGTTTTGAAATTATAATTTAGTTTGAAATTATTAAACTTTGAAATTATTTAATAAATTAAAACTTTGAAATTATTTAATAATTAGGTTTTGAATTATTTAATAATTAAATAAGATTGAATTATTTAATGATTAAATTGAATTGAATTCTTTAATAAGTAAAATTGAACTTTTGAATAAGTGAATTTTTGTTTCATAAATAATTGAAATTGAGTTTTCTTTGTTAAGTAAGTTTTGGAAAATTATTTAAGAAAGTAAATAAGTGAAATTGAATTTCTTTAACAAGAAATGAAAATGTGATAATTTTGGAATTAATGTAAGACTTATAAGTTAAAGAATTTGATTTGACGAATTTAATTTAATTCAATTTGTAAGTTTTGATATAATGAAGTTGAACTTAAGAAATTGATTTAATGAATTGGAAATTAAATAGAATTGATTTGAATGATAAATTTACTTAACGAATATTGAATAAAATCGATAAATGAATTTAAATTGATTTGAATGTTAAATTAAATTAATTTAAATGTTTTCGAAATGAAACTTATACACGAACTTGAATCAATATTTGAATGGTTTTAAATAAAGATTGAAATTGAATTATAAGGTTTTGAAATGATAATCTGGAAGTTTTAAAACGTAAATTTTGGAAATTGGTTTAGAAAGACAAATGAAATGTTGATTTACGAATTCTAATTGAATTGAAATTGATTTGGTTTTTGAAATATATAAACGACCAATCGGTGTAATAATTACGAAAGTTATTAAAGAGACCGGGATCGGTAATGGATATACTCTCTATCTAAACCGAAAACCACTTTAATAACTATACGTGGAGTGATGATCCAGAATGAAGTGGTTGGAATGATGTACGTGATGACTGAAGAAAGAGAACGATAATGGATAGCCTTGACACTTGTGTCAAATTGGAAATGACTAAAACAGGAGCTGTGCCGGGCCAATGGAGGTTTGCTACCTCAAGTGGACACACTTCTTCGAACTACTTATACTTGTTGTCGATTGGTGCACCCTTGATTTTGGGAGTGTTGTTTCACGGTGTTGCGGGCGCTGCGGCGTTGCGTTCGCACCAGTCCGGATCAGGTGAACGGTAGTATCACTACCTTGGGTATTGCCTCATGTGCCTTGTCATACTTGTATTCCATTTATACGCGACCACTACGATTTTGATTTGTACCTTTAGTATATGGATTGCCCTCTGGTGACTTCCGGTTTTGGGGAAACTACGGTCTTGTATATGCTTTTGGGAATAAAAATGTGTTAAGGGTGGAATGGGCCATGACTTAACGCTATTTTGATATCTTTTTATATTACTGATAGGCATTATCTACTTATCGTACACTACTACATAGTAGATAGTTTAACGGATCCTTAAAGGATGGTTATTCCAAACATCCTTTGAGTTACTTGTATTTCAATTGCTATTTCACTTGAGTTGGATTTATTAATATAAGAATGTTAATCCTGACTCGAGTGTCTTGTGTTTTTGCTTTACGCTCGGGTCAGACTGAGTGATCCAGTATTCGAGACTCACCTTTGGAGTTGGAGCTTTGCTTGAAGATCCAGCCATCTATTCTGCTTTCAGTATTCGATGATTCAGTGATGTATTCTGATTTGTATCTGATGTATCGTATTATTCTTCTGTTGTATCTGGTTTAACTCTGATGTAACTTATACATTTATATAGTAGCTTCATGAACTACTATCTCTTTTATTTCCGCTGCATTTATTACTCTGTGTCTGTGATATGTGATTATTTATTTACTGTATATGTTCAGTTTTGCCAAATTTAAATTAACAACGCGGTATTTTGAGCAATTCAACTCCGGCATGAGTGTCTACCTATACACTTATAATGGATGCGAATGGTCCAAAATTCCGGGTCGTTACAGTTGGTATCAGAGCTTTGGTAGCTCTAGGCAAAACTCAACATATAGGGTAAATGTATTTACGGAATCACTCTCATTCGAGTTTCAATCTCTTCCTTTTGACTCGATTCCTTTGAATTTTGGAACGTTCCCCTCGGTTCCGAAATTTATTCGTGTCCTTCACTATTCGTCTTCTTTCAATTCTGGAGCACCCCACAACTCCATTTTGAATGATATCTATAATAGATCGGCGGTCTCGCCAATCTTCGAATAATTCGTAAAGGAGTAAACTCCTTTATAATAGGCATCGATTTACCGGAGATTTCTGTATACTCGGTTTACGATGCTATCTATCTCCTGCTATACCTGAATTTTATTTCTCGAGATCGGATGTTGATTTACCTCGGAATTCAGCATCGATCTTATTCTTGAAGTTACGGACGACCCGGTTAAGGTTGCCCGTGAATTAAATAAGCTTATCCATCTCCCGATTCTGTTAATCGAACTATCTTACCTTCTGTTTCGAACTTATTATAGAAAAAAAAATTCTCTTTGATTTGAGTCCATCAAATTTGAATCTCTATTCTTGTTTTGAAATTTATTCTTGCATCGTCGAGCGAGGAAGTGCAATTGTTATTAATATAAAATGTTTTATATTGTGTTGTTTGAGTTGTTGATGTTGATTTGGGTTTCCGATCAATTCGTCTGATCAACGCTATCGATAGGATTTCTAAAACACTTTAACAGAGCAAACAGACACAATATTATTTTCAAATTTGGTAAATGAAATAAATTTGTTGATTATATTGTAAAAATAAGTTAATTTTTTTGGAATTTAATAAGTTAATTAAATTGTTGTTTGAAATGATAATATTTGATTATCATTTATTGTTCTAAATAAATTTATAAATACGGTTTATAAATTAATTTGGAATTTGAAATGAATTTAATTCAGAAATTTGAGAATTTAGTTTCCGGTGATTTGGAACTTTGGGTTTTAAAATTTTAAAGTATATATTATTGAGGTATTTTCAAATAGAAACCGTTTTCAAAGAATTTTAAAATGTTGAAATCAGTGCTCTTTTCTTTTGTCGCTGGAAAATAATTTCGGTGATGGCGGCCGCATCATCGATATTCATTTTCGAGTTTCGAAGTGAAGATACTATTCTGTAGCTTTGCTATAGTTTTGTTTTGAAAAATATATATTTTGATTTGAATTTCTTTAGTATAATTTGATTTATATATATATATTTATATATATAGGTATCTTATTTTAAATTTAATTTGATATGATATAAATATATTATATATATCTCTAAGTTGTTTAAAGTTATTCGGAAGTCTAATTCTTAAATTTTGTTAAAGGATGATTTTAATTATAAATAAGACCAAAATTTGGAATAAATATTTAAACTTGAATAATTGAATTTGGAAAATTCTATTTGTATATTGTTCAACTGCATTCTAATACAACTTACCTAAATCATTCAGAAGTTGAATATGTAATTGGATAATATATAATATAAATTGAATTTATAAATAAAATTTGATTGTTTATAATAAATATTATACACTAAATTTTGATTATAAAGATGTTAATAGAGTTAGATAGGATAATAAGTAAACTCAGTTAATAATGAAATAAATTTGTTTTGAAAGAATTAATAAATTCGTTTTGAAAGAATTAATAAATTGAAATTATTCAACTTATGAAAATACCTTGAATTTAAAAGCAATTGGTAGATATAAATTAATTTAAATCGAAACTTTTATGGTTTAAATTAATTTATAAGGGTTAAGTTTAAATTAATTTATAAGGGTTAAATATATGTGATTAGAAATATTAAGTAGAATAAATTTAACAATAATTTGGAATAAAGAAGCATTTAAATTGTTGAAAATAAAATATGATTATAATAAAAGATTATTCAAATTTATGGTTTTAGAAATTGGAAATTTAGGATAATTGGATAATAAGATAATGAATTTAAAAATATTTGAGATTGATTTTGGTGAAATCAAATGGATTAAATCAATTATTGAATATCAATTAATTTAAATTTGAATTTATATGGTTTAAATTAATTGTTATTTTGTATTTCAAATCTGTTTTCTTTCTGGTTGTTCTATTCTCCTACCTCGTTCCTTTTCGGGGACGAAAAGTTTTGAGTGGGGGAGAGTGTAACGACCCGTAAAATTTCAACTGTTTTAATAACGTAATTAGTTGAAATTTTGTGAAATTTTAAACGATAAAATTTTGAAATAAAAATTTATATTTGAAATACGTCTAGTTAAACATAGCAATTGGTAAATTTTCGTCCAAAAATATGAAAGTTTATTTCGCGCGTAAATTCACTTCAATTTAATCAGTTAAAAAGTGTTGAAAATAAAACGTTTTCAAAACCAAAATATTTTTACATAGAAAAATTCTAAACCATCTTCTGAGCAAGATGTCAGTTTGTCGTTTTTCCAAATTTGGACATCTATTGCTCCGTCGTTCTTATTTTTTTGCAAAATAGCAGTATTCTGGTACCGATATCGATTTTTATCGGATGATCGTACCACTGATATCTGTATACCGTTTTGATCGTCTCGTCGTGCTGATCGCAACAGTGTATTCATTTGTGTATTTTGGAAATTCGGTACATGATGAAATCTATGGAACGTTAATCGTATCGGTTCGTTTCTTGAATCTTTTGGTTTATGGTGCCTTTCTATTTTCACCGGGTTAATCAACAACGTTTTTAAAATTCCCAAAATTTAATTATTGACGTTTGTGCATATTAATATGTCAATTATTATGTCTATTCATTTTTCTGTGAATTGTTGCTTTGGAGAAACGGAAAAATATATGAACAGCCGTTCATTTTATAGCCACTCTTCATCTCCTCTTCAATCACTTTGTTCTGCCCTTCCTTCAGCGTGCCTTTGGTTTTTCGTTATCTTGCTCAAAGAAAAAAAAGGGAAAATACAAAGAAATTCGAGCATTCGTATATTGCTGTTCTCTTCAACGTGGCCGCAAGGAAGTTGCCTCTCCCTCTACCTTACCTCTCCATCAAATCGACACTCTCCCTCCACCATTTTATCACCCACCTCGCCGTATGCCCACCGCCATGCACCCACTATCCCGGCCCATTTCCTTTTCCTTCCACCTAGCAACCGCATGCTTTCCTCCACGACAAAAAAAAAACCCCTCAACGAACAACACGTCCAACCTTTCAGCGCCACTCATCCACTTTCCTTCACCTGCTCGCCACAACAGCCCTCACCATCGGCCAAACCCGCCTGTGCTCCACCCCATGACAGCTGCCTCCGCCCTTCCTGTCGTAGAGCACCACCATTGCCTGAACGAGCCAGCCATCTCCAACAAAAACCCAGATCCGCCTCTCCTTGAAGCCACGCCTCAACCCTACCTATCACCTTTCAGTCGAAGCCCAGCCTCTCCGTGCATGCGACCACTCTCTCCGAGCGCCACACTACTACCGATGATTCACTCCATCACCCTTCACCTCACGCAGAGCAGCCTCACCTCCAACTTGATCCAAGCCGAGCTATCCCTGTTTGCAGCCTGCATATATGCGTGAGTGTGTATATTTAAAAAATATGTTGAAAGACAAAATATTTGTTTATTTAAATTTGAATTTTTAAATTGTATATACATAAAAATATATATATATATATATATGCATATTTTAAGTGTATATATACCTACTTATATTCTTACCAAACTTTTCGTATAGTGGCTATTGTTTATATATATGTTCGACACATCTATGTAATCCCTGCTCAAGTATATAAATAAATTTTGTTCTGTTTGTATAAAAGTTTTGTTTGAAAAAAAAACTCTTTTATAGTTAGTACATGCGTAGGTCTGTTATACTTGTATTGTACGTTTAGTTTATATATTATACTGATGTTCATATTTGACTTTTATTTTAAGCGGAGTATACATATATATATTTATACTATATAGAGTGCGCGAGGTATTTTTGTTCTTTTTTTGATTAAAAATGCAATATACCTTTGGTTATTAGTTTGAACTATATTTTGCCCTGTTTTGTTTTGTAATAATTGACCTTTTTGTTTAAATAAATAATGTTGTTTTAAACCTTGATTTCGAAAAAAAAACATTAAGTTTATTCAAGTGTTATGACCTGTTATATATTTACAGTAAAGTACAATTTATATATGTTTAAGTGTTGTGATGTGAAGATACATAAGATTTATGTACTAGTTTGTATAAAGCTGACATAAGAATTTCAACTTGAATGTTTTGCAAATAACTGTTCATAGTCTGAAGTACGTGTAAGATATATGAAGTTTACTTGATATTTTATATAAAGAGTTTACTGTTTATATATATATTGAATATTTTGAAGCATGTATGCATTTTGTGTAGCTGTACTAGTATGGGTCAAGGTACATATATAAAAGGATGTTAGATATATATGCCGAACAGTGTTATACAAAATGTTCATTAGCATATGATATAATATGTTTAAAAGCTTGGTTATGCCGATCTGTTTTATATAAAGTTATGGGACGATTTAGTTATATTTAAGTTTATTTAAACTGGGGGTTTTATAACTTGTTGTTAATATACGCAAGTTGTTTGGATATACTATTTATTTTATAACCGCTTTAGCATGAATTTTTCTTATACTATATATATCTGTTTATACCTAATTTGCTTATATATTAGTTTATAAATAGTTGATATTGATGTATACTGTATATGGTTTCCGTATATATCTAGACGATTCTAATTCGTTTTCGTCAATCCCTATTTATCAGCTTTATCCGTCCATTCGTGCAAATCTTGCTCTACTTTGGGATTCGTGTTCGGATTCGTAACTCATTTCATCGTCAAATACCTCTAGCCTCGAAAGGTGAGCACTCACTCACGATTAACGTTCTTTTATTTATTAGATTTGATTTCAATTGAAACGACAATTGAAATATGCTGCTGTTAGTTAATTACACTGTTATATATGCTATTGCCTGTATCAGTTCACCTGTGACATCTGACACCATTATCTGTTAATTATTTATGCGATGATAATACAGTTTGGCTGATAAATTTTTGATTGTTGATGTTTATATTGGACGTTAAATTGTTAATGTTAAAATGATAAATAGTATGAAATTGAACTTGATATAGGATAATTAAATGTTATATTTGATTAACTGACATTTGTATAATATGACCCCTTTAACTGTTAAATTTATTGACACGTAGGATTTGTTTAATTACACTTTGAACCACTGAATGTATGTTGTTAAATTGATGATGTATGAAATTGTAAATTGAATGACAAGTGAAAACCGTAATGTAATAATCTTTAATCTACATGAAATGATAGTGTAGATTCTAGAAACAATTATATTAATTCGTACAAATAACAATGCGAATTAATACGGTTATTTCGGGATTATTTGAATTGATTATTGGATTGATATTGATTGTTGTTATTGCTTGTTTATTTACTTTGACACCATCCCAGTTATCACACTGCAAGTTCCCTTTGCTATGTTTTGATTTTGAATTGAATTGGAATCGGGTTGAAATGATAAATACCCAAATTGAACTTTGACCTAGGAAAGAGAATTAAATAAAAACCCGATTGGTCAATAATTTGATTTAAAAATAAACGAAGATTTTATTTGAATATATAATATGGTTTTGAAATGAAGTTGAAATTTGAATTTTAATGAAAAGAAAATTGCTAATATTTAATAATATGAAACAAAATATTAGCAATGTAATCGATGAAAGAATGTTGCTTAAATTGAGAAATGATTGAATTAAGTTTTAAATTATTAAACTTTGAAATGATTTATCAATTAAGTTTTGAAATTATAATTTAGTTTGAAATTATTAAACTTTGAAATTATTTAATAAATTAAAACTTTGAAATTATTTAATAATTAAGTTTTGAATTATTTAATAATTAAATAAGATTGAATTATTTAATGATTAAATTGAATTGAATTCTTTAATAAGTAAAATTGAACTTTTGAATAAGTGAATTTTTGTTTCATAAATAATTGAAATTGAGTTTTCTTTGTTAAGTAAGTTTTGGAAAATTATTTAAGAAAGTAAATAAGTGAAATTGAATTTCTTTAACAAGAAATGAAAATGTGATAATTTTGGAATTAATGTAAGACTTATAAGTTAAAGAATTTGATTTGACGAATTTAATTTAATTCAATTTGTAAGTTTTGATATAATGAAGTTGAACTTAAGAAATTGATTTAATGAATTGGAAATTAAATAGAATTGATTTGAATGATAAATTTACTTAACGAATATTGAATAAAATCGATAAATGAATTTAAATTGATTTGAATGTTAAATTAAATTAATTTAAATGTTTTCGAAATGAAACTTATACACGAACTTGAATCAATATTTGAATGGTTTTAAATAAAGATTGAAATTGAATTATAAGGTTTTGAAATGATAATCTGGAAGTTTTAAAACGTAAATTTTGGAAATTGGTTTAGAAAGACAAATGAAATGTTGATTTACGAATTCTAATTGAATTGAAATTGATTTGGTTTTTGAAATATATAAACGACCAATCAGTGTAATAATTACGAAAGTTATTAAAGAGACCGGGATCGGTAATGGATATACTCTCTATCTAAACCGAAAACCACTTTAATAACTATACGCGGAGTGATGATCTAGAATGAAGTGGTTGGAATGATGTACGTGATGACTGAAGAAAGAGAACGATAATGGATAGCCTTGACACTTGTGTCAAATTGGAAATGACTAAAACAGGAGCTGTGCCGGGCCAATGGAGGTTTGCTACCTCAAGTGGACACACTTCTTCGAACTACTTATACTTGTTGTCGATTGGTGCACCCTTGATTTTGGGAGTGTTGTTTCACGGTGTTGCGGGCGCTGCGGCGTTGCGTTCGCACCAGTCCGGATCAGGCGAACGGTAGTATCACTACCTTGGGTATTGCCTCATGTGCCTTGTCATACTTGTATTCCATTTATACGCGACCACTACGATTTTGATTTGTACCTTTAGTATATGGATTGCCCTCTGGTGACTTCCGGTTTTGGGGAAACTACGGTCTTGTATATGCTTTTGGGAATAAAAATGTGTTAAGGGTGGAATGGGCCATGACTTAACGCTATTTTGATATCTTTTTATATTACTGATAGGCATTATCTACTTATCGTACACTACTACATAGTAGATAGTTTAACGGATCCTTAAAGGATGGTTATTCCAAACATCCTTTGAGTTACTTGTATTTCAATTGCTATTTCACTTGAGTTGGATTTATTAATATAAGAATGTTAATCCTGACTCGAGTGTCTTGTGTTTTTGCTTTACGCTCGGGTCAGACTGAGTGATCCAGTATTCGAGACTCACCTTTGGAGTTGGAGCTTTGCTTGAAGATCCAGCCATCTATTCTGCTTTCAGTATTCGATGATTCAGTGATGTATTCTGATTTGTATCTGATGTATCGTATTATTCTTCCGTTGTATCTGGTTTAACTCTGATGTAACTTATACATTTATATAGTAGCTTCATGAACTACTATCTCTTTTATTTCCGCTGCATTTATTACTCTATGTCTGTGATATGTGATTATTTATTTACTGTATATGTTCAGTTTTGCCAAATTTAAATTAACAACGCGGTATTTTGAGCAATTCAACTCCGGCATGAGTGTCTACCTATACACTTATAATGGATGCGAATGGTCCAAAATTCCGGGTCGTTACAGATTCATTGGACGTACCGTTAGTACTGCGTCGATGTTCCGAATTGTTTGTGATACACGTGTTGGTGAGTTTTCATGCTCCCTCTTGGGATTGGCCATCCTTTTCTTGTGATTTCTGGATTTCTAACTATTGATTTCTGGGATTTATGTTTCACCACCTTTTTCAGTTGGCATTGATATGTATGTCATTTATTGTGCCTTGGTGAATTAAATTAAGAATATGACATTCTTTTAATCTTTGAGAAGATTCTTGTGATATTGATTAATCTCTGGATTGATTTTCGATTAGATACTTATCACAGTATGGCTTTATGGATATCTTATGTTTTTGTCATATCTCTTATTCTATATCACTTTATCTGATATTTATAGCTAGACTGATCCGTTTATTATTTTCTTCTTAAATAATACTCGGGTCAGACTGAGATTTTACAGGTGCTTCCTCATGACTTCTTATCTGGGACTATCATCTGACTTTTGTGTAACTACTTTAGCATTGTAGTTTTTGGTTGTATACATTCGATATATTGACTCATTGATGTATACATATTCTGTTGTCTAGCACTTGTATCTTTTCTTTTGTGATATTGTGGATCTTATTTGACCACTACTCTGATGTACACTTTCATGTGTTATATTCATATCTATTTCCGCCTTTGTGATATGAATTATCTGTGACTGATTTGTGTTATGTTTATTTCTATATTCATTTCCGAAGATATATATAGCCACTGTGTGGTAGCTTTGAGTTTGTATCGGTATGTCGGATTTCCTTTTGAGATGAGATGTAAGATATATTTTCTAACATATCGGTGCTCGCACAAAGCAATTACACAGATGGTCGCTCCTCAACAGCCTTATTCTTCGCGCTAGTCGACGGCATTACCCCGTAGTGTCCTTGGCTAGTGTGGGTACAGAGGTGGGGCGTCACATGGTATAACCTATAAATCTAGTGCATGATTTTAAAAAATATATCCAAATACTTTATATTTAGATATTAAATAATAGTTAAAAAAGTAAAGTACGAATTTATATAAAAAGGAGCAACCAGGGATATACACTACTTGCTTAGAACTTACTTATATAAATTTAGTAAAACATTATCAGATCCATTAGTGAAATGGTAATACTTGATTATCCTACATAAATTTCTAGTATTATTTGTACTATGTATATATTACAATGCATCCACAAAGTAGTAAGAAATAAAATAGGTAGAACTTAGTTAGAATAATGCAATATAATGTACTCACATACCTAAATATGTAATCACATTATTATTGGGTATTTATTAGTTAATGTATTATAAAATAAATTATAGTTAAATAAACAATACACATGGTAGATAAGAAAATAATCATATGAACCACCATGGAATTATATTGGAAACCAATGTTACTTAACAAATTGTCGTACGACTAAATATTAAACTACAAAGAAAAGCTTACTAAACATAATTCAACTTCTTAAAGTAATTAAGTTCATAAGCATAAAAAAAAGTTTTAAGCTATTGTTACCTTCAAAGGCTTGCTTAATGAATAGAAACAACAGCACAAGCATTGACATTCAAGGCATATAAATCCCATTTTAACATTTAATCGAATTACACATGGGCATCTTAATACTAATTATTCATATAAACACTATTTTTTTATCTAGGCTGCATTTAACAGTTGAACTTCCAGAAATTCAAATTATATGATACGTACTATCCATCTATAGATTTTCCCAACATCAATAACCTGACTAGAAAACCATCTTCCACATTCCACATGATGTCATCAAGTGTATCCATTTAAAATATACTAAGGAGAATGAAACAATACTACATCAAATAACAGTATTTTAAGAGAACTAAAATTAGAACTAACAAAAATATATGATGTGTTGTTTTTGAAAAATTATGCATTATTCACAAATAAGCAAAAATACAAGAGTAGTTGAAAAGTTGGAACAAGGAATGTTATGATTTATGAGTCGTGCTTTAGTTACTAGACCAACGATGTGGTTGATTTCAGGTCGAGTGTAGCCCCTTTGTAAAACAATGGTGTATGGAAAAGCATAGTAAACATTTAAGAAATTGAAATTGGTGCACGGTCGTAGAGGGGAAACAACAATCATGGAGGTGAAGTAGCTATTGTGAAGGAGGAGTAATCAAGGAAGGTGAACAAGTAGAGCATAGCAGAGTAGACAATCCACAAAGGAGGGAAATGAATTAAGGTTCTTTCGAAACTATAATTTAGGGAAATGAAAGGTGGGAAAGGAAAAAACAATAGAAAAGAGTGATCAAATAAAATTTATGAAACATAATCATTGCATAGCATTTTGTTTTGTTATTTTGTGTATTAAGTGTTATAAAACAGCAGCTTGTGTTCAAACACTATGGTTTATTGCAATTAATGGATAATTTTATTTTAGTGATCTCAAGTTACTCCCCTTTATGACACATTATGATATGTAAGGAGTAATTGAATCAAGTTAGATGTGATTTGATTTACATAAGTAAAGTTGACTTAAATCTTTCTTAAGGGACATATATTTATAAGTAAATACATATATCAAATCGTCTATTATCTAGAGCTAAGTTTGCAATATCATATAGGATATGATACAAAGCTTTTCGACATATGTTTAGAACATTAATTGCATAAACTCAAAGCTAGATATATTGTCATGTTAATTAGATAGGCTTTTGGAAGCTTGTTCAATTACATTAAAAATAAAATGATATTTCAAGAAATGCCACCAATTAACTGACGGTTTTCAATCGAAGAATTTAATGGTAATGTGGTTGATTTGGATAAGATCCAAGATAATGAGGTGAAAATAAATGTTAAATGTACATAATTAACCTAGCATAATAAGGACACGACTTATTAAAACGTCTAATAGAAAATCCCGTATGCTAAAAAGAAAATATGGTTTTCTTAAGACGAGAAAGTGGATTGAATGGTAATCCCTTCAGTTGCCTATAAGCCATAGAGATTGTAAATTTTTCCACTTAGCATTGGTGTTGAAAGGGTCTGAAATGGAGTCCAAGCAATTGATAAAACATGATTTTGGAGGTAGTACCCAAAGGGATATGATCCATCAACTGTAAACAGTTGTAATTGGAAAGTTACAAACTTATTAAACAAGATAGCAAGGAAATGATTTAGTCAATCCAAATGTTGAACCCAAAAAATTGATTTGACCAATCACCATACTTAATTCCATTAGGACTTCGCTCGCAAGCTATCACACACTTTGGATACAATCATTTAGTGAGTGTACGTTATGAAAGTTTATCTGACCGGGAATTCAAAGAAGACTATTAGCACACCGCATGCAAGATGTCTGAAGATCAGTGGGAGTGATAAAATGCTTATGAGTTTAAGATTAATTTTAATCCCAAATCTGACACATAGAAGTTGAAACACGTATCTTGATTGAAAAATCAAAATATTTGATCAGAGTTAAAATACAGTGGAAGTGTGTCCCTATAATAAAGAAAGATGAAAAGGAATTAGATAACCTATGACTATAAATAAACAGCATGACTGTTCTCGATCAAAGATTTGATGCTAATGTACCATATATGTGATATATTGGAAATCGAGTGCATAATTCCTATGTTAAAATTGGTTAATATAAATTCTAAACAATAAATGGTCTTAAGGAATGATGTATATGAGATAGTTGCTGTTAACACAAAAAATAGATCAATACCCTGGATCGAGTGTGAAAGCACCAGTGCAGATAATCAGCAACACAAATCTACGATAAACAACAAATAAAAAGCAGAAGTAAGAAAAGAGACATAATTTTTATAGTGGTTAGACTGACTCTGGACAACGTCCACTTTAATCAATTTTTATTATGATTATACTAGTTGAATCTCTTTGAATATCAACTAGTTAGTCCTTAGATCTAAGTTACAATGAGTTAGAATAAGTCACAAGTACAAGGGTTGACTGGAGAATCAGAGTAACCCCATTGATGACTGTTGTGAGGGATAAGAAAGTTGAAGGGGTGAATGAATTTCAGTAGAGTAATGGCAACTCTCTCCCCAAAAATGATCCGTCTCTAGTTGCAGGTAGGTGAGTATTTATAGGGGAATTCTGTGAGTATTAGGCCAGAAGTCCAAGTGTAGAAGAGTCTAGTTGTTATGCTAAGTCATCATTGAAAATCTCAAATCAATCTAAATCATTTCTATGGATCGCTAGCTATCCATACGGGACGGATCGCTAGCTATCCATTAACTTAGCATATTTTTCTACCAGAAGCCTTTACTGAGTGCTACGAAGGAGCTCAAAAGGTTTGAGGGCGATCCCACCTATCTTGATGGATCACTAAATATCCATCCACTTATCATATTTTTGAGTGATCTTAGTTTGGTTGTCTTTCTATCTTCTATTTAAGTGCCTTGTCCAAATATCAAGTCGTTTGGAGTTCGTTTGATCATTCGTCTTCATGGTTCATCTGGTCCAGAAGAATCGTTCATAACTCACTCAATAATTAACCAAATCACACAAAACTTTAGGCAAGCAATGTAGATGAGCATGAGAGCCTCTACTATGGATCATAGGTCATGGGGCCCACTCCTCATGGGTCGGACTGATGTATCAAACTGGCCCAATTCGGAGAAGAATCATCCATAACTTGCTCAAACCTTAACAAAACCAGACGAAACTTGTAGGTACTCTCTATAGGATGTGTGGGACCAACCCTATAGTTTTAAGGTTGTGGGACCTAACCTACAAGGATCGTTAGCTATCCATCTAGTTAGGTCTGTGAGAAATGCGGATTACGGATCTTAAGACTGGAACAACACTAGAGGGGGGTGAATAGTGTTTTATGGATTTTTTAAATCTTTTTGAATTTTATTCAATTTAAAACACCAACAAATGCAATTCACAAACACAGATATAATCACAGAATCAGACACAGATGAAAATACTAAATAAAAGCAGTAAAGAAAAGAACACACCAGGATTTTATACTAGTTCGGAGTTACCCTACATCCAGTCCCGTACAATCGTACGGATTTCTTTTAAAAAATAATCTCCCAGATTACACCCTCGGTTTCAAGGCTACAAGGTACACCCTCCTGTATTCGAGTTCAGGGCAACTCTCTTGATTTATCCAAGCTACAAGATCACCTAATAGATTTCCGGGGCTACAATCACACCCAATTGATTTCAAGGCTCAACCGCACCTTTTACTCAATAGTTTGATTTACAAAAGATTCTATAACTTTGAATAGCACTGAGATCTTATAGAGAGAGTGGCAGAGAATCAAACAAGAGATAATCAAGTTTGATTCACTTGGTATTTTGGCAGAGTATAGTTTAGAATTCTTTAGAATAAATGTGGAAGATGAAGAGGAGAGAAAATAAATGAAAATCTGGTAAAAATTCGTTTAGAACTTATTGGTATTTATAGTAGAGCAACAGCCATATCTATTCGTGAAAGGATACGATGAATAGACACTTCTTTTGAAAATTGAAATTTGAAAATAATGGACACCATGTCGACATGAGGGGTTGAGGTATGTCGACATGCTCAAGGCAAATGTTTTGATTTTCTTGTTAAAATTGGTTTCTATAATTTGTCAAAAAAATTTCTAAACTTTGTAAATATATTTGAATATAGTTTAAACATATAAAAGAGTTTAGAAAATAATTTTTTAATATATATAATTATAATATATAAAGTGATTTAAAATCTGAGTATATAAATATTTAAAACAAGAGATGATTTAAAAACAAGGACAATTTTGAAATTAAAATATTAAAAATGATAAAAATAGTTTTGAGGCTAAAATATTTCAAACAAGAGAGATGTCTTTTAGAAAAGAAAGTTTTGAAAAAAAAATTAAAAACAAGAG
Organism: Allium fistulosum; assembly: GCA_030737815.1. Classification (NCBI taxonomy): domain Eukaryota; kingdom Viridiplantae; phylum Streptophyta; class Magnoliopsida; order Asparagales; family Amaryllidaceae; genus Allium; species Allium fistulosum. The sequence continues at coordinate 1,471,502,077 of CM060902.1, forward strand.
ATATATTTTTGAAAAACATTTTTATAAAATTAGTGGATATCAAAATAGGACCACTATATGTTCTACTAGATATTGTCGTGGGTTCCATCCCACTAGGGTTCCATCCCTTTAACAGGCTCGAAATGGATTCCATTCCACGAATAAATTTCGAATAAAGATGTAAGTGCTTTCAAGAAGTTTCAACATAATTCTAGACTGACTACATTATCTTGTACTGTTTTAAATCTTGAACTCTTGATAACTTGATTTCTTGATACTCGTGAGTCTTCAATCTTGATATCTTCAATCTTTAAATTCATCAGTCTTGTATCTCTATACTGTACAGTCTTCATTCTTGGTATCTGCATGTTTATATTCTGCATATACATATATATCTAAACCATAACATTAGTATTTATATTTTATAACAAGTCCTAAGGTTGTTGTCATCAAAACCATCATCTCAAGGACTAACAATCTCCCCCTCTTTTTGATGATGACAACCTATGTTTATAAAATATACTTCACCTTCACTAAAACTCCCCCTAAAACTAATAACTCCCCCATAATATAAGCCTAACTACTCTATTTTATACTTCTCCCCCTTTGTTATCAACAAAAACTAATTCTAAACTTATATAACTCCCCCTTAATCTAATACTATCTAAACTAAATGCTAATAAGGAAGTATAATAAGCGAAACAATTTTTTTTATATTATATACGATGTTATATTTACATATATATATATATATGGAACATAAACACACAAATATATTCAAGTATATAATTATAGAATAACACTACTAACGAGAGTTTTTGACAATTGGAGATTTGTGAATCGAACAATTTGGATAATGAAAACAAAAGTTTCCACGTTGTTCGACCAAATTCCCATCTTTGTCAAAACAAACTTCGCCTATGCAGACCACGTTGTCGTCTTCTTCCATTGTAACAACCCGTATATTTGGACCATTTAAATTGACAATAATCCACACATGTCAACTTAAATAATACAAAACACGAATCGTTATGGGATTATAAATACATAAATGTAAATGAGAATCAATACAACATCACAGACACAGAACAGTCACAGAATAATGCAGCGGAAATTACATCGTCATAATAGCAGTTCATGAAGCCACTATATAATATACAACAATGTCTTAACATCAAGTGACTAATACCAAAAATGTCCAACAGACTAGGACATCAATACAGGAATAGAAATAGACTGATAAAGATAAGTGCTAAGCCTTCAGCATCTTCAACCAACCTTGATCAGAAATCTGGATAGCTTCAGACTGACCCGAGCATATGCAAAAGAAACACTCGAGTCAGGACTCAAAATCTTATGCAATTAAACCAAGTGCAAGGGAATAGTTCATAACTTAAAGATGGATAAAATAACATCTCTAAGGATCCGATAAACTATCTATATATACAATAGAATACGATAGATAGATAATGCCTAATCAGTAAAGTACGATATTAAAATAGTGTTAAGGCGTTACCATAATCCCCTTAACACATTTTATTCCCAAAAGCATATACAAGACCGTAGTTTCCCCAAAACCGGAAGTCACCAGAGGGCAATCCATATACTAAGGTACAAATCAAAACGTAGTGGTCGCGAATAGGATAAACAGTATGACAAGGTACATGAGGCGATACCAACTAGGATACTAGTAGTTGCGTGATCCGGACTGATGTTGAGCATAGCAGCTACTACCTCAACACCGCGAAACAACACTCCCAAATCAAGGGGTGCACCCAAATCGAATCACAAAAGTAATAGATATGGTATCGAAGAAGTGTGTCCGCTAGAGGTGGCGAACCTCAATGGCCCGGCGCGGCTCCTGTTTTAGTCATGTCAGGGGTCGTCCAATATCGTTCTCTTTCTTCAGTCAACGCGTTCACCAAACCATCCACTTCGTTCTGGATCAACACTCCGCGTATAATAGTTATTAAAGTGGTTTTCGGTATCGACAGAGAGTATGTCCATATCCGATCCCGGTCTCTTTAATAACTACGTATTTATTACCCGATGATCATTTAAGTTAAAGTTTAAACAAATCAAAGTCCAAAAGTCAAGCTGCAAATTTGACTTTCACAATTTGTCATTTTCACGATTTAATTTATTTCAAATATTTAAAATCATATTTCCCGATGAAATTTGTGGTTTAAACATTTGAGTTAACAATATAATTAAATATTCAAGTTCAATTTAATAAATCTCACTTATTAAATTTAGTTAATGGTAAATTTTAGTTCACATCATTTAAACCAAATTCTATTCATTTCAATTCGTATTTACATTCATCGTTACATTAACCATAATCATAAATTTGATTAAATCAATTTTATTAAATTTGAAATCATTTTAAATTTAAATTATCACTATATTAAATCCCTAAAACTTTAGTTAGTTTCGTATCCCACTTAAGTCAATTTTCCAAATCTCAAACTTAATTTACAAGTTTCAAATCTATTTAATTAAAACCGATTTCAAGTCTAAATCTAACACATCTAATAAAATTTCAATTTATTAAATTCTAAAACTTCCTTGTTTTTAAATCTTATTTCAAATAAATTTGCCAATTCATTTTATTCAATTAAATAGGCTTATTAATCTGTTTCAATTAAACTCCATTGATTTATTCCTATTAATTTATTTCGATTTAAACCATTAATTAAATCCATTAAGTTCGTTACCTAATTCCCAAACAAATTTGTTAAGTTCATTCCTTAATTTCAAATAGATTTCAATTTCAAAAATAAATTTTTGTTGACCCATCGGGTTTCTTATTTTAATTATCTATCCTAGGCCAAGTTGTTTAATTGGGTATTTATCATTTCAACCCGATATCATTCGATATAAAACAAAGCATATCAAAGGGAACTTGCAGTGTGATAACTGGGATGGTGTCAAAGTAAATAAACAAGCAATAGCAAACATACATAACAATTTAACAATTTATTCAAATAATCCCGAAATAATCATATTAACTTACATTTGTTATTTATGCAAATTAATACAATTATCCCTAGAATCCACACCATTGTCTCATGCGGATTAAAGATCATGGTTTCACTTGGTGTCTATTATCAAATTTCTACATCAATCATACATTCAATGGTTCAAAGTGTAGTTACCGCTATGTCTACGCGACGATTTATTTAACGTCCAAAGGAATCAAGTTCAACATATATAATCCATTTTAAATTGTTGGCTATCCTATACCAATTTCAATTTCATATAAAATCTCACTTATATTAACAACCACTTTCAACATCACATAACAATTTTAGTGTCACAACCCTTTTGTCGTAAACTAACAATGTTCAAATTTTACTTGCATGGCGATTTACAATTTTTATTTCAACAATTTTAATATCCAAATTAATATTCCTAACAATTATCACTTGATTATCATAGCATAATAGCTTGAGTCGTGAATGAAATATTCACCTTGCGAGGTTAGAGAAGATGACGAAGCACGAAGACGAATAGATCTTAATAAACACGATGCAAAACGAGCACAAACTGCAATTAACAAATAATTAATCAATAATTTGTTTATTGCAATATATATATTGATTTGAATATATACACACCATACCCAAAAAAAAGGAACTAGATGCAAAATAAGGTAGATGGAAGCCTAGGCCTGAGATTCCGGATCAGCTACAACTGTCAAGCAAACGAACAAAATCTGAGATATTGTAGCCCATATAATAAAATCAAATTTCTCTATACTTTACAAACTAATACAATGTGTATATACTATGTATTCAAAGAAAGCATGGTGGTCGGGGTCGGGACTGAGAGGCAGAGGGCTGAAGGCAGGGACGGACTGGAGGGCTGGGTGGGCAGGTGCGGGCTGGGTGGGCTGGCGGGCTGGGCCGGCAGGTGCGGGCTGGGTGGGCTGGCGGGTTGGAGGGGGCAGGTGCAGGCTGGGCGGGCAGGTGCGGGCTGGGTGGGCTGGCGGGCTGGAGGGGGCAGGTGCAGGCTGGGTGGGCAGGTGCGGGCTGGGTGGGCTGGCGGGCTGGAGGGGGCAGGTGCGGACTGGAGGGGGCAGGTGCGGGCTGGAGGGGGCAGGAAGGGGGCTGGGAGGGGGAGCTAGAAGGGGCTGGGAAGGGGAGCTGGAAGGGGCTGGGGGGAAGCTGGAAGGGGGCTGGGCTGGGGGGAGCTGGAAGGGGGCTGGGCTGGGAAAGCTGAGGGAGGTGGTGGGAGTTGGGAGGGGCTGGGCTGGGGGGAAGCTGGGAGGGACTGAGGGAGGTGGAGGGAGCTGGGAGGGGCTGAGGGAGTTGGGAGGGGGAGCTGGAAGGGGGCTGGGAGTGGGAGGGGGAGCTGGGAGGGGAAGGGGGCTGGGAGGGGGAGCTGGGAGGGGAAGGGGGCTGGGAGTGGGAGCTGGAAGGGGGCTGGGAAGGGGAGCTGGAAGGGGGCTGGGGGGAAAGCTGGAAGGGGGCTGGGGGGAAGCTGAGGGAGGTGGTGGGAGTTGGGAGGGGCTGGACTGGGGGGAAGCTGGGAGGGACTGAGGGAGGTGGAGGGAGCTGGGAGGGGCTGAGGGAGTTGGGAGGGGGAGCTGGAAGGGGGCTGGGAGTGGGAGGGGGAGCTGGGAGGGGAAGGGGGCTGGGAAGGTGGTGGGAGTTGGGAGGGGGCTGAGGGAGGTGGAGGGAGCTGGTTGGGGCTGGGAGGAGCTGGAAGGGGGCTGGGAAGGGGAGCTGGAAGGGGGTTGGGCTGGGGGAGCTGAGGGAGGTGGTGGGAGTTGGGAGGGGGCTGAGGGAGGTGGAGGGAGCTGGGAGGGGCTGAGGGAGTTGGGAGGGGGCTGGGGTGGAAGGGGGCTGGAGGAGCTGGGTGGAGGTTGGAGAGGGGCTGCATGGAGGGTGGGGGGAGGGCTGCTGGGCTGGGAGGGGATGGAGGAACTGAATGGAGGGTAGGTGGTGGGGGTAGTCATGCATGCATGGAGGAGTTGGGTTTCATTTTGAAATGAAGTAAAATAAAAGATGAAAAAAAGATATGAAGAGAAGGAAGAGAAAGAATGATGCAGAGGGAGAAGGGGCACGTACCAGAGTGAAGTAAATGGAAACAATGAAGAGGAAGTGTAGACCTGAGAATAAATGCAGCATACTTTGGAATACACAGAGCAATGATGACTAGCGCGTGGTCCCGAGACAGAGGGGTTTCCCAAAATGACGTTTAAACTTTCAAAATATTTTGTGGCAGGCAAATCATTATTTGCTGACCAAATATATGCTGAGGTGGCAACGCAAGTGTACTGGGTTTTTCTTTGAATTTACGGACGCATTCACATTCGTTAAACGATTATAATTTGCAACGCCGAACTCCGATTTACACAAATTAATATACCGTTTTGATCAGCGCGACGAGACGAACGCAATGGTCTATAAATATCAGTGATATAACTAAATTATAAAAAAAATCGAAATTTTTCCATTACGGAGAATGCAGCAAAAACGCAGAAGAATAAGATCGACGGAGCTAAAAATGTCCAAATTTTGAAAAACGAAAAATGACGCCTTAATCAGAAGATGATTTAGAATTTTTCTATGTAAAAATATTTAGGTTCGGAAGATAAAATTTTCACGTTTAAAATGAACTGATGTTCAATAAAACGCGAACGAAATTCACTGCGGTAATTTCTGACGAAACTTGGCGCACGCCTATGTCTATCTAGACGCATTCCAAATGTGAAGTTTGAATAGCACCGGAATTTGTTTGTGAAAATTCGAATTTCAATACTAAATAAATGATTTTTAAAATTTTAAACTGGGTCTGAATTTCAGGGTCGTTACATCCATGGTGCTTCTTCCTCTTCTTCCTCTTCTTCTTCTTCCTCTTCTTCTTCTTCCTCTTCACTGTGCTCTAAGGGGTTATGCACTTGCATGTTAGGAGAATCTTCTTCAATCACAATAGGATTTGCATGATTATTCATTAGAAATTTTTGCAAATTCCGAAGAATTTTGCCATGCTTTTCTTGTTCTTTTGCCATCCTCATTTGCACAACTTGAAGTTCAGTCAACATTTGCATGGCATCCTTCATAGATTCTTCAATCTTTATCACACGTGCTAGTGTAGTGCGTTGGAATGGACCAGAATGAGGAGAATGGAAAGAAATGATTTCATTTTGGTTTGATTTAGTCGAGGAGGCCATAAATGTTAATTTTCAGAAGTTTATTACAGAGAGAGAGAAGTTAGAAAATAGAAAAATTCGAAATACATAGGTTTATATAACTATCAAACTAATTTTAGAGGGAAAATCAAAATTTAAAATTTTACCGTTATATGTCGACATAGGTGGTTGGGGTATGTCGACATCCCTATGAAAAATTTGGTTTTCTTGTATATTTTTATTTATTAAAAATATATGTTACTATATCTATATTCTATATCTCAGTTATTGAACAAATGCCTAGTTCTCTTCTTAATTTAGTAAATATAGGTTGATTTAAGGGTTTGGTTAAAATGTCAGCAATTTGATTCTCGGAATTGATAAATTCAAGAGAAATAATTTCTTTACTTATGTTATCTTTGATAAAATGATGTCTGATATCAATATGTTTAGTCCTAGCATGATGAGTAGGATTTTTAGATAAATTTATTGCACTAGAATTATCACAATAAATTGGTGATTTTGAAATTGTTAATCCAAAATCTTTTAGGGTATGTTGCATATAAATGACTTGAGAGCAAGCCAAAGCAGCAGAGATATATTCTGCTTCAGTTGTTGATAAAGAAACAGTGTTTTGCTTTTTACTAAACCATGAAACAAGATAATGCCCCAAAAAGTGGCAAGTTCCACTTGTACTTTTTCGATCAGATTTGCAACCAGCATAGTCAGCATCACAATAAGAAATTAAATCAAATGAATCATTTTTAAGGTAAAATAAACCATAGTCAAAAGTATGTTTAACATATCTTATGATATGTTTCACAGCTTTTAAGTGAGTCTCTTTGGGTTGAGATTGGTAACTTGCACAGAGACAAACTATATGCATGATATCAGGTCTACTCGCAGTGATATAGAGTAGTGATCCAATCATTCCCTATATAGTTTTGATTTACATCTTTTGAAAGATCTTCTTTATTTAAAGCTTCATTGGTTGCCATGGGAGTGGGTTTTCCACTCGCAGTAGTCATACCAAATTTACTAACTAGATCCCTAGCATATTTTTCTTGACTAATAAAATACCATTATCTAATTGTTTCATTTGTAAACCTAAGAAGAAAGTAAGTTCACCCATATGACTCATCTCAAACTCTTTTGTCATTATTTCAGAAAATTCTTTATTCATTTCATGATTAGTTGAACCAGAAATAATATCATCTACATAAATTTGTACTAGTTTGATATCATTTTTCTTTCTTTTAATGAAAAGAGTATTATCTACTTTACCAATTTCAAAATTTGATTGTAATAAAAAAGATCTTAGTCTATCATACCATGCTCTAGGAGCTTGTTTCAGACCATATAGAGCTTTCTTAAGTTTGAAAACATGGTTTGAAAATTTTTCATCTTCAAAGAGTGGAGGTTGTTCAAGATAAACTTCCTCTTTAACAAATCCATTTAGAAAATCACTTTTAACATCCATTTGAAATAATTTGAAATTATTATAGTTTGCAAAAGCAAGTAGAATTCTAATGGCTTCTAATCTTGCTACGGGTGCAAAGGTTTCATCAAAATCTATTCCTTCTTCTTGAAAATAACCTTGTGCGACTAATCGAGCTTTATTTCTAACGACCTCACCTAGTTCATTCATTTTATTTTTATAAACCCATTTAGTTCCTATTATAATTTTATCCTCGGGTCTAGGAACAAGTTCCCAAACATCATTTCTGGTGAATTGATTCAGTTCTTCTTGCATAGCCAGAATCTATGAATCATCAGACGATGCTTCCTTTGGATTTTTAGGTTCAATAGATGATATAAAAGCTACATTACTCATGTTATTTAGTTCATTTCTAGTTCTAACAATAGATTAAATATTTCCTAGTATATTTTCTATAGGATGATCTTTTAAAAGCTTAACCATTTTATTTGGATGAATAAGATCATTATTTGTTTCAATTGATTCATTATTTAGGGTAGACATTTCTTTTTCATCATTAATTTGTTCAACATTTTTGAAATTTTCAGCAAACGAAACATGCATTGTTTCTTCAATGGTATTAGTCCTTAAGTTGAAAACTCTGTATGCTTTACTTCTATTAGAATATCCGATAAAGATTCCTTTGTCAAATTTAGGATCAAATTTATCTAAATTGTCTTTTGTATTTAGAATAAAACATTTACTTCCAAAGATTCTAAAATAAGATACCTTTGGTTTCTTTTTGTAAAGAAGTTCATAAGGTGTTTTATCAGTTAACGGTCTAATTAATATTATATTTAAAATGTAGCAAGTTGTATTTAGCCCAAAAATGTTTTGGTAAATTACTATCTGAAAGTATTGTTCCAGCACACTCTTGAATCGTCCTATTTTTACGTTCTACCACTCCGTTTTGTTGTGGAGTTCTTGGAAAAGAGAAATTATGAGTTACTCCCTTTTTATTGTAGAATCTCTCAAAACTTTCATTTTCAAATTCCCCACCGTGATCACTAGGAACAGTTATAATTTTTAAAGAAAGTTGGTTTTGGAGTCTTTTTGTAAAAAATTTAAATGAATCAGAAGTATCACTTTTATGTTTCATAAAAAATGTCCATGTAAACCTAGAATAATCATCTACAATTACAAAGACATATTTATTGTGATTTATTGATCGAATTTGAGATGGACCAAACAAATCTAGATGAAGTAACTCAAGAGGTTTTGAAGTTGAAATCATATCTTTTAATTTTAAAGAACTCTTCCTAAGTTTTCCTAAGTGACAAGCATCACATATACTATCTACTTTAAAATTCATTCTAGGGAGACCTCTTACTAGATCAAGTTTAGAAAGTCTATATAAGAGTTTAAAATTCAAATGCCCAAATCTTTTATGCCAAATCCAAGGGTCACTTGTATTAGCCAAAAGACATAGGTTATCAGTTGAGATTTTCATACTAAGAATATAAATATTTTTCTTCCTAATTCCTTCAAACATAATATTTGAATTATTATCTTCAATGTGACGCTTATCTTTTTCAAATTTAATTTTGTATCCTTTATCGCAAAGTTGACTAATGCTAAGCAGATTGTGTTTCAGATTCTTAACTAATAAAACATTAGAAATGGTAGGAGTTTTAGAGTTACCGACATTGCCGATGCCAATCACATATCCTTTTGAGTTGTCTCCCAAATTAACTGATCCTCCATCTTTATAGATAATATCATTCAGCATATCTGGATTACCAATCATGTGTCTTGAACATCCACTATCAAGTATCCACTTATTCTTCTTGATTTGCACCATTTGTCCATTGAGTGTTAATTCTTCAAAGGCCATATAACATTTTTCTTTCTGCACAGAATACAAACTCGGTAGATAACTTGATTTTCTATAATAACAATATGCAGACTTATGAGACAATGATGATTTGAACAGTTTTAAACTTGTGTTAACAAAATCCCCAAAAATAGCCATTTTAAAAACTTTTTCAAAATTTAGATTATGAAAACTTTGAAAACCAATGCTCTGATAACAATTGTGAGAAATGCGGATTACGGATCTTAAGGCTGGAATAACACTAGAGGGGGGTGAATAGTGTTTTATGGATTTTTTAAATCTTTTTGAATTTTATTCAATTTAAACACCAACAAATGCGATTCACAAACACAGATATAATCACATAATCAGACGCAGATGCAAATACTAAATAAAAGCAGTAAAGGAAAGAACACACCAGGATTTTATACTGGTTCGGAGTTACCCTATATTAAGTCTCGTACAATCGTACAGATTTCTTTTAGAAAATAATCTCCCAGATTACACCCTCGGTTTCAAGGCTATAAGGTACACCCTCCTGTATTCGAGTTCAGGGCAACTCCCTTGATTTAACCAGGCTACAAGATCACCTAATTGATTTCCGGGGCTACAATCACACCCAATTGATTTCAAGGCTCAACCGCACCTTTTACTCAACAGTTTGATTTACAAAAGATTCTATAACTCTAAATAGCACTGAGATCTTATGGAGAGAGTGGCAGAGAATCAAACAAGAGATAATCAAGTTTGATTCACTTGGTATTTTGGCAGAGTATAGTTTAGGATTCTTTAGAATAAATGTGGAAGATGAAGAGGAGAGAAAATAAATGAAAATCTGGTAAAAATTCGTTTAGAACTTATTGGTATTTATAGTAGAGCAACAGCCATATCTATTCGTGAAAGGATACGACGAATAGACACTTCTTTTGAAAATTGAAATTTGAAAATAACGGACACCATGTCGACATCGGGGGTTGAGGTATGTCGACATGCTCAAGGCAAAATTGATGTTTTAATTTTCTTATTAAAATTGGTTTCTATAATTTGCCAAAACAATTTCTAAACTTTGTAAATATATTTGAATATAGTTTAAACATATAAAAGAGTTTAGAAAATAATTTTTTAATATATATAATCTTAATCTATAAAGTTATTTAAAATCTGAGTATATACATATTTTAAAGCTAAATATTTAAAACAAGAGATGATTTAAAAACAAGTACAATTTTGAAATCAAAATATTAAAAATGATAAAAATAGTTTTGAGGCTCAAATATTTCAAACAAGAGAGATGTCTTTTAGAAAAGAAAGTTTTGAAAACATTTTTAAAAACAGGAGATATATTTTTGAAAAACATTTTTATAAAATTAGTGGATATCAAAATAGGACCACTATATGTTCCACTAGATATTGTCGCGGGTTCCATCCCACTAGGGTTCCATCCCTTTAACAGGCTCGAAGTGGATTCCATTCCACGAATAAATTTTGAATAAAGATGTAAGTGCTTTCAAGAAGTTTCAACATAATTCTAGACTGACTACATTATCTTGTACTATTTGAAATCTTGAACTCTTGATAACTTGATTTCTTGATACTCGTGTGTCTTCAATCTTGATATCTTCAATCTTTAAATTCATCAGTCTTGTATCTCTATACTGTACAGTCTTCATTCTTGGTACCTACATGTTTATATTCTGCATATACATATATATCTAAACCATAACGTTAGTATTTATATTTTATAACAAGTCCTAAGGTTGTTGTCATCAAAACCATCATCTCAAGGACTAACAAGGTCGCTAGTGATCCATCAAACAACCTCCAAATGATTCGATTTTTTCTATGAGCCTTCTTTTATGTCTTCTTAGTGTTCTCCCAAAATTTCAAGTCAATTTGACTCGGTATGAGTTCTTTTGGTCTGTCTTCAGTTAGCTGCTTTGGTCAAAAAAGGGTAAACATTTGCCCCCCCCCGAAGTACGCCTTTTGAATGGAAGGTGTGCTTTGCTTAAGAACAAGTTCCTATCTTCGGTCTTCGAGAGTTTAAGTTTCCAGCTACTTCAGCCTTAGTGAATCATCCATTCCTTCAGATTCTCTTGCCAATCACAAGTCGTTCCAAAACTGTTACAGTCTAAGATTCTAGACTCTGCCTAAGTGTAATCTATACATCACAATCATTGTGATTTCATTTAGAGTTATTACATCATATATCTCTAATTAAATCACATGTTTCCAATTACATCACATATCTCTAATTGTCCCATATTCATTCAGGATTTGCATCATTATCATTTTCTTCTCATTCAGAGTTGTCACATCATATATCAAAATCATATTATATATCAAAATCACATCATATATTCAAATCATTTTGTGTTCATCCAGGAAATAGTCAATTTTACTCTATTTATAAGGCATTCAATTCCTTTTATTAATTCAAATTGGTTTGATTTCTCTGGATGTTTAATGTTTAATTTAATGTTTAAGTTAAGGGGATGATCTCTTCTAATCGTTTGTTTGTTAAGTTAAAAGGGATTATGTAGGCTCAACCGCTCACTCTGCAGTGAGGGGACTTACTTCTTGCACTCTTGTCCCATCTCTCAGGTCGGGACTCTATAGCGATTAGTATCATACAAGTCCATCCAAGGGGACTTGCACCTTGCACTCCGGTTCTATATCGGGATTCTAAGGTGATAAATATCGTACAAGGCCATCCACTCGCTTTTCAGGGAAGGGGACTTGCACCTTGCACTTCGGTCCCGTGTCGAGACTCTAAGGTGATCAATATTAGTCATCACAATCAAAGTGGATTTTTCAAAACTCAAATATTCAAATCAAAACAAATAAGAAGAAATCAATCTAGCAAGAACCAAAACAAGCAGAAATCCTAAATATTTGCCTCGGAGATCCGACTCAAAGCCTGCCTAGAGACCAACCTGGGTCTAGTACACGTATAAGCGGTCTGAGGTTATTATTGTCCTAGATAGTCAACTTAGGCATTCGACTCAGAGCATGCCTAGGGAACATTCGGGATCCCGTACACGTGTAAGAGGCCTGAGGTTATTATTGTCTAAATAGTCATCTCAGACATCCAACTCATAGTGTGCCTTGGGACCGTTCGAGATCCCGCACAAGTGTAAGCGGCCCAAGGTTCTTATTATCTAAATACCAAAAGAAAAGTATGGAAAAAGAAATGAAAAAGCAAAGCATGGGAGCCAGATCCAACTCCCATCTACCCTAGGGATGGCAATGGGGCGGGTCTAGGGTCCAAACCCGGTTGACCCGCCCCATTGGGTCATCGGGGCGGGTAGACCCGTGACCTGTTCTTGAGAGCTCCGAGTCTAGGGTCGGGTCGGGGCTTGGCTGACCCGCCCTAACCCGACCCACACTACTGAGATCTCATGAAATCGCTTTAATATTATAATGATGATTTGTTAATCCATATATATATCTGTGTGTGTGTAATTATGACATGGATATTATAATGTTCCAATCAATAAGATATAAATTTTTTATAGTATTAAGCTGCATCATTGATAATTATACAATAATATATGCATATTTTTTTGAACTATTTAGTACACCACACTTTTATTATCTTCCCTTATCATTGTAAACACATTGTTCTTTGTATTTAATGTATCATTTAGTAACAATAAAAATAAATATATGTACATTAGTACACAATTTTGAATCAATACAATAAACCTCATTGGGTCTTGGGGCGAGGCGGGTCTACCCGTACCCGTACATGTTTCGGGTTCGGGGCAAAATTCTGCACCTGCATCGGGTCTACGGGGCGGGTCCGAGGTGGGGTTTAAAAAATCCGGGGCATGCTTGGGGCATAAGAAACCCGACCCAACCCTCCCCATTGCCATTCCTAATCTACCCCGATCATGGGATAATTTATCTTGGCTCAAATCCCTAGGCATTTCTCGGATGGTGGCTGTTCTTGCAATTCTACCGCAATTCTATTCCTCATGTACTGTGGCAGTTGGTTGTTCCGAACCATTTCTATCAGATCATGAAGTTGTCGGCACTCATTCGTCTCATGCCCATTCGGCTCATGGAAGATGTAAAACTTTCCAGATCTTTTCTCTCGATCATTGGTCTCCCTCCTAGAGCAATATTTTGCCCCTATTTTAGTGGGGGTATCCCAGGATGTACTCTTCCCGTAAGACACCTATGTTCTGATTCATAACTCTAGCTTCATTGAGACCTGCGTTCCATCGAGGAAGTTCTGGTACATATTCTTCTGTCGATTGCATCCTAGCATTTGGATTGGCTCTCGTACCACCAATTCCAGATCTTTCAACGGTCACTCCGGCATTGGGATTGATTCCTGTATTGATTCCAGCGTTTCCCCTAAGTAACGGTTGCTCTGGGCATAGAGGCAAGACTCCATCTTGTACTAATCCAACTCCAGCAGCTTCTGTGTTGTTCCGTGGAGTTTGATTCTTATTCCCTGCAGATCTAGCCATCCCTTGCTGCTCCATTTTCTAGAAGAATCCATCCATCATCTTTTGTTGTCTAACTAAGATCCATCCAACATCTCTTTCATCATCCTTTCCATCTCCTCTCTAATCACATAGTTGGGTTGATGAGAATTCGAGGATACATCCTGGCTACCCCTAAGCTCTGGTTGATTTGCTTCAGCTCTAGATTTGGTATTAGGCATGCCCGTCTTCTCTAAGTCTTAGATTCAAAGTTCAAGTCTTTAGATCTAGCCCTGAGTTCAATTTTCTCAGTGAAAAGCACAAAAATGTTAACCCAAAAAATGGATCAACTCCGTGGATCGAGTGTGAAAGCACCAGTTTAGATAATTAGCAACACAATCTCAGATAAACAACAAATAAAAAGCAAAAGTAAGAAAAGAGACATAATTTTTATAGTGGTTCGACTGACTCTGGCCTACGTCCACTTTAATCAATCTTTATTATGATTATACTAGTTGAATCTCTCTGGATATCAACTAGTCAGTCGTTAGATCTAAGTTACAATGAGTTAGAATAAGTTATAAGTATAAGGGTTGACTGGAGAATCATAGTAACCTCCTTGATGACTGTTGTAAGGGATAAGAATGTTGAAAAAGTGAAGGAATTCCAGTAGAGTAATGGCAGCTCTCTCCTCGAAAAAGGTCCATCTCTAGTTGTAGGTAGGTGAGTATTTATAGGGGAATTCAATGAGTATTGGGACTGAAGTCCAAGCGCGGAAGGGTCCAGTTGTTATGCCAAGTCATCACCGAAATCTCAAGTCAATCTGAATCATTTCTATGGATCGTTAGCTATCCATAGGGGATGGATCCCTAGCTATCCATCAACTTAGCATATATTTCTACTAGAAGCCTTTACTTTGTGCTACGAAGGAGCTCAGAAAGTTTGAGGGTGATCCGACCTATCTTGATGGATTGCTCGCTATCCATAGGGGATGGATCGCTATCTATCCATCCACTTAGCATATTTTTGAGTGATCTTAGTTTGGTTGTCTTCCTATATTCTATTTAAGTGTCTTGTCCAAATATCAAGTCGTTTGGAGTTCGTTTGATCATCCGTCTTCATGGCTCATCTGGTCCAGAAGAATCATCCATATACTTAACCAGTTCACACATGCAATGTAAATGAGTAGGAGAGCCTCTCTTATGAATCATAGGTCATGGGGCCCACTCCTCATGGGTCGGACTTGATGGATCAAACTGGCCCAATTCGGAGAAGAATCATCCATAACTCGCTCAAAACTTAACAAAACTAGATGAAACTTTGCAAGTACCCTCTCTAGGGTGTGTAGGACCTACCCTATAAATTTCAGGTTGTGGGGCCCAACCTACATGGATCGTTAGTGATCCATCAAGTTAGGTCACTAGCGATCTATCAAACAACCAGGTTTGGGAATTTCACCAAGTGAAAGTTAAAGTGTTCTCGGGTAATTATGAAATACCAAGAAATGTTTATGGAAACTTTTATAATCCTTTGAAGGGTGTTCATACTAAAACTTCATTGGTAATATCAATTATGGTAGGACAATCTTGAACTAAAGGTCAACCTTCATTAAGGTCTTGTCTTGGATATGGTTTCAAGCAAGAAAATTACAGCAAATTCTAACGGGACGAGTAAATCACTTAGAATAGTGTTGTAATAAAACATGTATATGCAAATTTATGAGTAATGTAAAGAGCGATTCCATCGATTGAATATCCAATAATATATTGTGATATCAAAAATGCAATAGGGATTGCAGATGGAATTAATAACTCATGAAAAGTCAAGATGCATTGTATATTACTACCATATGGTAAATAATTTATCAAGTAAACGGATAAGGAAGGATTGATGGATGAATACAACATAATAATACAAATCCATTCATCAAGGCCTATTTCTCAATCCGATCTAAGAAGATCAATTAAGAAGGTATTGGATTGTATATCCAAAATTGCCCCAAGTGCAGGTGGGATATTGAAAGTAAGGGGTTTTTCCCTAAGGGTGGTTATATAATTTGTTACATAATCCAACTTTAGAACAAATCCTCTCCGAACTGAAGTAAGCTTTTGGTTTTTTTCCTACAATATACATATACATACCTATAGGCGCACACACATATGTTGTTATTACTAATCATACAAGAATATCGGTAGGAATAAAATTTCCATGGAAAACAGTGGAAATTTCCGCTTTTTTCCATCAGAAACCGGAAGGAATTTTTTTCGAGCTATTTTAAACGGAAAAACATGGAAATGGAAATTTTCAGAAATACGTGGAAGGAAAATTCTGGAAAGCCGGTAAAGCAGAAAATAATCCAGCTCTATTGTTATATGTGACATAAATAATGACCATTATATATATAAGTAGAAAATCCTTAAATAAAGAATTATACGATTTCGACTATAATTTTTGTAACCATGAGTATTAAATCATAAACTAACTGATACATTTTTTTAAATGATTCACGATCAAGATGCTTGGAGAAAAAGGAAATCAATACACCCATATAGATCAGTGTACGTAATGCTCACCAAATGTTGGGCACCATATTATTCATGACTGTTGGGGGGAACTAAGGGGTTGCGTATGTGTAGTTATTGGTAACTACAGAATGAATCAACTGAGAATTTTTGACTGGTTGATTACAACTAGATCAAATAGGAAATCTTAGCGCGATGATATATGACGTCCTTTTGAGTTGTGAACACCATGGAACTTAAAAGTGACTGCTCCACTTTGATTATAGTCAAATCATGATATAAAATTTCTGTTATAGCTATATATGGGTCAGAGTTGAAACATTTGAAGTAAAACATTATTCAATAGAGAATTCATCTCATTCATTATAAGGGGTTGTATCATAGCCAATTGTATTCAACTCAAATTCAAAATCTCTAGCCAGAGTACAACAGTTAATAATAATGTTCTTATTGAACTTAGGAATTTAGATTTAGGCTCGATAGGTATATGTGGATATTATTAGAGCTTTGACCATGACTAATGTGACGACTGACCTTTTCGACCCTCAAAAGTCGACACTAATACATCCACAATATTCAGGTGTCGAGCATCCAAGTACCAGAAAGACAGATTATTAGGGTGAAAGAAAAGAAAAGACAGAACGGAGTCTCACGTCGTGACGAGTAACTTATAAGATACACATGATATTTACAAAAGAAAACTGTAGTATACGTACATCAATCAGAGTAAACTAATCTATCATCAACTTGGACAGGTATAATAATCTGACCTCATAAATGTTGATAAATACAATACAAAAAATGCAATAGAAATAAAATATACGTGAGTACGTCTTGGAGTTATTCAGCTCGTCTTATGAAGCTCTAAAGCATCCATAACTGAATTTGAAATATACTTAGGGCTGACCCAGCATCATAAGAAAATAATGTCTGGATCAGTCTAGTAAACCAGTGTAAGAAACACAAATCATATGGATTTTTTAGTTATAAAACCCTTCAAAAATAAAGGTGTCTCAAACGACCATGCCGCACATAAACACAGACGAGTTTTTACCTTACGATAACCAAACCGTTTTTATTAGAAAATCCAGTGATATTATAATAATGTCTAGGGTTAAAAATAAATATATAACATAGTTGAAATGCTTGCATCTCACATTCCAACATATTTGGTACATAACTAAGTCCGTGAGACACGTATTAGTGTTTAACGACGGTTTTTCTATGAGTTAGAAAATCGTCGAAAATTTTTAAATAAAAATTACCGCAAGTGCACGGCGCACAATGTTAGTACGTGGCGAGTATGGATCGATCCGTAGGGAATTGTTAGATTTTAAATTTCTATTCAATCAAATTAACCAAGATTTGAGAGTGTGTTTAAGCTAAAATTGAAAATTCTAGAAACTAACAGAAATTAAAAGTGATAAAAATATGAGAGTAGAAAGGCAATTTAGAAATAAATCCACTCTTTAGATCATATAGTTCAACAAAACATGAAATTATGATCTCTTTAATTTTGTCATTAGTGAGTTTAATTTATGTGTTTATCATAAGTATGGCCTATTTGTGCTATTGATTAGCTCAATATAAGCCATCAAACTGTAATACACCCCTTAAACCACTTACTAACTCTCATGAAAAATGATAACAAGTTGAGAATAAACTATTTTAAGTATGGCCTATTAACTATTGATTAGAAATATAAACCATTAAATTTTGATTTAATTTCACTTCATTGTCATAATCATATTTAGACTAAAAGGCAATTTGTGAGTCATATGACTAAGCATAGCCTATTTGTTTTGAACAACATAGGCTATCAAACTCAATACTAAACACAAAATTACATAAACATCAACTTTCCATTAAGCACATAAAGAGATCATACATGAACAAATTATGTTGCATCTACATAATTCAAAAGAGCTTCCTTACCCCTAAATTGAAGGGGTTTAGCCTCTCAAATTTGTAATCATGTCAGCAAATGTAGAAAACAACATGAAACAAAAAGAAAAGGAAAATGCAAGTTAATGAAAAAGAGAGCTAATTAAAAAGAAATAAACACTAATCTACTTGCATGAAAAATAAGCTAACTACTAACGTTAAAGTAAAAGAGCACGAAAGAACAAACTAAAATTGCATATAAAAATTACATGAAAAGAAATGGCTAAGTAGCCATGAAAAGAAAGAAAAGAGAGCTTTTATTTTTAATCCTAAACTAATGAGCTAAGAGGAAGAGAGGATTACATGAAACATAAGGGGTAATTATACATGTATGAAACCCTAATCCATATTTTTGGGGAATGCCCAAACTACCCCTCTAGGAAGTGTGGCCACAAAGTTATCATTAGTTTAAAATAATCATCCGTGAAGTGTGCATGTAACTTTAATGGCTTTTTAGCATGTGCATTAGCTCCTAATGGTAGATCAAGGTAAGTGGGTAAGTGGGGTCCTCCATGTTCACGAGTGTTGAATTATTTCCATCTTCATTTATGTGTGTTCTCTTGTGCATGCATATTTCTTCATGTAACCTCTTCCATTGGATTTCAAATTCCTACAAAAAATCATAAAAATGTCCAAGTAATTTTTCTCAAATTAATATATGCACAAAAATGACTAGTTTGCCCCTATATGAAGATGAATATATGACGATATGAAAATAATTTGAATTTTGGTTTAAACATGTTAAAATACCCGATACGATCATTTATTTAATTTAATTAGATTAAATATAGTGATGAAAATATGTACATTTACGTGCACATCAAATACCCCCACACTTATCTTTTTATTCGTCCTCGAATAAAGAAAAACTAAGATAAATCCATTTTCGTAGGGATCACGATTCCATTGAGCATATGAAACAAGCCATTAAACCTCTAGGTGTCCCTAATAGAACGAGTGTTGTCTCGTGAGGGTTTTCAGCGGATAATACCCACAAAATCCAAATGCGAAGTGGAAATATTTACAAAATGAAAAATTCCTAAATGTAATATTTATTTACAATGATATGGATGCAAGTTTTTAAAATATTTACAAATGAAGGATTTACTTTCAAATTGACATGAATAAGTTAAATATAAGTTTTGGTCATCGACTTGAAAATGTAAGTCATTTACTCGTCAAAATTTCCAACAAAAATCAAGTTATCATAACAAATAGACTATAGTTTAACTCGTTGTCTTGGTTGATAACAAAGTGTAACTATGAAATAGATCCTTAGTTGATTATCAAAGTTTATCAAAATGGTATTTTCATTTCTTTTCAGTAACAAGTCAAATCAAATAAGTAAAACTAGTGCTTGGATTTCAATTGCTTACTCTCTCTTATTTGAAAATTTTATTGATATTAACAATATTTACATACGCCTAACTCAGATAAACTGAGGCCAGATATATTACCCATGCACTACCTTGCAGACTTATGTGAGTGGAATACAGAGTGTGGTGAGTAAACATACAAGTGTGAACACTTATCGACTAGAGGCATTGATAAAAGAATTTTTATATACATACACCTAATTTAGATAAACTGAGGTCGGATATACCGATCGTGCGCTGCCTTTCGGGCTTACGTGAGAAGGGTACAGAGCATGGCGAGTGAACACACAAGCGTGAACACAAGACTCTAGGTGTTAATAAATATATACATATATACAAGAAATATTTTTTTGTTTTTTTTTTGTTCTTTTTTTAAGAGAGAGTTTTGCAAAATCATCTTAGCACCATTTAACTTAGAAGATAAAAATTGTTAAATCCTTTACTTTAAATTCACCACTTTTTAAAACAAAGATTTTCAATTACGATATACTTCATAATTATTGCTCATGAATCTTCCTATATACTAGTTAAACCATCGTTATTTGTAATCAAACTTTATTTTTATTGTGTTGAGACAAATAAATTTTCAAAAATTTCACTATAATTAACCAGATCCATATATTTATCCTATAGCGTTTCTTCAAAAAAAGGCTTAAATATATTCTTTTTGTGTTTTTTTTAAAATTTTGAGATTTTTTTAAGTTTTAGAAATAAAATGCAAAAATAAACCATGAAAAAAAATGAAGATGAGACTCCCCCCCCCCACACTTGATTTTGATTGTGTCCCCACAGTCAACCCAAGTGAAAGGAGAAAAATAAATAAAAACATGACTTATATTTACATGAAAAGATTGTTATTTACAAAACATCAGAAATATGTTGTTAAAGAGAAAATGAAACGGTCTTCCAAAAACCGATTCATTTGTCTCGTCAAGTATACGAGACACGGCTGAAGCTTAGAAAACCAAATCATAAAAGATTTTGAAGTTGAATGTTGATTTGGAAAAACAAAGTCGTTTTATTAAAAATCGTGTGTGTTGTTTGTTTTCAATGGTTTTCCGGGTTGATAAAACAATTGGTTGAAATTCAAGTTTATTTTCACCAAATTGAAATTCAAACTTATCATTGAAGACTTCTTCAGAATTATTGATTTCAAAATCAAAATGGTGATTTAAATATTCCCCTTCGGTATTCAACAACTCATCATCGAGAAGTCCAAAAAATTCATGTTCATTAAATTTGTCTTCCTTTTTTGGATTATCAACAACTTCATTGCGTATATCATTTTCAAAATCCAAAGTTGTTGTATTCAAATTTTCGAAACCGGAAAAAGGAAGATCGAAATTTAAATCGAGTTTCTCACCCTCAAAAGAATTGAAATCCAAATCAATTACCGTACTTTCAACAACTTCATTAAGATTATCATTTACAATTTCGGGAGATGATGGATTATCATTCGACTCTTCGTAGGTTGGGATTTGATTTTGTTGTTCACGTTATTTTTTGTATATTTCAATCAACAAATCTGTGTGATTTTTGTGTATTTCTTCCATTTGTTCAACAAAATCAAATTTATAATTATTAATTTGAGAATTTTCAATTTGAACTTGTTAAGAACAAAAATTTTCAATTTCAATAAACGGTGGATTATTATTTGATTCTTCACAAGTTGGGATTTGATTTTGTTTCTCACGAATTTTTTTGTAGGTTTCACGCAACAAATCCTCGTAATCTTTTTCCATTTGCTCAACTAAATCAAATTCATGATTATTAATTTGAGAATTTTCAATTTGAATTTGTTGAGAACAAAAATTGTCCATTGCACCAAAATTGAAATTATTCCCATTGTCAAAATTATTTAAAAAGCGGTTCACATTTCCATTTTGATTTTGAAATTCATTTTGGAGTTCAGAATTATTTTGACTTGGGTTATAATCAAAATCATTGGAATTTTGAAATGAATTAAAATTTTGATTATTTTGATATGAATTACACAAATCATCATTACTTGATTTTGTTGTGTACAAATTTCAAGTAAAGATTTCATTCTCTTTTCAAAAATTGAGGGTTGGTCATTATTTTGAAAATTTTGTGGTGTAAAATCTGAATTGTTTGTAAAATAGTTGTTATTAAAAGATCCATAAGAATTTGATGTTAAATAATATGGATTATATTGATTTTCACAACTATCGTAAAATTGTGGAGAATAAGCAAATTTCGATATTTTCAAGAATGTTTTTTTTTCTTTTCTGGATTTATTTTTTGAATTTTTTATAAAGGAAAACTATTTACCAAAAGGAATTTATTTTTCAAAAGGAAAATTTGATTTTTTTTTGCTTTTGGATTTTAATTTTTTTTTGAAAAGATTTTATATATTTTTTTTGGATTTTTTTGATTTCTAAAAAAAACTAACTTAATTTTTTTTTTGATTATTGATTTTGATTTAAAAATTTCAAAAGAAAGGATTTAAAAACCAAGTTAAAGAAATAGTTACAATTTTTTTAGTTTTGGATTTTGAAATTTTTTTTCTTTCTCTTTTTTAAAAATAAATATGCATGAACTAATGCAACTAAATGAATGCAAGGGTTTAATTACAAAATATCTATCCTAAGTAGCTCATAACCCAAAATTGTATAATCACACTTTGTCTTAATTCAACAAGATAGTTCTTAGCCAGGTAACGGACGGGATTTATTGGTGCACCACGAATCACCGTAGCAATGCAGCCGAAGGTTTAAGTACCTTTGGAAAAACAACCACTATAGTATTTACGAATCACCGTAATATTTATAAATGGTTATTTCTCTGCCGTAGCCTAGACACCAAGAAGATAAATAGTTCAAAGAAGACAACTTGTCAATATACAATTAAGCGTTATCGATGTCTAACCGTTATTATTAACAAATTATAGGATGAAATGTAAAACTGCAATTAAACGTGTATTACCAATGCAACTACAAATGAAATTTGTTTTTGTTTTTTGAAATTTTTTTAAATGCAAGCAACCAACAGTGCAAAGAAACTAAAACAAGAGATGATGACACGATACTGGAGTGTGCAGAATTATTAGCAATTATTTTAAAACAACAAATATATACAAAAACTTTTTTTTAAGCAAGCAAGCAAGCAGAGCAGTTTTATAACAGCAACTCCTTTTTATTTCCTGCAACCTGAAACTAAAAACAAGATATATATATATATACATTATATATATATATATATATGTATGTATCAAAGAAAAAACTAAAACGAAACAAGTGAAAACAAAACAAATAAATAAATAAAAAATTAGGACAAAACAAGACTAAACTAAAAGAAAGAAAGTTTTTTTTAGAGACAAACAAAAGTCAAATGAAAACAATACAAAAAAATCAATTTTTTTTAAAGATTTAAACAAACTAAAACTTAAATAAATTAAATCAAAAGAAAACAAACTAAAAGAAAAAAATGCACTCAACCTTAAAAGCCCGGCCCAAAGATGTTTTCTCATTTTTTTTCTCTTTTTTTGGGTTTAGAAAAATAAAAGGAACAAAAAGGAAAATGGAAAACAAAATAAAAAAAGGAGAAGCCCACCCAACCCAACAAGAAAGCTCACCCACAACAATGCTCTTTTTTAAACAGAATAATCCAATACCCAAATCTTACTTCTCTCTGTTAATAAAAACGCATGCTTTTTTCTTTCCTTTTTTTTACACCAAAAATCAACTGAAAACGATTTTTTTTCTTAGGCTCGAATTATGGTCATGTAATCGCGTTATGGAACTCGCGATTTGGTCGAGATGATTGTTGAAGGAAGGCGATTGCTTTGGTGTTTTTGGTTCGTTGATTTAGTCAGGGTGATTTTGGTGGCGATTTAGTGGTTCGGGTGAAGTGATTTGCAAAGTAGGTGGTTCTTCTGTGGTTTTGCAGTGGAGTACAATAGTAGGTGAGTTTGTGTCTTTGGGCAGTGAATTGGTCGCGCTTGTTGTAGATGCGATTGGATTTGGTTGCGCGATTGTGTATATTCGCATTGGTTTTTCGATTGTTGATGTAGTTCGAGGTGTTCGAGGTGAAAGGATTGTTGTAGTTTGAAGTGTTTGAGGTTCAAGGAGAAGTGGTTGGTTAGGGGGAGTTGAATGTGTGTACTGTTTTCTGGCAACAGTGCAATATGTTGTGGTTAGTTGAGTTTTTTTGTTTGTTCAATGTGTAGAGCAGTAGATAGGGTGTTTTGTGGAGTGGCAGGCACTGGAGAATGTGACTGGAATTGTATCAGTTGCGTGGGTGATTGGTAGTTGATGGGCAAGTGTAGGTGATCAGTTGAGTGATTGGCAAAAATTGCACAGTTGTTTGTGGCAGTGTGATGAAAGGTGATGTCTGGGAGGTTATGTCAGTGATATGTAATGGTGAATGCCAGTAAATGGTGGATGATGGAGCAGAGGTATCTATGTTTTATGTGGTGAGTGGCAGCAGTTTTTTTTTTGTACGTATGAAGATGGACAAAGTGACAATGTTAGGGGGAGGCAGTGTGACAAGGAAGTGCTAATGATGGTATGGTATGGTAATGAAATGAAGACAAGTAGTGAATGGAACTAAGGAAGATGATGTCGTGGGAAGTACTATTGTGAAGGCATATTAATGAGATGAGTAGGTGAAGTGGGATGGTCTAATGCAAGAAGGCTATTGTTTGAAGTTGTCGTATGGTATGACAGTGATGTTGTATTTGATGGAGGGGTATTTGTTGCACTGCTGTTTTGTACAGGGGATGGAATGTTGGTAATGGCACTGATGTGGCCAGTAAGGTGATGTGTTATATTGTTGGAGATGGCAGATTGATCAGGCAATGATATGGGTATGTCAAGTATGGTTGCTTGTGTGTGGTGTGGCACTGTTATGTATGGTGGATGAGGATGCTGATATGGTCGTGGCAATAAATAGTGTGTTTGGTGGTAGGGTGATGGAACAGTAGGATGGTTTGTTTGAGGTGATTGAGCGGGGGTAGTAGTGAAATGAAAACAATCGGTTGAAAGGCAATGTTGACTAGCAGAGACAATGGGTATGTTGAACTGCTTGGTTGTGCATTGTGAATGTTATAGGGGTAATAGGCACGGTAAATGGTTTGTAAGGAGGAGATTGTTCTGGGCAGTTGAGTTGTATATAACAGAGAGGGCATGGCAAGTATATGGGGTGATTTGAATGATGGTGGAAGGTGTTTGGTTGAATGTTATGTTTACAGGCAGATTGTGTGATGCAGTTTTGAAGGAAGATGGTGGTTTTGCGGTTTGGTAGCAGTAAGTTGGAGGAAGGTTAGGTGCAACAGTTTGAAATGAAGTTGCAGTTTATTGCTTGGTGGAGTAAAATGGCACAGGTTTGGTGGCAGTTTGTTGCCTGGTGGATTGAAATGGCACAGGTTTGGTGGCAGTTTGTTGCTTGGTGGATTGAAATGGCACAGATTTGGTGGCAGTTTGTTGCTTGGTGGAGTTGCAATGAGTTGAAATGGTTGTTTGTACAGTGACTTGATCGCACAGTGGGATGTAAGTGTTGATATGCAGATGTTTGTGGTCAGGGAGGGAAGGTAGTAATGGTAAAGAGATTGATGTGGTTGAAAGTGGGTTGGTTCAGGTGATATGGATGGCAACGGTTGGAAGGGGGAGTAGTTGATAGTGAGCAGAAATGCAGAGATGTGGTGTAACAATGGTAGTGTAAATTTTATATATGAAACATACGAAATGTAAAGTGAATGTATGAAATGTAAAGAAAATAAAGTGAATAAAAAAATTTCTTTTGTTTTCAAATGCAGTTGTGTATAAAAAAAATTTAAAAAAATGCAAGTTAACAAACACAACAAGCACACAATAAAATCAAACAAAAATAATTCGAAGAATAGAAAATAAAATAAAATCAATTCCCCAGCAACGGCGCCAAAAACTTGTTTAAGGACAGTTTTTCTATGAGTTCAAAAATCGCCGAATTTTTTTAAATAAAAATTACCGCAAGCGCACGGCGTACAATGTTAGTACGGGTCGATCCGCAGGGAATTATTAGATTTTTAAATTTCTATTCAATCAAATTAAACAAGATTTGAGAGTGTGTTTAGGCTAAAAATGAAAATTCTAGAAACTAACAAAAATTAAAAGTGATAAAAATATGAGAGTAGAAAGGCAATTTAGAGATAAATCCACTTTCTAAATCACATAGTTCAACAAAACATGAAATTATGATCTCTTAAATTTTGTCATTAGTGAGTTTAATTTATGTGTTTATCATAAGTATGACCTATTTGTACTATTAATTAGCTCAACATAAGCCATCAAACTATAAGACACCCCTTAAACCACTTACTAACTCTCATGAAAAATGACAACAAGTTGAGAATAAAATCTATTTTAAGTATTGCCTATTAACTATTGATTAAAAATATAGAACATCAAATTTTGATTTAATTTCACTTCATTGTCATAATCATATTTAGATGAAGAGACAATTTGTGATTCATATGACTAAGCATAGCCTATTTTTTTTGAACAACATAGGCTATCAAACTCAATAACACAAAATTACATAAACATCAACTTTCCATTAAACACAAAAAGAGATCATACATGAACAAATTATGTTGCATCTACATGATTCAAGAGAACTTCATTACCCCTAAATTGAAGAGGTTTAGCCTCTCATATTTGTTATCATATCAACAAATGTAGAAAGCAACATGAAACAAAAAGAAAAGGAAAATGCAAGCTAATGAAAAAGAGAGCTAATTAAAAAGAAATAAACACTAATCCACTTGCATGAAAAATAAGCCAACTACTAACATTAAAGTAAAAGAGCATGAAAGAACAAACTAAAATTGCATATAAAAATTACATGAAAAGAAATGGCTAAGTAGCCATGAAAAGAAAGAAAAGAGAGCTTTTATTTTTGATCCTAAACTAATGAGCTAAGAGGAAGAGAGGATTACATGAAACATAAGGGGTATCTATACATGTATGAAACCCTAATCCATATTTTAGGGGAATGCCCAAACTACCCCTCTAGGAAGTGTGGCCACCAAGTTATCATTAGCTTCAAATAATCATCCATTAAATGTGCATGTAACTTTAATTGCCTTTTAGCATGTGCATTAGCTCCTAATGGTAGATCAAGATAAGTGGGTGGTGGGGTCCTCCATGTTCATGAGTGTTGAATTATTTCCATCTTCATTTGCTTGTGTTCTCTTATGCATGCATATTTCTTCATGAAACCTCTTCCATTTGATTTCAAATTCCTACAAAAATCATAAAAATGTCCAAGTAATTTTTCTCAAATTAATATATGCACAAAAATGACCATTTTGCCTCTATATGAAGATGACTATATGACGATTTGAAAATAATTTGAATTTTGGTTTAAACATGTTAAAATACCCGATATGATCATTTATTTAATTTAATTAGATTAAACATGGTGGTAAAAATATGCACATTTACATGCACATCAATTAGAAAATGGGCGCCATCAATGACAAGGCTACTGGGGTACCGTTTATCATAGTACACCTGTGGAAAAACATACCGAGGGAATCACATGGACCTCCTGCATGGAAAGACTGGCCTACCCCTTTCTGGATAGTACAATTATGATCATCCCTCGGTTGAATCCACAACCGTACCGGGCCCGACGCATACATTCAAAAATAATACTGATCTAGATTAGGGATGATCATACCTTAATGGTAACGAACCACATAGCCTTGCGGCATATCTCCTGTTTTAGTCATTACTGGGTGTGAGGCTTGAGGTTACGTTTGACCTTTTTAGCAAATCCCACTTAGAATGGTAACACTTCCCTCCAGGCAACAACGCAATGCTAGCATCATCCATACAAGTTGTTCAGGATATGAACAGACTGAAGGCCCGACAACTACTACATCCATTTTGGAATCACCCTCAGAATTAGTAGAAATTAGCCCTTGCACTTCAAAGAACTTCGTCTTTGATTCCATCATCTTTAAGATGTCTTCAATGCGAACGCGTATGCTGATTTGAAGTGGTTTTCAAATAACCCATGCTTATCCAATCCCAAACCACTATCCTTTTGGTATAAGTAAATGGGTAGTATGGAAATTACATCAAATATACTTACCACCATTTTCTGATTTCAAACTTGTGCTATCCCTCGATTAACAATGAAGTCACAGAAGTTAGAAAACTATACTTGCCTCGACATACATTCTTAATTCTCACAAATAGGGACGAGTTTCTATACCTCAGAATTTGGTGTTAAGTACAAAAAGAATATTTTTCGTACCACCATAAGTTGTAAAGATCATTTTGGAAATCAAATCTCATCCTTTTATAAACTCCTTTTTATAAATCGCTTTTATATTTACAAAACTCTTTTTATAAATCTCCTTTCGATTTATAAAACTTCTTTTATAAATCTCCTTTCTATTTATATAAATCTCCTTTCTATTTATATAAATCTCCTTTCTATTTATAAAACTTCTGATTTTAAATCCCATATACTTATCACAAATTTTCGGTTTCAAATATAACTAAATATTTTTCATAAAAACGATTATTTCACAAATGTGATTTATTTTCCAATTTATCTAAATGATATCATTTCCCTTTTATAAAATATCATTTATAAATCTATCCTTTTATTTATAAAATACCATTTATAAATCTCTCTTACCATACAACATTTTATATAAAGCGTTTTCCAAATATTTATTCTAAAATATTTCTATCTTCTTTAAAAATAGAATCACTTTATTATAAAAGATAAATTCCTTTTTTTCTTAAAATAAACTTTTCTGTATAATAAATACTTTTCAAAATACTTTTAAAACATTTTTATATATGTTAGAAAAGACTAATAAAAAGGTTGAAGTGAAATAGAGAAGTTCAAAGCCCATTTCTAAATAAATGCCGTAGAAAATTCCAAAACCACAGTTAAAACCATTCTCCGAATCAAATCCAATTTCAAATCAAATTAGCAAACAATAGTATTTCAAAATACTATAATGAGGCCAGAGTTACCATAACACTTAACAAGTGCTTTTCAAATAAATGTAACAAGTGAAACGCAAATAAGTCCAATATCAAAGTCACATATCAAAGTCATATCCAACATGGCCAACTACCAAGCTTTCAACATTCAATAATTTATACAACAAGTATATAAATAAACTTAAAATCAACAGTGATGAGAAATCCAGATCCTTCTACAAAATTCTCTATATTTCATTTTATATGTTATCCACTTTACAAAGCGGAAATTTAACCAAACCAACCAAAGAAATCATTCAAAAATAATTTATTTCAATATATATATCATATAATGTTCAATCAAAGGTAAGTTAACTCATCAAAACTCCAGTTGTCGCGCTTATGCTTTCCTGCTCGATCGAAAATCGGATGACGTTCAATTTTAGCTCAAAATAATACATGCTCCAAACTTGACAAAATAAGCTATAGTGTGTGGATAACGCTCCTACGAGCGCAATGCAAAAGACCGCGTCTCGATTGGACCTCGTATGGAGAAATTATTGATTTTATAATATTTCGAATTAATTAATTTTAATTAAACATCATTAACAAATTAGTTACCTTGATTATTTTAAATCCCTCTTCTTCCTTCTTTTCAATCGTGCATAGTGATATGTGCATAAACCCACCATGGCCGCTCCTTTCATCACCGAATTCTCCACCATTTCTTGAGGAAATCATGCGCCGTCAATTCCTACGCGTCACACGATGCGTGCTCCCTACCATGGTCACTAGCACTCGAAGCTCGGTCGAGGCTATCAAATCGCGACCTGATACACACCGCACCCCCTCACAAAGTCACGTTCTACTATGGTCGACTAGAGATGACGAAGCTTTGTGGGAATGTTCTCCTTTGTATGAGAAACACGGTGTCACTTTCGCTTTGGCCAATCATCGCTTAAATCACCGAAAAAACCCAACCCTAACTTGGCCAAGACAACATCGATCACACCAAAGTCATCGCAGCCATCATTGGCTATAGGAATTTGAAGCCCTCGCTCGTACAAACTCAATGGATTCGACGTCACTCGATTTCGTGCATCCTAGCTCCCAAAACAATTCAAAAATGGAGGCAGCTGTATTTTCAATTACAGGAAAAGGAAAAATGAAAAAGAAAAGGAAAGATGAAAAGTGAGGAGAGAGAGAAGTGAGGGGTTAAGTGGTTTATATAATAATAATATTATATTTTAATTTACTCTTTTTAATCACTGCGCGTTTCGAGCTCATATGATCACACAGCATGTTTGATCGTCACGAAACTCGCCTATTCACATCGCCATATTATTCCGGTTCCAATGACACTGTTTCATCAAAATCCAAGACAGTTCCCCAAAATAATAATTTCACGCTTTCGAGATTGTTTATCTATAAAACGACCTTTGGTCACACTATCGACATTCATTCGAACTATTCATTTTTGAAAATAATTTTTGAAAACAAATTACTCATCATTAGCTAATTTTTATTAATTAAAAGAAATTATTAAGCTTTTAAAGTCAATATTAAATATTTAAAATTAATTAAATATTCATAATCATAACAATAAAATTCCAAACCGTTACATTCTTCCCCCTTAAAAGAATTTCGTCCTCGAAATTCTTAAATAAAGAAAAATGTATTCTCGTCCTTAAACTCTAAAAGTCAATTAATTAAAATGAGTTATTAACCTTATAAAGTCTCATATGTTACAGAAAATTTCGACAGCACCTCCTTTATGCGGCTAGATCCGAAAAAATCACAACATCAATATAAGCCTATATCTGGGACCTTCCATATCTGGAGATAACACAACAACAATATATACATACAATATACCTTATAGAGTGTGTATGTCACATAGCAAACGCACCAGTTAAGCATAAACACATACTAATATGCGAGCAAGCTAACTCTACTCATGAAACCAAAAGCAACTAGCAAGCATTTGCTTCCATGTACCTGTATTTCACTTACATAACACAAAATAGAGTTAAACATGACAATTAAAACAATATAACAAATCATCCATCATATGTCATAAATCTAAATCTGATAAATACACAGCAATCACTTCACATAATCATGTCATATCAAACCCCGTAACATGCATTTCTAAATGTAAGAAGCATACAATTATTTTAACGCCGGTACGATATACATATGCCATCCATACGCAATATCAAATCCAATCACTTTCTCGATCACAAAAACTTTTCTTTCGAACTAGTATTGCTCACTCGACTTTCCTACTGTGGACTCCGATCAGGTTCCTTGATTAGAACCTTCATTCTCCTTATATAGTTATATACTATGATAGATAATGTAAAACCTCGATATTTTATGGGAAATATAATTAAAAAAAATTAAAACCGCATTTGGTACAGCGGTAAAGGCGCATGTTGACTTCCTTAGTGACCGGGGATCAAGTCCCGTTGTCGCCTAAAATCCGAAGCGGTGTTTTTTTAGCTGGTTCGTTTCCAATGATTTTCCTACATATTTCAACGTTGTTTCTGACATGTGGCGGTTTCTCATTCGCTCCGGTGATGTAATAGGATGAGATGGCTAAATTTTATTGGTTGAGTGATGTGTATGGGCTAGAATGGATAACCATTAAGTGTATGAAAGAACCAGATTTAATCTAAAATAATCTAATGGATTATATTCACTCAAACAATCTATAAATAAACCATCTAACCTAAACCTAATCTCTTATTCAGTCGTCGCCATAATTCTGCAGTAAAATTAATGTGTATTATATTTCCTCCTTTTCTCCACTAAATAAACAAATCTCTACCAAATTAAATTATCTATATATATTCAAGCAATTTGGGGAATTTAGAAGAATCATAGGGAGAAAGGTTAAAGCAAAGCTTTTTTCAAATTTATGCAAGCTCAAGTGCCACGTGAGTGGGAATTAATATGAAATAGAAAAATAAAGTAGTTCAATTTCAGTTCTTTTCTGGCACGTTAATATGAATTAATTTCTGTTATTAATTGAGAATAGATGTAAATTATTGCAACTTCTTCTTCTTCCACTTTTCAAATTTAATTCATGTTTGGTTTAAAATATGGGATATATAAATTGTTATTTCACGTTTCATGGCATAAATAAGATTGAAATTTATGTAAATTATTGTATCTTCTTCTTCCACTTCTCAATTCTAATTCATGTTTGGGTTGACATTTGGAACAAACAAATTGTTATTCATGTTTCATGGCGTAAATAAGATTGGTTAATTAAATTGAATTAGAATTGTTTTTCTAATGGTAGAACAGGTTAGCTGAATAAATTAAGAATATGTTACTTGAATAAAATTATGGTTTTGATTGATATAAGTACATAATTTTGAATATGGTTTTGGAACAAAATTGGGAAGTCTAATTGGCATAATTGTTTGTTTCATATGTGGCCTAAAAATGTAAAAGTGGAATTTTGTGTAATTGGTTTGTGGCTATTGGATAAAAATTTTGTACATCCTCTAAAAGGAGAACATAAATTAAGGTGGAAAAAAAGTGTAAATTAAATGGACCCTAAAGGCTAGTGTAAATCTGTAACAAAATGGCATAAAAATTACAGACAAACTATACGGACTGAACAGACGTGAAATTGAAATACCATTTATGTAAGAAAATGGCAAATTATGAAATAACCAAATCGGATGTAAAAATGGCTTAAAGCAGATTAATGGAAATAAACAGTATGTAAACTGTAATGGTAAAATTAATTAATCTGGAAGCGATTTGGTAGGTAGACCTTGTAAAGGTCTGGATAGGTGTTTCATGCAGTTAAGACCAAAATATAGTTTTGGTTGTACGTACTAGGAGCTGGAAAGTAGGTTCGCAAGGATGTTTGTTACCTTTCATAGGTTGCTAGTATGTAGGATAGATAGCATCCACAATCGTAGGCTTCTTGAGGAAGATCGACGCGGAC
Organism: Allium fistulosum; assembly: GCA_030737815.1. Classification (NCBI taxonomy): domain Eukaryota; kingdom Viridiplantae; phylum Streptophyta; class Magnoliopsida; order Asparagales; family Amaryllidaceae; genus Allium; species Allium fistulosum. Next base: position 1,471,534,681 of record CM060902.1, read on the forward strand.
GGAACATGACAAGTGTGCTCCAACGTAGGCTTCTTTAGGCAGATCGTTGGAGGATTTTGCACAGTCGACCTAGCTGTGGGCGCTATTTCGAAGAACCGACACTTTGGATATGGGCAAGTCCACGTTGGTGACCGAGGAGACAGGAGGATAGGAGTCTAGTTTGGCGGAGCCTGAGCGCAACTTTGGGGTCATGCGAGGTTGTTTAAGTCGGCGCTGGTCAGACGTAAGAAGCATTTAGTCACAGTGCACAGGTGAAGAGCATGACTTTCACGCTGTAGCATGTGGATAGGTAAGGACAACAGGTCCGACAGGCCTATTTACATTTAGTATTACTGCATGGTTGACTTTTCTAGAGTGACCACGGACTTTGGCTTCTTAGGAACTGTATCTAAGAAGGACTCACTGCATTATATTATTCACCCTCTGTGATATCCGGGGAAGACCTGGAATTAAACTATTTTATTCTTTCTGCTTCATTTTATTTCTCATTCACCAGACTTTATGTTTGACCCATTCCTATTTTTCCTATTTTCCCCAAATCACGGGAGGGGGCGTCCAATTTGCAGTTCTTTGAAGCTTGGAGGGTCATTGGAGCAGTTGTTATCTTCAGCTTTTGTTTCTTTTGTTTCATGTACTTCATTTCTCTTTTCCATACTTTACTCTATATATGGGGACCTATATTGTGAACTTTGTTACATTTTATGTTTTGGTGGAGACAACTTGGTACTTTTGGTTTTAGAAATAAATTTGGGATAATGTTATTTTTAATGAAGCTGTTTTGCTATTAATCTATAGTTAGTTAAAGTTTTCTTCCGCTGTAATATTTTAATCATTTTATGTCATTGCCTTAGTCTCTGTATTATGTTATGGATTTTTATTTCACCCAACCACCTGTGCTTCTAGTCATGTCCGATTTTCGGGGTGCCTAGAGGTGCGGGGTGTCACAGATAATTTTAGAATCATATCAAGAATCTATATCAAGTGTTCGCCGTCAAGAATCCAATGAAAAATCCTTGTTCGGATCAGTGTAAATCACCCCAAAATCATGTACTCGAATCTGGATCAAGAACAATTATGCGAATAAAATTATCTACACCAATCACTTTTTAATTCATATTAATTTTTACTTATAGTATATTTCCTTTAATACTAAGATCATTTATGAACCATTTCATAAAACACTAACTTTATTTTATAAATATTCTACAAAGACTAATCTTCACTTATAAAACATTTCATTAAGAAAAAATTTCGTTTAAAACATTTCAGGACTTAAGTTCATATTCGTATAACACTGTAACGACCTGCCAATTTATCACTTTGATAAATTGTATTTATTTTTAAATTTATGCAAATAAAAAATTGATAATACAAATAATATTGTTTTGAGTGATAATAAGTAATAGTAATCTTATTTTGAATAAATATTTACAAAAATATTTTCCACGAAATTTAAATTGATAAAATGGCTTAAAATTGTTTTATCCATAACCAACTCTATAATCGTAAAATGTTGCACACGGAGCTGGATACACACACTTATTTTTATAATTAAACAAGAATACGAAATAAAATCAATTGGTTTGTTTTTGAAAATAAAATGTATTTTTAACATTGTTAATAGTACCCTTAAATATGATAATTGATTAAATTGAGATTTAATGATTTAATAATTATTTTAATTGTTTAAATAATCATTTTAAATAATGATAATTCATTTTGAATAGTTATAAAGTGAAAATAAATCGTTATAATAGTTTTATAAAGACATATATTTGATTTGAAAATATAAGAAAAAAATCGATATCGCTTTTTCGGTATAACAGAATTATTGTAAATAATTATTCATATGAATTTATATGGTTTTATAATTCAAATATGATCATTTTAATTCATCTAAAATGACAAGAAAATACTTTTCAAATTTTGTTTACAAATATATATACGTTAAAGTATAAGTGAAAAAATGACCGGGAATCGGTTCTCCGATTGGCAACGGTTTATCGAACAAAAGTTATTCGGAATCAATGCAACGTTGTTTATGTGTCATGTACACATATATAACATATAAATGCATTTAGTAACATGCACATGAACATATGTATACATACATATATACTTATACACTTAAAAATACATACATAATGCAAAATCTAAGATATTTTAAGCAAGCTTCCTCCTTAAGCTTAAATAAGTCAACATATGCATACATGAAGTGAATGAAGTGATGGAGCACATAGAGGGAAGGCATTAACATGTGGAATAAGGGTAGAAAAGTGGAGTGTGATGGATAATAAAATATATATATTTATTTGAAGTTGCTTAGCCCTTAAGGCTTCTAAGGCTATAAATACATAAATGCCTTCATTCACATTTTCACACAACTTTCCATCTTCTTCTTCCTTCTTCTTAAGCTTCCTAAGAGCTTCTTCGATGGTTTCCATGCCTTATAAAATACTGAGCAAAAGTTATGGCAAAATATTAGTAAAATATATATACATGTATATAATATCGATCCACTTCAAAACAAAGACAAATCTCCTCCTTTCCACAACTCAAACTCACGGCCACCCCTTCCCAAAGCATGGCTGGGCTCTTTCTCCTTCCCTAGCTAGGCTGTGAGCACTCCCAAGGCTATGCCTAGCCACTTTAAGGCTTCGGAGCTCGATTCCGTAGAGTTTAATTCGATCGTAGCAGAGCTATAGCCGATTTTATATTAGCTCGAAGGGAAAATGATGGTGAGAACTTCTAAACTATTATTATTATGTTTTTGGATAATGATATGATGTGTTTGCAATGGATGTTTAATATGCTTTGATCATCAAGTTTGGTTGTTTCCATATGAATGTTGAAAATATATGCAAGTCACGAATATACACATCGATAAGCACAAAGGAAATCACTTTCCTTGAATTAACGAAATGATGTGTATGGAATTGTTAAACCTCTTTAAAAATGGTTTAAAATGAGTTTGAAATTTTTTTTAAACATTTAAAAGTGTTTTGGTGAAGTTTGAATGAGAATAGAAAATTTAGTCAAAAATAAGCACGTCGCGTAACGATAGTTCGTGATTTCGCGCTATAAAAGTCAAACAAGTGTAAAAGATGGAATATAGCTCGAACTTCTTTGAAATAAAAATTATCCGAACTATTATATCCATATTTTCCAACGAAGAAAGAAAATCAAGATTTCGATAAGTAGATTTTGAAATATGAGTAAAACAAGTTTTGGAAAAATCTCAATTTTGTAGTTCGGAATCCAAAACTGGATTTCTTTGAAAATGATGTTTTAAAATTGTTTAAAAATATGGAATAAATCTTATAAATCTTTTAAAATGTTTTAAAAGTGATTTGAGCAATAAAAATGAATTTTCACATGGTAAAAAGTCGTTTTGATCAATATAGTTTAAAAAGCACTTTCCGCAGCACTTTTCTATAACTTTTGAATTATAGCTTTAACCTAACAATTCTTTTCCAAATCTTTCATAAATGTTTTTAAATGACTGATAAAGTGTTTTAAAGGTAATTTGAAAGGTTTATGAAATGATCAAATGTTTTAATAATTTAGAGTCGATCAAATAACTTGACCGCCTTATGGTTGTAAAGAGAGGGTGTCTAGGCTTGAGTTTGGAAAACCGGTTTCATGCTCTCCTATCCAGACTGGCCCGACGGTTGGGATAGTAAATTTGATTTACTTGGACCAAAATTTTGCAAAGTTTAAAGGATATGATTTTCCAAATATAAATAACTTGGATTTTATGAGGATAATCTTATTGTACTCGGTGTTAAAGCCCGAAGAGGGAACTCGTACTATTCGTGGAATTTAAAAGGTGATTTCACCGTTTTTATGCCCATAGTATTTGTTGAATACAGTAATTGATATTGAGTAGAATTAGATGATTTTCATAGATTTTGCTCACTTAATATTTACTGGTTTTGGGATTAACATCCTAGATAACATGGTTTTAACTCAATCAAAATTTTGAGTTTTGAATTAAGAAATCTTTGTTAAGATTTAAGTGAAATGATTTGGAAATATTTTCCTGAGTGAAAAATGAAATGATTTAAAATTATTCCAAGTTTAAAAAAGGGCTTAAGTAATCAAAGGATTTGATAAGAGAGTTTTAATAATTCTGTATATACAGGAGAATGTTTTCGAAATATATATCTCCAAAGGTGATTTTGATAAAAAGAACTTAATCAATTAAAGAATGATTCCCTATTTACAGAACATCTTTTTAGCGATGATTGGTTCGACGGAACCGGGGTCGAATTCCTATCCGGAGACCACTTCGAACCCATTTATGTATTCGAAGTGAAGATATGGATATGATTTGGAAGATGGAGTGTAGGGCTGCTTGTCACTGACCCTCGGGGGAAAATTCCCATATCATATTATGTGGTAGTAGTTCTTCGTTTAGGATCTTTGATGCAAGACTTCTCGCTACTAATTCTAAGGGTAACTCATGACAGGATGTAGTAGGAGAGTACCTTCGGTTTGTCCTGTTCCTAAACAACTTGTATGGATAAATGTTTGACGTTGCATTTCTAATTACATTGATTGATCTCTATGAATGTATTATCTGTTTGGTGGCGGAGAAGGCAACTTCTCTTAGCTTAACACCCTTTCCTGAGACATACGAGCTCAGGAGTTATATGTTTGTAGAAATCAGTTATGTGATCATGGAATGGCAGTGTGGCATTAAAAGTGGAATGTGCTATGTTAAAGGTAAAACGTTTGTAACGAACCGGATTTTCGACCCTCGAAAATCAACACTAATTGGTCCACTATATCACATGCCGAACATTCAAGTGCTGGAGATACAGATTTTTTAGGGTGAAAGAAGAAGGTTGAAGATAGAAGAAAACTAAACAACATAGAGTCTCACAACGCAATAAATAATATATAATACAAGAATGATCTTTACAAAAAGGAAACATCTTTATTCATATATACAACATCAGAGTACACTAGACTTATCCTAAATTTGGACAGTTATAGAAACATGTCCTTTCATTGACAAACATATAGACTCTATAATACAGCGGAAGAAAAATATACATGAATACATCTTGACCATCCAGCTCTTCTCCAACTCCAAAGTATCTAGCTAAACCTGGGTAAACATGTTCGGTCTGACCCGAGCATTACATGGAATAACGCCCGGGTCAGTCTGGTAAACCAACGTGAGTAAAACTCCATAACAAGTAACAACCAAACTAATTTCTACATTTGAAAACTTTTCAACAAAGGGTATCTCGTAAGACCATACAGCACATAAAAACGGATGGGTTTTACCTTACGATAACCAAAACATTTTATATCAAAATCCAGTGATATTATCATAGTGTCTAGGTTTAAAGTAAATAGATAAAATAGCTGAAATGCTTGTATCTCACATTCCAACATACTAGGCTTTACAATTGAAAACATAAGGCACGTATTGGAGATTGGATCCCAACAATGGCAAGGTAAGGGACTACCTTCCGATGATACACTTCTAGAAAATGCACTGATGCTAACACAGAGTCGGCTGCCCCTTTAACATGGCAGACCAGATTACCTCACCCCTTTGACACCGAGGCCTTATACTACCACGATGTTTGCGCGCAAACCATTTATGAAAAGGACATCTAGAATGGGGTGACCGCTCCTAACAGTAGCTAACCACATAGCTCTGCTGCATGCCCTATTTCAGCCATTCCTCCCGGTTGTGAGGCTTGAGGCTACGCTTTACCTTTCTGAATAGCAGTCCATCTTGGAATGCTAACACTGCCCTCCAAACATCAATGCAATGCTAGAATTCATCCATACAAGTTCGTTCTGGGTCTGAATGAAACTGAAGGTACTAACTCTACTACATTCATTTTGGAATCACCCTTAGGATTAGCAGCAGTAGCTCTTGCACTTCAAAGAGCATCATCTTCAATCATCATCAAGATGTCTTCCACTCGAACGTACATGTCGATTCGGTGTGGTTTTCGAATATATAAATCCGATCTTGGTCTCTCCATACCAACAACCGATAATTTTCGGTTGGCTCATTCCTGGTGCTTTTGGAAGTAAGTATTCGAGTCCTTGTCGCAAACTCGAATTTTACATTCATACTCCCTAAGTCAAATTGGGTCATACTTGAGAATCGGTTATTTAACTATCAAGTAAACAAAAAACAACCAATTCCATTTCAGATTTATTTATCCATAGCAACCAGTAAGCCACAAAACATATCTTTGTTTAATAAATCTCTTTCGAAAACATTCATATACTTATCTTTGTGACATAGATATTTTCACAAAACATTTGTTAGATTTCCCATTACCAAATCTTTAAAATGGATTTAACTGCATTATTTAAATTAGAGAAAAAGATAACTCTAAGCACTATTCCTTCGGTGTAAAGTGTGGAATGGATGTTCCATACCATTTAAAAGGTTAGCCTCGAGAAACCAAACCTCAATTTCCTGTTGTAATTATTTTCAATAAATTCTTTTATAAATTCCTTTATTCATGAAATTCTTTTTGTTTTAACCCAAACCCATTTACAAAACATTTATCGACTTTCATACTCATTTATGAAACTCTTTATAGTTATTCAAACCTGTTATATAACTTCTTTATAAACTTTTAAACCTTGCATAAAACTTCCCTATATAGACATTCAAACCCATTTATAAAATCCTTTTTATAAACATTCAAAACCATTTCTAAAACTCCTTTTATGAATACTCCAAATTATATATAAACTTCTTTATATAATATTCAAAACAATTGTAAAATCATTCTTTAAATATCTAGTTCAAAATAGAATAACCTTGAAGACCATTTTAAAATAAAATAAAATATTAACTTTCCAAAACCAAACGGAGGATTAATGACTGCAATAGATCATTAAATTTGGGTTTACTTATCTAAGTTATATTATGGGTATTGCCTAACATCAGATATGCAAGGGATTTACACATTACATACAATCAATCATAGGTAGATGTCCAAGTTACAAATATAGATATATCCATTATCGGTGAAAAATGTACATATAGAAGTATATTCTATATGCTTAAGTTACCATGACCCGCTTATTGAAATTAACTTCCTAGTTTTCATCACGTTATCGATATTTAACATTTGTGCTAAACACAAGTCAACTTACTTCCCATAAAACTTATCAACGTTTTATAATCACTATTTTAGTTCATTTGGCTACTTAGTGGTCCAGACGAGAGATCTTTTGATGTGCAATCAATCAACCTTAAAAATAAAATTGATATAAAATATAACCGATTAATTTTAGGATAGCTTTAAAAAGATTTAAGTATATTCAGTTAGCTTAAACCCTAATTATATCTTAATTAAATCAAGATTAATTCATAGTTAAACTTTAATTAACTTAATGAACTTGGTTAAGTCCTAATTGACTTCCTAATGTATATTAGTTAAGTTTAAACAATCCATTTTTAGTTAAATCCTAATTAATTAAAAATTAACTAAATCATCACTTAGTTAAATAATAATTAATTAACTAATTAACATAATTAAATAATAATTAATTAACTTAATTAACTAATTAACTAAATTAAATAATAATTAATCATTAAATTACTTCTTAACTTCATTAGTCACTAATTAAAACCTTATTAATCAATAATTAGACATTAACCTTCCTTAAGTGTTACTTAACCTCTAATGTGATGCCCCACCTCTATACTCACGCTAGCCAAGGACACTACGGGGTAATGCCGTCGACTAGCACGAAGAATAAGGTTGTTGAGGAGCGAACATCTGTGTAATTGCTTTGTACGAGTACCGATATGTCAGATAATATAACTTACATTTCATTCAAGAGGAAATCCGACATATCAAATACAAACTCAAAGCTACCACACTGTGGATATGTGGACTTCGGTAACAAATATAGAAATAAACATAACACAAATCAGTCATAGATATTCATATCATAAAGGCGGAAACAGATATGAATATATCACATAAAAGTGTACATCAAAATAGTGGTCATATATGATCCACTACATCACAAAGGAATAGATACAAGTGCTAGACAAAAGAATAAGTATACAACAAGGAGTCTCTATCTCAAAAGTATACTAACAAAAACTACTATGCTAAAGTAGTTAGCCAAAATTCAGGTGACGGACCCTAATAAGAAGTCAAGCAGAAGCACCTGAAATACCTCGGTCTGACCCGAGTATTATTTAAGAAGAAAATAATAAACGGATTAGTCTAGCTATAAATATCAGATAAAATGAGATAGGATAAGAGATATAACTAAAACGTATGATAACAATAATGCCATACTGTGACAAGTATACATCAGATAACAACAAAAATCATACAACATCTCAAATATTCTCAAACACCAAAAAGAATGTCATGTTCTTTAAATAATTCACCCAAAACACAAATATTGACAAAACATATCAATGCCAATTCATGAAAATTGGTGAAACACAAATTCTAGAAATCATCAACCAAAAATCCAGAAATCACAAAGGGGGAGGCCTATCACAAACGGGAGCATGAAAACTCACCAACACGTGTATCACAGATGAGACGCTATCCCATGAACCGAACATCGATGCACCTAAAAAGATACGCCCCATGCATAGTCGAACATCGACGCACCTAAAAAGATACGCCCTATGCATAATCAAACATCGACGCACCTAAAAAGATACGCCCCATGTATAGTTGGACATTGACGCACCTAAAAAGATATGCCCCATGCCTAGTCGAACATCGATGCACCTAAAAAGATACACCCCATGCCTAGTCGAACATCGATGCACCTAAAAAGATACACCCCATGCACCGACTTATCGAGTCGAATGCTCCACGAACGGTCCAAAGACCATGGGTCGCTAGCCCATAAAAATGAGACGAAGCTCAACAGAACTGGGTACAGTCCCTGATGCAGCAGCGGATAACAAAAATTGATGAATCGGTGAAAGTAGCGATTGTGGAATAGAAGATACCGAATGGCCCAAATCCGTTGATCCAAAGATACCGGATTTTAGCTATCTCAAACACGTTGATTGCGCACGATACCGTGTTTAAAGATCTACGATTCTTCGTACGTTGATCTAGCGCACTAGATACCGTGAATCGGCTTCAGCGATCGTTGATTCAAGCGCACTTGAATATCGAAGGTGGAGATAGGAGATTACACTCAACTACCGATTTAATGAAAGCACAAAGCTAACAAACAAAAGTTTTATTCAAAATCAACTCACCTTACAAATGACACAACTCACCTATTTATAGGCTTACAACTCAACACAACACAAATTTGTACAACATATAGGTCGTTCATGACCTAACAACCCTTCGACCTAAAAAACAGACACGACCTACGACTTATATACAAAGCGACATAAGAAACATGTTACAACACATTACAACGACATAAGAAATACAACGTTACATCCTAAAATACGACACACACTCGGCAGCAGCGACCTAAGCTCTTCCAGCGACTTAAGTTTTGCGACCTATACTTGAGCGACTTAAAAATGGATGGCAGCGACCTAATCTTCACAGCAGCATAAGGTCGAAAGACCTAAAAAAACATTGCTTCAGGACATTTCCGCGACCTAAGGTCTTGCGACCTATAGTGAGCGACCTAAGGTGAGCGGCATGTGAGAGTTAGGTCGTTCGCGACCTAAACTTGATTTGTTTCCATTGCTATGTCGTAGCTCGCTTGAGCGACCTATCACGTTAACTCGCGTGAGTGTCTTCATGCTTAGCCCGTTAACTCGCGAGCGACCTTCGTTATGTCGCGAGTCTCCACTAGGTCGTAACCGACCTAAAACACGTTGCTTGTTAGCTCGCAAACAATCTTCGCTAGGTCGCGAATCTCTACTAGGTCGTAATTCCTTATCATGCGACTCGTTAGGTCGCTCTTGACTCAAGATCTCGTTAGGTCGCTCGCGACCTAACACTTCATCAATCTGGGTATCATTCTGGGTTGCATCATCCTCCCCTGGTTGGGAAAAATTCATCCTCGAATTTGCGCCCTCCTCTTCCACAACAAGCTCATCCCCATGATATGGTATAAGATGTTTAACATTAAACACGTCAGAAGTGTACACATCCTCCGGCAGCTTCAACTTATAAGCGTTTTCATTGATCCGTTTCACAATCGTTACAGGACCAATCTTTCGAGCTTTAAGTTTATTGTATGCTCCTACTTGAAAACGATCCTTCGTTAGTACAGCATATACTAAATCTCCTTCATTAAATTCAACATTTCTTCGCTTCAGATCCGCAGATCGTTTATACTTTTCATTTGCTTTCTCCAATCGTTCCTGAACGATTCTATGGCATTCTGCCAATCCATCAACAAAATCAACGGCCCGCTTAACTGTTCCCTTCGGTTGTGGTACTATCGTTAAATCCAACGGCCCCTTTGGTAAGCTTGAATATACAATCTGAAATGGACTGAAACCCGTACTATGATTGATAGCATGATTATGTGCAAATTCCGCCTGACACAACTTCATATCCCAACTCTTCAAATTATCTCTCACAAGACATCTCAGCAGGTTTCCCAATGATCTATTCACCACTTCTGTTTGCCCATCTGTCTGCGGATGATAGGCGCTACTAAAATTCAGCTTCGTTCCAACCATCTTCCACAAACTTAACCAAAAATGGCTTAGAAATCTAGTATCCCGATCAGAAACAATAGATTCAGGTAGCCCATGTAATCGATACACCTCTTTAAAGAATAACTGAGCAACACAGACGACATCAGCTGTCTTTTTACAAGCTATGAAATGTGTCATCTTCGAAAACCTGTCCACTACAACATATATCGAATCATTCCCCCTCTGAGTTCTAGGTAACCCCAAAACAAAATCCATACTGATATCAACCCATGGTCTAGTCGGCACGGGTAAGGGCATATACAATCCCGCATTCGTCGATGTCCCTTTGGAAACTTGGCAAATATGACATCTCTCCACAAACTTTTCAACTTCCCGTTTCAACGAAGGCCAATAATAAGATTGAGAAATCAATTGCAAAGTACGATCTCGTCCCACATGACCTTCCTCATGCAACTCCTTTACAATCTTCATACATAAGCTGCACTCTGGTATGCACAATCGATTCCCTTTAAAAAGAAAACCATCCACCAATACAAACTCATCTATCTTTCCCTCCTTGACTTCATCTATACACTTCGCAAAGTAAGGATCATCGACAAACATTTCTGGCAACACATCAAACCCCGTTACTTCAACCTTCATTGTAGTCAACAAATGATTCCTTCGACTCAATGCATCTGCCACTCTATTCGTAATTCCCGATTTATGCTTCACCACAAATGTAAATTGTTGTAAGTATGCAATCCACGAAGCATGCCTTGCCGCAATCTTGTCATGTCCATGCATATGCTTCAACGCCTCATGATCCGTATATAAAACAAATTCTTTATGAAACAAATAATGCCTCCAATGTTTCACAGCTTGCACAATAGCATAAAATTCCACATCGTAAGTATTATATCTCATCTTTGCTCCCGATAACTTCTCACTGAAATATGCAATAGGACGTCCTTTCTGACTCAACACCCCTCCAATTCCAACCTTCGATGCATCGGTATGCAATTCAAACAACAACTGAAAATCCGGCAACACTAGAATTGGTGCTGTCGTCAAAAGTTCCTTGATTCTCTCAAAAGCAAATCCTGCTTCCTCCGACCATGAAAATTGCTTCCCCTTCATACAATCAGTAACTGGAGCCATCACGCTACTGAAGTGTGGAATAAACCTTCGGTAGAATGATGCTAAACCATGAAAACTTCTAACTTCTGTTATCGCCCTGGGTTGTGGCCAATTTCTGATTGCTTCAACTTTATTCTGATCCACCTGTATACCTCCATCTGAAATAACATATCCCAAAAATAAAACACTATGCGTCATGAACACGCATTTCTTCGTTGCAGCATAAAATTGTTCCTGTCGCAATATCATCAATACTTCCCTCAGATGTTGCAAGTGTTCTTCTGAGCTTCTACTATATATCAGTATATCATCAAAATACACCACCACGAATTTCCCAATAAAAGGTCTAAAGATCTGATTCATCACCCACATAAATGTACTCGGTGCATTCGAAAGACCAAACGGCATAACCAGCCATTCGTATAATCCTTCTCTCGTCTTGAATGTTGTCTTCCATTCATCCCCTGGTCTGATTCGAATTTGATGATAACCGCTCTTCAAGTCAATCTTCGAAAAGATAGTAGCCCCGCTCAACTGATCCAACAAATCATCAAGTCTCGGCATCGGAAATCTGTATCTCACTGTAATCTTATTCAGTGCTCGACTATCAGTGCACATCCTCCACGTTCCATCCTTCTTTGGTACTAACAAAGCTGGCACCGCACAAGGACTTAAACTTTCCTGCACACGCCCCTGCTCAAGCAACTCTTCTACCTGCCTTCTCAACTCCTCGTGTTCCTTTGGACTCATTCTGTAATGTGGTCTATGAGGTAACACAGCTCCTGGAACAAGACCAATTTGATGTTGAATGTCTCTCAACGGTGGTAACTCCGTTGGTAGCTCCTCAGGAAATACATCGTCAGACTCTCCCAGTACTGGCTTTACTTCTTCAGGAATCTCAACCACTTCATTACTCTCACGTCCAATCAACAAAAACACTTCAGGCTCCTCTTCTACTTCCTTAACAAACTCCTTCAAAGATAGCAAAGTTTTAAGTTCTTCAATCTCCTCCGACTTGCTTTCTTCGTGTTGTCGTTTCTTAGGAATTAAAGTGATTTTAGTACCCTCAAACATGAAACTGTAACTGTTAGTACAACCATCATGCTATACAGCCCTATCATATTGCCACGGTCTCCCCAGCAACAGATGACATACATCCATGTCCACGATGTCACACCAAATTTTATCTTTGTATTTCTTCCCAATTGAAAAATTAACACAAGCCCTTCGTCCAACCTTCACTTCCCCACCTTTCCTCAACCAAGCTAACTTGTAAGGTTTCGGATGCTTCTCTGTCTTCAATGATAACTTCTTCACAGCTTCTGTAGAGATAATATTGTCGCAACTTCCTGCATCAATAACAAACTTGCAAACCCTTCCCAAGATAGTACATGTTGATTGAAAGATGTTACTCCTCAACCAGCTAGTTTCCTCCTCCTGTTTTGGTGTCAAGCACGACCTCTTCATCATTAATGAATACCCTTCATCTCCTGACACATTTTCTTCCTCCTCATCATGTAGTGAATTAGAACCTTCAGTTTCTGCATCCTCATCTTCTACTTCAGCAATCATAGTTCTCTTCTTCGGTTTCGGACATTCGTTGCTCTTGTGTCCCACTTCCTGGCAATTATAGCATTTGAAATTGGGGTTGACTTTTGGTTTAGCCACTTCATGAACAACCGGCTTATTCGATGCTTTAGGAACATTAGAACTACTACCCGCTCCTTTGTTCTGCCCTGTAAAACTTGGAAACACACCTCACCCATGCCTACCTTGTTTCTCCCAAGCCAACGCCTTTTGATGTGCCTCTGCCACAGATCTGGGGTCGAACATGTTCACCATATCCTGGATCTGTGTTCTAAGTCCACCAACAAACCTAGCAGTCAATTGTTCTTCTGTCTCCATAATGTCATTTCGAGCAATCAACTGGTAGAACTCATCTGCATAATCAGTAACAGCCTTCGTCCCTTGCCTCAGGTTCTGTAACCTTTGATACATTAGTGATTGGTAATTGTAGGGTAAGAAAGTAGCCTTCATCAATTTCTTCATCTTTTCCCAAGCAACAATCCTTGACTTCCCCATCCGCTCTCTAGTAAGTTTGGTTTGCTGCCACCATGCCATAGCTCTCCCCCTCAACCTAGTAGCAACCAACTTCACTTTACGATCCTCCGGAACCTCCTTGAAGTCAAATATTTCCTCAACATAAGCTAACCAATCAAGAAATTCCTCGGCTTGCATACCTCCCTTGAATTCCGGTATTTCAGTTTTCATTCCAGACTCCCACTTGTGATCATACTCCGACTGATTTCTTCCTTGACCTCGTCCTCGTCCATGAACACTACCACCATCAAACTCTTCTTCAAAATCTGATGTATATCGATGTCGATCCTGACCACCAACATCTCTACTGCCAGTATTTCTTCCATCAGCATTCCTTCGATTACGATCATTCACATTTCTACCACGATTTCGATCATCAACATTTCTACCATAATCTCGACTCACACTTCTATGATCACTATCAACACTTCTCTCTCGATTGGAATGTGGTGAAACTCTACTTCCCCCATGGTTAGATTCAGGTGAAACCCTTCTCTGATTTTGATTCATCTCCAACATCATCTTCTCTAATCGACCAATCCCTTCACGAAGCTTCTCACTAAAGTTTTCATTAATTCTTTGCTCCATCTCATCGGCTTCTTCTCTTCTATACAAAGCTTCAACATTCTGATGGCGATTAGCTCTTCTTGGCGGCATGATTGAATACTTCACAAACTCAACACGCAAACTTCAAAAATTTCAATTTAACTCGAGCAATACTTAGCTCGCTCGGCTCGAACGACCTAACTTGGCTCGCGTTGCTCACGAGCTCGTCTCCCTTCGATAGCTCGCACACACAATTCAAAATACTTTTGGCGTGCAAACAACTTCCCGTGCAAAATTCAAACTCCTTTCCTCCTTAGATCCAAAATGAGATGGATCGAAATCTTCAAACTTGTTGTAACTTATGATGAACACGATGAACACTATTCTTCTCAAAAATGCAAATCCAATCTTCAACTAACTCTCGGCCTTGATCTAAATTGCACAAACCAACACTTCGACTTCAAACTCTTCAAATAAAATTGGCTCCAAGACTTGGCTTAGCTATGATTGGCTAAACCTAGCTCTGATACCAAATGATGCAGCAGCGGATAACAAAAATTGATGAATCGGTGAAAGTAGCGATTGTGGAATAGAAGATACCGAATGGCCTAAATCCGTTGATCCAAAGATACCGGATTTTAGCTATCTCAAACACGTTGATCGCGCACGATACCGTGTTTAAAGATCTACGATTCTTCATACGTTGATCTAGCGCACTAGATACCGTGAATCGGCTTCAGCGATCGTTGATTCAAGCGCACTTGAATATCGAAGGTGGAGATAGGAGATTACACTCAACTACCGATTTAATGAAAGCACAAAGCTAACAAACAAAATTTTTATTCAAAATCAACTCACCTTACAAATGACACAACTCGCCTATTTATAGGCTTACAACTCAACACAACACAAATTTGTAAAACATATAGGTCGTTCACGACCTAACAACCCTTCGACCTAAAAAACAGACGCGACCTACGACTTATATACAAAGCGACATAAGAAACATGTTACAACACATTACAACGACATAAGAAATACAACGTTACGTCCTAAAATACAACACACACTCGGCAGCAGCGACCTAAACTCTTCCAGCGACTTAAGTTTTGCGACCAATACTTGAGCGACTTAAAAATAGATGGCAGCGACCTAATCTTCACAGCAGCATAAGGTCGAACGACCTAAAAAAACATTGCCTCCGGACATTTCCGCGACCTAAGGTCTTGCGACCTATAGTGAGCGACCTAAGGTGAGCGGCATGTGAGAGTTAGGTCGTTCGCGACCTAAACTTGATTTGTTTCCATTGCTATGTCGTAGCTCGCTTGAGCGACCTATCACGTTAACTCGCGCGAGTGTCTTCATGCTTAGCCCGTTAACTCGCGAGCGACCTTCATTATGTCGCGAGTATCCACTAGGTCGTAACCGACCTAAAACACGTTGCTTGTTAGCTCGCAAACAATCTTCGCTAGGTCGCAAATCTCTACTAGGTCGTAATTCCTTATCATGCGACTCGTTAGGTCGCTCTTGACTCAAGATCTCGTTAGGTCGCTCGCGACCCAACACTTCATCAATCCGGGTATCATTCTGGGCTGCATCAGTCCCCCACGCGGACAAAGAGACATCGCACATCGCTAGTCTAAACCACAAAACGATCATCATTGATCAATAAGAAGTGTCGATTACACTAAGCTAATAATTAGATGAGTTTAGCTTCATGTCTTATAACCATCGGCTTAACTTAAATATTTACGAACAGATTGTAGATTTCCACTCGAAAATTGTCACAAGATTTCAACTGAACAAGTCTAAGAATTAACAGACAAAGTAAACGCAAGCATTTCATACCACTTGTTTTGCTAAGCCGTTTAATTAGATTTCTTATAGGAATGAGGTAAAGGTTTGTATATACTAATAGATTGGAAAACGGTTTTATAAACGAGATTTGTATTAAAAATAGAGTTGGAATCATTTTGTGAAAGAGTTTGAATATTTACTACTAGTATAGAAACCTTTGTATTTTGAAGTGACAAATCACAGAAATGATTGTAGAAACAATCAATCACCAAAATCCACATTCGACGACGTTAATTAAAACCATAAAAATCGATACCGAATCCATCAAAATGGATATTCCCAAAAATCCCCAAAAAGAAGTCATCAAAGTCGATAATAAATGATAACAACAAATCGGATCAACACGAATCGATTAAAATTGGAAACCCACGCAAAGTAGGCAAATTGGGCTGAGACAAGCAGATCAGTGGACTGAACCAGGTGGTCAGTCGACTGATGCTATGCTTGGAAACTTTCGGTTTCCAGGTCCGTCGACTGAACTGTTTAGTCAGTCGACTGATACGGGCGCAGATTGTTTTCTGTTCCCTGGTTCAGTCGACTGACCTTATAGTTCAGTCGACTGAACTTGCATCTGCAGTATTATCAGCCTGGCCCCAAGAAGGGCAAAAATCCACACCAGGAATAATCGAACGAGCAATGGAGACTTGGGATTTATTCCAAGCGATAACCCAGCCTTATAGGCTCTTCGATACACCCCAACAACATGTTCAAACATCAAAGATGGGATTTTTAAAGAGTTGACTTCAAAACACTAAAAATTGGAATATTCATCAAACCAATTCAATTCAAAAGAAAATGAACAAGGAATAGATGCTAGGAATTACTACCAAACAACTATCAAAGATATAGACATAGATGTGAGTTTAAAAACTCACCTTTAAAACTCAAAAACACGAATGGGAAGCTTTAAAACAAAGGAAAGACCAATTCCTCTTCAATCTCAACTCAAGAAGCTCCAATCTAAGCTAATAAGCTAATATTTCCTAAGTTAGGGTTTAGGAATTTCTGAAATTGAAGAGAGATAGAGATGGAGAAGATGAAGAGGATGCTTACCTAAGCTTCTCTTTGATTTTGGAGCAAGAACTTGAGTTTCCAAATCAAACCAGGGTTTGGAATTCTAATTTCCAATCTCTTCCTCCATTTTTCTCTTGAGCTAGAGTGTTAGGAAATGTTATGAAGGAATGAAGAGGAGTGGAGTGGGAGTTAGGGTATTAGATGGGTTGGGTGTTAGGTTATTGGGCTGAAATCCAAACCCAAAGCCCTAAATGAAAATATCAAAATTTCACTCAACTCCAAACATATCGATGTTTATATTCAAAAAGGTCGCAAACACCATTTTGGACTCAATGGAAGTGGTCTCGAGTTCTAATTCGACTGTTTGCAAAAAGTGACATTTCGGACTTAAATCCGACTAACGATGTTATATTTAAATAAAATATTTAAATATACAATCGTAAAATATGCGGGTTGTTATAGACTCCCCTCCTTAAAGAAATTGCATCCTCGCAATAATTAAGAGGAGAATAAAAAGTAACAAACATAAAAGCATATCAACACAAAAGAAAATTTGAAATAAGAAGTTCACCTTAAAGAGCACAAGAGAGTAAGTCTGGATGTGTTCGCTCGATGAATTCTCTGGATTCCCAAGAACAATCCTTAGAATTTGTGGACCATTGAACTTACACAAGAAGAACATCTTTATTTCGAAGGCGTTTAACCATCGAAGTAATGATACGAATAGAATGTTGCTCATAAGTCAAATTTGGTGAAACTTCAATTTCTTCAATTACACCGGGCTCAAGAATAGAATCGAAATCACGAAAGCATTTCCGTAGTTGAGAGACGTGGAATACGTCATGAATAGCAGAAAACTGAGCCGGTAATAAAAGGCGATAAGCCACGGAACCAATACGTTCGGTGATGGAAAATGGACCAACATATCAAGGTGCTAATTTTCCCGATCGACTGAAACGCACAACACCCCTCATAGGTGAAACACAAATGAACACCAATAAAATATGGACCTAAAACCAGCTTCTCACCGGCTTCAAACCAACACGAAGGAAATCGGCATGGCCTTCCGTAGAGTGCCTCGAAAGGTGCCATACTAATACTAGATTGGAAGCTATTATTATAGGAAAAATCAACAAAAGAAATATGATCTTCCCAACTTCCACCAAAATCAAGAACACATGCACGAAGGAGATCTTCAAGAGTTTGATTCACACGCTCTATTTGTCCATCGGATTGAGGACGATAAGCAGTGCTAGAATTAAGCTTTGTTCTCAAAGCTTTTGAAGACCTTACCAAAATCCACTAGTAAAATAATGGATCACGATCGCTAACAATAGAAGTAGGAACTCCATGCAATTTAACAATTTCTTTGACATAGAGTTTAGCCAAAAGAGGTACGGTCCAAAAGAGAATGATGAGACTCAAGGCTACACTAAACAAGAGATGAACCTGAATCTGATTCACGATCTCGAATCTCACAAGTGGACAAAGTCTTGAGATCACTCCATTCGGATATCATCATGGAAACAACCGCTTGTTGCTTACGATTAAGGGCATTGGCAACAGGATTCCCCTTCCGGGAGTATAGGGAATATCAAGATCATAAGATGCAAGGAACTCGAGCCAACGTTGTTGACGCAAATTAAGTTCCTTTTGAGAAAAAATTACTTCAAATATTTATGATCGGTGTAGTGAACAAGTTTCCCTCCCAAAAGATAATGACGCCAAATTCTAAGAGCGAAAATAATGGCCGCGAGCACTAGATCATGGGTGGCATACCTAGTCTCGATAGGCTTTAATTGTATAGAAGCATAAGTGATAGCACGTTCCCTTTTGCAAGAGAACGACACCCAAAACAATACGACTAGCATCGGTATAAACAATAAAGTCTTGGTTCCCTTCGGGAATCACAAGAATATAAGTATTGGAAAGGAGTTATTTTAATTGATCCTCTTTCCCAAAAAGCTAAGACATTCAAAATTATAATTAACTTTATATATTCATCTTTTTAGAAAAATTTACTTTTTGCAAGTCAATTTACTGTGTCTGACTGTCTCATCATAGCGTTTAGGAGATTCCTATCGATAACGTTGATCAAGCGCATCGACCAGAATTCTTAAAGCACTCAATGGGCAAAACAACACAAAATCATCTTCTATATGATAAACATGTCACTTATAAAATTTACAAATATTCTTTGCTCGTTTTAAGAACAAAATCCAATCATACTTATAAATATCTTATTAAAAAGATTTGCAAATTTTAAATTGTTGTTTTCATCCATAATCAATGAATACAAGGATGGTCTCATCGAGATATTCGTAGAATACTCAATTCATAAGATGGATGAAATAAGGTAGAAGGTTCGTCAAACCGAATGACATAACGAACCACTCACAAGAATCATAACGAGTGCGGAATGCGGTAAATGGAATGCTACCCTTCGCAACTCGTAGCTGATAAAAACCGGTGGCAAGGTCGAGCTAAAAAGACCTTAGCACCACACAATAGATTGCTTAGGTGATAATCCTAAGACAAGCCCAAATAAACCGGAAAATTCACAAACTACTTGAATGAGAGAAATAATATTATCCTCATCATGTAGGTTTAAAGAATAAAATGATGCCACCGAATTTGGAAATCGAAGTCATTAAGAACCATAGAAATCTGCTTAACAGATTGAGGATGTCGAAGATATATAGTCCGCTCAGGACATAGGATGTGGGCTTCATAATGATCAAGCCAATCCTTTCCCAAAAATCAATTTCGAAGCCTAAGTAACGCATAACATGCAAATCGGCTCGAAAAGAATAATCACATAAAATAATCTCGACATTTTCACAAAGTAAACTGAGTGTTGCGGATCCACCAACTGGATTCGCAATTCTCAGTTAAGTCATCAAGCCCATAATATTTAAATAAAAAGAATCAACAAGTTCTTTTGATATAAAAGAGTGGGACGCACCCGTATCAAAAGAAATCAAATAGGAAGATCACGAAATAAAATAATGCCATCAAGGACTGAATGAAAAAATACCTTGACCAAGAGAAGTGTTACTAGGGGCTTGCACAACATTCAACTCTCCCTCTCTCCTACTTTGGAGTATGGGACATGTAGATATAAGATGGCTCGAACTTTTGCAATAACGACAAAAAAAAGGTTTCAGACACTCATTTGCATAGTGGTCCGTAGAACCACAATTGTAGCATCGTCCACGACTAGAGGTAGGAGTCTTTGCTACCGAAGTTGTCTGCTTCCCTTTCTTGTTGGGATTAGGGCTTTTGAACTTAATATGCCTCTTCTTGTTGATGTTGAAGTTTTATTTGGCATCCACAACTTTAACACCACTTTCTTTATCAGCCTCTTCTAGTCGAAGAGTGATATCTACAAACTGGTCGAAAGGCACTTCTAATTTCAGAGGTAAAATGTGACGCCCCACCTCTATGCTCATAATAACAAAGAGTATTAAAGTAAATACTGTCTATTATTACGAAGAATAAGGCTGGATAGGAGCGACCATCCGTAATTGGCCTTACACTAATATTGGTTATCTCGATAGGAGTGGTACATACTTTTTATTTTTCTTCTATTATTTGTTTACTCCCATCGACACACCCAATACTAGTATAAAACGAACTACGACGGTTCATAATAGTTTAGGACATTAGATATAACAATAACACAGATAATATAAATGCGGAACACAGATAAAAACGAAAGTCTCATATATATATGACTGATGTCAGTTAATACATAGTTGACACGATACATATGATACAACTACAACTGTCGACTCTAGAAGTTATATATACAAGTACATTATCGACTAATATACATGAATACATATCGTTCTATACAACGACACGACTACTACACAATGACACTGACAACTTCAGAAGATGTGAAAAGTCTTCAAATCCTGAACAGCAACTCAAAGAAGAAAACCTACAACCTGAAATAACTCGGGTCTGACCCGAGTATTATATTCAAAAGAAAATAATACACGGGTCAGTCTAATTCAAACTCAGTTATTAGTGCATAGCAGTAATAATAATCAGATAGTCAATAGACGACAGTCACAGAAATCACCTATATCCAACTCTCGATACGAGAATTGGATAACGGCGTATATAACACTAAACAGTGTAAATCATCAAATCAAAAATCTCAAAATGATCAAACACACCAAATGTCTATGTGGCTGAAGCACACGCACGCGTGCACTGCCTCGCCACACAGTACGTGAAATCATTACGATGGTGAAAACTAACAGCAATCAGAACGGTAGAAGTCAACATAAATAAACTTACAGGGTCAAACCCGGGTCTTTGAGACCGGATTCAACTCGCTGTAAAATCTCAAAAATCAATTTGAAACAATCACGAACCAACAAAGGCAATAACACAAGCAGGCCTAGAACCGAACAACCCAGGTCAAGACAGATCAGTCAAAAGTAATACAAGAGAGGCGAGTGCTGCACTGATAAATGAAGTGCAGCCAAAACCGTATATGGTCAACAACAACTCAAAGCAATGCCAATTCGAACATACATATATACATATCAAAGGATGTATATACATACATGACCGCATGCTTATATATGAAGACTAAAATGCAACTATATGCAGACAACCTCACAAATATGAATGCTACAAATCAACCCAGTTCAGGTATCACAAAGAAGGTCAGCTACAAGCAGCTGGTCGAAGACCAGTTCACAAGCATGAAGGCATAAACCCACACTAGCATAGTCTGCATATGCACATGAAGGTCAATGACAGTTCAACAAATGTACACAATCAAAGAAATAAAACAAGACCACTGATCAAGTGAAGCCTCAACGAAGACATGGTGCAGGCCAATTTAACTCGAAGGAAATCAAGTTCAAGTGTCAGTTCACAATAATATGCAAATAGGCTACATGGGACAGAGAATGCAGGTTTGAAATGCAACTAAACTTCAAAATGCACAAGTACCAGACTTCGAGTACAAAAGACTCAAAGCATAAAGTATGATTCAAGCATGAATACTGGGATGCACCCGAGAGTATGTAACTCTGAAATCGAAGCGAAATACAAAGCAGAATGACATGAACATCGTAGGCCGATATTGTTATGCAGAAGGAACTCAAGTCCGGCTGACACGAAGTATGAAACAATAAACCAGTAAAACGTGAACTAGCTTGAACGAGTCAGATGCAGACCATATATATAAAAATGACAACAACCACGGCGGGTCTGCAAATGTAAAAAGCTCAAAGTCATGATATTCATGGAATCAGAGACTCAACTGTATACAAGTGACAACAAACAATGAACCAGAGTGCAATTACAATGGGATCAACAAAAACCAAAGACCAGTGATACAACTGAATTCATATACCATGACTATCGACCAGGTCCCAACAATGAACTTCAAGTGTACAATGAAGACCGTGGCAGTTACTCAACTGAAGATGCAGATACAAAACGACCAAGTGCAACTGGAAACAATAAAAGTGCAAGCTACAACTTCAAGTGAACAAATGCTCAGTGATGTATAGCATCAAGACCAATTTCAAATGACTAATGTAATGTATCAGTTTCAACTATATCCCCAAGTGCACATACAATATAGACCTGACAGTATGCAGTGATACTGTCTCGAAGACCAGTGAGCAACAGGGGAAAACAAAGTTCGACAGATCACGCGTGTGAACAAGTACATATATGAATGCAGTGAAACTCGAGGCAAGTCAAAACAACGAGCTTCAAACACGTATGCAACAGGAACCCCACCAACAAGGTCAAATTGAATGCAAGTATTTTAAAAATGTACATATGGTCAGTCCAGTTCTAAACATGAAACAGAAGTGACTTTAAAATGAAGACTGCTTCAAATTAGACTTCAAATAATGCAAAGGCAACATGGCAGCAGTTCAGATGCCAGACAAACAAATGCTAAAACTCAGTGAAACTTGATACCAATATCATGAATACGAGGACAAGCATACATGAAGTAGTGCAATGCAGACAAGTGTAAGTGAAGTCATGAAGAACTACACGGCAGTAGACAAAAATGCCAGCAGTGGATCTAAATATGAAATTGTTCGCATACAATGGAGTCAGCAAATTGAAGCTGAGAAAGTTCATATATACAAGAGGGGCTAGACCGTATCAATATCAAGTAGAGATGATGCAAGTATACAAACGGCAGACAACATCGAGTACGGTGTCCCTCGAAGATGAATTCGAGCTAGAGTCCAATGAACATTGCAACCAACTAAAGTACATTAACTATAAGACTAACAGAGAAGGTGGCCAGTGACGAAGCTCACAAGGGCCGGTAAACAAAAGCAATAAATCCCAGTAAAGTCCACAAGGAAAATTCACAAAAACCCAAATTCCAGAGATAAAACATCGATACTAAACCCACGAATTTGAACAGTTCAAAATCATCAAAGCCAAATAAATCAAGGTATCCCAAAATCCAGTAAAGACCCAAGTCACGAAAATCAACAGCATATTCGAAGTCAAAATAGCCACAAAATAGAAATAACGAAAATCACAGAGCTTCGAACTCTGAATAACCCAAAGCATGAATTAGATGTGAGCAGTTATCCACTCACCTTGTACTGACGAGCACGAGATTGACGAGTCGAACGAAGCCAGGATGAACTCAATGCCGAGTTACCATCGATTTCTCCCTAGTCGACGCCGTGGCCAAACGAGAAATCGAGCAAATGTTGAAATCGAAGCCCTAACTTTTGGAAGAAAGACGAGAGCCCTAATTTCAGATCGAAGAGAATAATCGCCGCCATTTTCTTTTTCATTTACTTTGTTTTGGGTTGTCGAATGAGTAAGGGAGGTAGGGTTTTCTTGGGTAGATATCAACACACGATTGAAGATGCGGGTCAAATGAATAAAATTTAAAGCCCGATAACATTTTACCCATTTTACTTAATCAATTATATAGTCGGGAATTTTGCCAATACTAAAAGAATTTCAAATTTGATTTGAATTCCAATAACAATTATCAACTGAATTAAATCGTCATTTTGATGTTAATTGAAATTACAAAAATCCCGGTTGTTACAGACTCCCCTCCTTATAGAAATTGCGTCCCCGCAATTTTCATAATTAAGGTCGTCTTTAACAATAAATTTTCTAACCTAAACTGGTTAAGCTAGAAAATAAAAGTCAAAACGCAAACACCAAAGAAATCTTTCAATTTCAATAAAAGAAACCTACAAATTCTCAACAAAGCCTAATTATCAATAGATAATCAAAAACAGCAAAGCTGAATAAATGCAAACATCAGCAATATTCAATACAATCAACGTAATCTAGAATCAATAAGAAACTAGAAAATCTCATATCAATAAAATCAGCAAACATCTAATTATCCAAACTATAGCCAGAAAACAAATCAACGAATATTTAATTACCGCAAACGGTAACCAAATTTCAATTTTAACAAATATTCGATTATCACAATCGATAATCAAATTTCAAATTCAACAAATATTCGATTATCAAAAACGATAATCAAATTTCAAATTCAACAAATATTCGATTATCAAAACGATAATCAAATTTCAAATTCAACAAATATTCGATTATCAAAAACGATAATCAAATTTCAAATTCAACAAATATTCGATTATCAAAAACGATAATCAAATTTCAAATTCAACAAATATTCGATTATCAAAACGATAATCAAATTTCAAATTCAACAAATATCTAATTATCACAAGCGATAATTAGAAACAACAAATATCTGATTATCAAAAGCGATAATCAGAACTCATATCAACAAATATCTAATTATCACAAGCGATAATTAGAAACAACAAATATCTGATTATCAAAAACGATAATCAGAACTCATATCAACAAATATCTAATTATCACAAGCGATAATTAGAAACAACAAATATCTGATTATCAAAAACGATAATCAGAACTCATATCAACAAATATCTAATTATCACAAGCGATAATTAGAAACAACAAATATCTGATTATCAAAAACGATAATCAGAACTCATATCAACAAATATCTAATTATCACAAGCGATAATTAGAAACAACAAATATCTGATTATCAAAAACGATAATCAGAACTCATATCAACAAATATCTAATTATCACAAGCGATAATTAGAAACAACAAATATCTGATTATCAAAAACGATAATCAGAACTCATATCAACAAATATCTAATTATCACAAGCGATAATTAGAAACAACAAATATCTGATTATCAAAAACGATAATCAGAACTCATATCAACAAATATCTAATTATCACAAGCGATAATTAGAAACAACAAATATCTGATTATCAAAAACGATAATCAGAACTCATATCAACGAATATCTAATTATCACAAGCGATAATTAGAAACAACAAATATCTGATTATCAAAAACGATAATCAGAACTCATATCAACAAATATCCAATTACCTGCAGATAATTGGAAGCAACTAATATCTAGAAATCAATTAAGAAGACTAGAAAATCAACATAAAAGCTTGGATCGATCCCATCAGATGGCGAGTTTCTAATTCGCCGCACGTGCATCAACAAATGGCCGAAGCCTACCAAGTACTCAACATAATTTTGGCGCCCAACAAATGACCCGAAGGTCCAACAAATGACCCGAAGGTCTAGTACTGGTATTTGACCCGAAGGTCCAACAAATGACCCGAAGGTCCAACAAAGTGGCTCGAAAGCACACGAAATCATCAAATATTTCAATTAACGAGTCCGGAATTAACCGAAATAGCAAACGCACATGTCCCATACCACGTGTTTTACTAAATCGTTTGATTCTCTTCATCGTTTCCTTGAAAGTGTGAAATCATCAAATTCATCAAAACAACAGATATTCAATTAACGAGTCCAGAATTAACCGAAATAGTAAAAGTGTGGTTCCATACTCCGCACTTTTGCTAAATCGTTTAAATCACTTCATCGTTTCCTTGAAAGTGCAAAATTGTGTATTCTGTAAAATACACTTTACATTCTCAAACGGACAAGTCCGGAGTTAAGCGAATCAGTAAAAGAAAGGGGTCATAGTCCTCGATTTTGCTGAAACGTTTAAATCGCTTCCTCATTCTTTTGAAAGCGTAAACTGTTAAATTTCTGAAAACAATTTTATTTATTTTGTAAAAATAACAATTCACCTCCTCAACTGGACAAGTCCGGAGTTAAACGAAACAGTAAAAGAAAGGGGTCATAATCCTCGATTTTGCTGAATCGTTTAAGTCGCTTTCTCATTCTTTTGAAAACGCAAACTGCTAAAATTTTATAAAACAATTTTCTAACCACGTGATTAAAACAGCAAATTAGTAACAATTTCGATAAGGAAATTGTACTTCTCAAAATACCGTAAAAACGGTCACAAATCAGTATTGCGGAATAACCGCTTGAAAACCCACTTTTAAACATTTGGCGGTTACTGAAGCCAAAGCGACAGTAGTTTTAAAGCATCAAAATCTCATCAAAATAATTCACATCAAAATGTGACATCAGTGAATCTTCATTCATTAAAATTGTCAACAAAACATCGTGCTTCAAAATATAGCATTGGTGTAAAATCCCGTTATAAAATAACGGCAACAAAATACGTATCATAACCAAGCATCGGTTCAACGTAAAATAATTGCAATAACGTGCAATTCAAATTTTGCACGTATTATAAAATGAGCAAAGAAATCATTCGAATGTATCTTCAATGAAGATAATTCAAAACAGCAAAAATCTAATCAATATATGATTAGTACAAGAGAAGCCAGCGGAAATTTCAACAAAAATCACATAACTGTAATTTCTTCAAATCCTTAATTCGGATTCGAAATTCTCAAAGAAACAAAATAATTACAGCTATGTAAACAACAAATGAAATTTATTTCAATTTCTAAATCAAATAGATTTTCAGTTGTACTCAGCGAAGACAGTTTCACTGTTTCCGCTGCGCACTCTGATAAACAGTACTCAAATCAATCAAATCATCAGAACACAAATTCACTTTTATTTTTAAATAAAGTTATTTAAAAATTTCATCCAAATTTCAAAACTTTAGTTTTGACTCAAATCACAATAAAACATCGACCAATAGTTGTAACATATGTTCCATCCAAGTTATGTTTTATATTATGTCCATAAACCCCAAGCTCTGATACCAACTGTGACGCCCCACCTCTATGCTCATAATAACAAAGAGTATTAAAGTAAATACTGTCTATTATTACGAAGAATAAGGCTGGATAGGAGCGACCATCCGTAATTGGCCTTACACTAATATTGGTTATCTCGATAGGAGTGGTACATACTTTTTATTTTTCTTCTATTATTTGTTTACTCCCATCGACACACCCAATACTAGTATAAAACGAACTACGACGGTTCATAATAGTTTAGGACATTAGATATAACAATAACACAGATAATATAAATGCGGAACACAGATAAAAACGAAAGTCTCATATATATATGACTGATGTCAGTTAATACATAGTTGACACGATACATATGATACAACTACAACTGTCGACTCTAGAAGTTATATATACAAGTACATTATCGACTAATATACATGAATACATATCGTTCTATACAACGACACGACTACTACACAATGACACTGACAACTTCAGAAGATGTGAAAAGTCTTCAAATCCTGAACAGCAACTCAAAGAAGAAAACCTACAACCTGAAATAACTCGGGTCTGACCCGAGTATTATATTCAAAAGAAAATAATACACGGGTCAGTCTAATTCAAACTCAGTTATTAGTGCATAGCAGTAATAATAATCAGATAGTCAATAGACGACAGTCACAGAAATCACCTATATCCAACTCTCGATACGAGAATTGGATAACGGCGTATATAACAGTAAACAGTGTAAATCATCAAATCAAAAATCTCAAAATGATCAAACACACCAAATGTCTATGTGGCTGCAGCACACGCACGCGTGCACTGCCTCGCCACACAGTACGTGAAATCATTACGATGGTGAAAACTAACAGCAATCAGAACGGTAGAAGTCAACATAAATAAACTTACAGGGTCAAACCCGGGTCTTTGAGACCGGATTCAACTCACTGTAAAATCTCAAAAATCAATTTGAAACAATCACGAACCAACAAAGGCAATAACACAAGCAGGCCCAGAACCGAACAACCCAGGTCAAGACAGATCAGTCAAAAGTAATACAAGAGAGGCGAGTGCTGCACTGATAAATGAAGTGCAGCCAAAACCGTATATGGTCAACAACAACGCAA
This sequence comes from Allium fistulosum, assembly GCA_030737815.1. Classification (NCBI taxonomy): domain Eukaryota; kingdom Viridiplantae; phylum Streptophyta; class Magnoliopsida; order Asparagales; family Amaryllidaceae; genus Allium; species Allium fistulosum. The sequence goes on from CM060902.1 coordinate 1,471,563,221, forward strand.
AGCAATGCCAATTCGAACATACATATATACATATCAAAGGATGTATATACATACATGACCGCATGCTTATATATGAAGACTAAAATGCAACTATATGCAGACAACCTCACAAATATGAATGCTACAAATCAACCCAGTTCAGGTATCACAAAGAAGGTCAGCTACAAGCAGCTGGTCGAAGACCAGTTCACAAGCATGAAGGCATAAACCCACACTAGCATAGTCTGCATATGCACATGAAGGTCAATGACAGTTCAACAAATGTACACAATCAAAGAAATAAAACAAGACCACTGATCAAGTGAAGCCTCAACGAAGACATGGTGCAGGCCAATTTAACTCGAAGGAAATCAAGTTCAAGTGTCAGTTCACAATAATATGCAAATAGGCTACATGGGACAGAGAATGCAGGTTTGAAATGCAACTAAACTTCAAAATGCACAAGTACCAGACTTCGAGTACAAAAGACTCAAAGCATAAAGTATGATTCAAGCATGAATACTGGGATGCACCCGAGAGTATGTAACTCTGAAATCGAAGCGAAATACAAAGCAGAATGACATGAACATCGTAGGCCGATATTGTTATGCAGAAGGAACTCAAGTCCGGCTGACACGAAGTATGAAACAATAAACCAGTAAAACATGAACTAGCTTGAACAAGTCAGATGCAGACCATATATATAAAAATGACAACAACCACGGCGGGTCTGCAAATGTAAAAAGCTCAAAGTCATGATATTCATGGAATCAGAGACTCAACTGTATACAAGTGACAACAAACAATGAACCAGAGTGCAATTACAATGGGATCAACAAAAACCAAAGACCAGTGATACAACTGAATTCATATACCATGACTATCGACCAGGTCCCAACAATGAACTTCAAGTGTACAATGAAGACCGTGGCAGTTACTCAACTGAAGATGCAGATACAAAACGACCAAGTGCAACTGGAAACAATAAAAGTGCAAGCTACAACTTCAAGTGAACAAATGCTCAGTGATGTATAGCATCAAGACCAATTTCAAATGACTAATGTAATGTATCAGTTTCAACTATATCCCCAAGTGCACATACAATATAGACCTGACAGTATGCAGTGATACTGTCTCGAAGACCAGTGAGCAACAGGGGAAAACAAAGTTCGACAGATCACGCGTGTGAACAAGTACATATATGAATGCAGTGAAACTCGAGGCAAGTCAAAACAACGAGCTTCAAACACGTATGCAACAGGAACCCCACCAACAAGGTCAAATTGAATGCAAGTATTTTAAAAATGTACATATGGTCAGTCCAGTTCTAAACATGAAACAGAAGTGACTTTAAAATGAAGACTGCTTCAAATTAGACTTCAAATAATGCAAAGGCAACATGGCAGCAGTTCAGATGCCAGACAAACAAATGCTAAAACTCAGTGAAACTTGATACCAATATCATGAATACGAGGACAAGCATACATGAAGTAGTGCAATGCAGACAAGTGTAAGTGAAGTCATGAAGAACTACACGGCAGTAGACAAAAATGCCAGCAGTGGATCTAAATATGAAATTGTTCGCATACAATGGAGTCAGCAAATTGAAGCTGAGAAAGTTCATATATACAAGAGGGGCTAGACCGTATCAATATCAAGTAGAGATGATGCAAGTATACAAACGGCAGACAACATCGAGTACGGTGTCCCTCGAAGATGAATTCGAGCTAGAGTCCAATGACATTGCAACCAACTAAAGTACATTAACTATAAGACTAACAGAGAAGGTGGCCAGTGACGAAGCTCACAAGGGCCGGTAAACAAAAGCAATAAATCCCAGTAAAGTCCACAAGGAAAATTCACAAAAACCCAAATTCCAGAGATAAAACATCGATACTAAACCCACGAATTTGAACAGTTCAAAATCATCAAAGCCAAATAAATCAAGGTATCCCAAAATCCAGTAAAGACCCAAGTCACGAAAATCAACAGCATATTCGAAGTCAAAATAGCCACAAAATAGAAATAACGAAAATCACAGAGCTTCGAACTCTGAATAACCCAAAGCATGAATTAGATGTGAGCAGTTATCCACTCACCTTGTACTGACGAGCACGAGATTGACGAGTCGAACGAAGCCAGGATGAACTCAATGCCGAGTTACCATCGATTTCTCCCTAGTCGACGCCGTGGCCAAACGAGAAATCGAGCAAATGTTGAAATCGAAGCCCTAACTTTTGGAAGAAAGACGAGAGCCCTAATTTCAGATCGAAGAGAATAATCGCCGCCATTTTCTTTTTCGTTTACTTTGTTTTGGGTTGTCGAATGAGTAAGGGAGGTAGGGTTTTCTTGGGTAGATATCAACACACGATTGAAGATGCGGGTCAAATGAATAAAATTTAAAGCCCGATAACATTTTACCCATTTTACTTAATCAATTATATAGTCGGGAATTTTGCCAATACTAAAAGAATTTCAAATTTGATTTGAATTCCAATAACAATTATCAACTGAATTAAATCGTCATTTTGACGATAATTGAAATTACAAAAATCCCGGTTGTTACAGACTCCCCTCCTTATAGAAATTGCGTCCCCGCAATTTTCATAATTAAGGTCGTCTTTAACAATAAATTTTCTAACCTAAACTGGTTAAGCTAGAAAATAAAAGTCAAAACGCAAACACCAAAGAAATCTTTCAATTTCAATAAAAGAAACCTACAAATTCTCAACAAAGCCTAATTATCAATAGATAACCAATATTAGTGTAAGGCCAATTACGGATGGTCGCTCCTATCCAGCCTTATTCTTCGTAATAATAGACAGTATTTACTTTAATACTCTTTGTTATTATGAGCATAGAGGTGGGGCGTCACATAAAACCTTTTTGGGGTTCTTACTCAAAGCACAGATAAACCTTTGATTCTTTACAAGATCCAAAAGTTGTTGAGCAGACATGAATATGCCATCCAGAGAAGGACTACTGGATTGACCAGCGCTAGGACTGCCAGATCAAACCATTTCTCTTCTTTAAGAAAGAAAGAAAGAAGAGGAAAAAGGTTATTCTCAAAATGAATATCAAACAAACTTGATTGATAAAACAAGGCATCATAAAAAGAAATAGGATAGAACGGTACGAAGACTTGAATTAAATCCTATGGCATGATTCCTAAGAAAGACTTGGGACAATGATCCTTGTTAGATTATTTTACATTGTTCCGAAGTTTGGCTCTGATACCAAGCTGTGACGCCCCACCTCTATACTCACGCTAGCCAAGGACACTACGGGGTAATGCCGTCAACTAGCACGAAGAATAAGGCTGTTGAGGAGCGACCATCTGTGTAATTGCTTTGTGCGAGTACTGATATGTCAGATAATATAACATACATTTCATTTCAAGAGGAAATCCGACATATCAAATACAAACTCAAAGCTACCACACAGTGGCTATGTGGACTTCGGAAATAAATATAGAAATAAACATAACACAAATCAGTCATAGATATTCATATCACAAAGGCGGAAACAGATATGAATATATCACATAAAAGTGTACATCAAAATAGTGGTCATATAAGATCCACTACATCACAAAAGAATAGATGCAAGTGCTAGACAAAAGAATAAGTATACAACAAGGAGTCTCTATCTCAAATGTATACTGACAAAAACTATTATGCTAAAGTAGTTAGCCAAAAGTCAGGTGACGAACCCTGATAAGAAGTCAAGCAGAAGCACCGTAAATACCTCGGTCTGACCCGAGTATTATTTAAGAAGAAAATAATAAACGGATCAGTCTAGCTATAAATATCAGATAAAATGAGATAGGATAAGAGATATAACTAAAACGTATGACAACAATAATGCCATACTGTGACAAGTATACATCAGATAACAACAAAAATCATACAACATCTCAAATATTCTCAACACCAAAAAGAATGTCATATTCTTTAAATAATTCACCCAAAACACAAATATTGACAAAACATATCAATGCCAATCCACGAAAATTGGTGAAACACAAATTCTAGAAATCATCAACCAGAAATCCAGAAATCACAAAGGGGGAGGCCTATCACAAACGGGAGCATGAAAACTCACCAACACGTGTATCACAAATGAGACGCTATCCTATGAACCGAACATCGACGCACCTAAAAAGATACGCCCCATGCACAGTCGTACATCGACGCACCTAAAAAGATATGCCCATGCATAATCAAACATCGACGCACCTAAAAAGATACGCTCCATGTATAGTCGGACATCGACGCACCTAAAAAGATACGCCCCATGCCTAGTCGAACATCGATGCACCTAAAAAGATACACCCCATGCCTAGTCGAACATCGATGCACCTAAAAAGATACACCCCATGCACCGACTTATCGAGCCGAATGCTCCACAAACGGTCCAAAGACCATGGGTCGCTAGCCCATAAAAATGAGACGAAGCTCAACAGAATTGGGTACAGTCCCCCACGCGGACAAAGAGACATCGCACATCGCTAGTCTAAACCACAAAATGATCATCATTGATCAATAAGAAGTGTCAATTACACTAAGCTAGTAAATAGATGAGTTTAGCTTCATGTCCCATAACCATTGGCTTAACTTAAATATTTACGAACAGATTGTAGATTTCCCCTCGAAAATTGTCACAAGATTTCAATCGAAGAAGTCTAAGAATTAACCGACAAAGTAAACGCAAGCGTTTCATACCACTTGTTTTGCTAAGCCGTTTAATTAGAATTCTCATACGAATGAGGTAAAGGTTTGTATGTACTAATAGATTTGAAAACGGTTTTATAAACGAGATTTGTATTAAAAATAGAGTTGGAATCATTTTTGTGAAAGAGTTTGAATATTTACTACTAGTATAGAAACCTTTGTATTTTGAAGTGACAAATCACAGAAATGATTGTAGAAACAATCAATCACCAAAATCCACATTCGACAACGTGAAGTAAAACCATAAAAATCGATACCGAATCCATCAAAATGGATATTACCAAAAATCCCAAAAAAGAAGTCATCAAAGTCGATAATAAATGATAACAACAAATCAGATCAACACGAATCGATTAAAATTGGAAACCCACGCAAAGTAGGCAAATTGGGCTGAGACAAGCAGATCAGTCGACTGAACTAGGTGGTCAGTCGACTGATACTATGCCTGGAAACTTTCGGTTTCCAGGTCAGTCGACTGATACAGGCATAGATTGTTTTCTGTTCCCCGGTTCAATCGACTGACCTTACAATTCAGTCGACTGAACCTGCATCTGCAGTATTATCAGCCTGGCCCCAAGAAGGGAAAAAATCCACACCGGGAATGATCGGACAAGCAATGGAGACTTGGGATTTATGCCAAGCGACAACCCAGCCTTATAGGCTCTTCGATACACCCCAACAACATGTTCAAACATCAAAGATAGGATTTTTAAAGATTTGACTTCAAAACACTAAAAATTGGAATATTCATCAAATCAATTCAATTCAAAAGCAAATCAACAAGGAATAGATGTTAGGAATTACTACCAAACAACTATCAAAGATATAGACATAGACATGAGTTCAAAAACTCACCTTTAAAACTCAAAGACACGAATGAGAAGCTCTAAAACAAAGGAAAGGCCAATTCCTCTTCAATCTCAACTCAAGAAGCTCCAATCTAAGCTAATAAGCAAATATTTCCTAAGTTAGGGTTTAGGAATTTCTTAAATTGAAGAGAGATAAAGATGGAGAAGATGAAGAGGATGCTTACCTAAGCTTCTCTTTGATTTTGGAGCAAGAACTTGAGTTTCCAAATCAAACTAGGGTTTGGAATTCTAATTTCCAATCTCTTCCCCCATTTTTCTCTTGAGTTAGAGTGTTAGGAAATGTTATGAAGGAATGAAGAGGAGTGGAGTGGGAGTTAGGGTATTAGATGGGTTGGGTGTTTGGTTATTAGGCTGAAACCCAAACCCAAAGCCCAAAATGAAAATATCAAAATTTCACTCAACTCCAAACATATCGATGTTTATACTCAAAAAGGTCGCAAACACCATTTTGGACTCAATGGAAGTAGTCTTGAGTCCTAATTCGACTGTTTGCAAAAAGTGACATTTCGGACTTAAATCCGACTAACGATGCTATTTTAAATAAAACATTTAAATATACAATCGTAAAATATGCGGGTTGTTACATCTAATCACTTACTTAATTACTAATTAAGTGCTAACTACATTTAATTATTTTATTAAATAAATAAATTATTAAATAATCTGAACTTAATCTCTTTTTATGTTATTAAATAAGTTTGGAAAACTTTTGCAAAACCATTTCAAAAAAAATCGTTTTAAAATGAAAATCGACAATTTTGTCGAACTGCGTCCGTAGCGACCATCGCTATGAGCGTAGTTTGGTTAAATATACTTTAAGCGAAAACACTTACTTATTATTTCCTATTTCATGTTTATAAACATAATTTTTAAAGTTTTTGAGACTTAGAAACAAAGATAGAAACTTTGAAACAATTTCCAAACTTTAAAATAAAGAAAACATTGTTTTTGATTTCAAATCGGATCTCACGTCCGTCGCAACGCACAAATTTGTAAACTTTGTTTCAACTCAACATACTATGGTTCTTAAATTACAACAATACATCCATACTACCATACTATTAACATCACAATGAAACACACACACAAACATAAGGCTATATGCTTACTAACTCAACAACATCACATTCAAATCTTAAATTCAATAGCAAACATAACATCCATCAAATCACCATCGAACAACATAATAACCATTCAATTTTAACATCATATTATCACCATAATAACACATCATAATAAAGTCAAAAACTTTTTCAAAATAAAGTTAGTCGCCTTTATGCTGACTAACTTCGCCCGAACTTCGGCTATAACTCGATAACGCCTCCACGCTCGACTCTAGCTTAAAATTTTGAAACTTTAGAGGTGCTAAGGCCTTAGAATGGGTTTGGCCAGATGTGATTTGGCTTGGCTAGGGCTTTGTGGAGCAGTGATGGCCTTGGTTTTTGAAAGAGAGGATGTTGAAATGAAAGTATAAGAATATAGAAGGTATGGAAGCAAGTTACAACACAAAAGGGTAACTTTTTCTAAATTTTTTTGAACTAGAAGGTTTAGAAAAAAAAAAATTGGAATGTAAATGAAAATGTGTGTGTGAGGGTGTGTATTTATAACTGAAAGAAAGTGGGGAAATTACCATTTATTCTTAGTTTAAAATATCCTAACATATCATTATTTTGACAAGTCATATCACCACATTCCTCCCCCTCATATGTCACATCCCCCGTCTCTCTAGTCACAAGGCCATGATGGATGATGATGATTGTACTTAAAGAAATGACAAGAGATAATGATATGTACTTAGTATATATAAGTTATTATTTTAAAACCATGTTTTGTCACATCACTTGCTAAACATAATTAACATAAGATAATCTACTATTAGTGTATTATTATTGTTTGGTTAATTAACTCTTATATATGTGTGTGTATAATGCATAAAGACAGACAACGTTCGCGACCACTTTTCGGTGTCGAAAAGTCGAAATTTTGGAAAACGTTCTTCCGTAACATTTTCTATTTTCCTATGAATTATCTATTTCGGTAAACAAAATTTATAAACGATTTTACCATCATTATAAATAATTAAAATAGATTTATTTGTTAATAAAAACCCATTTATTTAATATTTAAACTTAACTTGAATTCCCGAAGAAATATATAAAACCGATGATATCAACTATCGATGTCATAAATACATTTTATTTTCCAAAAATAAAATAAATTATTTTATTTCACAATATTGTTTGAATATATATGTATTAGTGTATGAATCCAGAATCGTGCATGATTCTTATTGTTTAAAAGTAGTTTTATTGATAAAACGATTTTCGACTGTTTTATCGATATTTTACCTCTCACGATATTTATAAATTATCAATATTTTACCTCGGTAATTTGTTCGTATATATTTTTCCCAAACAAAAAATAATAATTTTTTACTACTTAAAACATGATTATTTCTTACTTTTAAACCCATATCTAAATATTTTAAAAATAAATATAATTTATCCAAGTGTTAAATTTGCGGGTCGTTACATTCTTCCCCCCTTAAAATAATTTCGTTCCCGAAATTATACCACAACCCAATCCCCAAAAATAATTAAAACCATTCAACAATCCATATGATGTACATAGATCATTCCGATGTAAATTCTGGTTCGATCACTCACTCGAATACATAACTTCATTTCCGAACTAGTATCGCTCACTCGACTTCCTAGTGCGAACTTTGATCAGGCTTCTTAATTAGAAACCTCTATTGTAACGACCCGAAATTTTACTACTTTGAAAATGTAATAACCCGTATATTTGGACCATTTAAATTGACAATAATCCACGCATGTCAACTTAAATAGTACAAAACACGAATCATTAATGGAGTATATGTATATAAATGAGAATCATCACAGAATCACAGAAAATATAACATAACAAAATAGTGCAGCGGAATTACAACATAGTCATAGAGTAGTTCATGAAGCTACCCATAAATACAACAATGTCTCAAATAAAAGAAATAGAACAACATATATGTCCAATAGTCCAAATAGAAAGAACAATACTGATAAGATAAGATAAGATAGTGATAGTCTTCGGTCTTCAGCTCCAAGTAGAATCAGCAACAGCAATCCTCAGTCTGATCCGAGCATATGCACAAACAAACACTCGAATCAGGACATATATTCTTATACAGATAATATGGTTAAAATTTTAAATAACAATAACTCAAAGATGAATGGAATAAACATCTTTCAGGATCCGATAAACTATTTATACATAGTAGTGTACGATAAATAGATAATGTCTAGAAGTAAAGTAAAATATCAAGATAGTGTTAAGGCGTCACCATTATTCCCCTTAACACATTTTATATAAGCATCATAGACTATACAGCATTGTAAACTCCACCGTAAACTAGTGGGATATCAGGGAGTACTCCATAGGTATAATACAAAACAAATCGTAGTGGTCGCGTATATGGGAATACAAGTATGACAAGGCATATGAGGCAATACCCAAGGTAGTGACACTACCGTTTGCCTGATCCGGACTGGTGAGAACGCATCGCCGCAGCGATCGCAACACCGCGAAACAACACTCCCAAATCAAGGGTGCGCACCAATCAATCACAAAGTAAATGAATAGTTTACGAAGAAGTGTGTTCGCTCGAGGTAGCTAACCCCCATTTGGCCCGGCACGGCTCCTGTTTTAGTCATTTCCAATTTGACACAAGTGTCAAGGCTATCCATTATCGTTCACTTTCTTCAGTCATCGCATTCGTCAATCCAACCACTTCATTTTGGATCATACTCCGCGTATAGTTATTAAAGTGGTTTTCGGTTTGGATAGTGAGTATGTCCCTAACCGATTCCGGTTCCTTTAATAACCTTCGTAATTATAACACCGATTGGTCGTTAATATTTCAAAACCAAATCAATTTCAATTTCAATTGGAGTTCGTAAATCGACATTTCGTTAGTCTTTCTAAATCAATTTCCAAAATTACATCTCATAACCTCCCAATTTCATTTTAAAATTTCTATAATTCAATTTCAAAGTTCCAAATTTAAAACCATTCAAATATTCATTGCATTTCGTATATAAGTTCATTCCAAAATCATTTAACTTAATTAACGTTCAAATCGATTTAAACTCAATTATCGATTTCATTCGATATTCATTCAATTAATTTATCATTAAAACAATTTCGATTAAATTTCCAATCCATTACATTACTTTCTTTAGTTCAACTTGTTATATCAACTTTACAAATTTATTTAAATTAAATTTGTCGAATCCAAATCTTTAAATTACAAGTCTTTCATTTGTTAACAAAACACATTCTAGTCCTTATTAAAGAAATCCATTTCACTTATTATTTACTTAGTTACATTTGTTAAAAATTCAATTTCACTTAAATAAAATATTCAATTTAGTTTCACCATTAAATAATTCAATCTTATTCAATGATCAAATAATTTCAAATCTTAATTATTACTTAATTTTTAACAAATTTCAAAACTTAAGTATTTCTAATTTCAACTTAATTATTAATAATTTCCAAAACTTAATTATTACAAATTTCAAAAACTTAATTTCTAACAATTCCAAAACTTCATTATTAATCAATTTAAATTTAAACAACGTTCTTCGTCAATTACTACGTTAATATTTGTCTCAATTACAAATATTCACATTTCCATTCATTCGAATTTAAATTCCAAATTTTATTCAAAACCATATTTTTAGTCAAAGAAAACTTTATTTTATTTTAAATCAAAACATTGACCAATCGGGTTTAATTTAATTTTCTATCCTAAGTCAAGTTTATTTGGGTATTTATCATTTCAACCCGATTCCATTTCAATTTAAAATCAAAATATACAAAGGGAACTTGCAGTGTGATAGCTGGGATGGTGTCAAAGTAAATAAACAAGAAATAGCATCCATACATAACAATTCAACAATTTATTTAATAATCCTGAAATAATCGTATTAATTTACATTTGTTATTTATGCAAATTAATATTATAATTTCTAGAATCTACACAATCATTTCATGTAGATTAAAGATTACTACATTTCGGTTTTTCACTTGTCGTTAAATTAAATTTCAATACTACGACAACTAATCAATTATACGGTCAAGGGTACAAGTTTATCTATCAAATTCTACGTGTCAATTTAATTAACAAATAAATGTCAAGTTTTAACTAATCAACATATGAGAGTGTCAAGTTCAACATTCAATACATATAATCCATTTTAAAATTGTTGTTAACCTATATCGATTTAACTTGCATATTATTTATCACTTAACCATAATTAACATCCAATTCAAACATCATATAGCAATCATTCATTAATTCAACTTATATAAGAATATAGTCGTGAAAATTAATTCACCTTTCGTGGATAAAGAAATTTGACGGCGAACACAAAGAAGCAAGAAAAGAGTCGATATACCACGAACAACGGACACTGTAATATCGACAAAATAAAACGATATAAATACAATGAACGTTTGTATATAATTTATAAATTATAGATTCGCTTACCAACGACGGAGAAAGGACGAAAGCTGAAAACCGATGTTGCTGCAACAAGAAGCTCAATCGGTTGCTTCTACACACAACAAGAAAAGAAAATTGGTTACTAATTTGGCAACCAAATAGATATTCGCGTAATATTCTTCTGCAATATCTAATGCAAATCTCAGTTTCATTTTTTTTTCCTTCAAAGGCCGAGACCTTCCTTCGCCTGTAGCTTCCTCCCCTTCAGTAAAACATACTCACGCAACTCTCACTCTCTCTTTTTTTTTAAACAAGACCGAGCCTTTGCTTCCGAAGAATTTTTTTTATATCCGCATCTCATACACGCATATGCATTCACTGTCCATACGTTGTACACCTTCAGTACTTTCACAGCACGCATACGTGTAGGTTAGGAAGGGTGGTGGCGCGGTCAGGGAAAGTGGAGCTGCTGGAGGGGCTTCGGTCTAGGAGGGTGCGACGGCGAGTGCGGCTAGCGTAGGTGGGTCAGAGGCGCGGGATGCGTGATGTGCGAGTGTGAAGTGGAGTAGGAGGGCGGTGCAGTGCTCTTCAGGTGGCACGGCAAGTGGAACGCTAGGAATCTGGGTTGCGGAGCAGAGGAGATGTGGGCAGATATATGTGGTGGAGGCGGTGGCGGTCGGTGGAGTTCGGTGACTGGATGGTAGCCGGGGTGGCGTGCGCGAGGTCAGGGTATGCGTGCGCAAGGAGGTAGGGAAAGATGCTAGTTCATTCTTACATCTTATGCAAAGGTTTATATTTTGCAGAGAAAAAAATAGAAAGAAAGAAGAGTGGTAAGCCGGAGAAGAAAGAAGTTTACCTTTTGCAAAAATGAGTGAGTGGACAGCAAACGAGTACATTCTTTTTAATATTTTAGGGAACCAAACAACCGTAAATGCCATTTGAAAGACGAATCGTGCTATTCACTTTCCAAAAAAATTTACAATTTCCTATGCCATTATGTTAGCTACCAACCGCTCCATTGAATTCACCCATCAGCTAAATTTCATTTTCAAATTTAAAAATGGATACGGGCAGTTTATTCGGACTGATTGTAGTTTACCCGGTCCGTTCGGAACCGTTGAATTAGCGCGGCTATTTCCGTCGGACTCCAATTGGCACGAATAAATATACCGTTTTGATCAGTGCGACGACGCGCTTCCAACGGTACATAGATAATTGCGATACGACAGTTTTATACAAATTCGATTTTACGCTGCTTAAATTATCCGTTTTGCAAAACAATTTAAACGGAATAGGCGATGATAGTTTTTGACGAAATGAACTACATCATCTTGATCAGAATAATTTTTACAACAAAACTGTGTAAAAATATTTGGATTTGAAAGATAAATTTTACGCCGCTTTATATGAACTGATATACAGTAAAACGCGAACGAAGTTTACTGTAATAATCTGCGACGAAACTTTTTCTATGCTCATATCTAACCAGACGTATGTCATAAATAAAGTTTGAACGTTAATTGAGATCGTTTATAAATTTTCAAAATTTTATATTAAAACGATGGATTTAAAATTTTAAAATGGGTCGGAAATTCAGGGTCGTTACAATCTCCCCCACTCAAAACTTTTCATCCTCGAAAAGGAACAGACGAGTGAAGTAAGAATGAAATAAGTAGAAAAGTCAAAATATATTTAAGAAATTTGAATTATACCTGAAATTAGTAATTCGGGGTTTGAATCCCGAATACTATCCTCAGTTTCCCATGTGCAATCTCGCTCATCTGCACTCCATTGAACTTTGATGAGATTTACTGATTTCCTCCTGAGTTGCTTTGTCTCACGATCGACTATCCGAAGTGTCTTTCGCTCAATAGTCAAGTCAGGCTCAATAACTACCTCTTCCAACTGAGCAGTAGGGATGGTCATAGATGGATCGTGTACAACTTTGCGAAGATGTGAGACGTGAAATACGTTGTGCACACCGGCGAACTTCTCTGATAATGCAACTCTATAGGCCAATGTTCCTACTCTTTCCGTAATCTCAAACGGACCAACAAATCTGGGAGCTAGCTTCCCTTTCCTTCCAAATCGAACAATATTCTTCAAAGGCGACACCTTCAGAAATACCTTGTCTCCTATACTGAATTCGAGATCTCTTCTTCTTTTGTCAGCATAGCTCTTTTGTCTATCCTGTGCCGTCTTTATCTTCTTCCTGATTTCTTCGACTTTTTCAGAAGCTTTCATAATCATTTCTGGTCCAAGCACTAATCGATCTCCAAACTCTATCCAACAAGCTGGCGATTTGCACGGCCGTCCATATAAGGCTTCGAATGGTGCCATACCAATGCTTGCCTGGTTATTGAAGATAATTAATTCAAATTCAAATATACTTATTCAAATTTGAAATTCAATTTCTTTACCTGGTAACTATTATTATAAGTGAATTCAACCAAGTGAAGATGGTCTTCCCAAGATCCACCAAAGTCAATAATACAAGCTCGGAGAAGATCTTCCAAAATTTGATTCACCCTCTCAGTTTGGCCATCTGTCTGAGGATGATAAGCTGTGCTCAGATTCAGTTTGGTGCCCAAAGTATCCTGAAATGCTTTCGAGAATTTACTGGTGAAAATAGGATCTCGATCGCATACAATACTAGATGGTACACCATGAAGTTTAACAACTTCTCTCATGTATATTTCGGCCAAACTCGAAGCTGTACGAGTGGACTTGACTGGAATAAAGTGAGCGGACTTCATCAGTCTATCGACAATCACCCATATGCTTTTGTTACCCTTTCTAGTCCTTGGCAGTCCATCAATAAAGTCCATAGAAATCTGCTCCCACTTCCAACCTGGAATCTCTAGTGGCTGAAACAAACCTGCTGTCTTCCTGTGATCAGCTTTAACTTGTTGGCAAGTGGTGCACCTGCTAACATAGGTAGAGATATCGCGCTTCATCCCACTCCACCAATAAAGCTTCTTCATATTCTGGTACATTTTAGTGACGCCGGGATGAAATGAAAGTGAAGATTGATGGTTTTCTCTCAACACTTCATGTCTTAGACCATCAACATTAGGAACACAGATACGATTATCAATTCTCAAGATTCCATTACTATCAACATGTGCACCCAATTTATTATCAGTATTTTCAACTCTGCCAAGAACTATTTCTTTGATGCGATAAAGCAAAGTGTCCTCATATTGCTTGGCTATAATACGATCCATAAGAGCTGGGGAGACGGAAAGCTGGAATAACATCCCTTCAACAAGATTACAACATATCATAGCTTGGTTTCTGCTCAAAGCATCGGCTACGGCATGTGCTTTTCCCGGAGTGTAATTTATATCAAGATCATATGCAGCTAGGAATTCGAGCCATCGGACTTGTCTCTGATTCAAATCCTTTTGTGAGAAAATATATCTCAATGACTTATGGTCAGTGAATAACTCGAATTTCGTTCCCAATAGATAGTGCCTCCATAGCTTAAGAGCAAATACAACCGCAAGAAGCTCTAAATCGTGAGTTGCATAATTTGCTTCATGAGTCTTTAACTGACGACCAGCACAAGCAATAACCTTTCCTTTCTGCATTAAAACTGCTCCTAATCCATCCCGGCATGCATCAGTATAGACGGTCAATCCTTCGCTACCGTCAATAACTGTAAGAACTGGTGCAGAGGTCAACTTCCGCTTCATCTCATTGAAAGCTGCTTCGCACTTTTCACTCCAAATAAATTTTACATTCTTTCTGGTCAGTGCGGTAAGTGGTGCGGCAATACGAGCAAAGTTTTCTATAAATCTGCGATAATAGCCGGCCAAACCCAAGAAACTACGGATATCTGTGGGAGTTTTGGCGGTCTCCCAATCCTGCAAATTCCAAAGATTCGAATTAAGATATTGATAAGTTGTTTTTGATAGAATTGACAAGTAAGAATAGAACTTACATTGATTACGGCGATCTTAGCTGGATCGACCAAAATCCCATTCTCTGAAACAATATGGCCAAGAAACCGAACTTCATCTTTCCAAAAGTGGCATTTCAAAAACTTGGCTTTAAGCTGATGACTGCGAAGAGTTTCGAGAACAAAAGCCAAATGTGACCTATGCTCTTTCTCATCTTTTGAGAAGACGAGAATATCATCGATGAAAACAAGAACAAACTTGTTAAGAACATCCCGGAAAACTCTATTCATTAAGTCGACGAAATAAGCTGGAGCATTAGTAAGACCGAACGGCATAACCAGCCATTCAAAAAAACCATTCTCAGTGCGGAATGTTGTCTTAGGAATACTCTCCTCAGCAATTCTGAGTTGGTGAAAGCCAGTAGCCAGATCAAGTTGAGAGAATACTTTAGCTCCATGGAGCTGGTCGAATAGATCGTTGATGCGGGGCATCGGATATCTATTCTTGTGTGTGAGCTTGTTTAGCTCTCTATAATCCACACACATTCTGAGAGAACCATCTGATTTTTTGATGAATACTACTGCAGCTCCCCATTCTGAATGACTTCGTCGAATCAAGCCTTTAGCAAACAAATCTTCAATTTGAGCATTCAGTTCAGCCTTTTCTTTAGGAGCCATTCTCCGGGGAGGGAGAACTACTGGTCGGGCACCAGGAATAAGGTCAATGCGGAATTCAATTTCCCGCGGAGGTGGTAGAGAATTTACTTCTCCAAATACATCAGAAAAGAATTGAACAACTGGAGTAGAGCTTAGTTCATTTGGATGGGAGTCAAGAGAGAATATAAAACTCCCAGCACATTCTTGAGGTGATTTACCTTTAATGACTAAAGGTATACTCTTGTCGTCTATAAGAGAGATGGTTTGAGCTTTGCATGAGATAATAGCTTCGAACTTCCGTAGACAATCAATGCCAAATAGTATATCGAATGCTTCGAATCCAAGGACATAGAAATCCCAAGTGAAACGGTGAATGCCATGCATAAGAGTGACATATTTGCAAACCCTTTTAAGGTTAGCAGGCCCTCCAATCGGGTTAGATACACATAAGGAAATAGATGTAAGAGTGGGTTCCGAACCAAGTTTATTGCACAAATCAATAGATATGAAACTATGTGTTGCTCCGGTATCAAACAGAACTTTAACGGGTAAAGTATGCAACATAAAAGTACTCTGTAATGTACCTTGGTTATCAGTCGGAGCAGGTGGGGTAGGCGGATCATGGGTGGAAGAAGTCATAGCAAATACTCCAGCCGTCTTTCCCTTTTTATACATAGGACAATCCTTCTTGAAATGTCCCGGCTGCAGACATACGTGACAGAGGTCGTTCCTGGTATTCTGAGGGGGCGGAATAGCGGCACTGGCAGATGTTGGACATCTGTTGGCGTAGTGACCCCTCTGGTCGCACTTGAAACAAGTGATGGAGGATAAGTCAATAGGCTTCTTCTGAGAATAGCCAAGTCCGGATTTCTACTGCCAATTCTTCTTCTGTTGCTCAAAATTTGGCTTCCTCTTTCCCGACTGATTAGCCGATGTCTGAGTAACTGGAGCTTTGGGGACAGATGTTCCCCTAGGCTTTCCCTCGTATCGAAGAGCAAAATCCATCAACTCAGTGAAAGTTCCATGGACATGAGCGGTGAGGAGCTCGTAATACTCTGGGCGTGCGCCATGTATGAACTTCTCATTCTTAAGCAGAGGTGTGTCAATCAAACCGGGTCCGAACTTAGATAGTTCGTTGAATTTCCTTTCATACTCAGTAAAGGTCATGTTGCCTTGCTTGAGATCCATAAAAGACCGATAGAGTTGGGCCTTCCCAGCAGCTGGCATCCACTGAGCCATAAAGGAATCCCTATTACAAGTGATATGAAACGAATCAAAATAATGACGAGATAAGAGAGAAATTTATTTAGTTGGAATTTAGATAGATTACTACCTAAACTGGGCCCAAGTGATGGTTTCCTCGTCAGTTCGGGAAGTGACTGACTCCCACCAATCCTGTGCAGCATCCAGAAGCTGCCAAGCGGCCAACTTACGCTTCTAAGCGTCTGTGATCTCCAAGCCAGTAAAAATCCTCTCCAAACTCTTTAGCCATTGCTATGCTTCGATGATACTCTCGGAGCCAGTGAATTTGACTCCGCCAAGCTGAGTGTACTCCTTGCTAAGAGTGGAGAATCTGACTGCGGGAGCTGGAGCATGTGGACCAGGAGCATTTCCACCCCTGCCTCTAACATTTCTTCTGGTAGCCATCCTGGAAAACCAAAAGTGATTTAGAATCAAAGATAGGAATTTATAGAACATAAGGAAATTCTATTCAACGAATTCAATAAGAAAGACGAATCAAAGGATGTGGATTCTGCAATGATTCTCCTCATTCTAGGGTATGTTTACCCTATCTCTAATGAGCTTTAAACTCCACAGGCTAAGGTTATCGGGAACCAAAGCTCTGATACCAACTGTAATAACCCGTATATTTGGACCATTTAAATTGACAATAATCCACGCATGTCAACTTAAATAGTACAAAACACGAATCATTAATGGAGTATATGTATATAAATGAGAATCATCACAGAATCACAGAAAATATAACATAACAGAAAGGTGCAGCGGAATTACAACATAGTCATAGAGTAGTTCATGAAGCTACCCATAAATACAACAATGTCTCAAATAAAAGAAATAGAACAACATATATGTCCAATAGTCCAAATAGAAAGAAAAATACTGATAAGATAAGATAGTGATAGTCTTCGGTCTTCAGCTCCAAGTAGAATCAGCAACAGCAATCCTCAGTCTGATCCGAGCATATGCACAAACAAACACTCGAATCAGGACATATATTCTTATACAGATAATATGGTTAAAATTTGAAATAACAATAACTCAAAGATGAATGGAATAAACATCTTTCAGGATCCGATAAACTATTTATACATAGTAGTGTACGATAAATAGATAATGTCTAGAAGTAAAGTAAAATATCAAGATAGTGTTAAGGCGTCACCATTATTCCCCTTAACACATTTTATATAAGCATCATAGACTATACAGCACTGTAAACTCCACCGTAAACTAGTGGGATATCAGGGAGTACTCCATAGGTATAATACAAAACAAATCGTAGTGGTCGCGTATATGGAAATACAAGTATGACAAGGCACATGAGGCAATACCCAAGGTAGTGACACTACCGTTTGCCTGATCCGGACTGGTGAGAACGCATCGCCGCAGCGATCGCAACACCGCGAAACAACACTCCCAAATCAAGGGTGCGCACCAATCAATCACAAAGTAAATGAATAGTTTACGAAGAAGTGTGTTCGCTCGAGGTAGCTAACCCCCATTTGGCCCGGCACGGCTCCTGTTTTAGTCATTTCCAATTTGACACAAGTGTCAAGGCTATCCATTATCGTTCACTTTCTTCAGTCATCGCGTTCGTCAATCCAACCACTTCATTCTGGATCATACTCCGCGTATAGTTATTAAAGTGGTTTTCGGTTTAGACAGTGAGTATGTCCCTAACCGATTCCAGTTCCTTTAATAACCTTTGTAATTATAACACCGATTGGTCGTTAATATTTCAAAACCAAATCAATTTCAATTTCAATTTCAATTGGAGTTCGTAAATCGATATTTCGTTAGTCTTTCTAAATCAATTTCCAAAATGACATCTCATAACCTCCCAATTTCTATAATTCAATTTCAAAGTTCCAATTTTAAAACCATTCAAATATTCATTGCATTTCGTATATAAGTTCATTCCAAAATCATTTAACTTAATTAACGTTCAAATCGATTTAAACTCAATTATCGATTTCATTCGATATTCATTCAATTAATTTATCATTAAAACAATTTCGATTAAATTTCCAATCCATTACATTACTTTCTTTAGTTCAACTTGTTATATCAACTTTACAAATTTATTTAAATTAAATTTGTCGAATCCAAATCTTTAAATTACAAGTCTTTCATTTGTTAACAAAACACATTCTAGTCCTTATTAAAGAAATCCATTTCACTTATTATTTACTTAGTTACATTTGTTAAAAATTCAATTTAGTTTAACCATTAAATAATTCAATCTTATTCAATGATCAAATAATTTCAAATCTTAATTATTACTTAATTTTTAACAAATTTCAAAACTTAATTATTTCTAATTTCAACTTAATTATTAATAATTTCCAAAACTTAATTATTACAAATTTCAAAAACTTAATTTCTAACAATTCCAAAACTTCATTATTAATCAATTTAAATTAAAACAATGTTCTTCGTCAATTACTACGTTAATATTTGTCTCAATTACAAATATTCACATTTCCATTCATTCGAATTTAAATTCCAAATTTTATTCAAAACCATATTTTTAGTCAAAGAAAACTTTATTTTATTTTAAATCAAAACATTGAGCAATCGGGTTTAATTTAATTTTCTATCCTAAGTCAAGTTTATTTGGGTATTTATCATTTCAACCCGATTCCATTTCAATTTAAAATCAAAACATACAAAGGGAACTTGCAGTGTGATAGCTGGGATGGTGTCAAAGTAAATAAACAAGCAATAACATCCATACATAACAATTCAACAATTTATTTAATAATCCCGAAATAATCGTATTAATTTACATTTGTTATTTATGCAAATTAATATAATTATTTCTAGAATCTACACAATCATTTCATGTAGATTAAAGATTACTACATTTCGGTTTTTCACTTGTCGTTAAATTAAATTTCAATACTACGACAACTAATCAATTATACGGTCAAGGGTACAAGTTTATCTATCAAATTCTACGTGTCAATTTAATTAACAAATAAATGTCAAGTTTTAACTAATCAACATATAAGAGTGTCAAGTTCAACATTCAATACATATAATCCATTTTAAAATTGTTGTTAACCTATATCGATTCAACTTGCATATTATTTATCACTTAACCATAATTAACATCCAATTCAAACATCATATAGCAATCATTCATTAATTCAACTTGTATAAGAATATAGTCATGAAAATTAATTCACCTTTCGTGGATAAAGAAATTTGACGGCGAACACAAAGAAGCAAGAAAAGAGTCGGTACAGCACGAACAACGGACACTGTAATATCGACAAAAGAAAACGATATAAATACAATGAACGTTTGTATATAATTTATAAATTATAGATTCGCTTACCAACGACGGAGAAAGGACGAAAGCTGAAAACCGATGTTGCTGCAAGAAGAAGCTCAATCGGTTGCTTCTGCACACAACAAGAAAAGAAAATTGGTTACTAATTTGGCAACCAAATAGATATTCGCGTAATATTCTTCTGCAATATCTAATGCAAATCTCAGTTTCATTTTTTTTTCCTTCAAAGGCCGAGACCTTCCTTCGCCTGTAGCTGCCTCCCCTTCAGTAAAACATACTCACGCAAATCTCACTCTCTCTTTTCTTTTTTCTTTTTTTAAACAAGACCGAGCCTTTGCTTCCGAAGTATTTTTTTTATATCCGCATCTCATACACGCATATGCATTCACTGTGCATACGTTGTACACCTTCAGTACTTTCACAGCACGCATACGTGTAGGTTAGGAAGGGTGGTGGCGCGGTCAGGGAAAGTGGAGCTGCTGGAGGGGCTTCGGTCTAGGAGGGTGCGACGGCGAGTGCGGCTAGCGTAGGTGGGTCAGAGGCGCGGGATGCGTGGTGTGCGAGTGTGAAGTGGAGTAGGAGGGCGGTGCAGTGCTCTTCAGGTAGCGCGGTAAGTGGAACGCTGGGAATCTGGGTTGCGGAGCAGAGGAGATGTGGGCAGAAATATGTGGTGGAGGCGGTGGCGGTCGGTGGAGTTCGGTGACTGGATGGTAGCCGGGGTGGCGTGCGCGAGGTCAGGGTATGCGTGCGCAAGGAGGTAGGGAAAGATGCTAGTTCATTCTTACATCTTATGCAAAGGTTTATATTTTGTAGAGAAAAAAATAGAAAGAAAGAAGAGTGGTAAGCTGGGGAAGAAAGAAGTTTACCTTTTGCAAAAATGAGTGGATAGCAAACGAGTACATTCTTTTTAATATTTTAGGGAACCAAACAACCGTAAATGCCATTTGAAAGACGAATCGTGCTGTTCACTTTCCAAAAAAATTTACAATTTCCTATGCCATTATGTTAGCTACCAACCGCTCCATTGAATTCACCCATCAGCTAAATTTCATTTTCAAATTTAAAAATGGATACGGGCAGTTTATTCGGACTGATTGTAGTTTACCCGGTCCGTTCGGAACCGTTGAATTAGCGCGGCTATTTCCGTCGGACTCCGATTGGCACGAATAAATATACTGTTTTGATCAGTGCGACGACGCGCTTCCAACGGTACATAGATAATTGCGATACGACAGTTTTATACAAATTCGATTTTACGCTGCTTAAATTATCCGTTTTGCAAAACAATTTAAACAGAACAGGCGATGATAGTTTTTGACGAAATGAACTACATCATCTTGATCAGAATAATTTTTACAACAAAACTGTGTAAAAATATTTGGATTTGAAAGATAAATTTTACGCCGCTTTATATGAACTGATATACAGTAAAACGCGAACGAAGTTTACTGTAATAATCTACGATGAAACTTTTTCTATGCTCATATCTAACCAGACGTATGTCATAAATAAAGTTTGGACATTAATTGAGATCGTTTATAAATTTTCAAAATTTTATATTAAAACGATGGATTTAAAATTTTAAAATGGGTTGGAAATTCAGGGTCGTTACAGAAAATGAAATATTTAATTTATTTAAATATTCAAATGTAGAATTTTTAAACTTAAACAATCATGTTTTATATGATAAATAAGAATGGTAAACTTAGTTTTAATATGGAATAAAGGGTTTGGATTTCCATTGTAAAATAGGCAAAAGTCGGATTTCGATAAAGTAGGATAAATATTCGAGAATTTTGTTTTAAAGGATAAATAATTATTTTAAATATATAAAATTCATATCAAACTCATTTTATAATAATAGTAATTTAATTTATAATGGTTCGATAAATATATAAAACTTGTTTGGTAAAAGTTGACAAATTTCGTCGCATATCGATAAATCGATGTCATATTTTTACAAATAGATTTGGATATTGTTTTATATTATTTTATAATTCAAATATACTTGTTTTAATTATTTAAAGATAATAAGAAATTTATTTTGAATTTGGGTATACATAAATAAATAGTTTAACTAAAATGTCAAAATGTGACCCTAAAACATTTTGTCGAAAATCAACGTTTTGTGCATTAAAAGTTGCCGCACCTTTATTTTATTATATATGAACATATATTCAAATAGTATAAGTATTAATTAATTCACTAATAAAGTTTACTTTTACTAAACATACTTAGAAAATTCTAGAATTTCATTAAGAAAAAAGTAAACATCAAATCAATATCACATCAAAAGCCAACATAATTATTATTTTACTTAGCTTAGTTCTTAAGGGATTAAGACATAAAGTAAGAATGTGAAAGGTGATGGTAAGTGTTGAAAAAGTAAAGGTTGCTTTAGGTTGAAGTAAGGTTAGTTTGGTAATTTGGTAAGTGGTTATTTTGGTAAATTTACCACTTCTTACTTTTTCTATAAATAACCACCTCCTTCTCTAATTTCATTTACACTTCTTCTTCTTCTTCTTTTCTCAAGCTTCTTCACCTTCTTCCTTTTCTCTTTAATGGCTTTCATGCCATAGAAAAATATTATAAAGAAATAATGTCAAAATATTTACAAGATAGTCAAATGAAATCGATATTCATTCTCTTCAAATCAAACTTGTCTTTTTCCATATTTTGCATCTTCTTCTCTCAGCCATAACTTCCTCAAACCAGAACCAAAATGTAAAATTCTTTTTTTTTTTAACCATGTATTTTTCTAGTGGCTTCAACTTCCATCCAAACCAATTCTTCTCATTTTGAACATAGATATGCCAAAAAATCTACTTCTTTCCAGTGCATTCTCTGGCCCAGTTTTTGAGACAGAGAATAGCCCATTTTGT
Organism: Allium fistulosum; assembly: GCA_030737815.1. Taxonomy (NCBI): domain Eukaryota; kingdom Viridiplantae; phylum Streptophyta; class Magnoliopsida; order Asparagales; family Amaryllidaceae; genus Allium; species Allium fistulosum. The sequence continues at coordinate 1,471,586,294 of CM060902.1, forward strand.
TTTGATATAACTGATCAAAATTAAGAAATTTATTTTTTCAAATCATATGAAATTCCAGTAGCCATAATTTTTTTGTTGATCACTTATTCTAGTTTTGAGGTTTCCTATACCTGAAACTCAATTCTTTGAAGTGCATTTTAGGGCTTCATTTTTGTCAATCCGACAATACCTCTTCTTCATTCAATAATATCTCCCTCAAAACAACTTGGATTCAAATGATTATTTTTTGAAATTTAAAAGAAAAGAATTTTAAACAACTTTTTAGTTAACAACTTTTCTAAATTTTGAGATTTAAAGGGCCTAACACAAGATATAAGATAACCTATTTTTCGGATCTAAATCTTGAGAATTCAAGTTCAAGGCTCTACCGCTTCTTCCCTATACTTTCTTCCAACCTCCATCTCAAGCCTTGACCGAGCTATTGGAAGGAGGAGGATGTTGTTTGCTAGTGTTTAAATGGAGTATGGATTAATTAGTGAAGTGTTGGTTGATTAGAATGTTGATAGGAAGTTAATCACTTTGGTTTATGGTGATAAACTCTATTTAATATATATATATATATTTATTTATTTATATATATACATGTTTGATGATGTGTTATGATTGCTATGGATGCTTATATATGCTTTGATCATCAAGTATTGATTGTTTGATATGATTGTTGTAACGACCCGTATATTTTAGCGATTTTATTTGTTTAATTAATTGAAATTTTGTGAAATTTTAAATAATAAAAGTTTGAAATAAAAATTTAATATTTGGAATACGTCTAATTAAACATAGCAACTAGTAAATTTGCATCAGATAATCTTGAAGTTATTTTTCTTGTGTAACTTTAATTCAATTTAAATCAGTTAAAAATTGATGATAATTAAATATTTTTCAAACCTGAATATTTTTCTATAGAAAATTTGTAAATCATCTTCTGAGCGAGACGTCATATTTCGTTTCATCAAATTTGGACTTCTATTTCTCCGTTTATATTATTTCTGACAAATTAGCAGCATTTTCGGTACCAATTATCGACTTTTGATCGGATGATTATACCACTAATATCTGTATACCGTTTTGATCGTCTCATCGTGCTGATCTCCGCAGTATATTCGTTCCTGTGTTTTGAAGCCCGGTTCAGAGCGGAATCCGTGAAACGGATGACCGTATCGGTATTCAAATCTTTACCTTTTGGCTTTCTTTGACCATTTATATTCATCGGATGATCCCAATGGTCATTCCATTCAATATTTTTTAGAAATTATTATTTGTGACCTTTGGATTCTTATGTTTCCAATAGCCATCTGATATTATTACTTTTGATATTCAGTGTACCAGCCTTGCTTTTGATAGACCGCTATATTTCATTTTTCCCTTCTGTCTTCACAAGAGTTTCCTTTTTATTTCAAGCCTATTCACGAAAACCCAGTTCTCCTCTCCTCCTATTTCTATCTTCCCCTGTACAATTTTTCTTCCCTCCCTCTTCATGACTTCGGCCTCAGCCTCACCGCACCCCACGCCATGGCCACCGCATCAATGACCAGCCTTCCACTTCCCGACCCGAAGCCCACCACCACAGCACGCCTGTCCTCTCCACAGCGCACCACCATTGACCAAACCTATCACCACTTTATCTCTTTTCCTTCCTCGCCGTCGGCTCGAGTCTGCCGCCTTGGGCACCTCCTTCAACATCGGCCACGTTTTGCTTTCCTCTGGCCATTTGCATCTACTACCGCTGGTATGCTATATGTATGTTCAGTTATTTATAGAGGCGGTGTATGTTTGTTAATATAATTGTTAATATATATTTATATTTGTTGAGTTGTATATATGGATGCTTGAAAGTGTATATATATATATATGGTCCAGATTTTGAAGTTTACGGTAAAGTATATAGTTGCATACTTATTGCTTTAGCCCTGTTTTTAAACTTTACATATATGATTTTATTTTTCAGTTATATATAATGTGTTTAGATTTATATATATTTTTTCATTATATATATTTCTTTTCATTATATATATTTCCGCATATAGTATATGTGAATGATACAATATGGTATGTAGCCATAATATCTATGTGTACGTGTATAATTGAATATGAAGCTTTTACATATGCTTTTACCTCGTTTCCAGAGAAAAATATTTATATAAGGTGATTTACTGTATATATTAGGCTACGTAGCTAGATATATATGTATATATATTATGTTCTGGGTATAAGAGTATATAGAGTTTTGAAAATATGTATTTGTGTTAACAATATATATATACTCTGTTTCATAAGTTATGCTGTACATGTAAGAATGGTTTTTCCCACATATATATTGTATACAAAATTATAATCTGGTTGCGTATATTATATGCAATATAGGGTGGTGTTGGCCTTCATTTATATAATATATATATTCGTTATATAGTGTTTGGTTGTAGTTTATATATTTGTTTTGCAAACAATTGTTTATAGCCTGCCATATAAATCTATTTATCTATATTGTATAAGGCTGTTATTTAAAAAGTTATCTAAGTATGTATCTATACCCTCTTTTACATTTGTTGATTTCAGATTTCTTTATATATTATACATATAGTACTAGTAAGCTGTACAGTGGGTTGTTTAATATATGATATGTTTTAACATACTTATATATATATATTGTGTATATAGATTAGCTTTCATATGTAAGTTGCTGTATTCTCTCTTATAAGCCTAAAGCATTGTATATCTATATATTGTATTAAAAGGTTCGTGCTTTAATAATAAAGTTATTGGTTAGGTACAGTTACTTTAAGTATAATTCGTATATTTGATTTGTTTATTTAAGTTTTAAAATATCTGTGAATCAATATAATCGCTAATACACGTATATATTTAATTTAATATAAATTTGAATTTAGAACATAAATTATATATATATATAGTATATATACGAGTTCACTTATACCATTTGTCATCATCGATCGGTTCTAATTTGATTTTGTCAATCCCTTATCTATCAGCTTTTCCATCGAATACGTGCCAACCTTGATTTGCTTTGGAATTCGTAGCTCATTTCTTTGTCAAATCTATCTAGCCTCGGAAGGTGAGTTATCACTCTCGACATTCGTACTTATATAATTGTGAAACAATGACATGTGAATTGTAGAAATTAATATGTTCACATACGCCTGTGATATGATTATATGATGTTATATCTTGTTTATATATTTATTACATCACCTGATATGTTATGTTATGCTATAATTTATTTTATTATCTGTAGCTCACGCTGCAAGTTCCCTATCACTATGGGTTGAAATGAAACATACCCGAACGGACTTTAGAATAGGGAAAAATCATTATGAGCTGAAATGATAAGCTCGAGTGATTTTTGTTGTATTGTTTGACTTAGGATTGCGGGTTTGAAATGATAGAACCCGGATTTTTCTTTTTAAATTATGGATTGAAATGATACATATCCGTATCACTTGACCTAGGTTAGAAAATATTATACAGACCCATGGATAATTTTTAAATAATATTTTCCTAAAGATTTTTAAGTAATTTGAACTTTATTTTATGAAATTGTAACTTAAAAAAATTGGTATAATGATTCACAATATAAAGATACATTGGTTTCCATTAGTTAAAATTTTATAAGTCAATAAGTGGTTTTAATTGATATTTTAAAGATATATTGGTTTTAAATTAAATTTAAAGATCTTCATTGATGATAAATAATTTAATAATTAAATTTGATTTAATATGGAATTTTACATCTAACCTAGGGATGGTAATAGATTTTATTTTATGAAATGGATTTGTTTTGTAAAATGAATAATTATGATTTAAAATGGTAAATGTATCCTAAATTATGACTTAACTTTAAAACGGAAATTTGGTTTCAATTGGAAATGTGATGTAATGACCCAGGGTTTGCTTGGCTGGGTAAAAAGAATGTCGGCCTCGTTCGTTCCTCTTTAACAAAAATTAGGGCTTCCTTTATCGAAGCTGCCGACTTATGTTGATCGATTGAATAGGTGATGTCGCTCCTTGCTCTGTCGATCGACTGTCTCCTTGTAGCTTGCTTCGGCTGCTTCGATGATCGAGTTCAATTCGTAAAATCTGGTATGGAATTTATGCTTTTCTGCTTTTACTCGTTAGCTAGCTTGAACTCGATCTTGATTCGAGTTGAATGATTATTCCTTTTTGCTTAGACTCGAATGCCTTTATAGCCGATGATGTTAATTATTTATATAGGGTTCGAAACTCTTGATTTTCGTTCGTCTGAATTTATTTGAATTCGTCAACTAATTTATGTAACAACCCGAAGTTTTATAATAGTTAATTATCGTCAAAATGACGATTATATCGGTTGTTAATTATTATTTGAATTTTAATCAGTTAGCTAATTGCTTTTGTGAGTTTAGATCAGTGGTAATTCTTTTGATAATCCGTTTAAATAATTGTTAGGGTATTATGCGGGCTTAAAAATTTAATTGGCCCACGTTTTTTTCTTTGTTACCGTGAATATTTTGATTGGCAAACCCGACCCTTAATTCATTTTTCGTTCTAAAAACCCTAATCTAAACGATAGAGAAGAATGGCGGCCTCGTCTTCTTTTTGAAAGCGGAAATTAGGGCATGCTCGTCTCGTTCGCCCTCTTCGAATTTGGGCTTCTGTCGATTTCAATTACAAGATTGGGTTGGTTCTTCGAAGCAAGGTGAGTGATTTATTTCACCCACATCTAATTCAAATTCGTGTGTTTTCTGATTTGTTCAAGCTTGTGATTTTCGTGGTTGATTAATTGATGCTCACGGTTTTGATTTCTCTGATTAAACTGTATTTTGATTCCGTGAATTTCTCCTGTGACATCATTGATATCGGCACTCGACATTGTCGAACTTTGCTCCGACTTGTTCCAATTCATATATATTTTGCTTGAGTTCATTAGCCATCACGGTTTCGAAACGATTTTTCCAATGTTGATTTCTTTGGCCATCAGTGGTTTTGATTTCTGGCAATTTAATGACTTCGTTCATTCGAAGTGATTTACTTAGTTATGATGTTGATGAGTTTGTTTGACTTGGTCAGATTCTTGTTGTCTTCGGCCTTAACTCGAATTTTGTTTTCCTCCGTGACTTCGGCATTGCCACTGCTAGTTTGAAATTCCCTCCGTCTTTGTTCGAGACTGCTATGACTTAGTTTGCTTTAGATATACAGGTGTGACCTGTTTGCATTGTTGTTTCATTTGTATTTGTTGTTGAGACCTTCACTTGTATTAATTTGCTTCGAGTCAGTGAGTTACATTTGTGGTCTGCACTTCTTATGTTCATGTGGTACGTGTAGACTTGAGTCTTATGGTCTTCATTGCATATTGAACCTGTTCACTGTCTCCATGTTGTACCAGTTTCGTTGCATTCATTGCTGGTTTCAATTGCATTTGAGTTGTAGCTGTTGTTTTTGGACTTGGCTTGCAAACTTGATTTTTGCAAAAATAATTTGATTTCAACACCGTCTTGATTTGAAACTGCAGTCCCATGATTTTTGAACTCATTTCGACTGTAACTTTGGTATTGCTTTAAACTGTGGTTTGAAATCGCCTCTGTTTGGATTTCGCAATTCATTGCTTATTTATTTGTGTGACTTTATATATGTTCATACATACAGTTATATGTGTGTATACATGTATAGTCGAATTTGCAATGCAATTATCTTGGTTCAAAACTGATACTCGCTTCTGGGCATTGTATTTTGCTTGTTATTGTGTTGCCTTAGTTTAGGTAAGCATGCCTATTTTACTTTTAGTGGCAGTAGTGATGCAAACATTAAATTGTACCACTACCTGTTCACAGTGTTGTTAACACTGCTGCACTTCCCTGACCTTTTATGTATTCAGTTGCATTTACACTTCTGTTTTGAGTTGTTAGTGCACTTTCTTTTGTACACTACCATGATTCAGGCTTGTGTCTGGGTGCACTCCTTGGTCGAGTCTGGTCATCTGAACTTGTATCATAGTTGTTGCTGCTACTCATGTTTATGTGCATTTCCTTGGTTGTCTGATGCACCATGTAATGTTCATTCATTTCTGGTCTTGGTTTCATTGGTATCACTGATGCATTTGTGTGCATTCGTAATTGCAGTTGCACATCATTTTACCTGTGCATTCGAGTCATGTTGCATTTGCAGCTGCACTTCAGTTGTTTGTATATATGTATGCACTTGTTCACTTGATTCATTGTTGTATTGTGTTCACGTGATTACTTGGGCTTGCGTTTGTTAGTGAGGTCGTACTTCACTATTGCCTGGTCGGGATTGTGTTCTGGTTCTTCGAGCTTGTTGTGAGTTGCATTTGTGAACAATGTCTTCATATAGTCAGTGTGTGTCTGGTCGAGTGGCACTGGGTGCAACTCTGTTTGCATTGTGTTCCCTTTGGTGCACTTTGTACCTGGTCAGGTGTCCATCACTTGTTTGCCTGTTCAGGGTGATGTTTACACTCCTGCATTTTGTATGTTTATTTGTTTAAATTCGTTGAGCTTGGTTTTTAAAATGGTCTTCGACCATTTCAGGTTGACTTTTGTTATGATACCTGAGTTGAATCCAGTCTCAAAGACTTGGGTTCGACCTTGTACTCGGATGTAAACTTTCATTGTGTTTCACTTGCATTATTGTAGTGGCGAGGCAGTACACGCGTGCGTGTACTGCAGCCCTAGCAGAATTGATAGATTTAATTGATATTTCGATTGTTTGAATTGTTTCGTTGGTTCAATTCAATATTTTGAAGTTGTATTTTGATTTGGTTTAATCTGATGATTCCGTTGACATTTAATTATCTTTTAGATAAGTTAGATTATGTGTTTTCTAATTATCATATTGATAATTAGATATTTGTCGTTTATGCTGTTTGGTTGGCTTGGGTTTCACTTTGATCTCTGCAGTTTTGATTGCTGTTAGTATTCACTGTTGTGATGATTTCATGTACTGTAGTGGCGAGGCAGTGCACGCGTGCGTGTACTGCAGCCACACAGAGTTTGGTTTGATTTAACCATTTTGAGATTTTCTAATTATTTATTTAATAATTGGATTTTGTTGTTAAATTGCTGTTTAGGCAATTCTGTTGTTTTCTAAATTATCTGCATTGGTAATCTTTTTATCTATCTTTGTTGGTGATTTGGATTTGCTGATTTGTTGTTTAACACTGTTTAGTGTTATATCTGCCGTTATCCGATTCTCTTACCGAGGAGTCGGATATATGAGATTTCTATGATTGTCGTCTATTTTGTTAATTGTTTATTACTGCTTCTGGGCATTAATAACTGAGTTTGAATTAGACTGACCTGTGTATAATTTTCTTTTGAATTTAATACTCGGGTCAGACCCGAGTTATTTCAGGTTGTAGATTTCCTGCTTTGGGTTGCTGTTTGAGCTACGAATACTTTTCATATCTTTTGAAGTGGTCTGCGTCTTTTTGTAGTAGTCCGTGTACTGATTAGGTTGATATGTATTCATGTACATTAGTTGATAATGTATTTGTCTATATAACTTCCAGAGTCGACAGTTGTAGTTGTATCATATGTATTGTGTCAATTGTATTGTAACTGACATCAGTTATATATATATGAGATCTTTTGTTATCTGTGTTCCGCATTTTATTATCTGTGTTATTATTATATATATTGTCCTAAACTATTATGAACCATCGTAGTTAGTTTTATACTGGAATTGGGTATGTCGATGGGAGTAAATAAATAAGAGACGAAAAATGAAAAATATATACCACTCCTATCGAGGTAACCAATACTAGTGTAAGGCCAACTACGGATGGCCGCTCCTATCCAGCCTTATTCTTCGTAATAACAGACAGTATTACTTTTAATACTCTTTGTTATTGTGAGCATAGAGGTGGGGCGTCATAGTTGGTATCAGAGCTTGGGGTTTATGGACATAATATAAAACATAACTTAGAGGGAACATGTGTTACAACTATTGGTCGATGTTTTTATTTGTGCTTTGAGTCAAAACTAAAGTTTTGATGAAATTTTTAAATATCTTTATTTAAAAATAAAAGAGAGACTGTGTATTGTTGATTTGATTAAATTGTGTTCTGTTTATCAGAGTGCGCAGCGAAAACAGTGAGACTGTCTTCGCTGAACACAGCTGATAACCTTTTTGATTTAAAAATCAAAATATGTAATTGAAATAAATTTCATTTGTTGTTTACATAGCTGTGTTTAATTTGTTTTCTTTGAAAAGTTCGAATCCGATTTGAGGATTCGAAGCGATTGCAGTTATGTGATTTTTGTTGAGATTTTTGCTGGTTTCTTTTATGCTAATCATTATTGATTAGATTTTGCTGTTTTGAATTATCTTTATTGAAGATACATTCGAATGACTTCTTTGTTCATTTTGTAGTACGTGCAAATTTGAGTTGCACGTTACTGCATTTATTTTACGTTGAACCGATGTTTGGTTTGAACGTATTTTGTTGCCGTTATCTTTAAAACGGGATTTTTACATCGATGCTAAATTTTTGAAGCACGGTGTTCTGTTGGCATTTTAATGAATGAAAATTCACTAGTATTACATTTTGATGTAAATTATTTTGATGAGATTTTGACGTATAAAAATTACTGTCGCTTTGACTTCAGTAACCGTCGAATTTTTAAAAGTGGATTTTCAAGCGGTTATTCCGCAATGCTGATTTTGAGATCCGATTTTATGGTGTTTTGGGAAGTACAATTTCCTTTTCGAAATTGTTACTAATATTGATGCTTTAATCACGTGATTGGAAAATCGTTTTAAAATGAAAACTGTTTTATAAAAATTTTAACAGTTTGCGCTTTCAAAAGAATGAGGAAGCGACTTAAACGATTCAGCAAAATCGCGGACTATGACCCCTTTCTTTTACTGATTCGCTTAACTCCGGACTTGTCCAGTTGAGAATGTGAATTGTTATTTTTATAAAATAAATAAAATTGTTTTCCGGAATTTTAACAGTTTACGCTTTCAAAAGAATGAGGAAGCGACTTAAACGATTCAGCAAAATCGAGGACTATGACCCCTTTCTTTTACTGATTCGCTTAATTCTGGAATTGTCCGTTTGGGAATGCAAAATGTATTTTTATAAAATACACAATTTTGCACTTTCAAGGAAACGATGAAGAGAATCAAACGATTTAGTAAAACACGTGGTATGGGACATGTGCGTTTGCTATTTCGGTTAATTCCGGTCTCGTTAATTGAAATATTTGATGTTTTGATGATTTTGTGTGCTTTCGAGCCACTATGATGGACCTTCGGGTCATATGAGGACCTTCGGGTCATATGTTGGACCTTCGGGTCATATGATGGACCTTCGGGTCAAATACCAGTACTAGACCTTCGGGTCACTCTGCGGACCTTCGGGTCATTTGTTGGGCGCCAAAATTATGATGAGTACTTGTAGGCTTCGGCCATTTGTTGATGCACGTGCGGCGAACTAAAAACTCGCCATCTGATGGGATCGATCCAAGCTTTTATGTTGATTTTCTAGTCTTCTTAATTGATTTCTAGATATTTGTTGTTTCTAATTATCTGCAGGTAATTAGATATCTGATGTTATGAGATTTAATTATCGTATCGGTAATTAAATATTTGCTGTTATGAGATTTAATTATCGTATCGGTAATTAAATATTTGCTGTTATGAGATTTAATTATCGTGTCGGTAATTAAATATTTGCTGTTATGAGATTTAATTATTGTATCGGTAATTAAATATTTGTTGTTATGAGATTTAATTATCGTATCGGTAATTAAATATTTGCTGTTATGAGATTTAATTATCCTATCGGTTTTTAAATATCTGCTGTTATGAGATTTAATTATCGTATCGGTAATTAAATATTTGCTATTATGAGATTTAATTATCGTATCGGTAATTAAATATTTGTTAATTTGAGATTTGATTATCGTTTTGATAATCGAATATTTGTTGATTTGAGATTTAATTATCGTTTTTGATAATTAAATGTTTGTTGATTTGAGATTTAATTATCGTTTTTGATAATTGAATATTTGTTGATTTGAGATTTGATTATCGTTTTTGATAATTAAATATTTGTTGATTTGAGGTTTAATTATCGTTTTGATAATTAGGCAATTGCTAATTTTGCTGATTGTAAGATTTTCTAGTCTCTAATTGATTCTAAATTATGTTGATTATATTAAATTGCTGTTTTCTATCTATCTCTGTTGATAGTTATAGTTTGCTGATTATGAAGTTCGTGTTTTCTATTTATCTGTTGGATAAATAGATATTTGCAGTTTTGCGATTTGCGAATTTTGTTTTCTAATTATCTTTGTTGATAATTAGATTTTGTTGTTTTCTAATTATCGTATCGATAATTAGATATTGCTGTTTTGTGATTTTCTGTATTTTAAGTATCTAGTTGATAATTGAATTGCTGATAATTGTGTTTATCCAGTTTAGTTGTTTTTCTGATTATCTATTGATAATTAGATTTTGTTGAGCATTTGCGAACTTCTTTTATGGAATTAAAAGATTTCTTTGGCGTTTGTATCCCCGACTTCTACTTTTCTAGCTTAACCAGTTTATGTTAGAAAAATAATTGTTATTGACAACTTTAATTATGAAAATTGCGGGGACGCAATTTTTACAAGGAGGGGAGTCTGTAACAACCCGGAGTTTTATAACAGTTAATTGTCGTCAAAATGACGATTATATCGGTTGTTAATTATTATTGGAATTTTAGTCAGTTAGCTAATTGCTTTTGTGAGTTTAGATCAGTGATAATTCTTTTGATAATCCGTTTAAATAATTGTTAGGGTATTATGCGGGCTTAAAAATTTAATTGGCCCACGTTTTTTTCTTTGTTACCGTGAATATTTTGATTGGCAAACCCGACCCTTAATTCATTTTTCGTTCTAAAAACCCTAATCTAAACGATAGAGAAGAATGGCGGCCTCGTCTTCTTTTTGAAAGCGGAAATTAGGGCATGCTCGTCTCATTCGCCCTCTTCGAATTTGGGCTTCTGTCGATTTCAATTGCGAGATTGGGTTGGTTCTTCGAAGCAAGTTGATCTTGGTTTTGAAAATGGTCTTCGACCATTTCAGGTTGACTTTTGTGATGATACCTGAGTTGAATCCAGTCTCAAAGACTTGGGTTCGACCTTGTACTCGGATGTAAACTTTCATTGTGTTTCACTTGCATTATTGTAGTGGTGAGGCAGTACACGCGTGCGTGTACTGCAGCCCTAGCAGAATTGACAAATTTAATTGATATTTCGATTGTTTGAATTGTTTCGTTGGTTCAATTCAATATTTTGAAGTTGTATTTTGATTTGGTTTAATCTGATGATTCCGTTGACATCTAATTATCTTTTAGATAAGTTAGATTATGTGTTTTCTAATTATCATATTGATAATTAGATATTTGTCGTTTATGCTGTTTGGTTGGCTTGGGTTTCACTTTGATCTCTGCAGTTTTGATTGCTGTTAGTATTCACTGTTGTGATGATTTCACGTACTGTAGTGGCGAGGCAGTGCACGCGTGCGTGTACTGCAGCCACACAGAGTTTGGTTTGATTTAACCATTTTGAGATTTTCTAATTATTTATTTAATAATTGGATTTTGTTGTTAAATTGCTGTTTAGGCAATTCTGTTGTTTTCTAAATTATCTGCATTGGTAATCTTTTTATCTATCTTTGTTGGTGATTTGGATTTGCTGATTTGTTGTTTAACACTGTTTAGTGTTATATCTGCCGTTATCCGATTCTCTTACCGAGGAGTCGGATATATGAGATTTCTGTGATTGTCGTCTATTTTGTTATTTGATTATTACTGCTTCTGGGCATTAATAACTGAGTTTGAATTAGACTGACCTGTGTATTATTTTCTTTTGAATTTAATACTCGGGCCAGACCCGAGTTATTTCAGGTTGTAGATTTCCTGCTTTGGGTTGCTGTTTGAGCTACGAAGACTTTTCATATCTTTTGAAGTGGTTTGCGTCTTTTTGTAGTAGTCCGTGTACTGATTAGGTTGATATGTATTCATGTACATTAGTTGATAATGTATTTATATATATAACTTCCAGAGTCGACAGTTGTAGTTGTATCATATGTATTGTGTCAATTGTATTGTAACTGACATCAGTTATATATATATGAGATCTTTTGTTATCTGTGTTCCGCATTTTATTATCTGTGTTATTATTATATATATTGTCCTAAACTATTATGAACCATCGTAGTTCGTTTTATACTGGAATTGGGTATGTCGATGGGAGTAAATAAATAAGAGACGAAAAATGAAAAATATATACCACTCCTATCGAGGTAACCAATACTAGTGTAAGGCCAACTACGGATGGCCACTCCTATCCAGCCTTATTCTTTGTAATAACAGACGGTATTACTTTTAATACTCTTTGTTATTGTGAGCATAGAGGTGGGGCGTCACAATTTATCTCGGCCACTTGATTTAATATTGACGCTGGTGATTTTTCTGACTTGTTCAATTTCGTATAATTTTATGTTGCTTGATTCCCATGGCTTTGTTCAATTCTTGGCCACCACGGCTTGTCTGATTTGGTTCCGTTCTTTTGTTGCCTTGATCGCCACGGCTCTGACTTGACTATGACGATGATTTCTTTTTGACTTCGGCCACTTTATCTGTTGCCTGTTGCCATTTCACCATGTCATTGCAGTTGACACTTTGAGCTGTTCATCCTTGGTTTTTTACTCTGTTTGCTTGAATGCTTGAGATGATCTGGTTGCACTTGATATCTTTACATGTACATGTTGTTTACTGATTCGACCCAAATCATATTTGTTTATGTGTTCATACTTCATGTATATTGATGTTGTGACTTTGATACACCTGACTTCGACTTTGATAAAACTGTTAATTTGAAATTTCTTGATTATTTCTGTGCGACTTCATATATGTGCATATATTGAGCATATCCATCACTGCACCGCATATTGATCACTGTCACTTGCTCTTGCTTGGAGTTCAGTAGCTTGTCTTCATTATTGACTGTTGCATTGCTCCATGTATTCATGTAGTCTGGTCTGGTCATCATGTAGTTGTATATATACATGTCTCTGTTCATGTACATGTCTTCACTGTGTATTTTGGTTTTGTTTAGTTGTGAATGCACTTGATTACTGAACTGCCTTTGTATTGCTTCATGCCTTAGAGTTGTGTGTTCATGCAGTTGAACTCATCCATGCACTCTGGTTGTCATGTATATGAAGCAGTGGTATTATGCACGTATATTGATCATAGTCTCTGTTTTCATGTGTATGACTTGAACTTTGGTCGAGGCTGGAGTTGCATTGGCTTTATACATATTGTGCTTTTATAAGCTGCTGCTTTAATTTATAAAGCAATGATTGTACACACTTATATATAGTTGGTATATATATATACATATTTATATGTATATGTATATAGCTATATATGCGTGTGTTTTGATTCGAATTATTAATTGATTGGGTACACAGTTATATATAGTTGGTATATATATGTATACATATTTATATGTATATGTATATAGCTATGTATGCGTGTGTTTTGATTCGAATTATTAATTGATTGGGTACACACTTATATATAGTTGGTATATATATGTATACATATTTATATGTATATGTATATAGCTATGTATGCGTGTGTTTTGATTCGAATTATTAATTGATTGGGTACACACTTATATATAGTTGGTATATATATGTATACATATTTATATGTATAAGTATATAGCTATGTATGCGTGTGTTTTGATTCGAATTATTAATTGATTGGGTACACACTTATATATAGTTGGTATATATATGTATACATATTTATATGTATATGTATATAGCTATGTATGCGTGTGTTTTGATTTGAGTTATTAACTGATTGGGTACACACACATATATAGTTGGTATATATATATACATACATATTTATATGTATATGTATATAGCTATGTATGCGTGTATTTTGTAGCGTTAATTGCCGCAACGCGCTTACTAAACTATACGCACTTAGTAGTGTGATTGAGTTAAGTTTAAATATTTGGAGTAGTGATGACGTCATATTCTGCAGTGGCGAGGCAGTGCATGTGAGCGTGTACAGGAGCCAATCAGAATCGACGCTTTATTTGATAATTTCAATTGCTTGAATTGTTTCGTGTGGCCGATTCAATATATTTTGAAAACGTATTTCGATTTGGTTTAATTTGATTATTTTGTTGTTATCTAATTACCTATTAGATAATTAGATTATGTTGTTTCTAATTATTTATTTGATAATTAGATTTTGTTGTTAATTGCTGTTTATGTAACTCTGTTGTTTCTAATTATCTTCACCGATAATTCTTCTATTTATCTTTATTGATAATCAGATTTTTTAATTCGCTATTTATACTATTTCGCTGTTTTCTAATTATCTTCATTGATAATCCTTCTATTTACCTTTGTTGATGATTTGGCTTTGCTGATTCGCTGTTTAAATGCTGTTACGTGTTATATTTACCGTTATCTAATTTTCTTATTAGAGGATTGGATATGCGGGATTTATTGTGATTGTCGTTTATTTGTTATTTAATTATTATTGCTTCCATGCATTAATTACTGAGTTTGAATTAGACTGATCCGAGTATTATTTTCTTTTGAATTGATACTCGGGTCAGACCGAGTTATTATAGGCTGTTGATATCTCACTTTGGGATGCTGCTTGAGCTATGAAGCCTCTTCATATCTTTTGGAGTAGTCTGTGTTATTTTATAGGATGACATGTATTCATGTATATTATTTATAATAATGTACTTGTGTATGTAACTTCCAGTGTCGACAGTTGTAGTCGTATCACATGTATAGTAACTGACTTCAGTTATATATGAGATTTTATATTATCTGTGTTCTTATTACATATGTTGTCCTGAACTATTATGAACAATCGTAGTTTATTTTATACTGGAATTGAATATGTCGATGGGAGTAAATAAACAAAGAGATGAAAAAAAATATACCACTCATTTCGAGATAACCTATACTAGTGTAAGGCCTAACTACGGATGGCTGATCCTATCCAGCCTTATTCTTCGTAATAACAGACAGTATTTCCTTTTGATACTCTTTGTTATTGTGAGCATTGAGGTGGGGCGTTACAATTGGTAGCAGAGCAAGGGTTCATGGACATAATATAGAACAGAACTTAGATAGAACATGTGTTACAACTATTTGTTGATGTTTTTATTTGTGCCTCTGAGTCAAAACCAAAGTTTTGAAAAAATGATAAAAATAAAAGTGAAATTGTATTATGATGTTTTGATTAATTTGTGTTCTGTTTATCAGAGTGCGCAGCGGAAACAGTGAGACTGCCTTCGCTGAGTACAGTTGATAACCCTTTTGATTTAAAAATCAAACTATGAAAATGAAATTAATTTCATTATGTTGTTTAATAAATGGTTAAATAAAATAAATTAAAATTTCTAGATGGATTAGAAATAAGAGTATTTATTGGAATTGAAAATTCTTGTAAATATAATATGATTGTTTATGGGTTGTTGCTTGGTTGTATATTTAAAGAATGTTCATGTTTTGAAAATGGACATTTCTACAATCAAGTTAAAATTCCTAAAAAGAATTTAAAAAGTGATTTTTACTTTATTGTATCAATCGCCTGATGAGTAATTAAGAATTCTGGTCGATGCGTCTGATCAGCGTCATCGATAGGAGTTCCTAAACACTTGAGAGACAATGTGATACATATTTTGGTATGTATGTTAATTTTGTATTTGTTGTTTTTAATTCATTCATGAATTTTGTTGTTTTCTAATTATCTTTAGTGATAATTTTTCTATCCATCTCGGTCGATAATTAGAAATCGCTGTTTGTGATTTTTGTGTTTTCTAATTATCTAATTGATAGTTAGATTTTACTGATATTGTGTTGATGCTGTTACTTAGATGTGTTATTTTTGTTTTCTTTGAAAATTTCGAATCCGATTTGAGGATCTGCAGCGGTTGCAGTTATGTAATTTTGTTGAGATTTTTGCTGGTTTTCTTTTATGCTAATTGCATATTTGATTAGATTTTTGCTGTTTTAAATTATCTTCATCGAAGATATAGTCGAGTGATTTCTTTGTTTATATTGTCATAAGATGTTGTTGTTTTCTAATTATCTTCAGTGATAATTCTTCTAATTATCTCTGTCGATAATTAGCCGTTGCCGTTATGACTGTTTTCGCTGTTTTGATGATTTTCCACGTGATTCCATTCATTTAAAATAAATGGTTTTCAGATTGTTTTGTGTTTTCAAAGGAACGAGGAATCGAATTAAATGTTTTAACAAAAGTGCGGACTATGAACCCTCACTTTTATTAATTCGATTAATTCTGGAATTGTTCATTTGACTACATCGAACAACTTTTATAAAATACCCGTTTTTGCACTTTCAGTCAACGAGAAAGAGAGTTAAATGTCGTAGCAAAAGTGCGGACTATGGACCCTCACTTTTACTTGTACAGTTAATTCCAGACTCGTTAATTGAATCATACACAGTGGAAAGTAGCTAGTGGTTAGTAAACCGTTATGTGCGAACGTATGGTATGGGACACACTGTTAACATTATTCGGATTACTAACCAAAAGTTAGTGACACTTATGTGGGGCTTTCGGGCTCAGGACCTTCGGGTTCTATGCGGGGTTTTCAGTCAACGAGAAAGCGACTTAAACGTATTAGAAAAAGTGCGGACTATGGACCCTCACTTTTACTAAAACGGTTAATTCCGGACTCGTTAATTGAAACCCAATCCGTGGAGTTATCTATCATTAGTAGATGGAGGTGAACATGTGGTTATTATATACACGATCGTTGTCACTGATGAGATCTGCTGATTGAGAGTTAGCGACACATTTGTTGGACCTTCGGGTCAATCACCAGTACTAGACCTTCGGGTCATTTGTTGGGTGCCAAAATTATAGTACTCGATGAGGCTTCAGCCATTTGTTGTTGCACGTGCGGTGCAGTTTAGGCTTATCGCTTAAGCTCACCATTTGCTGGGATCGATCCACTAATAGCTGTCTCTAATTATCTAATTGGTAATTAGATAGTGCTAATTCGTTGTTTCTAATTATCTGCAGGTAATTAGATATTTGTTGATTTGAGTTCTAATTATCTTTGTTGATAATTAGATTATGCTGTTTTCTAATTATCGTATCGGTAATTAGATATTTGTTGATTTGAGTTCTAATTATCTTTGTTGATAATTAGATTATGTTGTTTTCTAATTATCGTATCGGTAATTAGATATTTGTTGATTTGAGTTCTAATTATCTTTGTTGATAATTAGATTATGCTGTTTTCTAATTATCGTATCGGTAATCAGATATTTGTTGATTTGAGTTCTAATTATCTTTGTTGATAATTAGATTATGCTGTTTTCTAATTATCGTATCGGTAATTAGATATTTGTTGATTTGAGTTCTAATTATCTTTGTTGATAATTAGATTATGCTGTTTTCTAATTATCGTATCGGTAATTAGATATTTGTTGATTTGAGTTCTAATTATCTTTGTTGATAATTAGATTATGTTGTTTTCTAATTATCTTATTGGTAATTAGATATTTGTTGATTTGAGTTCTAATTATCTTTGTTGATAATTAGATATTTGTTGTTTTCTAATTATCGTTTTTGATAATTGCTGATTTGTGTTCTAATTATCTTTGTTGATAATTAGATATTTGCTAATTTTGCTGATTATGAGATTTTCTAGCCTCTGATTGATTCTAGATTATGTTGGTTATATTGAATTGCTGTTTTCTAATTATCATAATTGATAATTCTTCTACTCATCTCTATTGATAGTTAGAGTTTGATGATTGTGAAGTTCGTGCTTTCTAATTAACTTGTTGATAATTAGGTATTTGCGGTTTTGCGATTTGTAATTTTATGTTTTCTGATTATCTTTGTTGATAATTAGATTTTGTTGTTTTCTAATTATCGTATCGATAATTAGATATTGTTGTTTTGTGATTTCTGTATTCTAATTATCTAATTGATAATTAAATATTGTTGTTAATTGTATTTATTCAGTTTTGCTGTTTTCTGATTATCCATTTGATAATTAGATTTTTGTTGAAAATTTGTGAATTTCTTTTATGAAATTAAAAGAATTCTTTGGCGTTCGTATTCTTGACCTTAATTTTTCTAGCTTAACCAGTTTATGTTAGAAAAAAATAATTGTTATGGACGACTTTAATTATGAAAATTGCGAGGACGCAATTTTTATAAGGAGGGGAGTCTGTAACGACCCAGGGTTTGCTTGGCTGGGTAAAAAGAATGTCGGCCTCGTTCGTTCCTCTTTAACAAAAATTAGGGCTTCCTTTATCGAAGCTGCCGACTTATGTTGATCGATTGAATAGGTGATGTCGCTCCTTGCTCTGTCGATCGGCTATCTCCTTGTAGCTTGCTTCGACTGCTTCGATGATCGAGTTCAATTCGTAAAATCTGGTATGGAATTTATGCTTTTCAGCTTTTACTCGTTAGCTAGCTTGAACTCGATCTTGATTCGAGTTGAATGATTATTCCTTTTTGCTTAGACTCGAATGCCTTTATAGTCGATGATGTTAATTATTTATATAGGGTTCGAAACCCTTGATTTTCGTTCGTTTGAATTTATTTGAATTGGTCAACTAATTTATCTCGGCCACTTGATTTAATATTGACGCTGGTGATTGTTCTGACTTGTTCAATTTCGTATAATTTTATGTTGCTTGATTCCCACGGCTTTGTTCAATTCTTGGCCACCACGGCTTGTCTGATTTGGTTCCGTTCTTTTGTTGCCTTGATCGCCACGGCTCTGACTTGACTGTGATGATGATTTCTTTTTGACTTCGGCCACTTTATCTGTTGCCTGTTGCCATTTCACCATGTCATTGCAGTTGACACTTTGAGCTGTTCATCCTTGGTTTTTTACACTGTTTGCTTGAATGTTTGAGATGATCTGGTTGCACTTGATATCTTTACCTGTACATGTTGTTTACTGATTCGACCCAGATCATATTTGTTTATGTGTTCATACTTCATGTATATTGATGTTGTGACTTTGATACACCTGACTTCGACTTTGATAAAACTGTTAATTTGAAATTGCTTGATTATTTCTATGTGACTTCATATATGTGCATATATTGAGCATATCCATCACTACACTGCATATTGATCATTGTCACTTGCTCTTGCTTGGAGTTCAGTAGCTTGTCTTCATTATTGAAGGTTGCATTGCTCCATGTATTCATGTAGTCTGGTCTAGTCATCATGTAGTAGTATATATACATGTCTCTATTTATGTACATGTCTTCACTGTGTATTTTGGTTTTGTTTAGTTGTGAATGCACTTGATTACTGAACTGCCTTTGTATTGCTTCATGCCTTTGAGTTGTGTGTTCATGCAGTTGAACTCATCCATGCACTCTGGTTGTCATGTATATGAAGCAGTGGTATAATGCATGTATATTGATCATAGTCTCTATTTTCATGTGTATGACTTGAACTTTGGTCGAGGTTGGAGTTGCACTGGCTTTATACATATTGCACTTTTATAAGCTGCTGCTTTAATTTATAAAGCAATGATTGTACACACTTATATATAGTTGGTATATATACACACATATTTATATGTATATGTATATAGCTATGTATGCGTGTGTTTTAATTCGAATTATTAATTGGTTGGGTACACACTTATATATAGTTGGTATATATATGTATATGTATATAGCTATGTATGCGTGTGTTTTGATTCGAATTATTAATTGATTGGGTACACACTTATATATAGTTGGTATATATATGTATACATATTTATATGTATATGTATATAGCTATGTATGCGTGTGTTTTGATTCGAATTATTAATTGATTGGGTACACACTTATATATAGTTGGTATATATATGTATACATATTTATATGTATATGTATATAGCTATGTATGCGTGTGTTTTGATTCGAATTATTAATTGATTGGGTACACACTTATATATAGTTGGTATATATATGTATACATATTTATATGTATATGTATATAGCTATGTATGCGTGTGTTTTGATTCAAATTATTAATTGATTGGGTACACACTTATATATAGTTGGTATATATATGTATACATATTTATATGTATATGTATATAGCTATGTATGCGTGTGTTTTGATTCGAATTATTAATTGATTGGGTACACACTTATATATAGTTGGTATATATATGTATACATATTTATATGTATATGTATATAGCTATGTATGCGTGTGTTTTGATTTGAATTATTAACTGATTGGGTACACACACATATATAGTTGGTATATATATACATACATATTTATATGTATATGTATATAGCAATGTATGCGTGTATTTTGTAGCGTTAATTGCCGCAACGCGCTTACTGAACTATACGCACTTAGTTGTGTGATTGAGTTAAGTTTAAATATTTGGAGTAGTGATGACGTCATATTCTGCAGTGGCGAGGCAGTGCACGTGAGCGTGTACTGCAGCCAATCAGAATTGACGCTTTATTTGACAATTTCAATTGCTTGAATTATTTCGTGTGGCCGATTCAATATATTTTGAAATCGTATTTCGATTTGGTTTAATTTGATTATTTTGTTGTTATCTAATTACCTATTAGATAATTAGATTATGTTGTTTCTAATTATTTATTTGATAATCATATTTTGCTGTTAATTGTTGTTTATGTAACTCTGTTGTTTCTAATTATCTTCACCGATAATTCTTCTATTTATCTTTATTGATAATCAGATTTTTGAATTCGCTATTTATACTATTCCGCTGTTTTCTAATTATCTTCATTGATAATCCTTCTATTTACCTTTGTTGATGATATGGCTTTGTTGATTTGCTGTTTAAATGCAGTTACGCGTTATATTTACCGTTATCTGATTTTCTTATTAGAGGATTGGATATGCGAGATTTATTGTGATTGTCGTTTATTTATTATTTAATTATGATTGCTTCCATGCATTAATTACTGAGTTTGAATTAGACTGATCCGAGTATTATTTTCTTTTGAATTGATATTCGGGTCAGACCAAGTTATTATAGGATGTTGATATCTCACTTTGGGATGCTGCTTGAGCTATGAAGCCTCTTCATATCTTTTGGAGTAGTCTGTGTTATTTTATAGGATGACATGTATTCATGTATATTATTTATAATAATGTACTTGTGTATGTAACTTCCAGTGTCGACAGTTGTAGTCGTATCACATGTATAGTAATTGACTTCAGTTATATATGAGATTTTATATTATCTGTGTTCTTATTACATATGTTGTCCTGAACTATTATGAACCATCGTAGTTTATTTTATACTGGAATTGAATATGTCGATGGGAGTAAATAAACAAAGAGATGAAAAAAAATATACCACTCCTTTCGAGATAACTAATACTAGTGTAAGGCCTAAGTACAGATGGCTGCTCTTATCCAGCCTTATTCTTCGTAATAACAGACAGTATTTCCTTTTAATACTCTTTGTTATTGTGAGCATAGAGGTGGGGCATTACATGTGAAGCTTGATTTATTAAAAGAATATTTTGTTTATGAAATGGATAATTTTAAAAATAAAGTATTAAGTTATTTGTGAAATAAAAGGTTAAGTAAAATAATGTACTTTTGACTTAATAAATGAATTGTAGTAAATTTGGATATTTTAATTATAAAAGTTATTTTATGTAAACTATAAGTAAATTGATATCCAAATGAATATTTCTGAAATGTGAGATATGTTTTATAAGTTAAAAATGGCTAAATTTGAAGTTTTAATGTTTATGAAATGTTATAATAAATCAGGAATTGTATTGGCAGCCTGTCCAAAGTGCTGATGTTTCTGAAATTTAGCTATGTTCTGAAATAACTAAAATACTACAGCACTTTATAAGTGCTGTTGTTTCTGAAACTAAACTGTTTTGAAATACTAGTACCTACTGTAGCACTATAAGTGCTGCTGTTTTGAATTCGACAATGTTTTGGAAAGTTTATAATTGAACCAATGAACTTTGGAAATGAATATATATTTTTTTGAAGATTTTTGACGTTGAATTTAAATGGTTTAAATGAATATTTAATTAAATGGTGTTATGATTTTCTAAGTATTATGATGTTCAAAGAATAACATTTCAAAGTGTTATGATTTCAAAGTATTATGGTTTCAAAGTGTTTGGTTTCAAAGATGTTATAACTTTGAAAGTACTATGGTTTTGGAAATGAATTTATTTGAAATTGGATTTATTTAAGAATTGGCTTTGAATATATATTGAATTGAAACTTATTGAAATTTGAGATTTAAGAATATGACTTCATAACCTGGTTTTGGTTTAAGATGATTTAAAAGGGAATATTTCAAGTTTAATAAATTTAAGGAAATATTCAGTGATTGGAAATTTGGGTTTGTTCAAATGATATTTTGGTTTTGAAGTATAAACTAGTTTTGAAATGGATATGATATTTGGTTTTGAAGTATAAATTAGTTTTGAAATGGATATGATATTTTGAGTTTTAAAGTAAATGATTTTGAAATAAATATCCATGGGTTATAATAACGATTGGTTGGCAAAGAGACCGGGATCGGATATGGGCATACTCTCTGTCGATACCGAAAACCACTTTGACAACCGTGTACGCGGTGGAGATTCCAGAATGAAGTAGGATGGTGGCGACGATCCTATTGAGGTATGAACGTGGACCCGACTCCTATGAGTTGGCATAAGGTGGTTAAAATAGGAGCGATTGACAGGCCAATGAGGTAGCACCTCTGATCGGATGCATTTTTTCGATACCATTCTATTACTTTGTGATTGATTTGGTGACCACCCCTCGATTTTGATTGGGAGTGTGTTCCGAGGTGGGCGGTAGTGGCTGCTATGCGTTTCCACCAGCCCGGATGCGTAATTGGTATATCTACCCTGGCATTGCCTAGTTGTGCCGTGTCACCTACCATATCGAGCTTTACTATGAGTTTCTATTTGTGTCATACCTATGGAGTATCTTCTCGTAGCCTCTCGAGGTATGCAGGTACTGTATAGACTATTGGCACTATTATGTGTTAAGGTGGAAAATGTAAAGCCTTAACGCTATTTAAAAGTAAGTTTATTTTATTATTAGACATTATTATAATAGCGAATATTACTACATAGTAGATAGTTTAACGAATCCTTATAGGATGGGCGATCCCAAGCATCCTTTAAGTTACTTGTACTTTTCTATTACAGTTCCCTTGAGTTGGTTTACATTGTATAAGTATGTATGTCCTGACTCGAGTGTTTTGTGTTTTGCTTTACGCTTGGGTCAGACTGAGTGATACAGTATTCGAGACTCACCTTTGGAGTTGGAGCTTTTCTTGGAGATCCAGCTATCTATTTCGCTTTCAGTTATCCAATTGATTCTAGTGATGTATTCTGATTTATACTTGATTATCATATTGAGACTTCTATTGTATCTTGTTACTTCTGTTGTATCTTGTTAACCCATATGTGTATATATATATATAGTATTTTCATGAACTACTATTTCTTGCTTCCGTTGCATTGTTATATTACTTTGTGTCTGTGATCTGTGATTTATTTACTGTATATTCTGAGTTTTTTCAAATTTATATTTACAATCTGATGTTTTGAGCAATTCAAGTCCGGCATGTGCGGATGCGAATGGTCCAAAATATCGGGTCGTTACAATTGTTAAATTGTTTTAACAAGTCACGTTTAAAACACGTCGATAAGCATAAAGGAAATCACTTTCCTTTTAAAAATGAAATGGTGCATATGAATTGCTTAAACCTTTTGGAAATAGTTTTAAAATGAGTTAGAACTGTTTTATAAACATTTAACATGTTTTAAGAAATATAGAAAGAAAATCAAGATTTCATCTTGTATATTTTAAAATATGTCCAAAACAATTTCCAGAAAAATCGCACTTTTGTAGTAAAGTGACCAAAGTTTAAAATTGATATTTTAAATGTTTTTAAAATATGAAATAAATTCTAAAAATCTTTTAAAATGTCTTAAAAGAGATTTAAGTTGAAAGTATGGATTTTTAAATGATATGAAAGTCGTTTTGAAGAATATAGCTTTTTAAACACTTTTCGCAACGCTTTTCGTAGCAGTTTTTAATAACTTTTGAAATGTGGTTTTAAACTTAACAATTCTTTGCCAAATATTTTGTGAATGATTTTAAAAGAAAAGTTAATTAATTTAAAGATGATATGGAAGTTTTAATAAGAGTTTGAATAATTTTTTAAGAGGAATTGTTTATAACACTTAAACAATAATTGAAGAATATTGAATATAATAACAAATTGAGTATGCGGAAACGACTAGTACATTTGTTACGCCTGTGAGAGATAAACGGTAAAACAAAGGTGTGTAACTAAGATTAGGAATAGAGCAAGCAGTGCCCTGAACTTACCCGGCCTTCGCTTTATCTTTTAGACGAGGGGTGGAACAGATCGGAAGGAAAGCCCGGATTCTCTAAAGGATCATATTTACGTTTTCCAGGATAAAAGAAAAGAAAAAAATTCTTTGAATGTTAATTAACCACTTAACATCTTTTATTCGATGATTTGTACGGAGGAACCGGGATCGGATTTGGGTGATTCCTATCCAAAAAACTGAGATCAGATTTGGGTCATTCCTATCCGAAAACCCCTTCAACTTTTCGTAATAAAACATATTGCAGACAAAGATCATTGAAAACAAAGACCTCCATGATGTAGGATTACTTGCCACTGGTCCTTCGAGGTGAAATTTACCATATCTAGGGTGGCGATAGTGCTCAGTTATGAAAATCTTCGATTTGCAAGAATATGATTTGAAGTTAAGAAAGAAATCTTTGATTTAGATTTAATGAATGATTTGGGAATATTTTCCCTAAGTTAAAAGTTATAACTTGAATATAAGAAATCTTTGATTAAGATTTAATGAATGATTTGGAAATGTTTTCCTAAGTAAAAGATGAACTGATTTGGAAATGTTTTCCTAAGTAAAAGATGAACTAATTTGGAATTATTCCAAGAGAAAAGAAAGGTAAATAAACCAAATAATTTGATAAATGAGGCTTAATGATTCCATATACTCATGAAAAGAAAATGAAATAAATTGAAAATAATATATCTAAGAAAGATATTTGATTAAATGGAAAGATAAAGTAATTAATTGATGATTGATAATCACATATGTACTTAACATCGTTTTATCGATGATTAGATTTTAAAGGAACCGAGGTCAGATTTGGGTGATTCCTATCCGAAAACCACTTCGAACCAATTTACGTTTCGAAGTAAAATATGTTGAAGATATTGATATTAGGATTTTCATAATGAAGAATTGCTTGTTGATCATTTGGGGATAAACTCCCAATATACTTATAGTAGCGGTGGTTTCTTCATTATGAAACATCCATTGCAAGGACTATTCGCTACTGATCGTAGGGGTGATTCCCAAAATAGGATGTGGTAGGAAAGTACCTTCGATTTCGTTCAGTTCCAAAATGAACTTGTATGGAAGAATGCCTGACCTTGCATTCTAAATCACATTGAGTGATCTCTATATAATCTATATCAATTGGTGGTGGAGAAGGCAATCTCTTAGCTTAACACCCTTTCCCGAGACATTCGAGCTCAGGAAGTTATATGTTTGTAGAAATCAGTCATATGACTAAGGAATAGCAATGTGGAATTCAAAGTGAAAGAAGATGTGCTATGTGAAAAAGATATTCGCTACCTCAAGCCTGATCAACCGCGAAATGACCAAAACAGGGTTAGATGCAGCAAGGCTAAGTGGGTTATTCCCATTAGGATATGATCATTCCCTTCTAGATATATTTCTACCCGCTATGACGTTCGGGTTTAAATTAATGTGGATGTATGCTAGAGCGCGCTCGGCTAAAGGTTGGTTACAACCGAGGGATGACATATTCGGTACTATCTAGTTATAGAGGTAGGTCGGTCTTGTGTTGGTAGAGGAGCTTTGTGATGGTTCCTCGGGACAACCATCTAGAGGTGTACCCATTGGAAGGTAGTCCCTTCACCTGGTCATTTGTATGGAAATCCATTCTCCAATAAGAACTTGTGGTTTTTTTTGTATAGCCTTAAATGATTAGGCCCGGAATTTAATAATGGCAACAATTTCGGCTAAGATTAATATGTTTATTTACAAATGTTTTCAAAGCAATGTCATTAGAAATATTATCAAATGTTTTGATATATAAAAGCGATTTGTTTATCATAAAGTAAAAACCTGTCTGTGTTTATGTCTTGGCGTGATCTTATGAGATACTCTTTCTTTTTAAAATAATTTTATTTCCAAGGCTGATAGACGACACTGTCATTTATTATTTGAGTTTTCTCACGCTGGTTTATCAAGCCTGATCCAGGTGTTTTCAATACTCGGGTCAGATCCGAGTAGTTTCAGGTTTAGTTGAAGTCGTTGGAGTTTCCAAAGGAGCTGGAGATATTCATCTACGTATGTACGTATTCTATTGGCCGCTGCTTATTCTGCATTTGTTTGATGTTTGTCAGCATTTGTAAGGACAGATGTTTATAACTGTCCAAGCTGAATTTAGGTTAGACTCTGATATATGTATTTTAAAATTTTCCGATGTAAAGATTATTGTTCAATATTATACGTTATTCCATTCGTGTGAGATATGTTCTGTCTATTTTCTTTTCTACCCTTAATGATCAGCTTGTTCGTGCAATTTGAGTTAGCCATGTGTGGTTTATTGTCGATTCAAAGGGTACAGAATTGTGGATCGTTACATCTGCTCTCCTTGCATAGCCATAAACTATGATAGACAACCTTTGGTTCCACATTGAAACTCCTTCCCGAACTGTCCAAAGAAAACTTTACTTTCAAATCCATTTTAAAATAT
This sequence comes from Allium fistulosum, assembly GCA_030737815.1. Lineage (NCBI taxonomy): Eukaryota > Viridiplantae > Streptophyta > Magnoliopsida > Asparagales > Amaryllidaceae > Allium > Allium fistulosum. Next base: position 1,471,613,204 of record CM060902.1, read on the forward strand.
TTATATCTTAAAATCTCCTTAAGTACAATTACTACAACTTTTCCAAAATCATTTAAATCTTTATCAAAGCCACTAGGATTTAATATTCTCACAATCCTTTTCATTTTTATAAGGTCATCTAAAGATTTTATTTTAACTAAACACATTCTATTCTAAATCCAAATTTTACCCTACGTCTCATCGATAACTATATAGACTTGGGAAATCATTCCTTTATATATATATATATAATATATCCAATGTAAAATTATTTCATTTACCAATTTTAAAATAATATTATGTCAATTGGACTTGTTCAAGTGTTTAGGAAATCCCTATCGATAACGTTGGCCAAACGCATCGACCAGAATTCTTAAGCCACTCAACAGATCAACAACACAATATAAAACATTTTTACTCACTAACAAATACGCACTCATATTTATAATAAACTCAGACTGTGATGCCCCACCCGAGACCTACACTGGTAATGAGAATTACAAAGTAATCATGTCTACTAATGCAGAGAATTGGGCTGGTTAAGGGCGACCATCGTAGTAATACGTTAGTTAAGGGATAAGCATGTCGAATGTGTCTCTATTTTTTTTCATTACTTCATCAATGGTCGACACACTTAGTCTATAACTAATGCACACTATGGTGGTTTCGGACTGTCTCAGAATAAATGCAATATGCGAGTAAGTAAATATTTCAGTCAAAGAACAGTAAACCCAGATCAGAGTATATATATACACATCACCATACATCATAATAATAGTACATCATACATAAGTAGCATGGACTACTGAATAACATATACAACCATCCCACAAAAGAATACACATCATGATAACATAAGAGTAAACTACTCAAAAAGTACGATATCCAAGCCAAAATGATAAAGCCCAACAAAAGCTAGCAAACGATCCAAGGGAAGCAGCAATCCATACCTAACCTGCAACTCGGTCTGACCCGTGTGAAAAGCACACACGGGTCAGGCAAGCTAGAACTTATCAGTAGTATGGATCTCAGTAATAAGTGGAAGGGTGAGAATCACTCTGTTGTTGCTAATAGAACGATATATTATTCATCATATCATTCATAAGAAAAGGGGACATCAGTGATTCATCTATCTATTTCAAGGGAATTCAATAAGTAACATGCACATGGTTTCTCTTAAGGACATCTATAAGTAAAGTGGATAAGGGATGAGAACCATATAATAACTTCATAAAGAAACATCAAATCATCATAATCTATCATAAGAACTCAATAAGAGTTAAAGGCAATCATAATCGAAATCACCATATAGCATAATATAAATGTAGCCTATATCATACTCAAGGCCGTATTCAAACAACATCATCAAAAAGGTGAAATCGAACATCAAAAACTTCATAGAAAATCGCACGTGCCTTTCATCTTGACTACTACTACTATTATTTAGCACCATTCTCGTGATGACTTGGGGTCACATAACATCATAACATCGTGATCATCTTGATTGACTATAGTCGGGAATATCGTGATGACACCCAGTCACAAAACCCGAGTAATAACATCGTAATGATTAGAGTCTAGTAATAACATCATAAACACCATAGTGACTCCAATTGTGTACTCGGTCTATAGTACTAGTAACATCTTGAATGTGTCTCAACCTCTCGAATAGGAACCCGATAGGCGTGAACATACGTCCCATACCATACGTTCGCACCTATTGGTTTACTAATCGTTAGTCGATACCACATTAGAAAACCAACATAAAACATCATCAAATAAACAACTCGCCTCATCTCCTTGGCAAGTATGAAGAACACTGTGATGGTCATTTCTAACCATAATCGCAAATTAAAGTTTTAAAATCAAAAATTGCCTCGTTTCATCGGCAATTATAAAAAAAACTACATCTAGATTGGTTCGTCATCAAATGCATTAAAAAAGAGTAGTTCTCGAACCAGTAACCTTTGCCAAAATTAGGCAACCTCTAAATCATCTCAAATATCACTTCAAATTGGTTTCGATCGTACAAGTCTAATATTAAGCGATAAAGCAAAAACACATGTCCATACCACGTATTTTTACTAAATCGTTTAATTCTCATTCTTATACGTCGAAATTCATAAGAATAAGCTAAAATATATTTAAAATAATTTAATAGAGAAAATAGGATTTTTAAACGATTTTGAGAAATTTATATATATAAGCTTTATAAAGAAAAACCCTTATTTAAATAGATTATCTATTTATAAAATACTTTAAAATACTTTAAAATACTAACTAATTGATTAAAAATCCTTTAAAATGACTTAAAATCATTTACTTTCCAAACCATGATTTTTAATAAATTTTCCAAAATTTATTTGAAAGCAAAAACAATTAAAACCATCAAATTATCCAAATATCGATATTTACGGATATTTGAATTTAAATAAAATTTAAATTCCAAATTTCTTAAACATTGAGCTAATCCATTATCGGATATCATAGCTTCAAAATCCATCATCAAACTTTTCAATTCAATCATCAATTAACTAAAAAATAGCAGCGAAAACTAATGAAGAATGCTGCAAATTGAAAATCTTGTTTCTGGCCAACATTGACGATTCAGATATCAAAACTGCCCAGAATTGAACAAAACTTTGCAGCAATAAACTTTAGTACATGGAAAACAACATACTAAAATTTGACAGCATTTCGCTGCAAGATGAGAAAGTTATGATTTTTCTAAAATGGCACTTTTCAAACACAAAAATGAACTCAATTGCAAATCTAGTTTCTAGCTAATTTCGGTGACTAATTTCCAGCATCTAGAAAACTCAGATTCGAGTGAAATTTTGCACCATTAAACTATGACACAAGTACTACAACATATAGAAATTTGAGAGCATTTCACTGCAAGATGAGAAAGTTATAATATTTCTAAAATGGCACTTTTCTAACACAAAAATGAACTCAGCTGCAAATCTAGTTTCTAGCCAACTTCGACGACTGATTTTCGGCATCTAGACAACTAAAATTCGAGTGAAATTTTGTAGCATTAAACTATGACACAAGGACTAGCCCTTGCGCTTCAAAGAGCACCATCTTCAATCATCATCAAGATGTCTTCCACTCGAACGTACATGTTGGTTCGGAGTGGTTTTCGGATATATAAATCCAATCCCGGTCTCTCCGTACCAACAACCGATAATTTCCGGTTGACTCATTCTCGGTTCTTTTGGAAGTAAGTATTCGAGTCCCTGTCGAAAACTCGAATTTTACATTCATAGTCCCTAAGTCAAATTGGGTCATACTTGATAGTCGATTATTTAACTATCAAATAAACAAACAACAACCAATTCCATTTCAGAATTATTTATCCATAGCAACCATGAAGCCTCAAAACATATCTTTGTTTAATAAATCTCTTTCGAAAACATTCATATACTTATCTTTCTGACATAAGTATATTCACAAAACATTTGTAAGATTTCCCATTACCAAATCTCTAAAATGGATTTAACTACATTATTTAAATTAGAGAAAAGGATAACTCTAAGCATTATTCCTTCGGTGTAAAATATGGAACAGATGTTCCATACCACTTAAAAGGTCAGCCTCGAGAAACCCAAACCTCAATTTCCTGTTGTAATTATTTTCAATAAATTCTTTTATAAATTCCTTTATTCATGAAATCCTTTTTGCTTTAACCCAAACCTGTTTACAAAACATTTATTGACTTCCATACTCATTTATGAAACTCTTTATAATTATTCAAACCGAGTTATATAACTTCTTTATAAACTTTCAAACCTTACATAAAAATTCCCTATATAGACATTCAAACCCATTTATAAAATCTTTTTTATAAACATTCAAAACCATTTCTAAAACTTCTTTTTTGAATACTCCAAAATTATTTATAAAAATCTTTATATAATATTCAAAACAATTGTCAAATCATTCTTCAAATATCTTGTTCAAAATAGAATAAACTTTAACATTTTAAAAGAAAATAAAATATTAAATTTCCAAAACCAAACAGAGGCTTAATGACTACAATAGATCATTAAATTTGAGTTTGCTTATCTAAATTATATCATGGGTATTGCCTAACATCGGATATGTAAGGGATTCACACATAACATACAATCAATCATAGGTAGATGTCCAAGTTACAAATACAGATATATCCATTATCGGTGAAAAATGTACATATAGAAGTATATTCTATATGCTTAAGTTAGCATGGCCTGCTTATTGAAATGAACTTCCTTGTGTTCATCACGTTGCCGATATTTAACATTTGTGCTAAACACAAGTCAACTTACTTCCCATAAAACGTGTCAACGTTTTATAATCACTACTTTAATTCATTTGGCTACTTAATGGTCCAAACGAGAGATCCTTTGATGTGAAATCAACCAACCTTAAAAAGAAAACTGATTTAAAATATAACCGATTAATTTTAAAATAGCTTTGAAAAGATTAAAGTTTATTCAATTAGCTTAAACCCTAATTATATCTTAATTAAATCAAGATTAGTTCATAATTAAACTTTAATTAACTTAATGAACTTAGTTAAATCCTAATTAACTTCCTAATGTATCTTAGTTAAGTTTAAACAATCCATTATTAGTTAAATCCTAATTAATTAAAAATTAACTAAATAATCACTTAGTTAAATAATAATTAATTAACTAATTAACTTAATTAAACAATAATTAATTAACTAATTCACTTAATTAAATAATAATTAATCGTTAAATTACTTCTTAACTTCATTAGTCACTAATTAAAACCTTATTAATCAATAATTAGTCATTAACTGTAACGACCCGCTATTTTGGACCATTCAAATCGACAATAAATCCACACATGTCTGACTTGAATAATTCAAAATATCAGATTGTTAATTTAAATTTGGCAAAACTCAGCATATGCAGTAAATAAATCAATCACAGAATTCACAGACACAGAGTAATACAATAATACGCAGCGGAAAAGATAAAATAGTAGTTCATGAAGCTACTATATAAACATAAGAGTTAGAAATACAATACAACAGAATATCTCAAATACAATGAAGTCTTCAGTACGAATAGATTACTTCTCTGAACAAATCAACTAGAAGAGCTGAAAGCTGAGGCGATAATTGGATCTTCAAAGGAAGCTCCAAACTCCAAGGGTGAGTTTCAAATGCTGTATCACTCGGTCTGACCCGAGCGTAAAGCAAAATACAAAACACTCGAGTCAGGATTAACATTCTTATATAAATAAATCCAACTCAAGTGAAATATCAACTGAAATACAAGTAACTTAAAGGATGTTTGGGATATCCATCATCTAAGGATCCGTGGAACTATATACAAGGTAGAAATATACACTATAACACCGTGGTCATTTCAATTAAATTTATACTTCAAAACCCAAATATCATTTCATTTCAAATATATCTATTTTCCAAAATAGTATATATATATTAAATGATTTAAAAAGTAAAGTATTTATAATTTCCTCAAGTCTCGCAAATTACTTCACATCAACTTCAAATTCCAAATTCAAATTTTATTCAAAGCTCAATTCATCAATTCAATTTAGTTCTAAATATACCATTTAAAATTTCAATATATTTCAAAGCTTTAATATTCAACATTTTCAAAATATTTATATATATGGACCAACGGTGTTTGTATATATATATCTATCATATGGTTAAGTGATACGGATATTTATCATTTCAATCCGAAATTTAAATATATACGGGTAGATATCATTTCGACCCGTAATCCCAATTTCAATTCAAATGAAAATCGCTTGGGTTTATCATTTCAACCCATAACGAAATTCTCCTATTCTAAAGTCCGTTCGGGTATGTATCATTTCAACCCATAGTGAATTCTATACTAACAGGGAACTTCCAGAGTGATAACAGATACTAAAAAAATATAACAACAGGCATATATCATCAGTATAAATAACAGATACGGGTGTCAGATGTCACAAGTGAACAGATACAAATAATAGTAATAACAGGCATATAATACTAGATACTGGTGTCAGATGTCACAGGTGAACAGATACAAATAATAGTAATAACAGGCATATAATACTAGATACTGGTGTCAGATGTCACAAGTGAACAGATACAAATAATAGTAATAACAGGCATATAATACTAGATACTGGTGTCAGATGTCACAGGTGAACAGTTATAGATAATAGCATATATAACAATGTAAATAACTACAGCAGCATATTTCAATTGCTATTTCAATTGAAATCAAATTTAAATAATAAAAGAACGTTAATCGTGAGTGATTGCTCACCTTTCGAGGCTAGAGAGATTCAATGAAGAAATGAGATGAGTTACTAATCCAAACACGAATTCTAAAGCAAAGCTAAATCGGCACGCATTACGAACAAGCTGATAAAAGGAATTGACAAATCAAAATTGGATAGACGAAGATCAATGGTATAAGTGAATGTATATATATAACTATATATAACTACTTATATATACGTTAAAATGCAGAATACTCACATACATGTTATATCTTTTAAAATAAACATTTATAATGAACTTTATATAAACTTGCTTTATTTAATACCTATAAACCAACATACGTATATTATAAATTACAGATAACTCTATATATAACAATATATACACATTTAATTTAAAACATGCCACTGGATAAACTACAGTATATATATATACTCTTAAATCATTATAACAGATTATAACTTATATGGTATAGCACTAACAATCATAGATTTATATATATATAACTAGAAACCAATAGACAAGGGACTGTAAAATGATATACAAACTCATATATATGTTCGAAAATCTAACTGAACCTACTTGCTTTCAAATCAAATCCCAAAACATTACAAATCTCATATTCCAGTCGGCTTATAATTATATTATGTACTATATACTTACAAAACACTGTCATATTTACTCATAATAGTATGCAAACCCAGTATATAAATAATATAGTTGTAAAGCTTTAGTTTATACAATACTGTGACTAACAACCTATACGTATACTAACTTAAAATATAAAACTCTGAATTACATATATATCATATAATGTACGTTACTAACGTATTATGAAAAAAACTAACCTATAAAACTATACTATATATACACATTTTAAAACCATGACACAAAACTGCAACCCATACTCTCTTTTTTTTTAAAAAAAATCAAACTAGCATATATATTATAAGTAAAACACTGTAACCTTAAATATAAAATGCTGTAATATGAATATAATACATACACTATAACATATATAAATATATGTACCTTATACCACAAAAGAAGCGAAGTATGCTGTGGAGGCCGAAGGGAAGGCTGCGCGGAGAAGCGGGGTGGCGGTAATAGGTTGGGGCAGTGATGCAGCGGACGTGGGTGCTGCAGAGGTGGAGGCGGGATGGGCAGGCACGGTGTTGGCGAAAGCTTGGGGAATGGTTGGCACTACAGGTTTGGGCTGGAGGGGAAGCTTTGGCGTGGCTGTGGTGGTGATGTCAGGCGAGAAAAGGCAGCAAGGAAGGCTATCGGCTGATGGACATGGTTTGCGAGGGGACAGGCTGTCGGGTCTGGCCAGGGAAAGAGGGGCGCAGGTGGCAGTGTGGTCGAAGCTGCCGTGTTTTGGGAAGCAAATGGGGAAGGTGGGGAGAAGGGAAGGCGGAGGCGGATGCGTTTGCTCGGGTAAAGGCGGAGAGTGGTGCTATCGAACAAACATAAAGGGGAGCGGAAATATACATATAGGCTGTGGAAGTTGGGAAATGCTCGTGTCCATGCCTGGGTTAGAAATGATGAGGTGTAACGGTCGAGGTTGCTAAGCTGTGGGGAGGAGGAACGTCGGGTGTGGGATCTCGTGGAGGAGGAGAGTGGGGCGGAGGATCTGGATTGGATGGCGAGTGGAAGTATGGCCGAGCGGTTGCAAGGGGGAAAGGAGGAAGGCTGGGGAGGAGCAGATTTTTGTGAAAAATATAATGTCTGGGTTGAGAAGTATAAAGAATGAAAAAGGTGTGGAGGAGGAAGATTAGAAAAGTGACAGCACATAATTTTTTTCAATATGAAAGAAACGAAGTGAACAAGGTTACAAAGGCAAAATAAATAAATGAACTGTTGCATACGAAACGTATACAATAAATATAAAGTGATTTGAATAGCAACGGTCCTCCTAAAATTCAGCTGAAAAGATTAAAGCAAATAATTATTGTGGTCCCGCTTACGTTTCAAATCAGGAAAGGAAAGGGAAATTATAAGTCGCAATTTAGGGTACCGATACGACGAACATTTTATTGTTTCTGTCGCGTATCGGATCTCAAAATACAGAAATAAATATACCGTAGAGATCAGCACGACGAGACGATCAAAACGGTATACAGATATATGTGGCACGATCATCCGATCAAAAGTCGATAATCAGTACCAGAAAATGCTGCTATTTTACCAGAATTAAGATAAACGGAGCAATAGAAATCCAAATTTGACGAAACGAAGACTGATGTTTCACTCAGAAGATGATTTAGAATTTTACTATATATAATATTCAAGTTTGGAAAACATTTTATTTTCATCAATAATTACTGTCTTAAATTGAAATAGAATTCACAAGAAAATAAACTTTAATATTATCAGATGAAAATTTTACCAGTTGCTATATTAAAATAGACGTATTCCAAATAATAATTTTTTTTTCAAATTTTATCGTTTAAAATTTCACAAAATTTCAATTAATTTACCAAATAAAATCACTAAAATTTTACGGGTCGTTACACTCTCCCCCACTCAAAACTTTTCGTCCCCGAAAAGGAAGGAGGTAGAAGAATAGAAACAACTAGACGGAAAAGATAGATTGAAAGTCAAGATTAAACAATTAATTTAAACTATATAAATTTTACTTAAAATTTGAAAACTTCATTTGCAATTCAATTATCTTATATACTTTAAAACCTTTTAAAAATCCATTTGTAAAATTTCTTGCTTCCCTTATAAATACAATTTATATGTTTAAATAACACATTTATAAAGATATGAAAATTATTTGAAAACAATTATTTACATTATTACTTATATTTACCAAGAAACTATTGAAAACATTTAAATCCATAATTCATAAATTTATTAATTCATCTCAAGATACTTTCAAATATTATTAATAATCAATAATCATTTACTTTAAATATGTTTTATAACCTCAAAATATTTATAACACTAAAATTTTTATTAAACCATGTAGTCTATAATTAAACAATACTTAAAAGAATATAGCCAACAAGGAAAAGAAGGAGGATTTGGAAACAGAATATAGGTGAATAAATAAAGCTGAGCAGATAAGGTAGATTCAAAAGAATAGTATCGGGCATGAATAATAAATTTAAACCATTAGAATTTCAATTTCGAATTATTAATACAAAATTTCTTTGTTGGAAATACTTTAATAATAAAATATTTTTATAACAAAATACTTTTATAACTCGATGTTTCAACAAGTTTATCCTCGTTCCTGTAGACTCTGGCAGTGCGTTGATCAGGCGCAAAGCTAGAATTCTCCAGGTACTTAGTAGACTTGTTTCAACACCCAGTGAAAATACTGGAAAACTTTTAAAAATAGATATGGAAAGTACAATCCAAACAAATCAACCAAACCAAACCTTTGTCTAACCATGGTTCGCAGATACACAATGGTTACGCTTGGTTCCCCCAGGAAACAATCCATATCCGTAAGCTTTCTCAGCCCTGCGAGTTACGCCATGATGACTAGTAGAATGCAGGATACACAATGGTTACGCCTGGATCCCCCAGGAAACAATCCGTACCCCCAGGCAAGACTCAGCCAAGCATTTGTGCTACTATTCGCGACCTACACAGATTGCAGGATACACAATGGTTACGCCTGGATCCCCCAGGAAACAATCCGTACTCCTAGGCAGGACTCAGCCAGGCAGTTGCGCTATGCAGTCATGAGAGAAAAAAATAAGACCATGGGTAACGCCATGGAATTCGAAGGACACTCGAGTGTCATATCCGGAAAACCAAAATCAGAGAGAATAATATCGATAGAATGAATCCAAGATGTGGCCACAAATCGGATATCAAGCAGAAGGCACTTTCCATATCTTTACTTCGAAAATATGTATCATATAGTACCTTTCAAATCACTTTCAAATATCGTACTTATATAAAATCCATTATATATAAGATTAAATTTTCAAATCAAATACTTTCCAACATCAATAGTATATCAAATCATACTTATATAGACTTCAATTATATAAGATTTCACTTCAAATTGAGTACCTTTTCAAATCTATAGTTTTCGAATCAATTTCATACTCATACAAATCAATTTTATATAAGTTCGACAACTCCCAAATCAAGTGTTTAGTAACATAAGGTTCTCAAATTTCAATTTGTTTCAATATCAGTTCAATTTCAAAATCATATACAATTTCACCAAATTATTTCTTCACAAATTAACTATCTTTAGCTTCAAAGTTTCCAAAATAATAGATTTTGAAAATAAATCCAAATTTCCAAATCAATAATTTAAGTCAACCAATTCATTTCCAAAATCAAATGGTTTTCAAAATCATCTTATATTTACATAAGGTCCATCTTATATAAGGATCAAATTTTTCAAAAATAAATTTCGCTGTATTAAGAGCCATATGAGATTGAATATCTTTGCTTTTATGGGTTATATATCTTTGTAATTTAAATTGGAAATTTTCTTTTAGTAAGCAAAGATATTCTAACTCGACAGCTTTCAATTTCAGCGTCAAAATATATCAATGATATTAGAATATAAGATGTACATACGTCATCATTTCGCAAAATCACATTTGATCGCTCGCTCGATCACACAAGTTCGCTTTCGAACTAGTATTGTCCATTCGACTTCCCTAATGCGGACTTCGATATGGTTTCTCGACTAGAAGCCATCGGTCTTCTTGCATAGCCATATACTACGATAGAGAATTCTAAAATCAAGCCCAAAATCCATATCAAATATTCGCCATCAAGAATCGAATGAAAAATCCTAACACGAAATGGTGTAATCCACCTCGAACTTGTGTACTCAAACTTGGATCAAATTAATTATGCGAATAAAACAGCATACGTACAACTTATATATTTATTCCAACTTGTTAAATATATAGTTTCATAAAGATGTTACTAAGTTAAAACATTTAAACTAAATTTTATTCAAATATTTTGAAGACCAAATTCTTTTCAAAGCATTTTGAATCTAAATTTCATATTAGAAAAATTCAAAATAGCCTTATTTATTTACTTAACAAAACAGTTTCGACTTATTTAAATCATATTACTACATACTTTAACATACATACCAAACTTATATACTTTATACTTTTCAAAATTTCTCAGCCTTGAAAAGTTAACCTTGATTTGGAAGTGCTCGAACCTTCAAAATAGTTGAAGAAATCATTTTAAAATTCAAGAGTTGGAAATCAGCAACAAATCAGTAAATCAATTTTAATAGATAGGGTTATATCAAATCCAAAACTCGAGGACTGAACACCGGCTTACTTCAAATCATTTCAAACATATATACATATATCCTTTGAATATCAAATCTTACTTCGGAATTTGAAATCAAAATTGGTTTCGCAAAATCACTCGCGTAGCAATGCTACTAAAGTGGCCTTTCCCCCACTCTGAAACTCGAAAATCAATGTCGATGATGCGTGCACTCATCACCAAAATTATTTTCCAGCGACATAAGTGAGTTCTGGACTTCTATTTTCTCAAACTTCTTTTGAAATTTCTTCGAAATCATTCGAAACTCATTAGAAGTCATTTGAAACATTTCTTATTCGGAAAATACCTTTAAATCATATTATTATTAAATATTTCAAAATCTTAAAACCAATTTCAAAATACTAGAGTTCAATTCTCGAATTTCAAATTTAAAATCCTTCAGTCATAAATCATTTTAGATAAATCAAATTTCTTATAAAATTTTCAAAATTTCAAATCCTTTCGAAACATCAATTTCTCATTTTAAAAAGGGTATATAATCTTTATCGAAAACATTTCACTTTTATTTATAGAATATAATCATACTTATCAAAATAATTATTTCAGTTTAGAAAACAATTTCCAAAATACAAACAAACCCGATTTTCGAAGGATGATTCAAGGATGGATTTCAGAACAAAGGTAGGGATTTAAATTAGAGGGACTCTAATCAAATAGAATTCTGATTCGAAGATAGGCTCGAACGAAGAAGAGATAATTAAATTTCAAAAATAGAAAATGAATATACTTATATAAATCGCGGGCGACCTTAACCGGATCAACCGTGACTTCAGGAACAAGATCGATGCAGAATTCCAAGAAAAACCAACATTCGATCGCAAGAGATTGAATTCGGCATATCAAAAGATAACAGTATCCAAACCGAGTGATATATAAATCTTCGGTGAATCAATGCCAATTGTAAAGGAGTTTCACCCCTTTACAAAACATTCAAAGATTGGCGGGATCGCCTATTCTTATAGAGATCATTCGAAGTGGAGTTATGGGATACTCCAGAATCAAAAGAATACCAATAGAGAGAGACAAGAATGAATTTTGGAACCGTAGGGAACGTTCCAAAGTTCAAAGGAAATCAAGTCAAAAAGGAAGAGATTAAACTCAAACGAAAGTGATTCTGTAAATAAATTTACAATATATGCTAAGTTTCGCCTAGAGCCAAAGCTCTGATACCAACTGTAACGACCCGCTATTTTGGACCATTCAAATCGACAATAAATCCACACATGTCTGACTTGAATAATTCAAAATATCAGATTGTTAATTTAAATTTGGCAAAACTCAGCATATGTAGTAAATAAATCAATCACAGAATTCACAGACACAGAGTAATACAATAATACGCAGCGGAAAAGATAAAATAGTAGTTCATGAAGCTACTATATAAACATAAGAGTTAGAAATACAATACAACAGAATATCTCAAATACAATGAAGTCTTCAGTACGAATAGATTACTTCTCTGAACAAATCAACTAGAAGAGATGAAAGCTGAGGCGATAATTGGATCTTCAAAGGAAGCTCCAAACTCCAAGGGTGAGTCTCAAATGCTGTATCACTCGGTCTGACCCGAGCGTAAAGCAAAATACAAAACACTCGAGTCAGGATTAACATTCTTATATAAATAAATCCAACTCAAGTGAAATATCAACTGAAATACAAGTAACTTAAAGGATGTTTGGGATATCCATCCTCTAAGGATCCGTGGAACAATATACAAGGTAGAAATATACACTATAACACCGTGGTCATTTCAATTAAATTTATACTTCAAAACCCAAATATCATTTCATTTCAAATATATCTATTTTCCAAAATAGTATATATATATATTAAATGATTTAAAAAGTAAAGTATTTATAATTTCCTCAAGTCTTGCAAATTGCTTCACATCAACTTCAAATTCCAAATTCAAATTTTATTCAAAGCTCAATTCATCAATTCAATTTAGTTCTAAATATACCATTTAAAATTTCAATATATTTCAAAGCTTTAATATTCAACATTTTCAAAATATTTATATATATGGACCAACGGTGTTTGTATATATATATCTATCATATGGTTAAGTGATATGGATATTTATCATTTCAATCTGAAATTTAAATATATACGGGTAGATATCATTTCGACCCGTAATCCCAATTTCAATTCAAATGAAAATCGCTTGGGTTTATCATTTCAACCCATAACGAAATTCTCCTATTCTAAAGTCCATTCGGGTATGTATCATTTCAACCCATAGTGAATTCTATACTAACAGGGAACTTCCAGAGTGATAACAGATACTAAAAAATATAACAATAGGCATATATCATCAGTATAAATAACAGATACGGGTGTCAGATGTCACAGGTGAACAAATACAAATAATAGTAAAAACAGGCATATAATACTAGATACTGGTGTCAGATGTCACAGGTGAACAGATACAAATAATAGTAATAACAAGCATATAATACTAGATACTGGTGTCAGATGTCACAAGTGAACAGATACAAATAATAGTAATAACAGGCATATAATACTAGATACTGGTGTCAGATGTCACAGGTGAACAGTTATAGATAATAGCATATATAACAATGTAAATAACTACAGCAGCATATTTCAATTGCTATTTCAATTGAAATCAAATTTAAATAATAAAAGAACGTTAATCGTGAGTGATTGCTCACCTTTCGAGGCTAGAGAGATTCAATGAAGAAATGAGATGAGTTACTAATCCAAACACGAATTCCAAAGCAAAGCTAAATCGGCACGCATTACGAACAAGCTGATAAAAGGAATTGACAAATCAAAATTGGATAGACGAAGATCAATGGTATAAGTGAATGTATATATATAACTATATATAACTACTTATATATACGTTAAAATGCAGAATACTCACATACATGTTATATCTTTTAAAATAAACATTTATAATGAACTTTATATAAACTTGCTTTATTTAATACCTATAAACCAACATACGTATATTATAAATTACAGATAACTCTATATATAACAATATATACACATTTAATTTAAAACATGCCACTGGATAAACTACAGTATATATATATACTCTTAAATCATTATAACAGATTATAACTTATATGGTATAGCACTAACAATCATAGCTTTATATATATAACTAGAAACCAATAGACAAGGGACTGTAAAATGATATACAAACTCATATATATGTTCGAAAATCTAACCGAACCTACTTGCTTTCAAATCAAATCCCAAAACATTACAAATCTCATATTCCAGTCGGCTTATAATTAAATTATGTACTATATACTTACAAAACACTGTCATATTTACTCATAATAGTATGCAAACCCAGTATATAAATAATATAGTTGTAAAGCTTTAGTTTATACAATACTGTGACTAACAACCTATACGTATACTAACTTAAAATATAAAACTCTGAATTACATATATATCATATAATGTACGTTACTAACGTATTATGAAAAAAACTAACCTATAAAACTATACTATATATACACCTTTTAAAACCATGACATAAAACTGCAACCCATACTCTTTTTTAAAAAAAAAATCAAACTAGCTTATATATTATAAGTAAAACACTGTAACCTTAAATATAAAATGCTGTAATATGAATATAATACATACACTATAACATATATAAATATATGTACCTTATACCACAAAAGAAGCGAAGTATGCTGTGGAGGCCGAAGGGAAGGCTGCACGGAGAAGCGGGGTGGCGGTAATAGGTAGGGGCAGTGATGCAGCGGACGTGGGTGCTGCAGAGGTGGAGGAGGGATGGGCAGGCACGGTGTTGGCGAAAACTTGGGGAATGGTTGGCACTACAGGTTTGGGCTGGAGGGGAAGCTTTGGCGTTGCTGTGGTGGTGATGTCAGGCGAGAAAAGGCAGCAAGGAAGGCTATCGGCTGATGGACATGGTTTGTGAGGGGACAGGCTGTCGGGTCTGGCCAGGGAAAGAGGGGCGCAGGTGGTAGTGTGGTCGAAGCTGCCGTGTTTTGGGAAGCAAATGGGGAAGGTGGGGAGAAGGGAAGGCGGAGGCGAATGCGTTTGCTTGGGTAAAGGCGGAGAGTGGTGCTATCGAACAAACATAAAGGGGAGCGGAAATATACATATAGGCTGTGGAAGTTGGGAAATGCTCGTGTCCATGCCTGGGTTAGAAATGATGAGGTGTAACGGTCGAGGTTGCTAAGCTGTGGGGAGGAGGAACGTCGGGTGTGGGATCTCGTGGAGGAGGAGAGTGGGGCGGAGGATCTGGATTGGATGGCGAGTGGAAGTATGGCCGAGCGGTTGCAAGGGGGAAAGGAGGAAGGCTGGGGAGGAGCAGATTTTTGTGAAAAATATAATGTCTGGGTTGAGAAGTATAAAGAATGAAAAAGGTGTGGAGGAGGAAGATTAGAAAAGTGACAGCACATAATTTTTTTCAATATGAAAGAAACGAAGTGAACAAGGTTACAAAGGCAAAATAAATAAATGAACTGTTGCATACGAAACGTATACAATAAATATAAAGTGATTTGAATAGCAACGGTCCTCCTAAAATTCAGCTGAAAAGATTAAAGCAAATAATTATTGTGGTCCCGCTTACGTTTCAAATCAGGAAAGGAAAGGGAAATTATAAGTCGCAATTTAGGGTACCGATACGACGAACAGTTTATTGTTTCTGTCGCGTATCGGATCTCAAAATACAGAAATAAATATACCGTAGAGATCAGCACGACGAGACGATCAAAACGGTATACAGATATCTGTGGCACGATCATCCGATCAAAAGTCGATAATCAGTACCAGAAAATGCTGCTATTTTACCAGAATTAAGATAAACGGAGCAATAGAAATCCAAATTTGACGAAACGAAGACTGATGTTTCACTCAGAAGATGATTTAGAATTTTACTGTATAAAATATTCAAGTTTGGAAAACATTTTATTTTCATCAATAATTATTGTCTTAAATTGAAATAGAATTCACAAGAAAATAAACTTTAATATTATCAGATGAAAATTTTACCAGTTGCTATATTAAAATAGACGTATTCCAAATAATAATTTTTTTTTATTTTCAAATTTTATCGTTTAAAATTTCACAAAATTTCAATTAATTTACCAAATAAAATCACTAAAATTTTACGGGTCGTTACATTAACCTTCCTTAAGTGTTACTTAACCTCTAATCGCTTTATTACTAATTAAGTGCTAACTACCTTTAATTATTTTATTAAATAAATTATTAAATAAATAAATTATTAAATAATCTAAACTTAATCACTTTTTATGTTACTAATTAAATTTGGAAAACTTTTGAAAAACCATTTCAAAAGAAATTGCTTTAAAACGAAAATCGACAATTTTCTCAAATTACGTCCATAGCGACCATCGCTATGGGCGTAGTTTGCTTAAATATACTTTAAGCGGAAACACTTGCTTCTTATTTCCTATTTCATGTTTAGAAACATAATTTTTAAAGTGTCTGAGACTTAGAAATAAAGATAGAAACTTTGAAACAATTTCCAAACTTTAAAACAAGAAAACATAGATTTTGATTTCGAATCGTATCTCACGTCCGTCGCAATGCACAAAGTTGTTAACTTTATTTCAACTCAACATACTTTGGTTCTTAAATCACAACAATACATTCATACATACTCTTAATTGCACAATGAATACACACATACAAACATAAGGTTATATGCTTACTAACTCGACAACATCACATTCAAATCTTAAATTCAATACCAAACATAACATCCATCAAATCACCATCGAACAACATAATAACCATTCAATTTGCACATCATATTATCACCACAATAACACATAATAACAAAGTCAAAAATATTTTCAAAATAAAGTAGTTTACTCACCTTTATGCTAACTAACTTCGTTCGAACTTCGGCTATAACTCGGCAACGCCTCTACCTTCGACTCTAGCTTAAAAATTTGAAACTTTGGAGGGGCTAAGGCCTTAGAATGGGTTTGTATAGGGATGATTTGGCTTAGCTAGGGCTTTGTGGAGTAGTGATGGCCTGGTTTTTGGAAGAGAGGATGTTGAAATGAAAGTATAAGAAGTATAAAAGGTATGGAAGCAATTTACAACACAAAAAACTATCTTTTACTAATTTTTTTGAGCTATGGAAGCCATGGAATTTTTAGAGAAGAAGGTTTAGAAAAAAATGAAGTTGGAATGTAAATTAAAATGTGTGTGTGAGGGTGTGTATTTATAGATGAAAGAAAGTGGGGAAATTTCCATTTTAACCTTAGCTTAAAATACTCTAACATGTCATTATTTTGACAAGTCATATCACCACCTTCCTCGTCCTCATATGTCACATCCCCCTCCTCTCTAGTCACATCCCCTAGGTCATGATGGATGATGATGATTGTACTTAAAGAAATGGCAAGAGATAATGATATGTGCTTAGTATATATAAGTTATTATTTTAAAACCATGTCTTGTCACATCACTTGCTAAACATAATTAACATACGATAATCTACTATTAGTGTATTATTATTGTATGGTTAATTAACTCTTAAATATGTGTGTGTGTATAGTGCACAAAGACAAATAACGTTCCCGACAACTTTTCGGTGTTGAAAAGTCGAAATTTCGGAAAACGTTCTTCCGTCACATTTTCTATTTCCCTATGAACTATTTATTTTGGTAAACAAATTTTAAAAACGATTTTACCATCATTATTAAATAATTAAAATAGTTTAATTTGTTAATAAAACCCCATTTATTTAATATTTAAACTTAACTTGAATTCCCGAAGAAATATATAAAACCAATGATATCAACTATCGATGTCATAAATACATTTTAGTTTCCAAAAATAAAATAAATTATTTTATTTCATAACCTTATTTGAATACATATATTAGTGCATGAACTGGAGTCATGTGTGATTCTTATTGTTTAAAAGCAGTTTTATTGATAAAATAATTTCTGACTGTTTTATCGATAGTTTACCTCTGACAATATTTATAAATTATCAATATTTTACTTCAGTAATTTGTCCGTAAATATTTTTCCCATAAAAATAACTACTATTATTTACCACTTAAAACATGGTTATTTCTTACTTTTAAACCCAGATTTAAATATTTTAAAAATAAATATAATTTATCCAAGTGCAAAATTTGCAGGTCGTTACAACGTTACCTCATGCCTCATCAACCGAAAATGGCAAAAACAGGTTATATGCGGCATGGCTAAGTGGGTCACCCCCATTAGGATATGGTCATCACCTTCCTTGACAACCCTCTATATATCGGGTATGTTGTGTATGCTATGAGACGTCTCGGATAGGTCGGTAACGACCGGGGTGTTGTCATATTCGGTACTATCCAGCGAAGGGGTGGGCCGGTTCTGTATTGTTATAGGAGTTCAATATATGGGCCCTAGGTACATCCCTCTAGAGGTGTAATGTACGGTAGGTAGTCCATCACCTTGTCATTTGTATGGAATCCATTCTTCGAATGAGCCTCGTAAGAGTTTTGTTTGTAGAGCCAAACATATCCAGAATTTAATAATGGTAACAATTTCGGCTAAGATTCATAAGTTTACTTGCAAATGTTTTCAGAAGAATGTCATTAAAAATAATATCCCCATATTTTGCATAGCAAATGGTTTGGTTATCATAAGGTATAAACCCGTTTTGTGTTCATTTGCGGCGTGCTTTTATGAGATACCTTTGTTTTCAAAATGCGTATTTTGAGTTTCTCACACCAGTCCCATGACTGACCCTGGGTTTATTTTCCTTTTCCCTTAAACTCTAGGTTCTCTAATTTTCTCGGGCAGTCTAGTAGTCAGGTCTAGTTAGAATAAATATGGAAGAGCTCGGAGCATGGAGTTAGAAGATTCTTCTGAAGACTGTTATTCATTTCCACCACACTCATGTACTATTTATATTCCGCATTTGTAAGGACAGATATTTATAACTGTCCTTATTTAACTCTGATAAATGTATTTAAATTTTCCACTGTAAAGTTTATATGTTGAAATAATATATGTTATTTCATTCATGTGAGATTATATTCTGTCTTTATTTTCTTTCTTACCCTTAGCGATCGGGTTTAGGCATTTGGATTTGCGGCACGTGAACACCGAGGATGTATTAGTGTCGATTTTCGAGGGTCCAAAACCTCATTCCTCACATTTTCACATTTGGTATCAGAGCACAAGGTTAAACGAGAACCTTGGCTTTGGTGGGGTAAAGTCTCATCAGAGATAGGGTTAGTAATACCCTAGGATAAGTAACTCATTAGAGATAGGGTTAGTAACACCCTAGAATGAGTATGAGAGTATTATATATAAGCTCGTATTTGATAATGATATATACAAATGATTTTGGTTTTGAAAATTTGTAAATGAAATAATTTTAACTAGGATTATATTTTGAATATAAAGAATATTTTTCAAATAATATAGTTATTTGATTAAGGAAAGGATAATACTCAGTTATTATCATTAATTGATTGGTTGTTTAATTTAAAAGTTTAAGTACGAACACCTCGTGAATTTAGTTTCACAATTTGAC
The DNA here is from genome assembly GCA_030737815.1 of Allium fistulosum. NCBI lineage: Eukaryota > Viridiplantae > Streptophyta > Magnoliopsida > Asparagales > Amaryllidaceae > Allium > Allium fistulosum. The sequence goes on from CM060902.1 coordinate 1,471,633,302, forward strand.
TATGGGGTTCGATAAATAATAATGTTGGTTAAAGATTAATGGAATTTATTTAAGATAAATAAATCCTATAAATATGTTTTATATAAGTGATTTTATAAACTGGATTTATAAAACATACTTTATAAAGGAATTTCCGGTATTTTCGAATGGAATTCCGAATGATTTTTGAAAAGGAATAATAATAGTATTATTTCTCAAATGGGATTTTGAAAACGAAAAATATCTTATGACTAATTGATTCGAATAGCTCGAAAGTAACTAAAAATGGACAGGAGATTTGTTCGGATGGTAAGCGCTTCTCTTAAGTATTCCCTTTTTTTAGGAAATAAGTGATACTATTGGTAGTACCCAGTTCCTTGGTATCATTTTTAAGTTACTCGATCAATAAAATCTTCTAAAGTTAAAAAGGATAATGAGAATCATTGGATGATAAATTAATTAATGGTTGTTAATTTTTATCAAAGTGTATTATCTTAATTGATAAGCATGGGTATGCTTTGATCTTTAAAATAAATATTTAAAGTTAATAATAAATGTTCTGGGTTTGTAGTAAACGATGTTTTAGCAACATTTGTTTTTAAACCCTTTGAATGACACTTTGGAAGAAATTTTATGGGTATATTTAAATCTTTAATAATGAGATTTTAAAGATAATAACAGTATTGGAATCTTTTATAAAAAGATGGAAAATATTATAATTAACATGTTATAAAAAAGAGAAGTTCATTTTAACAATGTTTTGGTAGTAATTATTTTAATTTCTTCGATTATATTTTAAATTAAGTAAAACTTGTTAAGTAAATTATGAATATACTTAAAACATTTGAATAAGTATAAAAATACTTTTTAAGTATTAAAACCGTTATAAGTAAAGAGAATATTTATAAAGGAAGTTTTAATTAATAAAGGAGTGTTAGTTGATAAAGAAAGTTTTTACTAAATAAAAAAGCTTTCACATTTGATATTAGTTAAAGGAAGTTTATGGTAATTTATCAATTTAATGAATTATTTTGAAAATAAGTTTCGAAAAACCAATAAGATATGATTAGAAATGTGTTTATCTTTTGAGAATAAATGTGTTTTTAAGTAGAAATACTTTGGAAATAAAAATGTAAAATGGTTATGTATAAAGAAGTATTTTTAAAATAGTTTGAATAAAGAATGAAGTTTTATGAATTTTTTTCATAAAAAAAATTTGAAAGGTTAATAAATACATATGAAGTATATGGATTATTTTGTCGCACGATTTAATCTAAGATTCGAGTGCAGAACTTTGACGTGTTTGACACTTATCCGAAAGAGGATTTATCACTCGATTCTTGACGATGAACATTGATGAGGATCTGTGGTTAGATACTTGACTTTTCTATCATAGTTGAGAGCTATGCAAGGAGAACTAAAGTTCTGATGAAGAAAGCCTAGTCAGAGTCCGTACAAAAGGATTGGGGGATCAATGCTAGTTCGGAGGTAAAGTTGTGAATTCGAATAATATATGTTGCGTACGGGTGATCGGGTGTAAGTTTAAAAATAAATATTTTTGGCAAAACCTTTAGGTTTTCGTTTTGGGTAATTTCGAGGACGAAATTCTTTTAAGGGGGAAAGTCTGTAACGACCCGCCAATTTATCACTTTAATAAATTGTATTTATTTTTAATTTTTGCAAACAAAAGATTGATAATGTAAATAATATTGTTTTGAGTGATAATAAGTAATAGTAATCTTATTTTGAATAAATATTTACAAAAATATTTTCCTCGAAATTTAAATGATAAATGGCTGAAAATTGTTTTATCAATAACCAGCTCTACAATCGTAAAACGCCGCGCACGGAGCTGGATACATACACTTATTTTTATAATTAAACAAGAATATGAAATAAAATCAATTAGTTTGTTTTTGAAAATAAAATGTGTTTTTAACATTGTTAATAATACCCTTAAATATGATAATTGATTAAATTGAGATTTAATGATTTAATAATTATTTTAATTATTCAAATAATTATTTTAAATAATGATAATTCATTTTGAATAGTTATAAAGTGATAATAAATCATTTATAATAGTTTTATAAAGACATATATTTGATTTGAAAATATAAGAAAAAAATCGATATCGCTTTTTCGATATATAGCAATTATTGTAAATAATTGTTAATGTAAATTTATATGGTTTTTTAATTCAAATATGATCATTTTAATTCATCTAAAATGATAAGAAAATGTTTTTCAAATTTTGTTTACAAATATATGTACGTTAAAGTATAAGTGAAAATATGGCCGGGAATCGGTTCTCCGATTGGCTACGGTTTATCGAGCAAAAGTTGTTCGAAATCAATGCAACGTTGTTTATGTGTCATGTACATATATATAACATATAAATGCACCTACTAACATGCACATGAACATATGTATACATACATATATACTTATACACTTAAAAATACATACATAATACAAAATCTAAGATATTTTAAGCAAGCTTCCTCCTTAAGCTTAAATAAGTCAACATATGCATACATGAAGTGAATGAAGTGATGGAGCACATGGAGGGAAGGCATTAACGTGTGGAATAAGGGTAGAAAAGTGGAGATGTGATGGATAATGAAATATATATATTTATTTGAAGTTACTTATCCCTTAAGGCTTCCAAGGCTATAAATACATGCATACCTTTATTCACATTTTTACACAACTTTCCATCTTCTTCTTCCTTCTTCTTAAGCTTCCCAAGAGCTTCTTTAATGGCTTCCATGCCTTAGAAAATAATGAGCAAAAGTTATGGCAAAATATTAGTAAAATATGTACACATGCATATAATATCGATCCACTTCAAAACAAAGACAAATCTCCTCCTTTCACCACTCAAACTCACGGCCGCCCCTTCCTAAAGCAAGGCCGAGCTCTTTCTCCTAACCTAGCTAGGCTGTGAGCACTCCCAAGGCTATGCCTAACCACTTCAAGGCTTCAGAGCTTGATTTCGTAGAGTTTAATTCGATTGTAGCAGAGATATAGACGATTTTATATTAGCTGAAAAGGAAAATGATGATGAGAACTCCTAAACTATTATTTGTTAGAACCTCTATTCTATGATTTCGATGACAACAAATATACAATCATGCACATACAATATATATTCCATCTACTTGTAGGAAAAAGCTTTCAGAATTCAACTTGAAGATGACCAGCAAAAGAGAAGAATCATCGGTATTAGAAAAGCTAATATAGTGTGTTATTGTCATAGATATATAGCTTGTAAAATCTCCTTTAGTAGTTTTCAACACAAACATTGCACGACAAAACTTTTCAACTCTTCATATATCAAACAGGCTGAATTGTAGAAAACAACATATATCAGACGTCTAACAATATATATATCAGATGTCTGACTGTAGTCTCTAATTTTAAACAACGCATACATATTAGACGTCTATCAATACAGTCAGACGTCTGACTCTGGCCTCTATAAAAATATATATACACACAGACGTTTGAATGTAAATGACAGACGTTTGTGCTGGGTAACGGCCATAACCAATGAATTGTCACTTGCTTCATTCTATCAGTTGCTTCCATAACTCTTCACCGCATCTCTTCCTCCTCAATGATTGTGACTTTTAGACTGAAATAGAAATCACTAATGGATGCTACTCCTCAGGAAAACTCTTCAACATGTATAAATATGTAGAGAGTCTAAGAAACAATTTACTTGAATTTTCTGAATCTCATATCTATATTCTTTGCATATTCTAATTTCTAAAAGCAAATAATATATTAGTCTTTATCACTTCCTAAAAACAAAGCTTCACATACACATACTACTCAAAGGAGATTATAGGAAGATTTGTACCATGCAGCCAAAATCAGTGTTTCCCAGAACACATACTTGTCTTAGAAAGAATTTTTGTATCAAGCCTATTCCTTCAGGCAAAGCGAGGGTTGTTTACTAGTTAAAGCCGAAGAGGAGCTTCTGGACTGGACGTAGGACGAGAGGTCTGAACCAGTATAAAAACTCTGGTGTGATTGTTTTTTTACTATTATTTACTTTATTTTGTTAGTTATAAGTTAGCTTTTTATTACACTTGCATATTAGATATAATTACACGATCCATGCGCTCTTTCATTTGGTATTAGAGCACGGTTATCTCAATTCACATTAACACGTAATTGAAACATATTTAATATGGCAAGTACATTTCAAGAAGGACAATCAACTGCATGTCCTCCACTATTCTTTGGATCTAATTATGCTTGCTAGTCTACTCGTATGCCTATTTTTATGGAAGCAAATGGTTTAGAAATTTGGCAAGAAACACAAGTTAGATTATGTTGCACTGGAAATAGATAGAAGTACTTGGACAGATGCTCAAAAGAGTACAACAACAAACAATGCTAAAGCCATGAATGTTTTATTCCGTTCTCTTGATAAAAATGAATTCTCACATGTCATGTTGTGCACTACTGCATATGATATATGGCATACACTACAAATCACTCATGAAGGCACTAACAAAGTTAAACAAACAAAGATTTCCATTTTACAAAATCAGTTTTCTTCATTTAAAATGAAAGCAAATGAATCTATTGGTGACATGTATGTTAGATTTCAAACTATCCATCACGATCTCATGGCACTTGGAGTCAGATTCAGAGATTTTGATTTAGTTACATGTACTTTAATTCCTTAACTAATGAATGGGAACAAAAAGTATTGGCCATCGAAGAGGCAAATGACTTATCTCAACTAAAAGTTGAAGAATTGATAGAAAATTTGATGTCGTACGAAGCAAATTTGCACGCAAGAAAAGAACAAATCAATGAAAATAAAAATATACCCATTCAAGCCAATGATAATAATTCAGACTTAGATGAATATGAGATCGTATTTACTGCCAAAAATTACAACAAATTCAAGAAATTCAAAAGGATGACGAGATCCCAAAACGGAGGAAATTGAAATTCATCCAACCAAACTTCGATCAAATGCTTTGGGTGTGACAAGTTTGGACACATGAAGAAATAATGCCTAGAACTCAATAATGAAAAAAAGAAAGGCAAGTTTGAGAAATTCAAGAAAAGAAAACGGGCTTTTCAAGTAACTTGGGATGACTCAGATTCGTCTTCATCATCAAACTATGACAACAATAGTGATTCTGAGCAGGCAAATGTATGCTTCATGGCAAACACTGAGGAGGTATGTTCTGATCTTACTTATAATGAAATTTTAGAAATTAGCATGGAATTAGATAACAAATATAGAGAAACTAAAAAGTTAAATAGAGAATATGTTGCTGAAATTAATCGAACGGAACTTGAAATAGGATTATTAAAAGATGAGAAAACCATTTTAGAAGAAGAATTAGAAACTACACAAGAGAAATATAAGAATCTATCTATTCAAAATGATTCATTATTATGTGAAATGGGAAAAGTTAAACTAGAAAATGATGATATTAGAAAAAAATGTTGTATTAAAGAACGATTTAGAAGCATTAAAATCCAAAATTTCTCATCTTAATGATAAGTTAGACAAGATTACTAACAGTTTTTTGAAATTCAATAAAGGAAAGCAGAACTTGGATAACTTGATCAAAATTTCTAAACCATCTGGAAATTGCAATGGATTAGGATTTAAGAAAACTTCAAAACATAAAAACTGTAGCTCACTGTATAATAGGTTCAAGAAGTCAGATACTAAAGAAAAGATGTCTAACACCAAAATAATTAAAATAGGGATTCCGAAATCCAATAATAAACTAATTAGACAAAAACACATAGATAACTATCTGAAAAATGTTGTTCATAACAAAAATTACTTTTTTAAAGGTCCCAAATCCTCTTAGGTATGGCAACCTTCTCTTTCTAACACTTAGAACCCTAACAAAGGAAGTGGGTACCAATTAAAGTATTTTGATCCTGTAGGCACCTAAAGGAAAATCAAACAATAAGGAGAAATGGATACTAGATAGCGGATGCTCCAAACATATGACTGGAAATGCACAAATGTTATCAAATATAACATACAAAGATGGTGGTACTGTAACTTTCGGAGATAATTCAAAATGATTTGTCATTGGAATTGGAGATGTCATCAATGTTGGTATGTCTACTTCACCTGTTATTACAAATGTTCTTTTAGTTAAAAATTTAAAACATAACCTTTTAAGCATTAGTCAACTTTGTGACAAAGGATTCAAAATTGATTTTGAAAAGAATAAATGTAACATATTTGATCAAAATAAAAATATGATTTTTGAAGGATGAAGGAAAAGAAACATCTATATCTTAAATATGAAATTTAATAACTCAACTGATTTATGCCTAGCCGCAGATTTTAATGACCCATGGATATGGCACAAACGATTATCTCACATAAACTTTAAGTCTTTAAACAAACTAGCTAAACACAATTTGGTTAGAGGTCTTCCTGAACTAAATTATAAAGTTACAAATTTATGTGATGCATGTCAATATGGAAAATTGAAAAGGAGTTCTTTTAAATCTAAAAATGAAATATCTACCAAACAACCCTTAGAATTATTACATCTTGATTTATTTGGACCTACTCAAATACGGTCAATAAATCATAACAAGTATGCATTTGTTATTGTAGGTGATTTTTCACGATATACCTGGACACTATTCCTAAAACATAAAAGTGGTACTTTTGAAATGTTTAAATTTTTTGCTAAAATAATTAAAAATTTAATGAATCTTAAAGTAAAGAGTATAAGAAGTGATCACGGAGGTGAATTTGAAAAGGAAAATTTTGAAAATTTTTATAACAAAAAGGGAATTGCACATAATTTCTCACTTCCACGAACACCACAACAAAATGGCGTTGTGGAAAGAAAAAATCGTACACTCCAAGATTGTTCATGAACTATGCTTAATAGTAGTAATGTAACGACCCAGAATTTTTGATAATTAAAATTCGAATATTTAATTAATTTTAAATATTAATAAATGGAATTTAGAAGTCGAATGATTTATTTCTCGAATATTGGATTTAATTGGATAATTTAAATCGATAAATTAAATAGTGAAATTCCAGAGATAATTGTAAATCGAGTTTAAAGTGATTGAAAAATGATTTGTAAAGTTTTATTTAATCATACTGGAGTTATAGAAATATTTTAGAACTCTTAAAATTGAATTTGGAGTTAATCTGTGAAAATCGAATATTTTAATATTTAATTATCGACTGTAAAAATAGCCAATTTTCGAACAGTCTCAGAATTGAACGAGACTAGTTCCATTGGATCCGTAATAGTTAGTTATTATCGGATTCCAATTTTCGTATCAATCGGAGTTGTCGTTTGACCGTGGCAACTCGAAACGCATCGATATCGTTTTAATTTTAAATCGTCGAGTTAAAATAGTCATTTTTCAAACAGTGTCGGATTTCGACGAAACCAGTTTCATCGGATCCGTAATATGATATTATTGTAAGATTTCAAATTTCGTAATTTTTGGATTTACCGTTTGTCCGGTACGAGCCAAAACGCCTCGAAATCGATTTAAATCGGTTTAATTTAAATTGATCGTTTATCGCCATATCTCACACATACGATCGAATTAGCTTTCGAAACCTGTTCCATTGCGTTCGGAACGCGGGATAAACCCCAGAAACGCTAGTCACCGCGCGTAAATCGGAGATTTGAAAATCCCGGATGAATAGTGTTTGATAAAACTCTATAAATATACCCATTTTTCTCACAAAAAAAATAAAAGAAAAAAAAGAATTAGGGTTTGTGAACGTAGCCGCCATCCCCACTAACAATGGCCAGAAATGCACGCCCTTCTCTCTCAAATTTCTCTCGATCTGTCGACATCCACGCGAAGTGGTCAACTACAAACTTCGAGAGCTCGTCGAGAGCTACAATCTGAACAGTGGTGATTGGATATGGCTTCACGAATCATTGGCAATTCACGTTCAAAGTGGTGCTGCTTGTTCTCGTTTTGCGCGCAGGGGGTTTGACCGAGCTTGACCCTATTCGAGGCGAAGGTGGCTCACGGGGTGGGCTACTCGACGATAGTCCCTGATCGTCTTCAAGATGCTGGAATTGGCCTCGAGATTTAGGGTTTAGAGGCGGCTCATTGGATTCATTCGCGTGCGTGTTTACCTGGTAGGAGCGAACGGGGGGGAAGATGAAAGCAAGCGGCCACGATTTTCTCCATTTGGAATCGAAGGCCAGATCTGTTTTAGGGTTAGATAATAAAAGTAAATTGTATAATTATTTATATAAAAATTTGTATTAACTTCAAAATGTTATAACTCTTTCATACATTATCAGAAAAATGCGAGATCAGTTACGTTGGAATCGTATCGCTGAACACTACGCGATGCAACTGGATTGGAAGCGATCGGGGTCAGTGAAAATTTTGAGTGAAATTAAACGGCTGTTTAATTTCATTCGAAATAAACGCTGAAATCAGAATTAAAATCACGGTGAGATCTTCTCACTCAGATTTATAATTGAATCTCAGTTATTGATTGATTTGTTTGAATGTGCTATTAGATATGATAGGATATATCTATATATAGCAATATATACATATTGGCATATGTATATATTGGATTGATTGATTTCCCGCCTCGTATAGCGGATGAGACCCTATTGCGCCGTTAGTAAGCGGATTTATAAAAAAATCTATATACCGCGATAATTCCGTACTGGAGCGGAATTGGTATTGTGCTAACATCTGTGGATGCAGGGAAACAGGTTGGAGGGATCCAACTGGATTCCTCACCGTATTGATTATTTACAGATATTTTGATATATTCTGTTATCATATGATGATATATGATATTTGACTGTTGTGATGGACTGATTGGTGTTGTTACATCATCAGATTCAGTTTTGAAATGTAAAAATAACGACTTTTACTTTAAAAGGGTTTTTAAAGTGATTTTTGAAAATATACGTTTTATGGAATTTTTGAATCGATTTATAAACGTAAAATTTTAAAGTTATAAAAGTTATAATTTTTAGTGAAATATGACCGAAGTGTCGTTTTTGAAATAAAAGTCGATTTATTTATAAAATGGTTTAAGTTGGGATTTTTGAATAACTATAAACGATTTGTATAGGAAGATTTATAAAATTGATATTTTATAAATAAAAAATATTGGACTTATAAAACGAATTTTATAAGTGTTAAAAAGAAGTATAAATGGATTTCATAAGTGAATGAAATTAATAGATTTATATTGTGAAGTTAAAAATGAATGAAGTTGTAGGATAAAGGATTTATAAGTAATTTACTTATAACTTGGATTGTTGCCTTTAAATGGAATATTGATCGAATTTGTTCATAAATGATTCTTTTAAAAGTTGAAATCGTTATAAAGTACAAATGCGATTTATAAACGTTGTTTATAAATCCGAAATCACTTATTCTTATAAGTGAATTTTAGAAGTTAATAAAATGAGATTTATAAACCGGAGTTGTTATATAAAATAGAAAATGGAATTTATAAACGTTGTTTTATAAATTCGGAAATAAATCAATCAAAATTGATGAATTTAAGATAGAAGGTTATTAAGGGAATTTTATCCACGATTTTGGATAGTGGACAATTCTTGAAATAAATGTGTAGAAAAGATTTAAATATGGTTAAGTGGAGTATATTCATGATTTTGGACAGTGAATATGTTTTAAGTAGAATGGATATGGTTTTGGGAAAGCGATATTATAAAATGAAGTTAATTGTTTTAAAAGAGGTTTTAAAACGTGTTAAGTATCGAATACATAGATTTCAACATTTTTATTGTTGAAATAGACGTTTTCGAAAAATAAGGAAATGGTGGACTATAACACTGTTGTTATAGTAAATGATTTCCGAAAGGAAATGTTTTTAATGTAGTATTGGGATTTATATATCTATCTAAATTCGAATCCCTATACTAGTGATTTTGAGTCGTCGTAACGATGTTTTACGCAACATTCGTTTTGACTCAAATTGATGTTGTTATAGAAAATGATTTCCTTGAAGAATGAAATATATACTTAATATTGATTTAAGTATATCGAATATTTTCTAAGTATTGAAAATAAATGATTTGTGAAATACTTATTTTTAAATAAGTATGGAAATGCTTTTCCAATATGAAATGAACTGTTTTGAGATTTTATCTTCAAAGATAAAAAGAAATGGAAACTGTTTAGAAAAATAAACGTTGATTTATTTTTGAAGTGTGGAAATTTTATATCTAGTAAAAGATATTTTGGAAGATAAAATAATTTGGAAAATTATTTGGAATCGGATGATGTTGCGCATCTTTATTGATAGTTAAATAACCGACTATCAATAATTACCTTGAGTAGGTATTTGTTGTGAATTGGATGAATTTGAATGCCACACTTGTTTTTAAATAAACGCTCACTATTCGGGTTAGCCGGGAAAGGACCATGGGGTCGTATAACCCATTCCGAATATGTGATACGTCGTTATGAATTGCATTTGAAGACCGGTGTTGAAGACCGGATATTTTTGAAAACGGAAGGATTACCGTCGAGTTACTCTACATCGGCTGATCTCCGATTTAGAGGTTTTATCACCCTTAGTGACGGGAAGTCCTGACGTGATTGAAATTTATCCGGAAATGCAAGGGCTTCGTGAGAAGTGCCTTCGGTTCTGTTCGATCCCGGAACAGACTTGTATGGATGTGTGTCTGACGTTACACTTTGAGATGTAAAGCTGATTTCTTTCAAATACATTTCTGTTGGTGGCGGAGAATTTATTCTCTTAGCTTAACACCCTTCTCTGAGACGTACGAGCTCAGAGGTTATGTAGTTGAAATTTATCAGCGATATATCCCAATTTGGTAACGTGGCATACTGAGTGTTGCTGTGAAATGATCAGTGTTTGATCATTTGTGATATGATCATTTGTTTGATCTTATATCTTTGTGATCATAGGTTGATCATTTTGTTTGACCCGAAGCAGGGCTTTTTGAGAAAGCGTAGCTTTGTGGACGAGACTTCATCGAGCCTCACACCCCGGAAATGGTCGAAACAGGAAGGATGCAGCAAGGTTCTAGGGAGTAGCGCCCCTTAGTGTATGTCATTCCTTCTGGATAAAGGTGGTATCATGGTATGGAGCCCAGATACTTAACCTCTGTGGTTACTGCATTATTATTATCTATGTGGTTTGTTGGAAATCGGGGATCCTCGGGAAGATCGGTGACGATCGGGGGATGGCATACGCGTGTCAGTAGTTACCTACTTTTGCAGAGGTAACCCGGCCTTGTGTTGGCAGAGATCTAACCGTAATGTTAGGTTATTTCTCGGGTCGTCTATTCCAGGGACGTACCCATCGTGGATAGGAAGTTCCTTAGCCTGACCATTTGTTGGAAATCCAAAGAAACAATACGAGCCTTTACGATTTCAATTGTATAACCTGTCTCCTCAGGAGGCAGCTATAGCAGGCATAATATAATGGTACCTATGCTGGCTAAGATTTATATTATACTTTCGAAATGTTTTCCACTATGCACTAGTAATAATATCAAAAGTGATTTGATTTTGCATAGTAAGCATCTTTGACTATCATAAGAAGAAATCTCCTCCAAGTCTGCGTTTGCATTGTGTGTGTGGTGGGAGGTCTTATGGTAGTTTCATTTTCCAAAAGCATTGCGAATTGACATTAAAAGTTTTCCTGTTGTTTATTTTAAAGATAAACTGTTTTACGATCTCACACCAGTCACCATGACTGACTCGGAGTTTATTGTTCCCTTCTAAACTTTGGGTGCCCACCAATTTCCACACGGGCAGCCTAGAGTTATGTTATCAGGATATTCTGGATATTCTGGAGCTCTGGAGATAAGCTGGATGGCGAGACGTAGTATTTGTATCTGATAGTATTTATTCCGCTGTGTATTCTATATGAGGACAAGTTATATAACTGTCCGTTGTTGTATATTGACTCTGATGATTGATGTATGTATAAAATGATATAGTTCTTTGTTTAAAGATTATTCATTTATCTATTATATATTGTTCCGCTGCGATATGTGAGATTCTGATATTGTTCTCTGTTTCTGCTCTTGTTCTGTTGTTGTTCTTCTTTCTTTTTCTTCTATCTTCTTCTTCTACCTTTTTCTTCTTTCTTAAAACCATAACTTTTCGGGTTTCCGGCATTCGATGGCTCAGCAGTCGATAAAGTGAGTATCGATGTTGAATTTTCGAAAGTCGAAAATTTTCGGGATGTTACATTTGGTATCAGAGCATATGGTTAAGCGACAACCCTGCTCTGTTGGGTGTTACTCATTAGAGATAGAGTCAGTAGTACTCTAGAATGAGTTGAGTGTAATAATAGATACGAGCGCGTATTTGTTAGTTAATATAAAATTGTTTTATATTGTGATGATTGGTTTGTTGAGTGGTATATGGATTCTGGTCGGTATTGTCCGTACAACTCTATCGATAGGGATCTCTAAACACTTATATAGAACAATTCGGCACAGTATTGTTTTAAAATTGGGTAAATGAAATAATTTTACCTTGATTATATTTTGTATATAAAGAAATAATTTTTCAGAATTATTAAAGTGTATATGAATTGATTGTTAAGTTGTTTGAATAAGTTGAATTAAAACAACAATTGTGAAAGAGTAAATTGTATAAACTAATGAATTATAAAAGATGAAGTTATAATTAATATGATTTACAATTGTGGAATAATCTTATATATATAAAGTGAAGTTATATAAGTAAAAGATTTGTAATTATGATTTATAATCTGAAATAAAATTCCAGAGAAGTGTTTTGAAAGGATTTGATATTTTGGAAAAATGTTTTAGAGTGATGAAAGCTCTAAACTCTTTTCAGGTCGCTGGAAAATAATCCTGATGATGATGGCCACATCATTAGAATTCATTTTCGGGTTTCCAAAAGAGGAGTTGCTGCCAGAATATTTTAAATAAAAGTTGATTGGGAAATTTTGGATTTTGTTTTGGGAATTCAAAAGATAAATTTGAACAGATTTCAAAATAGTTTTGAAAGATTGAAAAGATTCTGGAATTGAATGGATTGATAACTTATATAATTTAAATTCTGATAGAATAAATTTAACTTAAAGGATGAAGTTAAATTAAAGTAAGTATAAGTGAATCAATTAAATCTAAGTTGAGATTGTGGAATATGAAATCTGGATTTAATATGAATTTTGAATAAGTGAAAAAATTTGAATTTGGATTTATAAGTGGAAACTTAAGTTAAGTTAAACAAATGATGTTTAATTGGAATATAACTTAAGTAATGTTGAACGAAGTTGATTTTGATATCAAAGTAAATTAATAAAGGGAATTTATTAAATGAATGTGAACTTGAGTTATATAAATGAAATTCAACTTTATTTGTTAAATGAATTAGCAATTGAATTGAATAAATGGATTGGATGTTAATCAATCTAATGTGAAGTATTGATATGAAATAATGAATATAAGTGTTAATTCATTAAAAGCTAATGAAGTTGAGAAATTAAATAAATTGAATGGAAGTCAATTTAATTTAAAAGTGTTGAACCAAATCGAATGTAAAATTTATAAATTTGGTTGTGTTGAATATACATTGATTGTTATTTGATTGTTAGTTGATTGTGTATAAAAAATTCATTAAGTATTAATGAAATTGAATTGGCAAATTGGAAAGCTATGTGATTAAATTCAAATTGGAAGTGAACGAATGTGAATTAGTGAATGTAAACTAATTGAATTAAAAGAGAATGTTGATTAAATCCAATGAAAATGAATCGAATATGATTTAAAAATGAAAACCAATTCAATGAATGTTAATGAGAAGTGAATCTATATTGATTTGGTTATGAAGTTGTTGGATGATAGTTGGATGATTGTTTGATGGTTGCATTGTTGCTTTTGAATGCATTGTTATGTTAGCATATGTAGTTATGTTGCTATATGATGTATATTGACTATATTTTCATATCTACATGTTCTCATATGGTTTGTTGAGTGTTTAGTAGGTGCGGATGGCGTTGCTTCGCATTTGGAGCTCGCTTTCGCGCTATATTAGCCGTATACGCTCGCTAAAAATATAATAAGGTACATATCTCGGATTAAATATCGTACTTTTACACTTTTTCCCTACGGGATGCCTCATCACTTGATGGGATGTATATTTGTGATATATATACACTGTCATTTTTTTTTCGGATCGAGCCGCGCAAAGGAGACGCTGGCGAAATTTTCTGAAAATTTAAGGCGTTAGAATATTTTTGAGAAATTTGAAAATTTTGAAAACTAAGTTATGATTTGAAAACTTAGTAAAGATTTTGTGAGAAGTTAACTATGAATTTTGGAGAAGTTAAACACTTAACAGATTTGAAAATCTAATTTGAACGGTTTGTTTTGGAAAGTTAACGGATTTTGTATCTTTTTCCTAACTTGTAATTTCGAGGACGAAATTCTTTTAAGGGGGGAAGTCTGTAACGACCCAGAATTTTTGATAATTAAAATTCGAATATTTAATTAATTTTAAATATTAATAAATGGAATTTAGAAGTCGAATGATTTATTTCTCGAATATTGGATTTAATTGGATAATTTAAATCGATAAATTAAATAGTGAAATTCCAGAGATAATTGTAAATCGAGTTTAAAGTGATTGAAAAATGATTTGTAAAGTTTTATTTAATCATACTGGAGTTATAGAAATATTTTAGAACTCTTAAAATTGAATTTGGAGTTAATCTGTGAAAATCGAATATTTTAATATTTAATTATCGACTGTAAAAATAGCCAATTTTCGAACAGTCTCAGAATTGAACGAGACCAGTTCCATTGGATCCGTAATAGTTAGTTATTATCGGATTCCAATTTTCGTATCAATCGGAGTTGTCGTTTGACCGTGGCAACTCGAAACGCATCGATATCGTTTTAATTTTAAATCGTCGAGTTAAAATAGTCATTTTTCAAACAGTGTCGGATTTCGACGAAACCAGTTTCATCGGATCCGTAATGTGATATTATTGTAAGATTTCAAATTTCGTAATTTTTGGATTTACCGTTTGTCCGGTACGAGCCAAAACGCCTCGAAATCGATTTAAATCGGTTTAATTTAAATTGATCGTTTATCGCCATATCTCACACATACGATCGAATTAGCTTTCGAAACCTGTTCCATTGCGTTCGGAACGCGGGATAAACCCCAGAAACGCTAGTCACCGCGCGTAAATCGGAGATTTGAAAATCCCGGATGAATAGTGTTTGATAAAACTCTATAAATATACCCATTTTTCTCATAAAAAAAATAAAAGAAAAAAAAGAATTAGGGTTTGTGAACGTAGCCGCCATCCCCACTAACAATGGCCAGAAATGCACGCCCTTCTCTCTCAAATTTCTCTCGATCTGTCGACATCCACGCGAAGTGGTCAACTACAAACTTCGAGAGCTCGTCGAGAGCTACAATCTGAACAGTGGTGATTGGATATGGCTTCACGAATCATTGGCAATTCACGTTCAAAGTGGTGCTGCTTGTTCTCGTTTTGCGCGCAGGGGGTTTGACCGAGCTTGACCCTATTCGAGGCGAAGGTGGCTCACGGGGTGGGCTACTCGACGATAGTCCCTGATCGTCTTCAAGATGCTGGAATTGGCCTCGAGATTTAGGGTTTAGAGGCGGCTCGTTGGATTCATTCGCGTGCGTGTTTACCTGGTAGGAGCGAACGGGGGGGAAGATGAAAGCAAGCGGCCACGATTTTCTCCATTTGGAATCGAAGGCCAGATCTGTTTTAGGGTTAGATAATAAAAGTAAATTGTATAATTATTTATATAAAAATTTGTATTAACTTCAAAATGTTATAACTCTTTCATACATTATCAGAAAAATGCGAGATCAGTTGCGTTGGAATCGTATCGCTGAACACTACGCGATGCAACTGGATTGGAAGCGATCGGGGTCAGTGAAAATTTTGAGTGAAATTAAACGGCTGTTTAATTTCATTCGAAATAAACGCTGAAATCAGAATTAAAATCACGGTGAGATCTTCTCACTCAGATTTATAATTGAATCTCAGTTATTGATTGATTTGTTTGAATGTGCTATTAGATATGATAGGATATATCTATATATAGCAATATATACATATTGGCATATGTATATATTGGATTGATTGATTTCCCGCCTCGTATAGCGGATGAGACCCTATTGCGCCGTTAGTAGGCGGATTTATAAAAAAACCTATATACCGCGATAATTCCGTACTGGAGCGGAATTGGTATTGTGCTAACATCTGTGGATGCAGGGAAACAGGTTGGAGGGATCCAACTGGATTCCTCACCGTATTGATTATTTACAGATATTTTGATATATTCTGTTATCATATGATGATATATGATATTTGACTGTTGTGATGGACTGATTGGTGTTGTTACATCATCAGATTCAGTTTTGAAATGTAAAAATAACGACTTTTACTTTAAAAGGGTTTTTAAAGTGATTTTTGAAAATATACGTTTTATGGAATTTTTGAATCGATTTATAAACGTAAAATTTTAAAGTTATAAAAGTTATAATTTTTAGTGAAATATGACCGAAGTGTCGTTTTTGAAATAAAAGTCGATTTATTTATAAAATGGTTTAAGTTGGGATTTTTGAATAACTATAAACGATTTGTATAGGAAGATTTATAAAATTGATATTTTATAAATAAAAAATATTGGACTTATAAAACGAATTTTATAAGTGTTAAAAAGAAGTATAAATGGATTTCATAAGTGAATGAAATTAATAGATTTATATTGTGAAGTTAAAAATGAATGAAGTTGTAGGATAAAGGATTTATAAGTAATTTACTTATAACTTGGATTGTTGCCTTTAAATGGAATATTGATCGAATTTGTTCATAAATGATTCTTTTAAAAGTTGAAATCGTTATAAAGTACAAATGCGATTTATAAACGTTGTTTATAAATCCGAAATCACTTATTCTTATAAGTGAATTTTAGAAGTTAATAAAATGAGATTTATAAACCGGAGTTGTTATATAAAATAGAAAATGGAATTTATAAACGTTGTTTTATAAATTCGGAAATAAATCAATCAAAATTGATGAATTTAAGATAGAAGGTTATTAAGGGAATTTTATCCACGATTTTGGATAGTGGACAATTCTTGAAATAAATGTGTAGAAAAGATTTAAATATGGTTAAGTGGAGTATATTCATGATTTTGGACAGTGAATATGTTTTAAGTAGAATGGATATGGTTTTGGGAAAGCGATATTATAAAATGAAGTTAATTGTTTTAAAAGAGGTTTTAAAACGTGTTAAGTATCGAATACATAGATTTCAACATTTTTATTGTTGAAATAGACGTTTTCGAAAAATAAGGAAATGGTGGACTATAACACTGTTGTTATAGTAAATGATTTCCGAAAGGAAATGTTTTTAATGTAGTATTGGGATTTATATATCTATCTAAATTCGAATCCCTATACTAGTGATTTTGAGTCGTCGTAACGATGTTTTACGCAACATTCGTTTTGACTCAAATTGATGTTGTTATAGAAAATGATTTCCTTGAAGAATGAAATATATACTTAATATTGATTTAAGTATATCGAATATTTTCTAAGTATTGAAAATAAATGATTTGTGAAATACTTATTTTTAAATAAGTATGGAAATGCTTTTCCAATATGAAATGAACTGTTTTGAGATTTTATCTTCAAAGATAAAAAGAAATGGAAACTGTTTAGAAAAATAAACGTTGATTTATTTTTGAAGTGTGGAAATTTTATATCTAGTAAAAGATATTTTGGAAGATAAAATAATTTGGAAAATTATTTGGAATCGGATGATGTTGCGCATCTTTATTGATAGTTAAATAACCGACTATCAATAATTACCTTGAGTAGGTATTTGTTGTTAATTGGATGAATTTGAATGCCACACTTGTTTTTAAATAAACGCTCACTATTCGGGTTAGCCGGGAAAGGACCATGGGGTCGTATAACCCATTCCGAATATGTGATACGTCGTTATGAATTGCATTTGAAGACCGGTGTTGAAGACCGGATATTTTTGAAAACGGAAGGATTACCGTCGAGTTACTCTACATCGGCTGATCTCCGATTTAGAGGTTTTATCACCCTTAGTGACGGGAAGTCCTGACGTGATTGAAATTTATCCGGAAATGCAAGGGCTTCGTGAGAAGTGCCTTCGGTTCTGTTCGATCCCGGAACAGACTTGTATGGATGTGTGTCTGACGTTACACTTTGAGATGTAAAGCTGATTTCTTTCAAATACATTTCTGTTGGTGGCGGAGAATTTATTCTCTTAGCTTAACACCCTTCTCTGAGACGTACGAGCTCAGAGGTTATGTAGTTGAAATTTATCAGCGATATATCCCAATTTGGTAACGTGGCATACTGAGTGTTGCTGTGAAATGATCAATGTTTGATCATTTGTGATATGATCATTTGTTTGATCTTATATCTTTGTGATCATAGGTTGATCATGTTGTTTGACCCGAAGCAGGGCTTTTTGAGAAAGCGTAGCTTTGTGGACGAGACTTCATCGAGCCTCACACCCCGGAAATGGTCGAAACAGGAAGGATGCAGCAAGGTTCTAGGGAGTAGCGCCCCTTAGTGTATGTCATTCCTTCTGGATAAAGGTGGTATCATGGTATGGAGCCCAGATACTTAACCTCTGTGGTTACTGCATTATTATTATCTATGTGGTTTGTTGGAAATCGGGGATCCTCGGGAAGATCGGTGACGATCGGGGGATGGCATACGCGTGTCAGTAGTTACCTACTTTTGCAGAGGTAACCCGGCCTTGTGTTGGCAGAGATCTAACCGTAATGTTAGGTTATTTCTCGGGTCGTCTATTCCAGGGACGTACCCATCGTGGATAGGAAGTTCCTTAGCCTGACCATTTGTTGGAAATCCAAAGAAACAATACGAGCCTTTACGATTTCAATTGTATAACCTGTCTCCTTAGGAGGCAGCTATAGCAGGCATAATATAATGGTACCTATGCTGGCTAAGATTTATATTATACTTTCGAAATGTTTTCCACTATGCACTAGTAATAATATCAAAAGTGATTTGATTTTGCGTAGTAAGCATCTTTGACTATCATAAGAAGAAATCTCCTCCAAGTCTGCGTTTGCATTGTGTGTGTGGTGGGAGGTCTTATGGTAGTTTCATTTTCCAAAAGCATTGCGAATTGACATTAAAAGTTTTCCTGTTGTTTATTTTAAAGATAAACTGTTTTACGATCTCACACCAGTCACCATGACTGACTCGGAGTTTATTGTTCCCTTCTAAACTTTGGGTGCCCACCAATTTCCACACGGGCAGCCTAGAGTTATGTTATCAGGATATTCTGGATATTCTGGAGCTCTGGAGATAAGCTGGATGGCGAGACGTAGTATTTGTATCTGATAGTATTTATTCCGCTGTGTATTCTATATGAGGACAAGTTATATAACTGTCCGTTGTTGTATATTGACTCTGATGATTGATGTATGTATAAAATGATATAGTTCTTTGTTTAAAGATTATTCATTTATCTATTATATATTGTTCCGCTGCGATATGTGAGATTCTGATATTGTTCTCTGTTTCTGCTCTTGTTCTGTTGTTGTTCTTCTTTCTTTTTCTTCTATCTTCTTCTTCTACCTTTTTCTTCTTTCTTAAAACCATAACTTTTCGGGTTTCCGGCATTCGATGGCTCAGCAGTCGATAAAGTGAGTATCGATGTTGAATTTTCGAAAGTCGAAAATTTTCGGGATGTTACAAGTAATCTACCAAAAAACTTTTGGGCAGAAGCTATAGCTACTGCATGTTATGTATTGAATCGTGTCACATTACGTCCTTTAACTAAGAATACCTGTTATGAAAAAAAATTGGTAAAAAACCCAAAGTAACATATTTTCGAATATTTGGTTCAAAATGTTTTATACTAAATGCTAAAGATAATCTTGAAAAAATTTGATTCAAAAGCCCACCGAAGGAATCTTTATTGGATACTCGGATTGTAGCAAAGCTTTTAGAGTATTTAATAAACGTATTAGTACTATAGAGGAAAGTCTACACATTTCTTTTGACAAAAACTTTTCCATTAGTAAGAACAGTGATGATGATGAGATTTTAATAAAACCTTCTGAAAATAACACAACTATATATAACAATAATGAGAATATCATTGACAATGATAATACATTAAGATCACCATCTCGTATTCTGAAAAACCATCCAATTAACAATATAATTGGTGATTTAAGTACAAAAGTTTCTACCAGACATCAATTGAATCAAATGAGTCATGTTGCATTTATTTCAAATTTTGGACCTAAAAACTATAAAGAAGCTTCAAATGACGAATCATGGATTATCACGATGCAAGAAGAACTCAATCTTCGAAAGAAATGAAGTATGGGAACTTGTACCGAGACCTATGGATCAATCCGTAATTGGGATAAAATGGGTATATAAAAATAAAACCGACGAAAATGGAAACATTGTTTGTAACAAAGCAAGGTTAGTAGCATAAGTGTATAATCAAGAGGAAGGCATTGACTATGAAGAAACGTTTGCTCAAGTCGCACAGTTACAAGCCATCTGAATGATACTTGCTTTTGCATGCCATCATAACTTTAAAAAAAATTCAAATGGATGTAAAAAGTGCCTTTTAAATGGTTTTATAAAAGAACAGGTTTATGTTGAACAACCTCCATTGTTCATACATGAAAAATTCCCTGAACATGTATATAAACTAAAGAAAGCTTTATATGGTTTAAAACAAGCACCTCGTGCTTGGTATGATAGACTAAAAACTCATTTAATAAATTTTGGTTTTCAAGTTGGAAAAATAGATACAACCTTATTTATATAAAGAAATTATAATGATATTTTAGTTGTTCAAATATATGTAGATGACATAATATTTGGATCAACTAATGGAAATCTATTTAACGAGTTTGCAGATATCATGAAAACTGAATTCGAAATGTCCCATGTAGGAGAATTAAATTTTTTCTTAGGATTATAGATTAAACAGTTAGAAAATGGTATTTTTATAAATCAAGAAAAATATTGTCACAATTTGTTAAAATGTTTTGGAATGGAGAAAACATCAAGTAAACCAACCCCCATGAGCACAAGTACCCATTTAGATAAAGATGAAAATGGAAAGGATTTTGATCAAAAATTATATTGAAGTATAATAAGATCACTATTATACTTAACGGCTAGTAGACCAGATATCATGATGAGTGTGTGTCCGTGTGCAAGATTTCAAGCACAACCTAAAGATTCACACTATCGGGCAGTTAAACGTATTTTGCGTTACTTAACCAACACTACGAATTACGGTCTTTTCTATCCTAAAGATAGCTCCTTTGAACTTGTATCCTATAGCGATGCAGATTTTGGCGGCTGCAAAACCGATAGGAAAAGTACAATTGGCACCTGTCACATTATCAGTCAGTCTCTAGGCACTTGGTTTAGTAAAAAACAGAATTGTGTATCACTTTCAACCTATGAATTGCAGAATATATTGTTGCCGCCTTAGCTTGCACACAAGTAATATACATGCAACAAACACTTAAAGACTTTGGGAAAAATTATAAAAAAATCTCCAATATATTGTGATAACACTAGTGTTATAAACCTATCTAAAAATCAAATAAATCATTCTCGAACAAAACATATAGATATTCGTCACCACTTTTTAAGAGATAATGTAAAAAAAGAAATAATAACTTTAGAATTTGTAAATACCGAAAATCAAATAGCCGATATTTTTAAAAAATCTCCAAGCGAACAAACTTTTATTAAGTTAAGACGTGAACTTGGTATTATATCTTTACACGATTTATAATATAATATAATTTTTTGGCTTTCCATATTTTGTTCTATCTATATTTCTTTTTGATAATGCCAAAAGGGGAGAAATATAATACTACATGTATATAGGGGGAGGAATCACATTCAGGGGGAGTTATATGTTTATTTGATAAAGCGATTGTATAGTTGTCATGATCAAAATGTGGGAGAATGTTAGAACCTCTATTCTATGATTTTGATGACAACAACTATACAATCATACACATACAATATATATTCCATCTACTTGCAAGAAAAAGCTTTTAGAATTCAACTTTAAGACAACCAACAAAGGAGAAGAATCATCAGTATTAGAAAAGCAAATATAGTGTGTTATTATCATAGATATATAGCTTGAAAAATCTACTTTATTAGTTTTTAACACAAACATTGCACGAAAAAACTTTTCAACTCTTCATATATCAAATAGGCTGAATTGTAGAAAACAATATATGTCAGATGTCTGACAATATATATCAGACGTCTGACTAGAGTCTTTGATTTTAAACAACGCATACATATCAGACGTCTGTCAATACAGTTAGACGTCTGACTCTGGCCTCTGTTAAAATATATATATACACATACAGATGTCTGAATGTAACTGACAGTCATTTGTGCTAGGTAACGGCAATAATCAATGAATAGTCACCTGCTTCATTCTAACGGTTGCTTCCATAACTCTTCACCGCATCTCTTCCTCCTCAATAATTGCAACTTTTAGACTGAAATAAAAAACACTAATAGACGCTACTCCTCGGGAAAACTCTTCAACATCTATAAATATGTAGAGATTCTAAGAAACAATTTACTTGAATTTTCTGAATCTCATATCTATATTCTTTGCATATTCTGATTTCTAAAAGCAAACAATATATCAGTCTTTATCACTTCCTAAAAGCAAAGCTTTACGTACACATACTACTCAAAGGAGATTATAGGAAGATTTGTACTGTGCAGTCAAAATCAGTGTTTCCCAAAACACATACTTGTCTTAGAAAGAATTTTTGTATCAAACCTACTCATTCGGGTAAAGCGAGGGTTGTTTACTAGTTAAAACCGAAGAGGAGCTTTCGGACTAAACGTAGGACGAAGTTCTGAACCAGTATAAAAACTCTGGTATGATTGTTTCTTATTGTTATTTACTTTATTCTGTTAGTTATAAGTTAGCTTTTTATTAACTTGCATATTAGATATAAATACACAATCCATACACTCTTTCAATATTATTATAATATTTTTGGATGATGATATGATGTGTTTGTAATGGAAGTTTAATATGCTTTGATCATCAAGTTTGGTTGTTTTTATATGAATGTTGAAAATATATGCAAGTCACGAATATACATCCCGATAAGCACAAAGAAAATCATTTTCCTTGAATTAACGAAATGGTGTGTATGTAATTGTTAAACCTCTTTTAAAATGGTTTAAAATGTGTTTGAAATGTTCCGTAAACATTTAAAATTGTTTTAGTGAAGTTTGAATGAGAATAGAAAATTTAGTCTAAAATAAGTGCGTCGCGTAACGGTAGTTCGTGATTTCATGCTATAAAAGTCAAACAAGTGTAAAAGATGGAATATAGCTCAGAATTCTTCGAGATAAGAATTTACCGAACTATTATATCCATAGTTTTCCAACGAAGAAAGAAAATTAGGATTTCAATAAGTAGATTTTGAAATATGAGTAAAACAAAACAGGATTTCTTTGAAAATGATGTTTTAAACTTGTTTAAAAATGTGGGATAAATCTTTTAAAATGTTTTAAAAGTGATTTGAGTAATAAAAATGAATTTTCACATAATAAAAAAGTCGTTTTGATCAATATAGCTTAAAAAGCACTTTCCGCGGCACTTTTTTATAACCTTTGAATTATAGCTTTAAACTTAACAATTCTTTTTCAAATCTTTCATAAATGTTTTTAAATGATTGATAAAGTGTTTTAAAGGTAATTTGAAGGATTAATGAAATGATCAAATATTTTAATGATTTAGAGTCGATCAAATAACTTGACCGTCTTATGGGTGTCAAGGAGATAGTGTCTAGGCTTGGTTTGGAAAACCAGTTTCCTGCTCTTCAAGGCTATCCAGACTGGCCCGACGGATGGGATAGTAAATTTGATTTACTCAGATCAATACTTTGCAAAGTATAAAGGATATGATTTTCCAAATATAAATAACTTGGACTTTATGGGGATAATCTTATTGTACTCGGTGTTAAAGCCTGAAGAGGGAACTCGTACTATTCATGGAATTTAAAAGGTGATTTCACCATTATTCCACTCATAGTGTTTGTTGAATACAGGAATTGATATTGAGTAGAATTCGATGATTTTCATAGATTCTGCTCACTTAATATTTACTGGTTTTAGGATTAACATCCTAGATAACATGGTTTTAACTCAATTAAAATTTTGAGTTTTGAATTAAGAAATCTTTGTTAAGATTTAAATGAAATGATTTGGAAATATTTTCCTGAGTGAAATATGAAATGATTTCGAATTATTTCAAGTTTAAAAAAGGGTTTAAGTAATCAAAGGATTTGATAAGAGAGGATTATGATTTCGTATATACAAGAAGGAATGTTTTAGAAATATATATCTCTAAAGGAGATTTTGATAAAGAACTTAATCAATTAAAGAATGATTCCCTATTCACAGAACATCTTTTTATCGATGATTGGTTCGAAGGAATCAGGGTCGGATTCCTATCCGAAGACCACTTCAAATCAATTTACGTATTCGAAGTGAAGATATGGATATAATTTGGAAGATGGAGTGTAGGGCTGCTTGTCACTGACCCTCGGGAGAAAATTCCCATATCATATTATGTGGTGGTAGTTCTTTATTTTGGATCTTCGATGAAAGGACTTCTCGCTAATAATCCTATGGGTGACTCTCGACAGGATGTGGTAGGAGAGTACCTTCGGTTTGTCCTGTTCCTAGATAACTTGTATGGATGAATGTCTGACATTGCATTTCTAATTACATTGATTGATCTCTATGAATGTATCATCTATTTGGTGGCGAAGAATGAAACTTCTCTTAGCATAACACCCTTTCCTGAGACGTACGAGCTTAGGAGTTATATGTTGGTAGAAATCAGTTGTGTGATCATGAAATGGCAGTGTGGCATTCAAAGTGGAATGTGCTATATGAAAGGTAAAACGTTACCTCAAGCCTCATCAATTGGAAATGGCAAAAACAGGGTAGATGCGGCAGGACTAAGTGGGTCGCTCCCATTATGATATGATCATCACCTTTCTAGATAACCCTATATATATCGGGTATGTTGTGTATGCTATGAGATGTCTCGAATAGGTCGGTAACGACCGGGGTGATGTCATATTCGGTACTATCCAGCGAAGGGGTAAGCCGGTTCTGTGTTGGTATAAGAGTTCAGTATCTGGACCCTAGGTACATTCCTCTAGAGGTATACTGTACGGAAGGTAGTCCCTCACCTTGTCATTTGCATAGAATATATTCTCTGAACGAGCCTTGTAAGAGTTTTGTTTATAGAGCCTAACATATAAGGAATTCAATAATGGTAACAATTTCAGCTAAGATTCATAAGTTTACTTGCAAATGTTTGCAAAATAATGTCATTAAAAATAATATCCCCATATTTAAGTAGAAAATGGTTTGGTTATCATAAGGTAAAAATCCGTTCCGTGTTTATATGCGGCGTGGTCTTATGAGATACCTTTGTTTTCAAAATGTGTATTTTGAGTTTCTCACACCAGTCCCATGACTGACCCGGAGTTTATTTTCCTTTTCCCTTAAACTCTGGGTGCCCTAATTTTCTCGGGCAGTCTAGTAGTCAGGTTTAGTTAGAAGAAATCTAGAAGAGCTCGGAACATGGAGTTAGAAGATTCTTCTGAAGATTGTTATCCATTTCCACCACACTCATGTACTATTGTATTCCGCATTTGTAAGGACGGATATTTATAACTGCCCATGTTTAACTCTGATAAATGTATTTAAATTTTCTACTGTAAAGATTATATGTTGAAATAATATATGTTATTTCATTCGTATGAGATTCTATTCTGTCTTTATTTTCTTTCTTATCCTTAGTGATCGGGTTTCCAGCAATTGGATTTGCGGCTGGTGAATACCGGGTTTCCAACACTTGGATTTGTGTCAATTTACGAGGGTCAAAAATCTGGTTCCTCACAAACACTCTCCTACATCAATAAGAGTATATATACAATATCAATTTGCTTTACTTAACATGAATGTCCAATAAATTAGAAACTCGTTTTAACTTACTACCTTTTCATTATAGAGTTCCAAAACTCTACTTCTATATTCTCACAAACACTTAGCTTTAGGTTCTCAACTAATTCAGAAGTTTTCGGCTGTACAAAATCATCGAAAATTTCATTTCATTCCAACAAATGAGAATCACCAAACAACGTATCATAATGATATGCACAAACCAAACTACCCAAATACATAGGATACATGTATCCATAAAATAACTTTAACAGAAAACTTAAGAACTAAACACCGGGTTTTATTTTAAATCATTTTTAAATAATAATAATATACATAACTCCTTTTGTATGTCAGATCATACTTTTAGGAGTAAATCAAAATCTGTTTTACCGAAACAACCCTATAGCAAATTATTATGGTAGCATTTCCCCACTTTGAAACTCGAAAATAAACGCCGATGATGCTGCAGTCATCGGCAGAATTATTTTCCAGCAATAGAAGCGAGTTCAATACTTTCTATCTCCTTTAAAAACTCATTTAAAAATATTTCTGTTCATGAATATTTTCAAATAACAGTATTATTATTATCTCCAAAACTTTGAAAAATAATTTCCAAAAATACCAAGATTTAAGTTCTCAAATTCTTAATTTCAAATCCTTTTTTATTTGTAAACCAAATTTATAAACCATGCTTATATAATTTCACTCTCTTATATAAAATCATTTCACAAATGTATATCGTTGTCTAGATTATAATAAACAATTTTTATTAAAAAAAATTTAACCCAATATTATCACCGAACGTCCTATAGCCAAACCGTGAAACTGAATTCACAAGGTGTTTGTTGCAACATTCCCACAATTACTATCAACCTAACCCATGCGGTGAAAAGGTAAAACTGCTCATAAACTGGTCGAAAACAATTCAAAAATCAACAAACAATAGTCACTGCTCATAAACTAGAAGAGCACATCTAATCAAACAATAAATGATAGTAATCGAATATTATCATTTCCTGACAAATAAAAATATCATAAATAACTAAATCAATTTTTGAAAATTATCCTTTTGTACACAAAATATAATCCTAGGTAAACTTATTTCATTTATCGATTTTTAAAAACAACACTGTGTCGGTCTTCCTTGTCCAAGTGTTTAAAAAACCCCATCAATGTCGTGCCATCCACGTCTCAACTAGAATTCATAAATCACTCAATAATCAATCAACACAATATAAAACAATTTTATAGCACTAATAAAACGTGCTCTTATATATATACACTCAAACTCATTCTAGGGTGTTACTAACCCTATCTCTAATGAGTTTACCCCACCAAGGCCTATTCGTTCAACCTAAGCTCTGATACCAAATGTGACGACTTGCATTTTCAACCCATTAAAGTCGACACTAATACATCAACGATATTTACATGCTGAGCATCCAAGTGCCGGAAAGGTAGATTGTAAGGGTGAAAGAAAAGAAAAAAACACGATAGAATCTCACATAGTGATGAGTAATTTATAATATACATATGACTTTTACAAAACAAAACTCTAATATACATACATCAATCAGAGTAAACTAATCTATCATCAACTTGGACAGTTATAATAGCATGTCCTTATAAATGCTGATAAATACAATACAAGAAATGCACCAGAAATAAAAGATACATGAATACGTCTTAGAGGCATCCAGTTCGTCTTCTGAAGCTCCAAAGCATCCATAACTAAATCTGAAATATATTAGGGCTGACCCGAGCATCATAAGAAAATAACATCTGGATTAGTCCAACAAAATAGCATGAGAAACATAAATCATGTGGATTTTTGTATTATAAAACCCTTCAAAAATAAAGGTATCTCATAAGACCACGCCGCACATAAATATAGACGGGATTTTACCTTATGATAACCAAACCATTTTTATTAGAAAATCCAGTGATATTATAATAATGTCTAGGGTTTAAAATAAATATAATATAGTTGAAATGCTTGCATCTCACATTCCAACATATTTGGTACATAACTAAGTCTATAAGGCGCGTATTTGAAAATGGATCCCATTAATGACAAGGCTACTAGGATACCACCTGTCATAGTATACCTTTATAAAAATACACTGAGGGCCTCACGTGGACCTCAACATGGCAAGATCGGTCTACCCCTTCCTATATAGTACCGAATATGATCATCCCTCGGTTGAATCTACAACAGTAATGGGACTGAAGCATACATTCAAAAATAATATCAATCTAGATCGGTGATGATCATACCCTAATGGTAGCGAACCACATAGCCTTGTGGCATATCCTCTGTTTTAGTCATTACAGGGTGTGAGGCTTGAGGGTACGTTTTACCTTTTTAGCAAATCCCACTTGGAATGCTAACACTGCCATCTAGGGAACAATGCAATGCCATCATATATCTATACAAGTTGTTGAGGATATGAACAAACCGAAGGCACTACCTCTACTACATCCATTTTTGGAATCACCCTCGAGATTAGTAGCAATTAGCCCTTGTACTTCAAAGGACTCCATCTTCGATTTCATCACCTTCAAGATGTCATTAATTCGAATGTTTATGCCGGTTTGAAGTGTTTTTCGGATAACTCAAGCTTATTCGATCCCGGTCTTTCTGAACCAACAATGATAGTTTCAAAAATGGCCAAGATTTGACGGTCCGTTATTTAACTATCAAACAAACAAACAATCCAATCAAGGATTTAATTTCATATGGAAACCAAGCATCATTAAGCACATAAGCAACTACTAAGCCCCTTTAATTAATCCTTTCATTAATTAAAATCTCTTTTCAAATATACGTATTAAAATACCCTTTTCAAAAGATATATTCACAAACCCTCTCTACTCTCTTTCAATACTTTAAAAATATTCATATACTTATCTCGACGGTATAAGTATATTCACAAACCATTTCACTTTCAATACTTAGAAACCATATCCACATGCTTATATCAATGGTTTAAGTATATTCATAATTTTTAAGGAAGATTTCCCTTTTTCCAAAATCATATTTAATGGGTCAAAAACAAATGTCATTTAAAAACATTATTTACTATAAACCAAAACCACTATCCTTTTGGTATAAGCAAATGGGTCATATAGAAATTAGATCAAATATACTTATCATCACTTCCTGATTTCAAACTTGTGTTATCGCTAGATTAACAATGAAATCAGACAAGTTAGAAAACTATCATTGCCTCGATATACATTCTTAATTCCACAGATAGGGACGAGTTTCCATATCTTAGAATTGAAGTATGAAAAGAATATTTTTCATACCACCATAAGTTATAAAGATCATTTATGGAAATCAAACTCATCCCTTTTATAAAACTCCTTTTTATAAATCGCTTTTATAGTTACAACACTCCTTTTATAAATCTCCTTTATATTTGTAAAACTTTTTTTTATAAATCTTCTTTCGATTTATAAAACTTATTTTATAAATCTCCTTTCTATTCATAAAACTTCTGATTTTAAATCTCATATACGTATCATAAATTTTCAATTTCAAAATAGGACTAAATACTTTCAAAAAAATGATCATTCCATATATCACTATAAATTTACAAATGTGATTTATTTTCCAGTTTATTAAAATGATATCATTTCCCTTTTATAAACATCATTTGTAAATCTATCCTTTTATTTATAAGATACCATTTATAAATCTCTCTTACCATACAACATTTTATATAGAGCATTTCTCAAATATTTATTCCAAAATATTTCTATCTTCTTTGAAAACAGAATCACTTTTTTATAAAAGATAAATTCCCTATTTTTTCAAATAAACATTATATTAACTTTTTGTGTAATAAATACTTCCATAATACTTTTAAACCATTTCCTTACATGTTAGAAAAGACCAAATTAAAAGGTTGAAGTGAAATAGAGATGTACAAAATCTATTTCTAAATAAATGCCATAGAAAATTCCAAAAACCCACGTTTAAAATCATTCTCCGAATCAAATCCAATTTCAAATCAAATCCAATTTCAAATCAAATCTGAAAACTATACTACTATAGTATTTCAAAATACTATATTGAGGCCCAGAGCTATCGTAGCACTTAACAAGTGCTTTCCATATAAATGTAACAAGTGTAACACAATAAGACTAATATGAAAGTCATATATTAAAGTCATATCCAATACGGCCAACCACCAAGCTTTCAGCATTCACCAATTTATATAACAAGTATATAAAAGAAATTAAAATCAACAGTGACGAGGAATCCGGATTGCTTTACAAAATTCTCTGTATTTCATTTTATATGTCATCCGCTTTGCAAAGCGAAAATTTAACCAAATCAACCAAAGAAATCATTCAAATACACAAATGATAATTTATATCAGCACATATATCATATATTTTTCAATCAAAGGTGAGTTAACTCACTAAAACTCCAACCAATGCTTACGCATTTCTGCTCAATTTAAAATCGATCGGCGTTCGATTTTTCTCAAAATCCTACTTGCTCCAAATTTGACGAAGTCAACTCTAGTGCATAGATAACGCTCCTACGAGTGCAACGCAAAAGACCGTGTCTCGGTTGGACCTCGTATGAAGAAGTTATTGATTTTATAAGATTTCAAATTAATTAATTTTAATTAAACATCATCAACAAATTAATTACCTTTATTATTTTAAATCCTTCTTCTTCCCTCTTTTAAATCGTGCACAGTGATACGTGCATAAACCCATAACCGCTCCTTCCATCGTTGAATTCTCCTCCATTTCTTGACGAAATCACGCACCGTCGGTTCCTACGCATTGCACGACACGTGCTCTCTACCCTCGGTCACCATCACTCGAAGCTTGGTCGAGGCTATCAAATCGCAACCTAATCCATGCCGCACCCACCTCACAAAGTCGCATACTGCTATGGTCGACTGGAGATGATGAAACATGGCGGGACGGTGCTCCTTTGCACAAGAAACACGATGCCAATTTTGCCTTGGCCAATCGTCACCTAAATTGTCGGAAAAAC
Organism: Allium fistulosum; assembly: GCA_030737815.1. Classification (NCBI taxonomy): domain Eukaryota; kingdom Viridiplantae; phylum Streptophyta; class Magnoliopsida; order Asparagales; family Amaryllidaceae; genus Allium; species Allium fistulosum. Next base: position 1,471,664,402 of record CM060902.1, read on the forward strand.
CTAACCCTAACTCAGCCAAGACAACATCGATCATCGCCAAAGTCAACTGCATACATTATCGGCTACTTGGATTTGAAGCCCTCGCTTGTACGAACTCAACGGATCCAATGTCGCTCAATTTCGTGCATCCTAGCTCTCAAAACAATTCAAAAATGGAGGCGGCTGTGTTTTTACTTATAGGAAAAGGAAAAATGAAAAAGAAAGAAGAAAAGTGAGGAGAGAGGGAAGTGAGGGGTTTAGTGGTCTATATAATGGTAAATATAATATTTTAATTTACTCTTTTTAATTGCTATGCATTTTGAGCTCGCACGATCACACAGCACGTCCAATTATCATGAAACTCGTCTGCACACATTGCTTATTCCGGTTTTGATGGCATCGGTTTCGTCAAAATTCGAGACAGTGTCCCAGAACCTTATTTTAAGCTTTTCGAGACCGTTGATCGATAAAACGATCTTCGATCACACTATCGACATTTATTCGAATTATTCATTTTTGTAAATAAATTTCGAAATCAAATTTCACATAAATAATTATTTTTTATTAATTAAAAGGATTTATTAAGCTTTTGAAATCAATTATTTAAATATTTAAATTTAATTAAATATGCACAATCAAAATGATAAAATTTTAGGTCATTACAACCAAACTCCAGATGTCTAAAGTAATACAATGATGATGAAGAGGATGTCCATATAACATTGTTGCTAAACGGTGTTGTTTAAAAGATTTAAAATGTGATTTTCTCTTGAAAATCTACAAGCGATAAATGTGACGATAATGTCACATTATTAGCTAAGGTAACGTGTGAATTTTAATTCTAAATGTTCGATATTAATTGCTGGTCAAATTTACACCTTTGAGTTACACAACCGAACTTGAGTAGTCCCTGAAGCAAAACCTGATTTAATTCATTTATAATTATTATAAATTAATTAAATTAATTAATATAAATGTTATATTAATTATAATGGGTGTTTATAGTAAATATGATGTATTTTAGGAATTTTGGTAGCCTTTAGAAATTTTAGTGGCCTTTATGAATTGTTTAAGTATATATATATAATGGTTAGATATTTATTTATTTAATTTATATGAAATATATTGATATTAAATAAGTGATTTAATATTAATAAGTTGATTAAAATTTGAGTTAATATATAAGCCACTTTTTTTGAAAGGGGGTATGTGGGGCCAGTCATATACACTACTAGAAAAGGCTAAAATACTGACAGCACGTAGCGACGGCTTCCCACGGCTCATTTCCGATAGCTTCTGACGGGCTGTCGGCAGCCGTTGAAAGCCATCGGAAGCCGTCAGAAATTCGAGACATACAGGCTTCAGCCGAGCCTCTTCTTCCCCATTCTGCAGCACGAAATTCTTAATCAAAAAACCCCCAAATCCTCAATTCAAGCTTCCAATCGCCAATTTCAAGCTTCCGGATCCTCCACGGCTGCCAAATCACACTCTATTTCTTTGAATCTCATGTCTAATCTCTTATTTTCGCCAAAAATCTACTATTTACCCTAAATCTAGATTTGCATAAGTTGATAAATTAGGGCTAATTAGTGATTGCAATTGTTTCCACTAGCGTAATAATGGTTTATAGCATCCCATGATATACCTATTTCATATGTTATCGTGAAATTGTAAATAGTATGTATAATTTGTGATTGTGTGTGTATATGTAAACCATTGTATCTGTTTTGTTTCTACCATTGTATTGTGTTAATTGGAATAAGACATGAGTTGTATAACATCTTGACTTGTGCAACAATAATGAATGCACGACTCTAAAAGAAATTTGACTGTATTGGAAAATGACAACAATACTAAAGCAGCCTTATTCGATGAAATACGCGGAACAAATATGGTAAATTAAAAAGTTTTTGAAATGTATAAAATTAGTAAATATATATTCTTTTTTATAAAATACTTTTTTTACGTCCCTTAGAGAGTTTTTGGCCCCGTCCGACGGGTGTTGTACATGATCGTTATATAAATAGTCGTTTTTGTCACAAAACAACCATTTATATTCATCTGGTAAAATGCTTATTGGATTTGTCCCTGTATTTGACAAGTTATAACACAGTAAACAATTACATTTCGCACACTGTTTCGTTTCAAACGATTCATAAAATTTCACCGTCACTTTTCTTTTTTGTTTCCTGCGTACACGCATTTGTGTACAATGCAGGAAACAAAAAGGAAGTGCTGCCAAAATTTTATTGAATCGTTTAAAATGAAATAATGTACGAAATGTAAGTGTTTACTGTGTTTGTAATGGGAAGTAGGATGACTGACCAGGAAAAAAAAGATAACCATAAATCAACACTTCTATATTGTATTCTTAAGTGGGGTAAAATTGACGCGTATAAGTTTTTGTATCGATACGTTGAAAAATAAAATGGGAATTCACAATATTTATTTTTGAATTTGTGACATATTTTTTCAAATGGGAAAAATGATCGATTATTTTGTTGATCAGAGGAGATGGATGTATCAAAGAAGAAGGTTGAGAGGCTCAATAAAAGAAGATTTTTATAATGGTATAAACGTACTTGTTGAATTTTCTTTAAGTAATAACAAAAACAATGCGGAAATTCATTGTCCGTGTAGTAGGTGTAGACATTTGAAGTATTTGTTACCCAATATTGTGAAAGTCCATTTGTGCAAAAACCGTTTCGTGTCGAAGTATTATGTTTGGGATCGTCATGGAGAAGTTGTAGCAAATACTTCTGCAGAGTCTGAATTAGAAACTGCTGGTAATGAAATTGTTACGACGAACCGTATAGAAAATATGGTCGAAGATGCAGCACGATCAATATTACCTACGGTTGAAGTTGACGACGACGATGAAAATGTTGAAGAACCAAATATTGAAGCAAAGAAAATTTATGATTTACTGGATGCTGCTAAGAAACCTCTTTGGGATGGTTGTAAAAGCAGCACCCAGCTGCCAGTAACCGCAGAATACATTGCGATGAAGTCAAAATACAACATCACCAAATCCGGATTTACAACCGTTGTACAAGCTGCAAAAAGTCATATGCCGCCCGATAATTTAATGTGTGAAAATCACTATGAAGTTAAAAAACTTATGTCGGCTTTTGGTTTACCTTATCAGAAAATAGATGCATGTTTAAATGGCTGCATGTTGTTTTGGAAAGAAGACATAAAGCTTACAAATTGTAAAATATGTAATCAGGAAAGATACAAACCAAGAAAAAAGAAAGGAAAGAAAGTTCTGTACAAGCGTATGCATTACTTACCCATCACTCCTAGGCTTCAAAGATTATACGCATCTTCTGTAACTGCATCTCATATGAGATGGCATAGTGTGAGAACTGAGGAAGAGAGTACGTTGACACATCCAGCTGATGGAGAAGCATGGAAGCATTTCGACAAAACTTATCCCAATTTTGCAGCGGAGAGTCGTAATGATAGACTTGGATTATGTACGGATGGTTTTTCACCATTTTCTCAATTTGGTGCTAAATATTCATCTTAGCCCATTATCATCACACCCTATAATTTACCTCCGTGGATGTGTATGAAAACGCAATATACGTTTCTTACTGTTGTCGTTTCTGGCCCCGACGATCCGACACAAGGAATCGATGTTTATTTACAACCATTGTAATGACCTGGTATTTCGAACCATTCGCATCCACACATGTCGGACTTGAATTGCTCAAAATATCATATTGTTAATTTATATTTGGCAAAACTTAGCATATACAATAAACAAATCAATCACAGAATCACAGACACAGAGTAATAAACAATAAGCAGCGGAATAAATAAATAGTAGTTCATGAAGCTACTATATAAACATTAGAGTCTGAAATAAAATACAAAAGAAATCTTAAATACAAAGAAGTCTCGAATACAAAATCAAGTGACAAGTCGGAATAATAAACAACTGGAAATACTAAAATAACAGAAGAGCTGAGTAGATGAAGATAGATCTCCAAGCGAGGCTCCAAGCTCCAAAGGTGAGTCTCAAATGTTGTGACACTCAGTCTGACCCGAGCATAAAGCAAAACACAAACACTCGAGTCAGGATTAACATTCTTATACTAGTAAATTCAACTCAAGTGAAATATCAACCGAAATACAAGTAACTTAAAGGATGTTTGGGATTTCCATCCTCTAAGGATCCATGAGACTATCTACTATGTAGTAATATACGCTATTATAATATGTCTATCAGTAAAGTATTAAAATAGCGTTAAGGCGTTACCCATATCCCCTTTAACACATTTTATGTATTCTCGTAGTCTATATAATGTCGTAAGATCCACCAAACCGGTGGTTTACCCAGAGGACACCTCATAGGTACAGTACAAAACAAACTCGTAGAAGGTGCGATAGGGCATGTGAACACAGCACGCGAGGCAATGCCAGGGTAGAAATACCATTTGCACTCCCGAACTGGTGGTAACGTATAGCAGCTACTACCGCCCACCTCGAGACACACTCCCAAATCAAAGGTGCACCCAATCAAATCACAAAGTAATAGAATGGTATCGAAGAAATGTGCCTGATAGGAGGAATGATCTCACTTGTCCCGGTATAGCTCCTGTTTTAGTCACATCTAATCCGACTCACGGAAGTTAGGGTCGCGTAAATACCTTATACAGAATCGTTCGCCAAACCATCATACTTCATTTCTGGAATGCACACCACGTACATATATACAGGTTGTACGTATATATCATATTTTGATATATATGTTACCATTTTCAGACCTTGTAAATATATGGCTCGGCTGAAGTAAAATCTTTTGTATCTAGACTTATTCTAATATATATTTGTTCTCCAATGTTTGAGAGAAAAAAAACAAAATGTGTATATATACATCGCATATGTATGTGTGTGTGTGTATATATATATATATATATATATATATATATATATTTGTTTCCATCGACTTATCGTGCTAAAATCTACTTTCGTGTTTGTCGCAGCTAATTGATATTTCTTGCCTAATTCATGCTAGTGTCCGTTACACCGTTCTTTTCCGTAGTTGTTTTCCATCGTTCTCTAGCCACGGATGGTGAGAAATCACTCACGATTAATATTCTTATGCTCATTAAATTGATTTCATAGGAAATGGCAATTTAAATGTACTAAAAAAAATTGAATTGCTTGTTATTAATTGTTGAATATGATAAGTTGTTTAATTTGATCACTTAGGTAAATTTGACACCGTTATATGTAAGTTGACTATTTTATATGACTGTTATTATTATCGATCATATATGACAGTAATTGTTGTGTTATGTTAGGTTATTTATTATTCTCACTCTGCAAGTTCCCTTAGTTTTAGAAATCACTATGGGTTGAAATGATACATACCCGAACAGACTTTAGAATAGGAGAATATCGTTATGGGTTGAAATGATAAACCCAAGCGATTTTCAGTTATTACTGAAATTTTGGGATTGCGGGTTTAATAATATAAACTTGTAAATTTAAACTACTATGGATTGAAACAACAAATATCCATATCACTTGACCATAGGATAGAAAATTATATACGGACACCGTTGGTCTATTTTTGAAAAATGATTTCCAAATATTTGAAAGAAAATGTATGAGTTCGATTTTTGAAATGTAATAAGTATTCTATTTTATTATTGTAAAATTTATAACCTCAAGTGTTGATTTTGGAAATATAGAAATTATCTTATTTATAGTTTTATTTTCTAAAAATTTCAAATTAAGAGTTTAAATAGAAAAAAAAGGTTTAAATTATTTTTTAAATTGTATAAAATTTATTTTTATTTAATATATATACTTTTTTTTAAAGTTCATCTAATTTATATTTAAATTAGATTTTATAACTTTAATAAATAAAAAGGTTGGAAAGGTACATTGGAATTTTATTTGTAACTTAAACCGGTTATTAATTGAAATTAAATAAAGATTCATTCAGAACTTAATGATTTTGGAAATGATTTATAATGTGTTTTAATAAAAGGCGATTAAATGAATACTTTAAAATTTAAATAGAACTAAAATTGAATATTCGTTTGATTTAAGTTGTATTTGCACTACAACAAAACAGTCCTTTTACAACGGGCAATGCCCGTTGTAATATGGTTTTCGCAATGGGAACGTGCCCGTTGTAATAGGCCTCGTTGTAATAGATCCACCACATTTTACAACGGGAAAAGCACGTTGTAAAAACATGTATTGACCGTTGTAAAATACCTATTTAACAACGTGTGTTGACCGTTGTAAAAATCTTATATAACAATGTGCAGTGACCGTTGTAAGAAGCTCATATAACAACGCACATTGCCCGTTGCAAAATAAATGCAAATTTAAAAAAAATGACAGCAGCATCCATGCAATACATCCATACTAATACTAAATATTGTCATAAAATAATTAAAATCACATACGAAAAGACTAAAAGCTAGAGTCATAGAATTCTAACACTCCAAAAAGTTAGATAAGTTTGCATGCCAAATACATAAAGCATTAACACATAACAGTCCGCTACAAATATCATGTTCTAAGTACAATCATACTATACCACAGAGATGAAGTCTTTATGCCACGCGACGGTTGATCCAACAGCCTCTTTGATAGTCTGCATCTCTGAATTTGGCAACTTTGATAGACTACTGTGGCAACTAAAAATACAAAAGGAAAAGAAAATCAGACTACAATTGAAAAGGATAAAAACAGGGTGAATTCACCCAATAGATTAGAGACAAATGTTTATATAGATGCACCTACTCCTCAACAAAGACTGTTTTGTTGTAGTGGTTCTTTTAATTTTATTGTCTTACAACATAGTGTATAGTTAGAAGATGAATTTGATAGAGCAAAGCAACTTTATATGTACTATTATCATCCCTAAAAGTTTAGAGCATGCAGCTGCACACAAGATTATGGAAGCAATGTAAATGCACACAAATTTTGCTTCAGAAACAAGTCCCACATGCAAATACGCATGTCCTACTGTATAATAAAAAAACATACAGTGATAAGGAAACACAAGACACATGAAAGGTGTTCTACCAATTAAAGTGATAAACAGTTCAAGAGAAACAAAATGCATAATTTGCAAGGTACATGTATATCAGTATCTCAACACTTAAATATTTACCTCTTTTGTGTTGTCGTTGGCCAAACTAGATGTCAATGAGTCTCGTTATGTAAATTGTTAAACTTTGAGCCTGTTGCGAACACCAAATCAATATATGGTATCTGCACATGCACATGACAAATTTAAATATAATCGGTTCAAACTGATTGTGATGGTATACTAGGTCAAATTGGAGATTGGTAACAACATGGTAACTGAAAATTTATTGTTACCATGATATACTCTTAGATTTAAATACTAACTAGCCATCTTGACATAAAACTATAATTCACATTCTCTTTGTTGTGCATCTCTTTCTACCTAAAGTTTCAAAAGAATACATGCAAAAGAAAGAATTTAAGAATGAACAAAGTCTAGCTACACATGTCTATACAGCTTAACATATATAAAAACATCCATATGCAATAGACAAATTGGATCCTACAGGAATAAGAACAAGCATGAATGCAAACTCAACTAAACATAAATGGTTACTTCCTACCCTTAAGTTGGTCATACTATTCTTTTCCCTGTAGATAACCAAAATTTGTTACCTTTTAGATAATAAAGAGAAAATGATACTGAATTTTTGTGTCTTTTAAGATTCTAATTTGATAAGGGGAAAACTATTAAGTATGGCTTGCTTACAAAAATCACCGCCTTCACCCCAAGTGTCATTGTTCCAGTTGCCATCTCAAGACCTTTTGGTACCTAAACTAAACGTATCAAGTGGAAAATATGAAAAAGATAATAATGGGCCACAGTAGTATACCATTTTATGCAAAAAGATATCAGAATCAATGTATGACGTTGTCAATAAGTTGGTTTTATCTCATACTAAAATATAAGAATTTCGATCACTTTTTCAGTTCATGTTTTCATAAAATGATTACTGCTTATTGGTATATAAATAAATAATAACAAAGAAAATACTAGAAACAACACCAACCCTTGAGAAATGCATTCTTTACTAAACTAATACAAATATTTCCTCGGGCATGCGCACAAACATACATAAAAATATATGTGCATAGATTCCGTAAAATGATTACTTCCTTTTGAATGAATAATAATAAAGAAAATACTAGAAAGAATCACATTCTTTACAAACTAATACAAATATTTCCTCATGCACGCGCACACACATAAAAATATATGTGAGTGTGTATACATATACTATGTATGTAATGTATGTATGTGTGTCATTTTTGGTCCAAAATCCAGTTCAAACTTGTGGTTTTGAACATGTTACTTCTTACAGTCATGTGGTTTTGTCTTTGCCTTCTCTTTATGGCATATGGCAATGGATACAAGTTGTTATGTTTGAAATATCACTCAGCTTTCTCCCACATGTTAGTATTGAACAATACTGAGAAAAAAATAACGATCTATATATGCATCGCCTAAACTACCAAAATAAAAAATCTTAATGAAAATTATACTGATTTACCAACCTCCGATTTACCAAACGTAAAACAGTATGTTTCTATTTTATGTGGCAAGAGCAGCTCTCCATTACCCACTTTTGCAGCGATCCTGATGAATAAAGCTTTAAACACATTAAATATAAATATTGTACAGTACAGACGCTGATCTTACAAAATTAAAGTGCATAAAGGAGATAGTAATTATAAGAGTGGTGCTAAATTAAAATTACCTTTTTTATGCCAGTAGGAGGGAGGATGAAGATTAGATATTGTTCAAACAGATGAAATGAATACGTGGAACGGGAAAAAGAATGTGACTCTGCACTTTGATGGAAATTGCATTTTAGGCTGTCATTGGGTTAGGGTTTTGAAGAGGCGCAACTTGGCAATGGAGTTTCGGTTGTCGGTAAGCAGCAGAGTCATTCAAGGATAAAGCCACAGCGGAGTCAACGAGAAACAATAAAATCGTCGGGGAGACAGCGGTGAAATCGAACGATGGGGAAAAATTCCTTTTTGGGGAAAACGAAATTAGGTTTAGAGAGGGAAATTAAATTTAGATGAGATAACAAATGAAGTGGCGGCTGCAGCTATTTGGGAAGGGTTTAGAGGCAATTCTGTAAAGAAATTTACATTTGTTAAAAGCTGAAATGCATAAAAACAGCGTAGTATACTAAAACGTTGACATTAAACATTGTTCGAAGCCCTTTTTGGCATCTACTACAATGTGTAGAAGAAAATAATAATTGAAAATTATATTCTGACAATTTGTAATATTCTGAAAATTTATAGGCAATTTGTATTTTATTTTGAAAAACTATGTATAAAGTTACGTACTAATAACTGGAAAGTAAAATTAAGTCTATTGGAAAAGTGATTAAATTATAATACGACGTCTAAAATAATCGAAGGCACTGACGATCAGCCGTTAAGAGTTATTGAAAATTGGCATCTACTACAACGTGCGGAAGAAAATAGTTGTAATTGACATCTATTACAATGGGCAAACAGAACTGGAAACTGATATCTAGTACAACGGACTAAAAAATGTTGTAATAGGAACTCAAATAGATCTATATTATCAATTTTTAAACATGAAATATTAATTTTATAATTAATTATGTAATATTATTAATTATTAATTATTAAATTAAGTATTAAATACCAATAGTAATTATTAAATATTTATATTTATTACTAATAGTTAATTACTAATTATTAAATTAATTATTAAATATTAATAGTAATAGCAATTATTTAACATTAAATATTGTGTGACCATTGTAAAATTGTCGTCTATTACAATGGGCATTTTGTGAACGTTGTAAAATTGACATGTATTACAACGGGCTTGAAAGGACCGTTGTAATAGCATTCTATTACAACGGGCTATCATCGCCCATTGTAAAAGGGCGTTGTATAGGGAATCTATTACAACGAGCCTAAATGGACCGTTGTAATAGCCTTCTATTACAACGGGCTATCATCGCCCATTGTAAAAAGGGCGTTGTATAGGGCATCTATTACAACGGGCCTGAATGGACCGTTGTAATAGTCTTCTATTACAACGGGCAGCCAATGCCCGTTGTAAAAAGGGCGTTGTAATAGGGTATTTTTGTTGTAGTGTTGAGACTTTATTTAAATATTTATAAAGAAACTTTATAAATGACCATGGTGTGAAATAAGCGTTTGGTTGTTAAAGAGACCGGGATCGGATATTGTTATACTCTCTGCCAATACCGAAAACCACTTTAACAACTGTGTACGTGGTGGAGATTTCATAATGAAGTAGGATGGTTTGGCGAATGATTCTGTATGGTATTTACGTATCCCTGACTCCCGTGGGTCAGCTTGAGTGCCACAGTTTGAGATTCATCCTTTGGAGCTGGAGTTCGTTGGAAGATCTAGCTTATCTATTTCAGCCTTTAGTTTATTCCTGTTATTTGAGTTGTATGTTTCAGACTTGTCATTTGCTTTGTACTAGAGACTTCTGTGTATGGGATTTCTTATGTGTTCTATTTCAGACTATGTTATTTCTGCAGTAGCTTCATGAACTACAATTTATTTATTCCGCTGTTTTGTTGTAAACTCTATGTCTGTGATTCTGTGATTGATATATTTACTGTATATGCTGAGTTATGCCAAATAAATATATTAACAATCTATTGCTTTGGATGATTCAAGTCCAACATGTGTGGATTATTGTCGATTTGAATGGTTCAAAATAGCAGGACGTTACAGTTGCAACGACCTGGTATTTCATCCCGCTACAGTTGTAATGACCTGGTATTTCGAACCGTTCAAATCGACAATCATCCACACATGTCAGACTTAAATTGCTCAAAACAACAGATTGTTAATTTATAATTGGCAAAACTCAGTATATACAGTAAATAAATCAATCACAGAATCACGGACACAGAGTAAAATAACAATAAGCAGCGGAATAGATAAATAGTAGTTCATGAAGCTACTATATAAACATCGGAGTTTGAAATAAAATACAACAGAATATCTCAAATACGATGTAGTGTCAATACAAAAGTCAGTGATAAGTCTAAATAAAACAACCAAAACAAACTGAGAATCTGAATAGATAGAGATGGATCTTCAAGCAAAACTCCAAGCTCCAACGGTGAGTCTCAAATGCTGTGACACTCGGTCTGACCTGAGCATAAAGCAAAACACAAAATACTCGAGTCAGGATTAACATTCTTATATTAGTAAATTCAACTCAAGTGAAATGTCAACTAAAATACAAAATATCTTAAAGGCTGTGCAGTCAATTCCCCGATATATCTCGTAGCGGACTTTTGGGGCAACGATATTCCTATAAAGCGGCCCAATATAGCGGATCCGCTATTATCCCCGATATTGTGGCAATAATCTGCTACATCCTCGATTTTGTTGCCCCGCTATATCCCCCTTTCCTATAAATAAGCATTTTGCTTGATGTCTTGCTTTTATGTTTTATGGTAACTTCAAAGTTGATGTAATAATGATATGCGCGGTTGGTTATTATAACTAGTTCTAACTTTTTAAGTGTCGACTTTGTTTATCTTTACTTTTTTATAACTTGTTTTGCTTGGTGGGAAATAATAAGTAATACTAGCTCCTCTTTTTAATGTAGAATGTTCATCATTCCTCTTTTTAAAGTCGTCCGTTATATCCTGCTATATCCCCGATATATCTCCGCTATAACTTTTTACACCTCAAACGCTATGGAGCGGCAAGGCGCTTTAACTGCACAGCTTAAAGGATGTTAGGATTTCCATCCTCAAAGGATCCGTTAAACTGTCTACATACATAGTACAATACGCTACATAAATAATGTCTATAGTAAAGTAAACTATTAAAATAGCATTAAGGTGTTACCCATATCCCCCTTAACACATTTTATATATTCCTGTAGTCTATACAACGCCGTAAGCTCCACCAAACCGGTGGTTTACCCAGAGGACACACCATAGGTACGGTACAAAACAAACTCGTAGAAGGTGCGGTAGGGCATGTGAACACGGCACGCGAGGCAATGCCAGGGTAGATATGTCGTTTGCGGATCCGGACTGGTGGTAACGCATAGCAGCTACTACCGCCCACCTCAAGACACACTCCCAAATCAAAGGTGCACCCAATCAAAACACAAAGTAATAGAATGGTATCAAAGAAATGTGTCCGATCGGAAGAATGACCTTACTTGGCCCGGCATGGCTCCTATTTTAGTCACATCTAAGCTGACTCACGGGAGTCAGGGCTACGTAAATACCTAATACAGAATCATCACCAAACCATCCTACTTCGTTTTGGAGTCTCCACCACGTGCACAGTTGTTAAAGTGGTTTCGGTATTGGCAGAGAGTATGACAATATCTGATCCCGGTCTCTTTAACAACCAAACGCTTATTTCACACCGTGGTCATTTATAAAATCAAACATGTCATATTTCATATCAAAATATCATATTCGTTTCAAATTCATATCACTTTCGAAATCGTATCACCTTTAAAATCAATATTTACTTTAAATCATAACGGTTCCAATTTAAACAGTTTAAATATTTAAATTAGTTCATATATTGAAATAGTTATAAATTAAAATAGTTTATATATTAAAAATAGCTTAGATATATTAAAAATAGTTTCAAATTAGAATTATTTCTTCCAATTTCCACAAATCAATTAAATTCAACTTTAGTTTCAAAAAATTCAATTTAAATTAATCTCCGTTCAACAATTTCAATTACAAAGATAAAAGGTTCAATTCAAATCCTCATTAAACCATTTTAATTTATATCGATTTCAAATCCAGGTTTGAACTACCATTCACTACAAGAAAAACTATTTTTAGTTGCATTAATTGGTGGCGTTTTAAATTTTGTGCAACTGTTGGTAATTTTACAATATAAAAATAAACAAAGAAACGCGGCTAATTCTCCCGCCAGTAATTCATGGAAATTTTTTGCTAAAGTTTTCTGTGGCCGCTCAAATTTCCTTTACCACTTCTTCTTCTTCTCTCCATAATTTGCAACTTTCAGAGAATAAAAAATCCCTCCACAACTTTCACAAGTCGCCGAATAACTCCAGGCTTCAGAATAATAAGGCAAAAATCTCAGTTTCATCTCTCCCGAATCTCACAAAATCGCGGTCGCTCTCCCTCATGCCCTAAATCACCCTTGTCCAAATCGCCATCGCTGTCATCGCTGCCTCTCCGAAATCATCGCCACTTCCTCTCATTGTCGCCCAGATCTCCATCGGGTTTCAGTCTGTTGTCTCGGTCCTACCCTAATTCCTCTTAAGTCCGGCTTCAGGCTTCAGGCTTCATTGTCTTTCAGTTTGGCTTCAGCCTTCAGGCCTCTTCAGTCTTCATTGCCTTTCGGTTAATTCAATGCCTCTTCAGTCTGGCTTCTGCCTTCATGCTTCATTGCATCTCAATTTGTTGTTTCAGTACTACATTTGTCAATGGGTAGAGACACTGAATGACCACCACGACACAATTATAGAACCGACCTTTCAACAAAATCATTTGTGCTGCTGACGAATGAACGATCGGATTTCAGGAAAATTTTCAAGCTTTTATTTAAATAATATTTGTTAATATGCTTGCCTAGTGCACACATTTTAATAACTATTTTTGTGTTGTTTAGCTATGTGCCTTTTAAATCTTAGTTTATGGTTTGTTACAGCCCTTAATCTTCCTTTTAAAATGGTTGCATTTGGCTATGAAGTATAATACTTTTCTGTAATCCATAAAACTAAGTAAAGGTGAAATAGAACATCACTGCCTTATGGGAATCAAGAAGGATAAATTAGCTTCAGTTCCTTCACATTTGTAAATATCTTATTATTACTTCCTGATATCACAATATCAATATTTCTATTATGTGAATGCAGGCACAACATATATGAATAATGATATGGACCTAAATCAGTTGATTCAAAGCTATTGGCCCTTTCTTTGATCTGAAACCAAATAAGGTACATAAACGAATATTCATTATTAGATTCTTTTGGTATAAAACAACACTTTATAAGGTTTCATATGTGATTGTAAGCTAGCATTTTCTTTTTTAGTATACCAGAACTTTTTACTGTAAAACTTGAAAACACATACACACACCTACCAACTTTTAGTACCAAAGGGGAAATGATGACGATGAAATTAATTAACTTCTTCAAATGAAACTTTCAGCTCAACGAATATCAACGAATATCAAATGAAACTTGTAAGGGAAAGGTTGACTCACTTGATGTCTTTTGGTGATTTGGAGTATGGAAATTTTACATCACATCTAAAAGGTTGACTCATGTTTCTACCTAGCCACATCTGTAATAAAAACTTTGGAAATTTGTTGAGTGGCTTCTGCGTAGAACTTGTTAAATAATTGATCCACTATCCCATTCATTTGTTAACAAATGCATAATATTCTTACAGATATATCTCAGGAATTGTATTCACAAATAATGCGTTATCTACGTGTCTTATAATTACAGCCTCAGCATCAAAGAGGAACCTCATATGGCATTGCAACGACATGGAAATTTTTTTTTACAACTGTTTCTCTTGCCACTGTAGGTACTATGTGACCATTTCTGTTTGTCCAAGTTTATAGGCGACAATATAATGTTTTTTCCAGCACTGCCACGACATTATGTTAAACTGTAATAAAACCTACAAATATTTTGGTTTGTTATAAAGTTATCTTCTAAAAGTAAAAGGCTATTTGACTACTAAATTGCAATGGATTTGTTAAGATAATAGTAGAGTTAAAGTTCCACTACAAATTATAATATTACAAGGAATATTATCTCTCATGGAAAATTTGCGTCATAAATCTTCTTATGATGTACATTTATGGAACCCAATACATATTATGAATATAGGTGCTTACATTGTCATTTTTTTCTTGCTCAGGTTGTTGGATTCACCATTCTATCAAAGGAGGGTTCGTAAGTGTGCAAAATTGATTCCTACTATTTAAGCTCAAGAAAGGACTTTATTTCATTTTTTTATAACTTTGATAATTTATATGACATCATTTATAATAGGATATACTTGTATAATGTTGTAGATGTTTGATCTCATATTTGAAGTCCTACGAGTTAACGTAATTGTTTGACTATCTGTTGTGCTTTCACTTGTGTAGGCATCGGACTTTTGAAGAGAGCAAATTTGGACTTGATGATGCTAGCTTTCACTTGTGTATGCAACAAAGAATTATGGGTAATCAAACGTTTTGTTAGCACTAGTAGATATAACATTTATTAGTACCCGATGTGTAAATTTGTATACAAATGGTTATTGTATGTGAGTTAGGTCATTTTATCGAAAAACTATTGTATTAGAATGGTTATGGATATTTTCTTTGATTATATGGTTAATGTGTTTTTTAACTTATTTGAATATGATGATTATGTGAGTGATTGTTGATTGATATAATAGAACCAAAATAGACCATTAACATGAAATAATAGCATGAAAAAATGGTGTAAAATAATAAATAACTTTTAGTAGCGTTTCAAAAACGCTACCGAAATATATATAGTGGCGTTGAGTAAATGCAACCGTAAAACAGGGGTAAAGTTGGAAATTCTATTAGTAGCGCCAAAAAATCTTTTGGTGGCGTTTTTTAAAAGCTACAAAAAGATTTATGGTGGCGTTTGAAAAACGCTGCCAAAAATGCATTTATAGTGGCGTTAAAATAAATCCAACAAAAAATCATGGATTTTTAGTCGCATGTTTATTTTTCAAAGTTTAAATCATGCAACAAAATAAATGCAACAAAAAATCATGCATTTATAGTGGCGTTAAAATAAATGCAACAAAAAATCAATAGGTTTCAAAGTTTAAATCTTCAAACATTTACAACAACCCAATTCGATAAATTTCATTTATTTTTCAAATTTCAACCTTAATTTTATTTAAATTTAAAATATTCACTAAATCATTTATAATAATATTTAAATAAAATCTCAAATTACAAATTTAAATAAAATCAAAAATTAAATAGCTAACTTAAATTATATTTGATTCTAAAATTATTCACTTAATCACTTTTAATAACATTTAATAAAATCTCCAATTACACATTTAAATCAAACTAAATATTCGATTTCAATTTATTTAAATTTGAAAATATTCATTTAATCACCTTTAATCAAAAATCAAGTTATAAAATCATATCTTTAAAATCTCAAATTCAATAAGTTTCAAATCAATTTTATTTAAATATAATTCTTAAACAAATACAATTTCAAACCAAGGTCAATTTATCTTCCCAACCTTAATTTATTAAAGTTATTAAAAAATCTATTTTTAAAATAAAATTTTAAATAAATACTTAAACGTAATATATATATATATATTAAATTAAATTTTATTAAATTACATCTTATTATTAAATATATTTATATTAAATCTTATTTTATATATATGTAAAATAATAAATTATAAGTAAAATCTTAAAATTTATATTTCAAAACTAACTTATAAATTTAAAATTTCCAAATATATAATTTTAAAAATCTAAATTTACACATATATAAAAATAAAAAAATATATATAATATTTTAAAATCAATATTTATTTAAAATCCATATATTTCCTTTCAAAACCATAGAGATCATTTTCAAAATAGACCAACGGAGTCCGTATATAATTTTCTATCCAATGGTTAAGTGATACAGATATTTATCATTTCAAACCACAATAATTTAATATTTACGGGTATATATCATTTCAACCCGCAATCCCAAAATTCAAAGTCAATGAAAATCGCTTCGGTTTATCATTCCAACCCATAACGATTTTCCCTAATTTACAAGATCGTTCGGTTATGTATCATTTCAACCCATAGGGAATTCTAAACTAACAGGGAACTTGCAGAGTGAGACAATACAATAAAATATCATAACATATCAATTACAAGCATATATAATCATTTACAATTTAAATATATATACAAATAGGTTACGATGTCATATGTCGATTAATACAGGTAAACAATTTAATACTTAACAATTCAAATTTAACAGCATATTTCAATCGTCATTTCATGTGAAATCAATTTACTAAATATAAGAATGTTAATCGTGAGTAGTTGCTCACCTTTTGAGGCTAGAGAAACAACATGAATGAGAAGCAACAGACATGGATATGCACACGAACACATATACGATACGCGGAACAGCGGCAAAGCTAGAAACTGCTGATGCGACCAATTCTGGACAGCGTCAAGGTAAAAGCAGAGCACGATGAACTGGATTTGATGAAGATCAATTATATAAGTGAACTTATATATAAATTGTATATATATATTAAAATCATATTTTAAATTTAACACATATTAGAATAAACTCTATATATTTCAAAATCATTGTTTTATTTAAAACACATATTAAAATTTAACATAAAACCCTTACGTTATACTTGAAAATCAAAACTCATGTATATGCTTTCATTTTTTTTATATAATAATATGAGAATCAAACATCTTAAACAAAATCAAGGCTGTTGTGAATGGATAAGGAGGCAAAGGTGATGTGTAGATCTCCATATGAAAGCTTCATGTAAATAAATATATAAATTTTATATTATATATTCTAGAAAGAAAGGCACATCACAAAAGGAAAAAGGATAGAGAATGAGCAAGTGAAAGAACGAATTAGTTTATTCAAGATAGTGGGAATTGTAAAAGCCAAAAGCTAAAAATATAAATGGTTGATGGCTGTTCGTTTTTTTTACATGGTGGACAACAAAAGGACACAAGAAAACCAAAAGCTTAAAACGGGTACCGAGATGGCTAACCGTTTTGCAAATTTCGCCGTGTACCGGACGTCGAAACATAAAAATGAATATACTGTGGAGACCAGCACGACGAGATGAACAAAACGGTACGCAGATATCAACGATACGATTATCCTATTAAAAGTCGACATTCGCTGCCAAAAGTGCTGCTAATTCCTCGAAAATAAGATAAACGGGGCAATAACAGTTCAAATTTGGCGAAACGAATTGCGACGTCTTACTCAGAAAATGATTTACATTTTTATTATATAAAAATATTCAGATTTCGAGTCAGACTGAGTGTCGCAACATTTGATACTCACCTTTGGAGCTTGGAGCCTCGCTTGGAGATCTATCTTCATCTAGTCAGCTATTCTGTTATTTCAGTATTTTCAGTTGTTTACGATTCAGACTTGTCAGTTGATTTTGTATTCGAGACTTCTTTGTATTTGAGATTTCTTTTGTATTTTATTTCAAACTCTGATGTTTATATAGTAGCTTCATGAACTACTATTTATTTATTCCGCTGCTTATTGTTTATTACTCTGTATCTGTGATTCTGTGATTGATTTGTTTACTGTATATGCTAAGTTTTGCCAAATATGAATTAACAATCTGATATTTTGAGCAATTCAAGTCTGACATGTGTGGATGTGAATGGTTCGAAATACAGGGTCGTTACAACTGTTGATTGAGGAGTTAAAAACACTGTGGAATGAAGGAGTAGAAACATACGACGTTTCAAAAAAGAAAAAAAATTCGTATGTTTGCTTCTTTTTGTGGACTATAAGTGATTTTCCTGCCTATGCAATGCTTTTAGGATGGAGTACGTATGGTCGTCTAGCATGTCCATATTGCATGGAAGAAACTTGGGCTTTTTCTTTACCGAACGGTAAGAAAATTTCATGGTTTGACTGCCATCGATGTTTTCTCCATGTCAATCATCCCTTCAGAGGAGACAAAAAAAACTTTTTAGCTAATAGAGTAGAAACCAGACAACCACCAACGATATAGTCAAGCGAAGACATATACGAACTTGTAAGGGACTATCCAAAGATATATGAAACTGGAGTGCAAACAGAAATTGAAGGCAAATCGACTATTCATAATTGGTGCAAACAGAGTATATTTTGGGAATTGCCACATTGGAACATCTTCCGCTTCGTCATAATATTGATGTGATGCACAACGAGAAAAATGTCTTTGATAATGTTTTTAACATAATTTTGAATGTCAAAGGGAAGACTAAGGACGATTTGAAATCAAAACGCGATATACAAGAATTATGCAAATGTCCTGAGCTTCATATGAAACCAAATAACAGTAAAAAAACCCAAAGCATGTTACGAGTTAGATAATAATCAAGTTAAAGTTGTGTTAAAATGGGTGGAAGGGTTAAGATTTCCTAATGGGATTTCATCAAATCTTCGTAGATGTGTTAACTTTAAAAACGGTAGATTGAGCGAAATGAAAAGCCACGACTGTCACATAATGATGGAAAATTTATTGCCCGTTCTATTCAAAGAACTATTACCGTTAAAAATTTGGAAGGTAGTAACAGAGCTTAGTCTGTTTTACAAAGGTCTTTGTTCGACTACTTTAAAAGTGCAACGTTTACGTAAACTTGAAGTAGATATTCCTATATTGCTCTACAAATTGGAGAAAATATTTCCGCCAGGTTTTTTTTAATGTAATGGAACATTTACATGTTCATCTCCCATCTAAAGCACGACTTCGAGGTCCTGTGCAATATGGATGGATGTATCCATTTGAGAGGTATGTAATATGTTAATTTAATTACATTCGGAAGTTAAAGTTAATGTAAATTAATTTTGCATAGATACTTGAATCATCTAAAAAAAGTAAGGCAAAAAGCATGAGTTGAAGGTTCGATATGTAAATCTTACATCGAAAAAGAAGCTTCATTCTTTCTCTCTCACTATTTCAGTGACCATGTGAACATATCATTTGAAAGTGTTCCTCGTAATGACGAAGGCGATGAACAAGAGTCCTCTCAAACAATGTTATCTTTTTTTAGACAACATGGTCGACCTTCTGGGAAATGTGTAGAAGTATGGCTAGACGATAGAGATTTTCATGTAACATACACTTATATTCTTCTAAATTGTGCTGAGGTTGCACCATTTGTTAGGTAATCTGAAATAATAATTTATGATTTATTCATTTTCATAATGCATGCGCGTGAAGAATTTAATGCAATATTTTATTCATATATGCAGTATTTATGAAAGTGAACATCCACACGGAGATCTCAGCAAAGTTTTCTGATTGGCTTTCAAAGTACGTTTACGAACCGACAAATTGTGTGGTTGATGAAGTTTTGAAACATCTTGTGTTGGGACCAAAAAGAAATGTCAAGACATATCCAATATATTTCGTCAATGGATGTAAATTTAACACCAAAGAATACGGTGCCGAAAAATTAGCTAATAATATAGGTGTATTTGTTAAAGGTAGTGATGATCCAGAAAATCACATAAATGATTTTTACGGCGTTTTAACACAAATTTTGCAACTGGCATATTTCTCACGACCCGCGGAGGAGGTGTTTCTGTTTAGATGCAATTGGTTTAGTAATGTTCCGGGTTCTGGAATTAATGTGCACAAGGATTATAATCTTATTGAAATAAAGCACACATCGCATTATTACAAGTACGATCCTTTTGTACTAGCTAAACAAGCATTGCAAGTTTATTACGCTCCTTATCCGTCTCTAAAAAGAGATAAAGCAGATTGGTCGGTAGTATTTAAAACAAAGGCCAGATTTACGTTCGATGGGAAGAATATTCCAGACGAACAAGCTTACCAGGCAGATTATGAGCAAAGCAACGAAATAATAATTATAGACGATCGTACAGATTTGGACCTCTGAACGATGAATCAAACGTTTTGGTAGAAGCGTTCGAGAGTATGGAGGAAAATAACGTAGAATATGAGACTGAATCTGAATCAGAAGACGATGATGATTGTTGTAAATGATGAGCTTTATTTTGGTAGTTATGTAATTATGCAATTGATGTAATTGATGAGATTATGCAGTTGATGTAATTATGCAATTGATGTAACTATGTTGACTTCTTGGTGTATTACGAAATTGATGAGATTTATTTTGCTCGTTATGTAATTTATGTCATTTATGAAATTGAATGTGTTTATCGTTATTTACATCTTTTATGGCATTTCCATTTCTGTCATTTATTTAGCAATTTATGTTAAAAATGCAATGTATTCTGCTTATCGTCGGAATATGAGGCCCAATCTGAATCAGGTATACTTTGCACTTTATGTACTTTATATCATATATGTCATTTAACTATAAAATATATTTCATTATCATGTTATTATTCTCTTTTAAAATGATGTGTCTGTGACGGGTATATATCATGTCGTCCAAAAGGAGGAGTTCTTCCCACTCTTCAGGAGGCGATGGTAGCGGTCCATCGCAACCGCCATAGTGACCTGTCGTGACTCTAGTACCTAGAGCTGAGGGGTAAGTATTAAACTTTTTTCAACATTTTAAATATTTTGTGTACGATATACTAATCTGTATCATATTTAACACAGGGGGTTTGAGCTATAGCCATCAGCTGTAGTTCTATCGGTTTCGAGGGAGGCGTACAAGAGTAGGATGTCGGCTTGTTGGCCGAAGTGGGATAACATCCCTCCCCACATCCTCGAGTGTATTTGGCAGGATTTCATTGTAAGTATATTCTTCTGTTTTCTATTCTTAATTTGTTTTTGTCGCTTATTTATTGTTCACCTTTTATTGTTTAATTTTTGATTGCTTGTTTATCATGAAACACAAGCCGCCGTGGACATACAGTCAGATGGCCTGCAACTAGTACGACATTACTGGATGCAGAAGATGAGGAAGAACTACAGAGATTCCATGTCGACAGTGAAGCATAAAGGGCAGAAGCCAAACTAGATGGGGACGAATGCGTGGGAAGGGTGGCTGAAACACTGGGATAGTGATGAGGCGAAGGTAAGTGTACTAAAGTTTTATTAATTATTTGATTGATACGTAAATATCAAAAAATATTTGGTTGGTAAATAATGTATTAAATTTAAATGTATAGGCAGAGTCGGAAAGAAACTCCGGAAATAGGAACAAAAATCCCGTCACTCATCGAGGAGGGTCGAAGTCGTTTCAGCAGTATTGCCAGGAGTTGGTAAATTTCATAAATGTGAATTGTAAATAGTTATTGTGCTATATAATTTTGAATATACAATAACAGTATATAATAATCAATTTCAGGAAGCTGAGGCACAGGGTCCTGTGTCGTATATGGATGTGTTTACCCATACGCATGCCCTCGAGCATGTAAATCCGAACGGGATAGTTTCATATACATGGCACGACGATAAATCTAGCAAGAGCCGTGTATGCATATTTTAGTTTATGTACCAGTAATTATTTTAATTGTTAAATTATAATGAAATAAGATATCATGATATTAGTTTTAACTACATTTTTATTTGTTCATGCAGACAAGGTTTATGGAACAACGCTAGAAACTCCTAGAGGATACCGGTCGAGAGCAGCTCATGACGGATGTGGAGGACATTATTTTTGAGGCAGTCATGGATCCACCATCACGGAACAAGTGTTATGGCTTTGGCAATTAAGTGGTAATGAATAATATATTAAGACATAACAATTTAATAATCTTTTAATTTTTGGTGTGTCGCTTTAGTTTCAGTCATAAGTTTATAGATATAACAATTAACACATTATGTTGTAACTTTGATAGTAAGATTATATACTAAATTAAATAAGTGTTGCAGGCTAGCAGATAGAGGCGAGCCAGCCAACCGACCAGAGCTGATATCGATCTAGCGGAGATCGAAGAGTTGAGAGCTAGGGTGGCGCAACTGGAAGATTAGAACCGTCGCCAGACCATTGAGATGACACAGCTGCTGGATCAGCGTATTACTGAGTACATGCAGCAATATGGTGGCCGTTTTCCACCTTCTGCTGGTTCGGGAGGTTCTGGAGCTTATTGAACGGATTGATAGGTATGTTTTTTTGTTTTGTGTCATTGTTTTGTAAGTTTGGATGATACATTGAGTTGGTGGATTTGGATTTGAACTGTTATATATACTGTTTGATGATACACTTGGTGGTAGTGATTCTGACATTTGGGAGTTGATTGTGAGGGGTTGGTGGAGCATTGATGTATATATTGTACAATTAGATGTATGGGAATTATGGTAGTGAAGTTTGGTTTGATTTTATATGATTTGGGTTGGATTTTATATGAATTGGTTTTAATTTATGTTTTTTTATATTTGGTTATCTTTCTATGGTTTGATTTCATGTCGAATATCTGAGTTGGATATATAGAGTTGGTTGAAAGATATTGTACATATGAATTGTGGATGGAAGTCCAAATCGCAGCTGAAATGCAGAATTTTTTTTGCAGGTTTTCTAACGGCCTATAGGTCAAATTTTACCGACACGTTCCGACGGCTACCAACGACTAAATTCCGATGGCTTCTGACGACTTTCGGTAACAAACGTAACCGGCCACGTGTCTTCCACGGTCGTCGAAAGCCATCGAAAATACAGTCGACGGCCACTATCGGGAGCCGTCGAAAAATCTGTTCACCGACAACTTAATTTGCGGTGGCATTTTCCGACGGCTCCTGACGGCTTACGACAGCCGCCGACGGTCGGGAGCCGTCGTAAAATGCTCTGTTTCTTGTAGTGTATATATGATATTTAGGACGAGATATTTGTGGAGAAAGAGTAAAAGGAGAAGAGATTTTTATATGAAGATATTTCTCCGATCCTTCTTTATAAATTGAGCCTTCACGACTCCACCTGTCATTAGAAATACATAGAAATTTCTGTAGCTCTCTACCATGTCATAAAACCTAATTTTATAAGCCTCTATCAAGGTGAATCTACTACAGTTTGCAAACCTTAGCCACCGGAATTGAGAATTTCGAAGAAGAGATTACTAGATCATGGCTTGACGAATGACAAAAAATATATGGTAATAATTTTATTTAGATCTAATAAAATTCCCTACCTTGCAATCACATTTATTTCAACCATTAACATGTGTATTATAAAATAACATGAAATAATGTGTATTATTAAATAACATGAATTCAAATATTAATTTGATATTATTTCATTAATATATATATATATATATATATATATTCTAAATGTTCGAATTTTAATAATAATGAAACATATTTTGGCTCATGGCTATGCTTTGTAAGTATGTATTAACATATATATATATATATATATATATATACTAGTATGGGGCACGTGCTTTTCACATGAGCTGACATTAACCTTACCGTATTATCTGTTATTTTGCTTGAACCATTATATATGCCGTTTATATTGAAGAAAATTCAATGCTTAGATGCATCATTTAGTAATGAGTTATTTCTCAAAAGGTGGATGAAAACATTTTTGCAGTACTTTAGGAGTATCTATTCACAATGCAATCAACGGTTAATTCTCAGCTTTAAAAAGTGGTAGTAAATACGTAAAATTAAGTGGTATTGCTAAGAGTTACAAAATATGTAATTTAAAAATAAGTCAAATTACTGGGATATTGATAGATTAAAAAAAATTAAAATCTTTATTGTTTTGCAATTTCATTGTAAACATATATTCTACTACTTAATCAAAGCTGAATTTGTCGGGAATTTTGCAATAAAAAGAAGGAGAATTAAATGTGATTTGCAAAAGGATATTGGAAGATAATATTTCATAAAGAAGGAAATGAACCTTTATTGCAAGTTTTATTTGTTTGCTTTTCTGCTTTCGTTTGCTTACATTTGCTGACATCCAAATGAATGGTGGAGATGTATTCAATCTAATGGCTAATAATCATTCTTTAAAGTTTTCTAAAATTATAAATAACTCTTTAGACATTTATGTAATAGACAACTTTAGAGACTTTTAATACAATATATATCCACTTTTTTCTGTAGGCTAAATTCTAGCCTCTTAATTATTTTCATAAATGCTAAAATTCAAATTGTTCTAATTAATACCTCCCAACAAAATAATTATTACATGTATTTGATGCACCTGATGCGTCGGTAGTAGAAGTAAAATAACTGAATGTTATAATTACATGTTTAGAATATAAAGAGCTAAAACCGACAGATTCAACAAAATGATCAACGATCTCTATGGTCGAGATTGATGCCCACATACACACATAAACAGCTAAGTGTACGAAATATTAACATTAGGCATGCAGGAGTTGATCAGCTAAAACATATCAGGCCCAGTTGGTCATTTTATCTAAAACATTAACAGTTGATCAGCAATACTTATAAAAGTAGTACCTAATTAAACTTTGTACTTTTCAGGTTTGCTACTCTTTATTCTTTATTGCCTTCTAATGTCACCTCTCCAATCTGATCCATGTTTCATTTATCAATCTACACTTTCTTATTTTGAGTACTATCGGGTGGATTCTCTTTGTTGAAGCTTAATATCAAGTAAATCATCTGTTCAGCTTCCATGTCAGCCATCGCACTTACATCTTTACACCTAGTCTGAAATGCCTCCAAAATATTGTCATATCACAGGTTCGGCTATGCCTACTGCCTGCACATGTGCTGCTTACCATGCGGTCTGTGCCTGTTATGGATGTTATGGGTTATAATGCTACTATCTTCCGTTCATATGCATGCCATTCGATTTGATTTCATGGCCTTGGAGTGTGTCATTTTGGTGCATGCAACAACGTGGATGATTACTGTTATGATGTCATAAACTGCAATGAGGCATGCTTCATTAGTTAATTATCAAATGTTAATCATTTGGTAAACTTTCTTCACATCTCAAGCTCTAATTTCTTCATAATACATTATCATATATGTTTGCAGACTATTTTTGCATAAGCATAGGTGGACATACACTTTTAACAAAAATATAATCATAATCATAATTTTTGGTTTTAAAGGTTCTCTGGGGCATTTTGGTCTTTGATCAGATTCATCAACGCATAGGGGCCAATATAACACACTGGCTTGTTTATAGCGATCAACAGTGTTGAAGATTTAAAGAGCAATGATAATATACTATATTTGGTCTATAACATAATAAGTGTATGCTTAAATATATTCAATCTTATCTGCTTTCATACAAAAATAGCCTGTTCTGTAACATAATAAGTTGCTCATTCACCATTATTTATCTTACATCAATTTTATTTAAAAATTCCTACATATCAAGAAACATGTAACTGTAAATGGTTCAAGATAATGATACTACAAAACAAAATCCAAAACATAGAAAAAAACCCTTTGTGTTTGTTAATACTCTTATTAAGTCTAAGATAGCAATATAGCTGAAAGCCAATGTAAATCATGGAATTGATAATTAAGAACATCAGCAATTAGCTGAAACTCTGATTGATGGCTTTTAGATTTAAATTTAAATTTAAATCAAAATCATTCTTATGAATTTTATTACGTATTTGAAACTTAACTTGAAATATGTGCTAGAGCTGTGCATGATACATAAGGGACAATGGGCTATTTTGGTGGGTATTCAAAAAAAAATCTTGTGATATTAGTTGTCGCTTTATGAAGATAAAAGCCTTATTATTAACAACGCTATGTTTACTATCATTTCTTTTAATTTTTGGACAACAAAGGTATAAATTATTAGCCAGTCTTCAGTAACATGAAAGAAAAAACTCACATTAAAAATAGATAGTTGCATACTAAGAGGAAGCTAGAAAATCGCCAAACTTGATTCCCGTTAGTTATAGTATTACTATGTGAAACAAAGCAGCTAGTTTATAATATTTTTGTGATATTCAATATTATATTCAGTTGCAGACACTGTTTTTTAAAATAGACGTTTTATTTTCTTTTAAAGTGGTCATTTACATTATTACATCATTGTATCACAACTTGGAAGATACAACATAAATCATTATTAGAGGTGTCAAATGAAGAAAAAAAGATAGCTTTGAAGTTCTAATGAGCTAGATGCCATTGCTATAATTATTTTATTCTTAAAAGAACAGACATGCTTCAATTAGAACAAAATACAATGTTCACATATATATCGCTACGTTGAATAATCATGTAGAAACATATGATTTGATAGAAAGAAACACCAATAACACTTTCTACATGAACATCTATATTTCATGGTCTCCTTGTAAATTTTCAAACCAATATATATATATATATATAGAGTATCTGAACGAATATTTTTTATAATTGAACAAAAAGTATCTAATTGTACCATTATTATCCTTTCACTATAAAGCTAACATGGCAGTTTAGTAAACTAATCTAATTCAAAATTTTAAAATAACCATTGGAGAACACATCAATAATTGGAGATATTTTTCAAACCTTTTAGACATAACAAAATTTTGTAAACTTAATTCATTGCTCCGTGAAAGTTTGGATTTGAACTTAACATCTTATGGGAGAACACATCATTAACTATTTTTCAAATCTTTTAGACATATGCTTTTCAAGTCCAAACAAACTCTTACTCAAAGCATCTTGCCTGTTACATTTAATAACAAAACCAAAGTAAGCCACTTTGAGAGAAGTTAGTAGAAGGCACATATGTGATACTGTAAGAAATGAATAAAAATCAATTAGAAAGTTCTTAAACAAATAGTGTTAGGTCAAATAATGGGTTTAGAAATCCCTGAAACATTAATTTAAACCAAATGCTACTACCAATTGCGAAAGTGCTACCATTTCAAACAATTTGATCAGTTAGGATAATGTAAGAGTGTATGCTTGCATTAATCACATATTCCTAGTAAGTAATTAGAAGTTGAAATTTAGTATGTGTTTATTATGTCAATCAAAGCAAAAAAAATAGTAGGAAAAATATGCAATGACGATTACCTGATTTGAATTTCTAACTCTAATCTAAAATCAGCATCGCAATACAGCAACCCAATTGTAAATCAAAGCAAAATAAAAAGCCCTAGTATCCAATCAATATTTATTAAAAAATTATGAAGAGAAAGATACCTTCAACGAAATCGAATAGCCACGATTGAAGCATTTCCATTGTCTCAGGGTTCATCACAACAACTGAATTATCATCATTGACCGCATATCGCCGACCAACCTAATCACTGCATTCTTTCTCCCTGTACTAAAATCCTTCTTCCCCTTGCTATTATGAAATAACATTACAAATTAGAAGGAAAACTTAAACAAAAAATCGATAACATTGAAGTACTTAAATTTTATAGATCGGATAATAGTTGGTAGTAACGGGCAAGGTTGCTGGTGGTGATGAAATCAGTCGATGAAATTAGCAATCTAGTTTGAATTGAGCTGATGGGGAAGACGGGAGATTTTGGACAGCATTAGATCTAGAGTCGCATCTTTTTTGCAGTGAGAAAGAAATGAGAGTTAGGGCTTTTTACGGTAGGAAGACAGGCAGACGCGGTTAAGAAAAGGCATTTCGGGGATTTCAAAAAAACACGGTTGATTTTCAGTTCATTGAATTATCATTATTAGTAGTAAAGATGTATATGTATGTATATATATATATTTAATATAATATCTATAAAATATTTTATACATATACACATAAATATATATATATATAAATAATTAATTAATTTAAACAGAAAAATATTTATTATGTATGTGTATTAAAATATGTTCGGTTATAAAATAAAAATGATTTTTACTTTCGGCCTATGCATGTATTAATAAATGTTTTTAATACAATACTATTTAAAGTATTATATATATATAAGAATTATTTATAACTTTAAATGAATTTAATTTTCGGTTTTATTAAATAAATTCGAAATCATAAACACACACACATATATACATACATATACATATATCAATATGTATATGTATGTATATAATTTTTTGGTTTTATATTTATTTATTATTATAATATATTTTCGACTTTGTTATAAAATATAATTATTATGTGTTTATATAATTAGTAAAACACTTATATATATATATATAATATTACATAAATTATAGATTTCAAAATTATAATTATAATTATATTTATATTTAAATATGGATGAATATTGAAGATGTATGTATGTATCTTAGTATATCATATGTATGTATACATTAGTTATTAATCCCAATAACTATATATGTATGTATATTTAATACACATGTGTTATTATATTTGCTATAGTCTACATATATTACAAACTGATGTATATATAATATACATTTATGCATATATCTATCTCGATGAAAATGAAATATATCAATATTAGTTTTGATTTAAAATAAATTAACTTATTTATATAAGTCCAATAAAGATTTGTTAGGGAAAGTTTTGATAACCTACCCAATTTACCTACAACTAAACGGATCTGATCAAATAATATGTGTTACCATTAAGAGTGAATGAAATATGCATTGTATTACCAAGTGCTAATTCATTAAATATAGACAATATCTTAACCGATGTAATAACATTGTTAGATTCGAGCATGCAAAAAAACATGTCAGATCCATTGATCATACGAAGCAACCGCTTCAAGAGTTAAATTAGGTTATTTTCTCTACTGTTCTACGCTCCTTGAAGTGCTTTTGGGAAAATGTTGCATTCCCAATGCATACAATCATTGTTCCCCAACATACCAAATCATCTTTTACTATCGTGCGTTTCAAAAAAGTTGGCAACACTAGCATTATTTGATCTTCGCAAACGTTGATCGCCAAAAATGTCGATAGTAATTATATATAATTTTTCCATAGTTAATAATATTATGACATGCCTTAATAGCTAAGAGTCATCTAACACACTAACAATGTCCCTTATGCTAGCATTCTCATGGTATCAGTTACTTTTCAATGTACATTCGAACCTTAACTTTTAAAAGCGTTTAGTTTGACAACAAAATATTTGCCATTAGATTTGATATCTCTCGATACTCAATTGAATATCGTTCGTCTCATTCGGAACATCCTTCGAACATATTAGGTGTGTAGGTCGGATCTATACAAAGTAATCTTGCATCAATTGTCAATTAAACAGCAAATAATTGCGATCAGCGTAGCATGGATCAAAAACACTGCCCTCCCACGATGCTTAACATATGGTTGAATAGTTGACTCATTTTCTCCAATTATTTGTAGCAATAATTTTGCATTCAGTTGGATCACTTGCCCTTTCCACCTGATCAAAATCAATATCGTAAACAATATTGTTCAGACGTTGTTTAAATTTGAATCAGATAGTTGTGAGAGCGAATAGATTTGATAAGAAGTGTGTGCCGTTTATATAGGATGATAAAGGGGTTTTGCACACCAGGTCCTTTTAGCAATAAGTATGTAAATTAAGTCATGTTTTCCTAAATTAGAAAGCGTACAGTTTTTTAAAAGAAAGTGCAAGTTAGTGTGCGTTTTTTTTTAAACTGAAAAAATTGAAAATCAAATTTCTTTATTCCTAAATAATAATGATTGTTATTTAAGTGTGATTTTAGTAAATAACCGTTTTTCACCATTATCGAATTTTATATAATTTTTTCCTCTTCAGAAAACTCAAGCTCTCATGCATTTTCTGTTCGAAAAGTGAAAGTTACCCTGTGTTTTCTATTTTTCGAAAATAGAGACCCAATTTATATATTTATTTCGTGACATTTTTACTAGTTTGTAACTGTAACTGTCATTTTTACTAACGTTGGCCAGTATATACTACAGATTTGTAATCTCGTGACATTACACCTTGCGATCGACTGCTAGGAACCATTTTTGGAAGCAATCATAAGTTTAGGTTAGGTTAGCATAATCCAACTAATGGAATGAGGAATCATAACGTATTAGGTTTTAATTATTTTTCCTAGTGATGGCCCACAGCACTCTAAGCAAAGCCCAAGTTATTGACGGTAATTAGTAAAATCTGTATACAGAAAAGCCGAAGCCCCAAATCCACATAAATGCCTCTCAAAACCCTAATCAATAATAGGGCTCCCCTAGCTCCTACAAATCACCACTCTCCGCCTTCCTTCCCCGCCACGTCATCATCTCAGACTGTCCGCAGACGGTCACCGCTGTACTCAGTTCTTTGTATCATTAGTATTGGCGCTATTGCAGCTGTCTCTTACAGAGCAGGTGGCGCTTTGGCACAGCGCAGAGTACAGATTGCTAGGTATCCTAATTAGTTAAGTTTAATCCATTGTTTTTACTGTTAAAATCTGAATTTGTTAATTCATTCGTTTTTTTTTCTTGTGATGTGCAGAGCTCTTCATTCTTTTTCGAAGGAAATGGAAGCCTCTGCTTCGTTGAACACTGTGCCTTCTATTGTTGTTTATGTTACTGTTCCGAATAAAGATGCAGGTATTTCTTACTGTTGTTTTGATTTTTAATTCTGGATATAGTGGATCCAAAGATGACATTTTTTTTATGAGTTTGGATAGAAGTGGCTGTTTCATACTTAGATTCAAAACAGACCATCTAGCAATTGTTTAGTATATGACGCAAAGAAATTGAAAGTAAAATCCATGCCGAAGTGAATAGTCTACAGTTTATAGGGGGAGATGAGTAATCATTGCCAGCATGCAGCTTTAGGTAAATGAGGGAAATATTGTAGAAGATACGTCAGGATGTATCATTCTTCGTGTTATTTGATTTAGTTGTCTAGTACAGTTATAAGGTTGATCGGTTGCTTCAATGGAAAGTAAAAGTTTTTATTACTTACGTTGAGAAGTTATAAGTAGTCCAACTTAGGTCGATAAGCAATCATATTGTAAGCATGCAACTTTTAGATAAATGTGGGAAATGTTAGGGTTGTCTCGCATGTTTAATGGAGGAACGACGGTTCGGATTTGGAAAGTCCCACATCGCTAAATAACTTGGAGAAATGGTGTATAAATATGGGTTGGTAGGCACGTAACATTGGGGATTCCTTTTGTTACAACAAAGTGTGTGCCAACCCATATGCGTACGCCACGTGCAGGAGATGGGGAGCTTGGTCCGGCCGCCGTTACACAACAGTGGTATCAGAGCCGATGGTTACGGACTGGGCCATGCAGACACGGCAGTGCTCTCAAAGGTTATCGCAAAGTGATGCGAGTCAAGGGGGAGACTGTTAGGGTTGTCTTGCATGTTTAATGGAGGAACGACGGTTCGGATTTGGAAAGTCCCACATCGTTAAATAACTTGGAGAAATGGTGTATAAATATGGGTTGGTAGGCACGTAACATTGGTGATTCCTTTTGTTACAACAAAGTGTGTGCCAATCCATATGCGTACGCCACATGCAGGAGATGGGGAGCTTGGTCCGGCCGCCGTTACACAACAGGAAATAGTGTAGAAGATCAAATTCAGGGTGTATCATCCTTCGTATTATTTTGATTTTGTTGTCTAGTAGATACTTTAAACATTCTGGAAAATGATAGTAAATTTTAGAATATGGCAAAAACTGTGCTAGTTGAACAACGCATAATCTGTATGTTTCTCAAGCATATAAATATAAATGGTGAACAATATTTTCTTTTTATCAGTTTAGATATAGAATACAAATTATCTTTGTTTCATATCTGAAATAGTATTTTTTTTTTGAAATTTGAATGTATATAGTTTTAAAAGGTATTCATGTAATGTCTATAATATTTGTTAGATTTCACATTCTTAGTTATAAAATGTTATATAAATTTTTTTCACTTGAGCCCGGTTTACCATTTGTTCTGTCTCTCAATTTGCGATCAGTTAGTTTTTTTATACAACTGACTGAATCTAAGCTCTTTCTCTACATCTTTTATTAACTTTATTTAAGTTACCAGAAGTTTGCCCATACAGTATGTGTTTTGTGTAAAGTTGCACCTTTTAAGAAAAATAACCCTTGTCTCCTTAACTTTTGAATGTAAATAAACGAGACAGTTGATCAAGCTAAACTACAAAATTGCCTTGGTGAACAGATTAATGCAATATCTAAAATGTATACTGAGTATACCTGTTAATATTTTGGAGAGTTTGAAAAAGTTCCACCAATTCAAAGATTTTCTTTATTGTGGAGACAAATGGCGTGCTCATAAATTTATTGCTTATATCTCAACTATACCTTTCATCCATGCTTTGATTCAAATGTTTTGAAGAAGTTGCAACATTTGTGGGTCGAACACTTGAAATGCCATTCAAAAATATATTTGGATCACTCTCACTGCACATCAATATTTTATAATTTAATTCTCATCAGCAAACTATACTGTTCCTATTCTAAAATTCAAATGTTTTTTATTGTTAACTCTGTTGATAATACCTAAATTCTCATCGAGTTATATTGTTATCAGTCTAGCTTCTATTAGAATTACAATTTGTATTATGTGTATGTTATTATATTGATGATTGATATGTGATGTTTCATCATTTAATCGATTTTTAATATAAGTTGGTACTTAGAAGAGGTAATATCTAATGCTACCACGAGTCTTAGGTTATAAACTTATATGTGTGTGTGTGTCTAAATACATACTAGGTTCAAATCACGCTACACTACGTAGGATTCGAACTCACGACCTCAAAACCAAAGTCTGGACGTGTTGCCAGTTGGACATGATCTTGGACTTCATCAAGTAATGGTTAATGTTATATGTATATATGATTGCATAATGCAACTAAAACTTGTTTTTATCATGTTTTGTATTCTCATTTTTATTTTTACAAGTACTGGTACTAAATTGATTTTATATTGAACTAAAATGGAATATTTATTTTATTAGATTTATCAAATGTTGTTGGATAGATAGAAATCCACTATCCATCCTTTATCCACAATACAGATATCCGATGTTCTAAAATCATTTTGAATACTAATGCGGATATAACAATATTCGTATCTGTTTGTATTCTGATAGACATTATAGTGCCAACCGCATCAATATATTTTATTAATCTTATTAGTTTGTCGAACCGCTTAGAAGAGTCGGTGAAGCGGAGCAGGCTTATTTGGTTAGGTGATCATGGACATTTGCTTGTTATCTAAGATACACGTGGTTTGTATATTTAGTTTGTTTGGCGCTTTTGTATTATAGTTATGTTATTGTAAGCCCACTTGCACATAGATCTGGACTCATTTCTTAAATGGGTTCTTCAATTTTTGTATTTGAAGCATAATTTTCTTGCATTTTATTCTCATTTTCGTTATTGTGTGCATTTCATCAAAAATCATAAGATAATCCAAAATTTACATGTAGCATGATGCAAGTTTAGTGATGTTCTCACTCAAGAATGACACACATAAGAAGGCACGCCAAAGATACATGCCATATATAACTAAAAAAAATTGTGCATTCTACAAAAAGGTGCACCACCTTGTTCGTACATTTGACTAATTATATACAATGTTATATTTTGCAATTCTTTTCAAGATCTAAATGACATAAGTTTTTTTTGGGTACTGTTTAACTGAACACGCCCAGCGAAATTACATAACGTATTTTTATGGGACAAATTTTTTGATGCTTTTTCTTAGCTCAGTGGATATGGATGTTTAGATCAAGGTTCAAAATTTTAGATTCCATTTCCGTTACGGTTATTGGTAATTTTTTAAATTTCAGTTTCATTTATATTTTTTTGGGAGTTTTTTTTTATTCCAATCTGTGAATACCACTGTGGTACCACGATTTGCCATAATTAAGTACATGAAATCATAAACAAAATAGTTTCTTTATCAATTCATGAATATTAATCGATTATAATTGATCATACTATGGCCTAATTAATTGAATTAAACCCATCTATATGCATCATACAACAACTAACCAATTACTAACATAATTATAACCTAATCAATACAATTAAATTTAATAAAACTGTAACTATACCCAATGACCAAATACAAGCCCACTTAAAAGTACTTTGAAGTTTGAACTTTTCGCTGTTCCCTATCTCATTCCATCGAGCTTCTCCCTTTCCAAATTTCATGACAACGAGCCCGGGTTTCTTTTCAGGTTTCGTTCATAAAAGCCCAAACCGTAAAATAAATCAATTCCCAAATTCCGTTGACCCCAAATCCTGCTTGATTGAAATCATTTTCTAATTCCTCTTCTCAACAAATTCCTGCTCGGTCAAGGCCCGGACTGGAATGGCCGAAATCCAGCATGCTGGCCAGAATGAGAAACCTTGGTTTGGATATCTTTAATTTATTTAATTGTTATATACGTAAATCGTTGATCTGAATAACTATATTTTTTGTATGATTTTTTCTTTCCTTTTTGGAGTGTGTTTATTTCTGGTTACAATTATGAGTGGTCGATTTGGTATGATAATTTTGTAGATCACATTTTAACTTACAACGCATATATTACATGCCACACCGTGTGCGTCAGGGGTTCGCTGTATATTATGTGATGTGTGCCTTTAAGACTTGTGAATATGCCCTCCATGTCTACAAAACATTTATACACCAGTAGTCTACGTGATCATTTGAGGCTATAATATGCACTCCAAAGGGCATTATTGTATGAAAAATTCCAGAACATGATATCTTCATTCATTTATACATTCATATTTCGGATAAATTGTATACATCGGATGTCATACATATCCAAATGCCTAATCTTGAAACTGAAGATCATATATTATGTGTCATCTTAGGCACTTTTACAAACTTCAAGAACCTTAAATATATTTCCATACCATACTATTACTTTCCGATTGTTTTACAATATCAAGGATCTTTTAGAATGATTAAGTTCCTTTTAGATTGTAATTTAGAAACTTCGCGACATTTCTAAAATCTACATCACATGTTCAATGAATATGGTGTACGTCAGAGTTTGTTTAGGCTAAAGTTAAGGAATTACTGCAAAGCTAAGGTATATCCATAGAAAAGTTGATAGCACTAATCTAAAGCGTGACAAAGTCAAAGATCAGTGGTAAATTCATGAAGGGGTAAACTACTAGAACACAAAACAAAACAAGAAATGTGGACACAATAGATGTTGGTCGTTGGATCTTATTGAGGGTTGAATTCAGGAGGAGACCTAATGGTTGACATCTCTTGTGTCATTTGTTTGTGTTCAACTATATTTTCCCTTTCAGGAATATGAAAGTAAACTAAGTGTTCACCCAATTTGGTTTTTAACGAAGATGGGTAAGGGAAGTGGTTCACGTTTCAGATGCTAGTTTGATGCGAGGGTTATTCTTCTTATAATATTAGATTAGAAAATAAATAACATGACATTTGGGATTTTGGGACATAACTTCAGTTGTTCTTGTTAAAAAGGAAACTATTTGAATTTTACCTCTGTTTATGCTATAAGAGTCATGGATGCACTCCAACGACATATATAGTAATTGCTAGTTTTTTTGTGTCAATTTCTTCACTAAAATGTACTTGAAAAATAATATATGTAACACACCACCTAGCATGCTATTATGTTCATACTGATTTTTCTTTTACCCCACTATAGAGTTTATGTTTGTAGGTCGTACATTTCTATTTTATTTGATTTTGTTCTTGGAACTTATAAATTGCAGGCAAGAAACTTTCAGAAAGCATTATTAAGGAGAAGCTTGCTGCATGTGTCAACCGTGTACCAGGCATGCTCTAATTGTGTTTTTCTTTAATTACTTTTACGCTGTAAAGATGAGCTATTATAGGATTATTAGTACAGCCAGTTGATACTTTATGGATATGCAAAGTTTTTCAACCCTTCTTTTGGTTCTTCAAACGAGCCCCCTCTAAGTTTCAAAATACACAGTC
Source organism: Allium fistulosum (assembly GCA_030737815.1). NCBI lineage: Eukaryota > Viridiplantae > Streptophyta > Magnoliopsida > Asparagales > Amaryllidaceae > Allium > Allium fistulosum. The sequence goes on from CM060902.1 coordinate 1,471,700,918, forward strand.
GTCTTCCTCAAAAACAGGTTTTAAAAAAAACACCTTTCCTTGGTTTCAGGCAAATATTTGCAATTTTTCCAAAAAAAAGAGGTTATAGAAATATGCGACTAATTACAGATTTAATTTTTGGAAAAAAGAAGAAAAATATATATTTTTTTCCAAAAATAAAAATACAAGTGTTATTTAAAACATGTTTTTGATGAGGGTTTTTCGCGTATGAAACTTGAAAAATAAGGGGTGGACCCTAATTTCCACTTAAAACAATCTTCTTTTATGCTTTAAAACAAGTGAAAATAAGGGACACATCCCTAAAATCAAACTTAATACACAAAACATCCTCCTCATAAAAAAAAAATTACATTCCTATTTTCAAATACTACAATTTTCTTCCCTACAGTACCCCTTTTCTTCATTGCAGCAATGTTGATTCTTCATTTATGGATGTTATTATCACATCTATAATTAAAATTTGCACCCCATTAATTATCAATCTTTAAAACGCAATAACTCCTTGTAGAAACGACGGATTAACAAACTGTTTTCACCATTAAATCACAAATTTTATTATCTTTCCAACGAGTGGCATTGTGTATATATAAAAATAGAAAAAAAATTAAATTGATGTTTTTCAATTTTCTGCAATTATATGGTATAATTGCAAACAATTCAGCAATTATATGCAATAATTGCAGAAATGTCTGCAATTAGACCATATAATTGCATACATGTCTGCAATTATATGCAATAGTTGCAGACATTTCTGCAATTATACCATATTATACCATATAATTGCAGAAATGTCTGCAATTATACCATATAGTTGCAGTAATGTTTGCAATTATATGAAATAGTTGCAACTGTATGCAATAATTGCAGACATGTCTGCAATTATACCATATAATTACAGAAATTTCTGCAATTCTGTAATTATATGCAATAATTGCAACCGTATATAATTCAATTATATGCAGTAGTTGCAGATTTGAAGAAAAATTGAAGATGTTTAAAATTTGCAGAATTGTCTGCAAATATATGAAATAATTGCACATTTACTGCAAGTATATTTTTTGTTATCAACAATGGATCTTATTTTAAAGATCATAATTTTTTTGATTTTTTGGTGAAAACGGTATGCTGATCCGATGTTTCTACAGAAAGTTATACGTTAAAAACGTAAAGGATATTTGGGTCTTTGGGCGCGCATGAATTTTAAAACAGGGACCGGAAACTTATAAAAAAACGGAGGGATGATTTGTGTATTTTCAAATCTTACCAAGGATGTATGCCAAACGCACCTTAAAACAATATTCTTTTTCTCCCTTTTGTGATATGCTATTCAAGCATATAACTTATTTCTGTTAAATAATTTTGGGCTACAGGGTTGTTATTCCCTCAGTATCTGAAATATATCATATATTAGTTGGTCTGCATGACTATGCAATCTTGCCAGTATGTTCTCTCAAGCCAAAAGATATCGCTATTATTGTCATTATCTATGTTTATCTTATTTCCGACATTTCTGTTCTTGAATTTTATATCTGTTTGATGCTAATATGATATCATATTTGTGGTTTCAGGAATTGAATCTGTTTATTGGTGGGATGGCAAGGTAGATATATCCGATCATTATTTAATTTATTTGGATAAAGAGAGTTATTGTCCGAAGCTCCAAATAAATAGAGTATAGTGCTGAACTTATCATATTTGTGTCTGCTCTGTCTAGGTACAAACCGATTCTGAAGAACTGCTGATAATCAAAACAAGGGAATCTCTTCTTGAAGCATTAACAGAGCATGTTAAGTCTAACCATGAATACGAGTAAGTCTTTGGTTACATATTACTGAAAACTATTTTAATTTCTTAAGGTACATTGATGAATCCGTACATGTAATTATATGGTGATTGAGAAGGTGAAGTTGTAGAACAATGATTTTAGTAATGTCTGCACATAATGCTATTGTATTTTTGCAGGGTACCTGAAGTCATCTCATTACCCATTACTGGCGGTAATCTCAAGTACCTTGAATGGATCAAGAGTAACACTCGAGAAAACTGATGCAGTACCCCGAAATTTGTGAAAGTTTGAATCCTATGCATTAGATGTTGCTACTGTTCTATGTTGTATGAAAAAAAACAAATATGAGGATAACCTTAAGCATCCTTTCTCATGGCATTGTATCCACTATATAACAAACAAATTGATGGCTGTACATTTTAGCTTGTGTGTCTTAGCGTGATACTGCCTTTGTTTTATAACCTATGTCCAAATCGTTTGTCTAATATTTTTACATTCTTTCCTATCACTGTATCGCAAGTGGTCCTATGTGCCATATTTTGGTTTTCTAGGTTCAATTTAATGGTTACACAAAGTTCTTCGTTTTTGTAAAATTCGTTTAACTTTATTTGCATTTTCCAATTGTGTGTTGTAGAAGTAGGTGGATCGAGTGGGGGTGTGATATTAGTTAGGAATGGTGAATGTTTCTGGAAGTGCTTTTTTAAGTGATTAATTTTTCAAGCCCAAGTCTTGTAACTAAACATTATCATTATAAAAAAAAAACACTGAACGTTATTGCATATGTCGCAATAGATTATGATTACGATTGAACAGCAAGATCAGTAAGATGAAATTGGTTAAACTTTATTGTTTACGACACTTTCAGATTTGCATATATGGGTCAAAATCCACATGCTAGACATCAACAACAAAAGTTATTGTTCCTCCTTTTTCCTAACTTGACACCCAATCGTTTTTGTCGTGCAGTCGTATTGTGGATTTTAAACGAAAATGAAGTCTGCTTGTTCACTTTCAGATCTTATTATAATATGGTTATACTATAGCGATTTGATCGATCGAAAATGGGATCACATGTCGTATCAAGTGCATGTGAAAGCCAAGGCCTAAAGTCTCCTCGTCATTTGATTCTTTGCTTTTACAATAAAGGAAAAGGAACAAGAGGACCGACTGTTGTGAAGTCTTTGTTTGTTGAAGTCACACAGTTTGTCCCCTCGTATCAATTGATTAATCATCGCATAAACATAAAACCTATTCAACTATTCATTTAATTGCTGGGAAGTGTTAACAATATGGCGTGATACGCATGCGTTTGCAGGCTTTTGTTATCCAATGTTGAACACATATGATGGCAGTAGACGCCAACACAGATATTATCACAAAAGTTCTCCTTTCAAACAAAGTGAAGAACTAAATACGTTAGACGTTCCAAACGAACTATTTTTCTTCAAATTATTAATGCTCAAATTTGTTTTTTTTAAACTATAAAATCCGTTCAAATTCTCTTCATGATTAATCTTCCTATACCCCTCACTTTGTCGACAAGAGATCTATCAAAAGATCTCAACCATTCCCGTCAAAAGAGACGGTAACAATGTATAGTGTCCCTAACAAATGCCGCGAACTCGTACTGTTTCTCAGGCCAAAGACTTCACTATGAAACAATCGTGCAACAACCACTCTCTACACCATACCAAGAAAAAAGCATTCGACGGTACAGTAAGTCGCCTTACACGCATCTCAATCACTTCGTCCACGTAACATCCGAGTTGGTCGTATATGAACCGTTAAGCGCAGACAACGTTCTAAGGAATCTTGACATTCAAGGCATCAACCCGAACCCTTCATAGTATGATCCCCGTGAATATAAATATTAGTACCTATACACTTGTAAAGGATCGAAAATTGAATTCATTTTCATTTGCAACTAGATTATTGTTTATTTGTACTCTTGAAGAAGCCATTAATCTCCACCCTTGTAACGATAAACTCTAGAAAGCAATAATCTAAGATGACATAGCAGGCATAGATTTTTTTCTAGGCCGAACCAATTTGTATTGTGTGTTATGTGCTTACTTGCACCGTATTTTACCATATTTATTCTTCAATCCATATTTGAACGTGTTTTTAGAAAGTAACCGTTACTCAAGACACGCTTTAGTCATTATTCTGTAGTGGACTAGAAATCTAGTCAACAACTACCATCTTTTTCTCTTTTACGTTCCATCGGAGAAAATATCACAAAGCAACGTGTCAGAGTCCAACATATTGACCTTCCCAATTTACCGTACATTCTGAAAATGTAGTTGGAAATAACAAGAAAAGAGTGCAAAAATATTAATAATAACATTTACGTTCAATAGTCAAGGACTACTAGCTCAATTAGTTGGTGGTATGACGCTCTAAATATAGATTCTACAGGTCATGAGTTTGAATCCTCGAGACATCAAAATGAGTGCTCTGCTTAAATAAAGTATCACTCTTACTATTAAAAAATAAATAACATTAACTTTCAATTAAGTCATGTTCGACATTACTGGAGAACCACTGGTTACCAAAGATAAGGTTCGACACAATATGACAGAGTCAAGAAAAGATGACACCAATGGCAATATTTGTGCAACAAAACATGGGTTGAGTGAGATCTTTTAAAAGGAACTATACGCGTTATTGTTTCCACCTCGGATCGGACAAGATACACGGTTAATCAATGAGTGGGATTTTTATATTCGCGTATATATTGGTAAGACGTAATAATTCATCTCTTATGATCTTAAACCAAATTATAATGATGTAATTAATACTTAAAAACTAATTTTTTTTATATACACCTGAATATAAGATAGTATGTCATGGCTAGATGATTAAAAAGTGAATTTTATTGATTGTTATTAGTGAAGCTTAATCAGCCTCTAATTAAAATGTGCGAAAAAGAAAAGTATTTCAAATTAGACATATTATATATCAAAATTGTAGTTCTCGGCTATGCTAATCCATTGGTGGTATTCATTCTTCGATTGGGTTTATGGGTTAATCAGAAAACGTGTCAGAAGTTCGATAAACGTGGACTGTTTGTTTCGATTCAACAACGAAACGATGATGATATGACGATCGGGATGCATGGCTGTGTAGAGGAGGATGAGTAGGTCAACTAGCCATTGATTGATTGGGCAAAAGGTATTGGAGTTTGCCAGATCTGGCGCTCAAAGGTTGGGGACAACGAGGATTGTACGGGCGGGCGGAGGTGACGTGGCTAGTGATTTTGGATGGCGCATGACGGGCATGCCGTCGATGGTGCCCGATCGAAGAACGAGGCTCCTAGGCAGTGGCGGTGTCGACTTGAAGTGGACAAAGGTTGGTTTCGGGTTCGGCAGCGTGAAGAATGGATTACTGTAGCGAACGAATAATAATAATAATAAAGTTATTAAATTAAATTATAACATAATGCCCTTTAACTTCAAACACTTAATAACTCCCATATACAAGCTCTGTTACATGCACGGTTTACAGCATTACGATCATGGCAAGATGAGGAATGTTTTAGTATGTTGTTTGCTGTGTTTTAAGACACTTCAAAAAAGTGTCCTACTTGGGTAGGTTCGTTACTCATTGTTCGATTAATGATTACGCCGGTAGGCATTACGATATATTTTTCAATGGAAATGAGTTCTGCGGTGTAACCGGTGACATCTAACGATGTTAATTACAAGTATAGGCGTTACGATACATTTTCCAAAGGAATTTTTTTCTTCAGTGTAACCGATGATGTCTAACAATGACGATTACGAGTATAGGCGTGATAGTACATTTTTCAGAGGAAGTGGGTTCTTCAGTGTAACCATCGATGTCTAACGATAGCGTTGCAGTGCATTTTTTTAGAGGAATGAGTTCTTCGATGCACATGTTGATGATGTTGGGTACAATACACTTTTAAGAGGAAATGACTTCTTTGGTATGACCGGTGATCTCTAATGACGATGATTTTAATAATGTATGCATTACGTTTTTAGAGGAAATGAGTTCATGGGTGTGACCAATAACGTCTAACGATAGCGGGCTGAGACATGTAGTTTTTCAGTAACGAGTCGCATATTATTTGACGATATGATACGTTTAGAGTAGTTGAGTCCTTGGTGTCCGGTTTAGTGATAGCGGGCTGAGATATATACTGTAACGACCTACCTTTTCGACCCTTAAAGGTCGACACTAATACATTCACGGTATTCACCGACCGAGCACTCAAGTGTCGGAAAGACAAATTGTTAAGGTAAAAAACGAACAAGGAAGGAAGAACATAATTTCAGAATATTACAATATAACGATAACATATAATATCAAAAGACAATACAAAGTGTTACTCTAAGATTCATAGCATTTTAGAGTTACAATCCGATGTACTATCATCAATCTGGATAGTTATAACAGTCCGTCCTCACAAATGCTGATATATACATACTAGCAGTGCAACATAAATAACAATATTATGATAGGTGAAAGCATCTAGTTCGTCTCCTCGAGGTTCAAAGAATATCAACAAAAACTTCCTTTCTTAGACCACTAAAAAAGCCCATATGGAATTAAAGGAAGATAAAACCCGAATCAAACATAAGTCTGGTATGAGAAACTCAAGAAATATATAGCTAGCATATAGCAAACTTTTGAGACAGTTCGAATCACCATAACAGTTATCCCCTCAAAAGAACCAAACCCATCCAATAAGTACATGACATGGTGTAATAGATCATCTCTAGGATGTAGAATATAAATCAAAAAATAGTCGTGCTACTTGCATCTCACAACACAACCATATTAAAAGTATAACTAAAACCGCTAAGGTATGTTTGTATATGGATTTCCATTGGAGCCTCCCTTAATACATCGAGGCGGACCTCCCGACAAGGGTCAGAAACTACCTTCCGAAACCACGCATATCTCTAGATAAAATATGTCACAAAGGAAAACATAACTGGTCCACGTCCGAACACGTGATACCGAATACCATCACCTCCCGTCGACCACAATCGAAAGCATCTCTAGATATTTGGAGTTGACGTACACCTGGGTTAGCTAAACCAACCAGCTATGCCCTTACTATGTTTTCTGTCATTAGTAATGGTGAACCCACGTTCATCATCTCATCACACGATTCTTCATCACTTGACAGATCTCGAATCTTTCTCTAGATTCCAACATCTCGAACAGATCTCAAATCTCTCCATGGATTCCAGCATAAGTCGTTCGATGAATGTTAACTTGTCCTCTCTCTTGGAATCAACCTCAAGGTAGATATACCATCGCTAGCGTCATTTGAAATGTTAATGCTGACCTCTCCCTTGGAATTAACCTTAGGGGTAGACAATTTTAACTCTATAACATATCACTCCATAACCGCTTCCAAAACAAAGAACTCGTATATTAGTTTTGAAGTGGTTTTCTATAAGTAACACACTTATCCAATCCTGGACTCTTCAAAACTAAGTCGACGGATTTTTGGTTAACTCAATTCTGGTTCTTTAAGAAGTAAACGAACAATATGAAGTAGTCATCCCTAAGGAATCTCATATATAAACATTCTTAAAGCAAGAGATAATTCATACGAATAAATCCTCCTCAGGGGATCTCAAACCGTATAAATATGTGATGCTTACATACACTTCCAAAGTTAAATTGGTCAAACTCGATAGCCGACTAATCGACTACAAAGTACAAAATAGAAACGATGGTATATGGAAACCAAGTATTTTATACTCATCACATTTTCAATCTTCTCAACTTACACTATCCCTCGGTCAATGGTGAAGCCGGTAGGTTAGAGCATTATTTGCCTCTAAACCCTACTTAAACATCATTCTTAATTCTCACAAATAGAATAAATCTACTTTGTCGGCTTTTAGTGCTAAGTATAAGATTAAACACTTTCCATAAACAAGTAAACACATAAAGTATGCTTAAGTCATACAAAGCACGATTAATTCACACAAGCACGATTAAGTCACATAAGCAACTTCTAATACCCTTTTTGTTAATTAATTCATTTATTAATTAAAATTTCATTGTAAATACTTGTGTGTGTGTATTTAAAATACCACTACAAAAGATATATACATGTATACTACCATTTCACTATTCATTTCTACCTTTTTCAACGCTTAAAAATGTATCCATATTCTTATCCCAATGGTATAAGAATATTCACAAATCTTAAACAAGGTTTCACATTTACAAAAGTATGAATTGATGGATTAAAAACAAATGTCAATAAAAGATTATTACTATAAACCCAAAACATTTCCCACTTAGCATTACCTTTAAACTTTTCTTTTAAAGATCTAATTATTTTCAAAAGTTTATTTAAATGGATTAAAACAAATGTTGCTCAAACGTCGTTACTATAAACCCAAAACCATTTTACACTCATTATCTTTAAAACATTCTTTTGAAGATCTAATTATTTTTAAAATTTTATTTAAATGGGTTAAAACAAATGTTTCTTAAATATCGTTACTATGAACCCAAAACCATTTTACACTTAGAATTATCTTTAAAACATTCTTTTAAAGATCTAATTATTTTCAAAAGCTTATTTAAATGGGTTAAAACAAATATAGCTCAAATATCATTACTATAAACCAAAAACCATTTTACACTTAGCATTATCTTTAAAACGTTCGTTTAAAGATCTTATTATTTTCAAAAGTTTATTTAAATGGGTTAAAACAAATGTTGCTTAAATATTGTTATTATAAATCCAAAACTGTTTTGCACTTAACATTATCTTTAAAATATTCTTTTCAAAAATCTAAGTATACTTATTAACAAGATAACATACTTTAGATTAACTTCTCAAAACCATTTTGCTATAACCAAGTGTTAATATCAAAACCATCTTTATTCTTTTATAAAACACTTATCTTTTCCAAACTTATATACATACAAAAATAATTATAAATAGGTTTTAAATATCTATATAAAATATAACTTAAAAATAACTAATTTAGAAATTTGACAAAAATCAATAAAAAGCATGTTTTATATTTTAAAACCTTTTACTTAAAAATATCATAAATAATTATTAGAAATATATTTAAGAATATAAATAGTTAACGAAGAATAATGGAATCCACATCAGCTAATTTTTTTCGCCTCTTCCCCAATTATTATCGATCTTCTTCATATTGTCGATTGAATACACAATTCAATCAGCAATGTAATTCATATCGTAATTTATCCAACAATTATTATCCTCGCGCAAGATTCATCAAGAATTCTCAACATTCCGTTCCTTCAAAGTCGATTTTCAAAGACTGGATTGATTCCAAAAGAAAGAAATTCTTCTGCTATAGGTGTGGGGGTAATTCGCACTTCGCCAGAAATGTAGGAAGCCAATGCAGTGCTTCAAGTGTGGTCTGTTTGGGCATAGAAGAGATCGATGTTTGAGGGATTTTAATGAGCCGTCTTCTGGTTTCTTTGAGCAGCTAAGTATACCTGAACATGGATTTCAATTTGTTTTAAAGTTTATGAAATTAAAAAAAATTCTTTTAGATCATTTATGGGTTCTTAGAAATGAGGGAATTAATCTCTTGGAAGAAGCGTTTATTCACTTTGATGCCATTAATTCAATGAACATTGGATTGAATTATAGGAAGAAATTTGGTGACTCAGAGATAGTAAATGATTTAAATGATGATGGATTAGGTTTTTCTGATGATCAACTAGATGTCTGTATGGAGGTTAATTCACTGCCTGATGGTTTTTCAGATTTTGATATTGGTGAATTAATGGTTGCCGGGTCTTCTAAGATATTGTCTTTTGACTGTATGCTTTATGATCCCTCAGTGTTAAATTTAGATGTGAATAAGCTGGCTTCTTGTTCGACTGGTTTTCTTGAATCGATTAATAATATGGCCTCTTTTGAAGTTGGTAATCTTGAGGCTGAGATTATTAATGTCAAAAGCAATGTTATGGTGGTGAAGCAGGGGATAAACTTGTCTATGTATGATGATGATTTTGTGGTAAATGATACTAAGAGCTTGGGTAGAGATGGGAATATGTCAGTGAGTTTGGATGATTATGTTAATGATGAAGTTGTATGGGATGTGAGCAGTGACTTCTCTATTGTTGACTTATGTGTAGGGAATTCAAGACTTATGACTTGTAATGGTAGTAATAAGAATTGTGATGGTTCTTCTTTTAGTAATGATGAAGTTCAGTTGGGTACTATTGTAAAGGATAATGACTTGTTTTTGGCTGATTATGTTAATGAAGTAGTTGTGAGAGATGTGGTCAGAGAATGCTCCACTGTTGTCTTGAATGAAGGGGTCTCGGGAATTTTGACTTGTATTGGTAGTAGTAAGGATTTTGATGGTCCTTTTTTAGTAGTACTACAGTTCAGTTGTGTTTTATTATAAAGGATGATGATTTGTATACTTGCGGTTGGCATGGAGATGCTCGTCTTTCTTTGGAGCATTTTTTGGATTTTGCTGTTACAATATGGGGTCTGTGCATGTACAATATGGGGTCTGTGCATGATTTTGTTTTAGACTGGCGCAACTGCTTTGGAATCCTTTTGATGGTTGACGAACAGAAGGTTGGGAGATCTGATAAGCAAGTTTTGTGGTCAGTTTCTAGTGGTAGGTTTTTGTCCAAGGAGTTGAGTTCATTGAGTATTGTTGTAAATAGGGTGATGAGATTTCAGGTGAGACTGGGTATAGAAGTAAATATTGGGAGGCTTTATTCTGAATGAGATTTGTATAGTGATTCTAGAAAGGTCATTTATTATTACATTGGGCCTTTCAAATTTATTTTGTACTACTGCCTCGCATCTTTAAGAAAATCTTCACCATCTACCATCCATGCTTATGATTCTACTCATTCACCCAAAGCTGGTAGAAGAAGTAGCAGGTGTTCTTCAGAAGTTAGCATTAGAAGAAGTCCTCGATTGAAACTTAAAGCTTCCAAGTCATATGCTTGAGGATTGATGACTTTTTTGGGGAGTTTTTATGGGTTTTGTCATTTTGGAGACTGTTTATGGATTGAGCAGATGTGGTATGATACTTTTAGGTTTTTTCTGGTATGGCTGTTGAAGCTGAGGTTTTGGGAGTTGTTATAGAAGGTTTATCTTTTCGTGGAGGCGTTCCTGGCATTTTGATTCTTGTTTTTGTTGTTTGTTTAGTGTAAGTCTTTAGTTTTATAGACTTTTGTGTGGGTTTTTTTATTTTTATGTCTTCTTATATGGGGTTTTTTTTTTGCTTCCTGCCAAACTTGTTGGCAGCTCCTTTTTTACTAGTGTTATATATATGTACATGTGTGCTCTCCTCTGCTTTAGAGGATCACACATTTCTAACAAAAAACTTTATTAGAAATATGTTTAAACTTCTAATATTTTTTCGTACACTAATCCATGTTATTAGGACTTTCCTAAAATGATTCCACTAATATAATAAATTATAAACCATTTAAATCATGAAAAACTAGTTAAAATGTCACATTAAAACAAAACAATGCAATAAGTCCAGAAGTGCTCAGTAGACCAAATACGGCATTTATAAGTACTGTAGAAAGTCCTGAATAGAAAACAATGTAGAAAAAGCTTGAACTTTGTGGCAAGTTTTCACCACTTAAATAAACGATTTAAGTTCAAATTTTTTTATAGTAAGTATTATACTTCAACTATTTAAAAACCATACAGAAAACCCCTAAGGGTATCTTTCGAAATTATATTAAAAATTCTCAAAAACAATATATTTTTTAAAGTGCATTTATATCGACTATTTCGCTTCTATCATTTCCAACTTTGTTCAACCATTTCTATAACTTTTTAAACCTTGATATTTTTATAGTAATAAGTACACATATTTTAGTTTTTAAAGTAGCAAAAACACCCTTAAGTTTGTCTTCCGAAGTTAACTTAAAAATCGATGTATACAAGGCGATTTCAAAGTGCATCCATAGTGAATTTTTTGCTTCAAATTTTCACAACTTTGTTTCAGAAGTTCTACAACTTTACAAACCAATTCCTTATTGTTCCATACACAATTATAAGTGTAAATAACAACTAAAATATAAACATTCACAATATATTCACAAATAACCACATTGAACAAGTTTAAACACAACGGGATTCAAAGTGCACTTATAGCGACTATCGCAATACAAACACTTTCAAATTCACATCAATTCAACACACAAGCCAACCAAACATATAAAACACAATTTTGTTGCCATGCCATATGTTATAGAAGGTAATAGAAATGATGTTATACATTATAGAGTTGTCATTTGCTTTCAAAAGTAAGGGGGTCCATAGTTATAACTTTATTAGTTAAATTTTAACTTTATGTTTCAATAACAAACACACACACACACATATCTACTCATTCAATGATGAGATAACTAACCCATAACCAAGCTAATAACCAACATAAGCCATTAGAAAATTAGGAGCACTTCCTACCATCACCAAACCTTCCAAGACTTCACCTTTAGCCTTCAAAACCACAAGTCCATGCCTCATACGCTCTTCCTTGCTCACGGCCATGTAGAGGTGTCCCACTTTTTCATATTTTTCTTCAAATTTATTTGCTTTTCTATGTTGCTATGGTGTTCCTAAGCCTTTTCCAAAGTTTGGTGGAGATTGGAGTTGTTTTGATATGAGTTTATGAAGAGAGAAGAGGCTTGAATACTTTAGTTTTTTTCCATAAAACTTAGGAAAATAAATTATGAAACAAAGGAGATATGTTGTGTGGACTTAACAAAGGTAAAATGACCTCCCTTACCCCCCTTTTGACGAACCAAAGAAACCGTGTTTGCTTTACACCTCACACTCTTGAAAACAAAATATCGAAAACACTATTCATCAAAATATCTTCTCTTAATTCATTTGCTAATATTTTTACTACTTACATTTAGTTAGCCATATCATGGAAAATATTTTATTTTCGAATTTATTACACATTAATATTCTAAGCAAGTCAAAAAGTTCAAACAACTCTTATCGAGAAAACAGTCATTTATCGATAAAATGATTTTTGGTCACATCATCGATATTTCTTCGAAGTCTTTATTTTTTAAACATTTTTCAAAAAATGTTTACCATCATTAGTTATTAATTAAAGGGGGTTAAAAAGGTTATTAAATCAATTTAATCATATTAATTCCAGGATTCAAATATTTTAGATTTTTAAATACAAAGTGTTCGAAATTCTAGGTCATTACATTCTCCCCTTGTTAAAACATTTCGCCCTCAAAATACCAACATGACTAACACCCAAAAGAATCAAGCACAATTAATACTCAATGGTATTCAAACTTAATAGAAAATAAGGTTCACGGTTTTGTTAGGGTCAAAACCCTCATCGCACAAGGATGATAAATAATATACTAATTGTACCTTACATTCATCAGCCTTAGATATTACTTAGATGATTATTCATGCTACCCAAAACAAATCAAAGAGTCATTCCCTAACCTCTCCATAAGCCACTGAAATATAATATGCATAGGCTTAAGCTTGTACGATGCACGTGGATTATCCATATGCAATATCAAATCTAATCACTTGCTCAATCGGAAAATTTTCACTTTCTAAATAGTTTAGATCACTTAACCTCTCTAGTGTGAGCTTCGATCAGGTTACTTGATTAGAAACCTCTGTTTCCCTTACATAGTCATATACTATGATAGAAAACCTTGGGATCGTATCAAGAATCTATTTCAAGTGTTCATCGCCAATAATCGAGTGAAAAATCCTTGTTTGGACTGGCGCAAATCACCTAGAAACCATGTACTTGAATCCCAAATCAAGAACATTTATATGAATAAACAATCTACATACAAAATACGTACTTTATCATATTGGTTTCTTAACTACACCAATTACCTTTTCATATCACATTCATTTACACTAATAGTATATCATTTAATGCTAAAATCTTTTTGAAACATTTCTTAAAATATAACTCAAGCTTATAAACATTTTATAAAGATGTATCTTTGTTTATAAAATATTTCATAAAAACTTAAGTTTATAAACATTTTATAAGGACATATCTTTACTTATAAAACATTTCATAAAAACTTACTTCATATTACTCGTATAATACTCTACTTCAATGCGTAGAGAGGCTAATTCTACAGTGCACAAAGAGTTTGGATCTAGTTCGAGTGTGTCTAGATAGGGAAGGAGGACTGCTCGTCTTTGTCGAGCAACTACCAGAGCTTTTGATAGCTTCAGCTCAGGTATGGATTTACTTTTGGGTAGTACATATAGTCTCTATGTTTTGCATAGTTTATCCAATAGTAATATGCAATATTTAGCTAGGAGTTCCAACTTTATTTTTGATGATATTTAGATAGACATTGAGTATTAGGAGTAAGAAATTAGAGCGGGTTCGATCAGTTAGACCATGCGATATATCAGTTGGAATGTTAGGGGTTTACACGATTTGGAAAATGTGGTAAAATCAGGTCATTTTTTTAAAGATGATAACATTGATATTGCTTTACTCCAAAAAAAAAATTACACTATGATTATAGATTTTATAGGAGTTTAAGGGTCTTTATATTAGTCATTGGGTTCACCTCCCTGCTAGGGGTAGCTCTGAAGGAGTAATGATAGGTTAGAAAGAAAATTGCGTCAAACTTTTATAGTCTATTATTAAATCTCATTTGATACATTTAATTTTTTTCTAATCTTGGCGATGGCTCATTTCTAAATATTTCTAATGTTTACGGACCAAACTCTAAAATAGATCGTAGGATTCTTTGGAGTGAGTGTCTAGAGTTTAGATTACTCGCTCTAGGTCCTTGGGTGATGGGTGGGGACTTAAATGTCACAAGATTTCTAAGAGAATGAACTCCTAGAGAAGGAGATTTTTCTACTAGGGAAGATTTTGATCAATTCATTATTAATAGCAATTTAATTGAACTACGGTTAAACAACAAACGATACACTTGGTCGAATAAAAGAGATGACGCATTAATGACTCTTTTAGATAGATTTTTTATTAGCAATGAAGTCGAAGATAAATAACCTGTTTGTAAGGTGGTTAGGCTTTCGAGTATTTACTTGGATTATTGTCCAATTATTTTATCTTGTAATAACCAAAATAATAGAAATAAAATATTTAGATTTGATAAAAATGTGGTTATTAGAAAATAACTTTTCATAATTAATTGCAAAAAAATGGTTTTCTCTGAGTAAATATGATTATAAATTTTTAGGATGAATTATATCCTAATGATGCTAGAATTGATTTAGATGTACTTGATTTTCCATTTACGAAAGAGGAAATTTTGAGGGCTATAAAAGATATGCCAAATGATAAATCACTTGGCCCAGACGGGTTTCCTATATTATTTTATGAAATTTTTGGTGTGTTTTGAAATATGATTTAATTAATATTTATTATGAATTTTATGGCGTGTCATTATAATTAAGTAAGTTTAATTTTGCTATTGTAATCTTATTACATAAGAAAATGAGTGCAAATGAGTTAAAAGATTTCATGCCTATTTCACTATTAAATAGTTCGTTCAAAACATGGACTTAGGCAAGGTGATCCATTATCACCTCTTCTGTTTAATTTAGCAGTGGATGTTTTTACTAGGATCATCAAACTAGCCACTAGTAATGAGATTTTATGTAATGTTGGAAATGAAATTACAAGCAATGGCATTTCCATCTACAGTTTGCGGATGATACTATGCTCTTTACATCACACTCACCTAGATATGTTATATCACTTAGGTCTATATTATATAGTTTGAATTTCTCTCTGGACTAAAGATTAACTTTGATAAGAGTTCCGTGTTAATTATGAATGATATAGATAAGATAGAAAATCAAGTCCCTTGTACATTAAATTGTAAAACTAGGAAATTTCCCATAGAATATTTAGGATTTTTAATGAGACCAGCTAAACTCAAACATGATGACTAGTTAATAATAATAGATAAAATTAACAAAACATTAACTAAATGGAATGATAGACTTTTATCAAGGGTCGGTAGGATAGTCCTTATTAACTCTGTTTTGTCAGCATTACCTATTTATTGGATGTCATTTTATCGCTTTTCAGAATGTGTAATTGACAAAATAGATAAATTAGGAGGAATTTTTTATAGAGGCATCATAATCCTAATAATAATTCAAATAGTTAATTGGAAAATAGCATGTAAATCAAAAGATGGGAGAGGATTAGGTATTATAAACTTACATAATTTAAACACTTCTTTATTAGGACAATGAAAATATGGAAATTTATAGAAAATAATGATATTTTAATTTGGAAAGAATAATAGCGAATAATGGTACTTACAATATAAAACATACTTCTACTAATAATAGAAATAATATCTCCCATTTTTGGAAATTAATAATAAATATTATGATATTTATAAATTAGGAATTAATAATACATTTGGGGACTAATATCTCTTTTTAGCATGATAGTTGGATATCAATAATTCCCTTTAAAGAAGAATGTAATGAACTTTATGAAATTTGTAATTTTAAGAAACTATTGATTTCTAATTATATAGCCAAATTTAATTTTTCCATGGGAGTTTAGTTTTAATCGTACTTTAGCTAGAAATACATTATCGAAGTTTGCCTTACTTTATGCTAAATTAGAATTATATAACATTGATAATAAAAATGACATTAAAATATGGCATTGGGATAATAATAAGATCTATACCGTGCACTCTTTTTATAAATTTCTTAACTTTTCGGGTACAAAATTGAATATGTTAGATATATTTGGAAAGGTAATACTCCATATAAAGCTAAAGTACATATATGGTTAATTATACATGGAAAATTAAATAATGTAGAATATTAAAAAAGAAAAATATAGTTATTGATGATAAATGTTTTTTCTATAATGTGGGAATGGAAAATATTTCATATTTATATTTTGAGTGTCATATCACTAATTATATTCTTATAAATGGTCTTAATATTTTTTACTCTAATACAATTAATAATGATATTAATTATGAATTATTTTGGAATAAGTTTAGGTTTGGTTATAATGCTTTTCATAGATTAGTAATTGATACTATTTTTACTATAATATGTTAGTATTTATGGTTTAAAAGGAATCATAGTGTTTTTAATAATATAAATACTCCAATAGACAATTTAATATATATAATTGCTTTGTATTATGTTAATTGAATTTCAAACCCTGGTTATAATAAAGATAATAATATTAATTTCAATGAATATCTTAAAAAAGTTAAATCTCGTATTAATTTAGCCAGAAAAATATAGTATTTAAAAATAGAAATAATAATAGCACTTTAAATACCTTTTTAATTGATATGTATGCCAATGAATCTGATGCTACTCATGTAATACTTTACTACAGTCTAAGAATATATACAAAACATCAAATTCATTTTACTTATTAAAATTCAGGTGAAGGCTGAAAATAAGTTTAGGTGTATAATTGAGTCAACCTTTTGACTTCTTTACCCTTTAGGTTAGGCAAGTAGCTAGGAATAGCAGGACATTAGTATTCCCACTCATGTCTAGAGCCTAATTTCCTTAGACAACCCTAAGTTGAAGACGTTTATTAGTTGGCCCAATAACATTGAATGTTCTACTTAACATGAATGTTCAACAAATTTAAAACATGTCTCACCGTTCAAGAGTTATATAAACTTACATTTATATTTTCAGAAACACTTAACTATAAGTTCTACAATGATCCAGAAGTTTCAGGTTGTCCGAAATCGTCGAAAAATCTGTTTCATTCTAAAAAATGAAAACTATAAAACAATCATATTATGGAAGATGAACATCTCACACTGTCCTAATGCATATGATACATGCATCAATAAAATAACTTATCAAAGTTTCACCTATTTATTAGACAACTTTTCTTAAAAGGGAAAATAATAAATTATTTCATAACTATTCAGGTTATGCCACTACCACTCAGGCTCTTTACATAGCATACATACAAATTTTTTCTATAAAAAGCTCATATCAAAATGTGTATTACCTAAATCTACTCTATATTTTATATAAAATTTCCTGAAATAAAACATTTAAAACTTAACACCGAGTTTTTATTTCCAAATTAATTGAAATAATAATATATACATATACTTTTTATATCAAATCATACTTTCGGGATTAAACCAAAATCACTTTCAAAGCGGTATCAAATACTTTTTAAATATTACTTAGTATCATGATCTTAATTTATAAACCAATATCCTAAATATTTACTTTGAAATCCATAGATAATAGACATATTAATCAAGTAACACAAAAATGATACCATGCAAACGGGTTCTACCAAGTTGTACCATATATTCCCTTACTAAGAAGGGTGATGCCCACGAGAAGTGCTTACCAACTGAACACATCTCTTGCCCATTTTTAGTCACATTCGAGACACTTGAACTAGATAACATAAAAATACTTTGTTCTTGAATTGACGTGTCAATTTCAAGAGCAATCCCGAGCTCGAACAAATCTTAAACTACTTTCAAAACATTAGTATTCACAAATACTTTCAAATAATACTAGTTTTTTTTTATTTTGAAAATCAATTTCAAAGGCACTAGGGTTTAAGTTCTCAAAATATCTATTTAAATCCTTTTTGTTTATAATCCATATTTTATAAACCATAATTAGAAATTTATACTAAATTTCTTCTATTAGAGTAAACTTCTAACCTAACATTATCAACGAATGCCTTATAGTCAAACTGTGAAACTCAATTCACAAGGTGTTTGTTTCAATGCATCTACAATTATTGCCTTCCCAACCCATGCAAAAAAGGGTAAATTGCTCATAAACTGCTCGAGCACAAATCAACAATCAATAGACTATACTAAATGCTCATAAACTGGTCGAGCATAAATAATCAATCTACAAATGATAACAATGCTCATAAACTGGTTAAGTATGTCAAATCAAACTACAAGGGATAGTAATGCTCATAAATTGCATGAGCACGACCAAACTAATCAATGAGGGATAACGAATGAACATCATTAATCCCTACATTGATTAAACTACATTTTAATAATTCATACTTATATAAGCTATGCTATATATGATCTTTTAATTTTCGTAGTTGGAGTTAACTATAAGGCATACATTTATACAAATACAAATACGCTCTCATATGTATAATACACTCAACTCATTCTAGGGCATCGCTTACCCTATCTCTAATGAGATATACCCAACCAAATCCAAGGTTCTCATTTAACCTTTAACTTTGATACCAACAGTAACGACCTGCCTTTTCGACCTCCAAATGTCGACACTAATACATCCGCGGTATTCATGTGCCAAGCACTCAACTACCAAAAAGGCAAATTGTTAGGGTAAAAATAAAAAAATAAAACAAACAAGGAAGGAAGAACACAATATCAGAATCTCATAATAGAACAATTGCATATAATATCAAAAAAGTCTAAGTTTACTCTAAAATACATAACATTTTAGAGTTATAATCCTATGTGTGATCATCAGCCTAGATAGTTACAACGACCTGTCCTCACAAAAGATGATATACATACTAATAGTGCAACGAAAATAAGAATACTACAGTGGTGAAAGCATCCAGCTCGTCTACTCGAGCTCTAAAGAATATCAACGAATTGCCTTTCTTATTTTAATCAAAAGAGCACCCATGGAATTAAGGAAAAGATAAAACCATGAGTCAAACATAAGCCTGGTACGAGAAACTCAAGAAATATGTAGCTAGTATTTAACACTACTCTTGTTACCATTCGAATCACCATAACGGTTATCCCCTCAAAAGAACCAAACCCATCCAATAAGTACATAAGGTGATACAATAGATAATGTCTAAGGTGTAGAATATAAATAAAAAAATAGTCGTGCTGCTTGCATCTTACAACGCAATAATATTAAAAGTAAAACTAAACCACTAAGGTATATTCACATATGGATTTCCATTGGAGGCGCCCTCAGTACGTCGAGGTAGACTTCCTAACAAGGGTCAGAAATTACCTTCCGAAACCACGCATATCTCTAGATAAAATATGTCACCAAGGAAAACATAACTGGTCCACGAACGAATACGTGGTACCAAATACCATCAACTTCATCCAACCATAATCAAAAGAATCTCTAGATATTTGGAGTTATGTACCCTTAGGTTAGCTAAATCCACCGTCTATGCCCATACTTTGTTTTCTATCATTACTGATGGTGAAGTCACGTTCAGCATCTCATCACATGAGTCTTCATCACTCGAACGAATCTCGAATCTTTCTCTGGATTCTAGCATCAAGAACAGATCTCAAATCTCTTTCTGCATTCCAGCATAAGTTGTCCGATGAATGCTAACTCTGTCCTCTCTATTGGAATCAACCTCAAGATAGATAGTACCCTCGTTAGCATCTTTTTAAATGTTAATGCTGACCTCTCCCTTAGACTTAACCTTAGGATAGAGAATTCAACTCTATAACATTTCACTCCATAATCGCTTCCAACACAAAGAACTGGTATATTAGTTTTGAAGTGGTTTTCCAAAAGTAATACACTTATCTGATCCCGACTCTTCAACACTAAATTGGTGAATTTTCGGTTAACTCAATTTCGGTTCATTAAGAAGTAAATGAACGATATAAAGGAGTGCTCCTTGGGGGAACTTATATACACACACACAAACATACGTTCTTAAAGCAAGAGATGGTTCATACGAATGAGTCCTCCCCAAGGGATCTCAAACCATATCAATATGTGATGCTTACATGCACTTCCAAAGTTAAATTGGTCAAACTCGATAGTCGACTGATCGACTACCAAGTACAAAATAGAAACGATTGTATATGGAAATCAAGTCTCTTATACTTATTGAAAGTGTTTATGAATTGAGGAATATAAATATTTCTACTAGATTAAATTTTGTACGAATATTGCTAGAATAAAAGAAATGTTGTAAAGTAATGTACACCATATTTTTTTTACCAGTTCAAACTTCCATTCTATGCCCAGTCCTAGACTCCTAGATTTAAACAACACCCTCACTTAACCAGGAGGAATAGGTATATTACAAACCACCTGAGCTGCCGAACAAGACTTCGTGCCTGAAGATCTCTAATAGGACTTTGATAGTAAATAGTAATAAAGTGTTTGACTTCATGTGCTCTTGAATAACACAGATGAGTATATATAGTACAACCTTCATATAATCTTCTTCGTAAGTGGTAACGTGTATATTTGAAGAAATAGAAGTAGATGATCACTTTAAAGATTTAACTTGAATGTTCAAGTGATCGTGAAAGAGAAATTTGTGACTTTGAATGCAAGAATCAAATTCAACAAGAATTAGAGATAGAAAGCATGGAGAATTGTTTTTAATTTCTAAAATGTGATTGCTATTTATAGTAGTTGCGTAGTTGCAAGCTTTCATAATGAGTAGTAACCATTAGAAGTGCTGCAACTATTCATAGAGGGAAATGACTCTTCGTGAGGGAGAAGATTCCTTTAAAAAATTTAAAATATATAGCTATTATACGTTGACCAATCGACTGGTTACAGTCAATTTTGTGAATTTTAAACAGAAAGAAAATATAGTAAATATGGCCTGTTTTAGTCGACTAAAAGTAGCCACCAGTCGACTGCTTTTACCCTTTAGTCGACTGGATGTGAGTTTTAGTCGATTGCTTTTCCTTTTGAAAATAATAAAAATAAGTGCACTATATCGGTCGACTAAATTGGTTTAACCAATCGATTGATATTGAAATAGTCGACTAGTTGACCTTTTTTAGTCGATTGCTTAAGTGTGATATTCCTTTTTTAAAATGGAAAAGATTTTTTAAATATGTGTGTGTATACTACTTTGAAGAGATTTTAATATTTATATATCCTAGGCAATCATACCATGACTAATATTACATTATACGTCATCTTCATCTTGTCTTTGTCGTGTAAATCTCTTTCTTAATTAATATATTTTCCTGCAAAAATTAATTATATATAAAACCTTTTTTCATGCTTTTACCGGAGGTCTGGAGAAAGAAGCAATCAATAGGATTTCCCTAATCCTCCCTTCCCGAAAGGAAGAATGTGAAATTCTTTTTCTTTTTCGTAGGGACCAGGTCTTAATCTTAAGTTTCCTATTTATTTCTATTGAAAAAATTCAATTATTGATTCACTATTAATCGACCCATATGGATCGAATTAGCAATAATAGAATGCATGAATTTAAGATATTAAAAAGAAATTAAGATAAGTAGTGGGAATGAACAAACATCTTTCAAAAAAAAGATTTCTTCTTTCCCTTCTTGTGTAGTTATTACTATCAAAACATCAAACTATGAGGTTTTAACATTCTTCCTTTTTTGATGATGAAAACTATACAAGTAAAAGTTATTTTTATAGAACATATAGTTCTCCCCATAAGTTTATACTCCTCCTATCGATATAGCCGTATAGTTTTCTCCCCTTTTATTATCGACAAAAAGTAAATATATTTCAATAGGAGTTATATAAGACTTTATTACTTATACCCAGAAATATAATTTTCCTTCAAAATAAATCATTTATTTTTGACAAATACTTTAGAATATTAAAATAAATCCTATGTTTTGTCAAAAATTAGTAATAGCTTAAAAATAATTCTCATAAAATCAAATTAAAGATAGAATTATAAAATTTTCTGATTTCCCTACATTTGTAACATCATTTCCATATGCATCGGAAACTTCGAAATACATCTCCCCCTGAATATGTGGTGTACCTGAAAACAAAATAAGACAGAGTTCTGGTACCCACTTCCTACATTAGGGTCCGTGTAACAACCCAGAATTTTATCGCTTTGATTAGAAAATATTTAATTTATTTAAATATTCGATTAATTATTTTTAATGGTAAAATAACCCTCTTTTAATTATTAAGTAATGTTGGTAAACTCATTTTGGAAGTTTGTTTATAAAAATAAATAGTCCGATGAAAAATTGAAAATGTGACCGAAAATTATTTTTTAGATTTTCGACTTTTTATCGAACGAAAGTCGTCGCAACATTGTTGCACACATGTGTACACTTTTGTAACATACACTCATACATATTATAAGTAATTAAATAAAGTAAAAAGGATTTATAAAAGTAAGTGTGATTAAAGTGTTTAAGAAGTAATTAATTAACATAATAAAGTAAGGAAAAGACACTTATTTCTTATTTTAAGTGTAAAGAGCTAAAGTACATTAATTTAAGTGCTTCTTTTTGGTGATTGGATGGCATGTACACTTATTCACATGGCATGTAAGGGTTTGGACTTTGGAGGGTAAAATGGTAATTTGGCTAAAGGGTAAATGAATTAATTTGCCATTTTTACAAATTCTATAAATAAGATCTCCTTTACTTCATTTCCATCTTTAATTCATTTCTAACTTTTGCTTTCTTTCTTCATTTCTCCTTCACTCTTCTTTCACTAAAATTTCATAGAAGAAAACACCTCCTTACCTTATCAAAATTCAAATACAAACTTGTAGTAACATATCAACCATCACTACCACCTCAAAAATCCAAACTTTAGCACCCAAAACCTAAAATGGCCTTGGGAGGTGAGCTTTAGAAGGGGTTAGAGGGCTTGTGGGTGAGCACGTAGGGATTTAGGGAGGGCTTTGGCCAAGTTGCAAGGTGATAGATAGTGTGATGTGGTGTTGGTTGTTAGGTTGTGAGGTGAAGTGGTAGCATTTTAGAAGATTTTTGGTTGAATTTGAATGTAAGTTATCTAACTTTAAATTAGTTTTAAAAGTCGAGTTACATGTTGTAATAATTAGTTGCTCGATTTAGTTATTTGCATGTAATACTGTATATATAGTACTTTATATTGTTGATGATTCTAGCTTGAAAGCGGATGACATAAATAACCATTGTGTTGCAGAGGACAAAAGCAAAGTGAATGGAAGTCGAAGTGTCTTCATAGCGAATAGGTCAATATGGAAGCACTTCGAAAAATGGAAAATTTGTAGAGGGATCCTAAAGGAATCCTCGTCCTGTTAATTTTTATTTACACATATTATTGGTTATATAAATGTTTGTGTATATGGAAGGTAAATGTTCCTTAGTTATAGTTAACTTACTTGTTGTTGGTTTTATTGTGACATTGAAATCATGTGCTTACCTTTAAGAGATTTATCGCTTGTTTTCTAAAGTGTTTTGAAATTATTTCCGAACTTGATTTCGGTTTTCAAACCTTTTGCAAATTTATAAAAGCAGTTGAAATATAGAAAGAAAATGGAGTTTAAAAGTTATTTGATTTACAAAACAAGTTTTAAAAGTTACAGTCCATGTAGCGATAGTCGTTATGGATGCAGTTTTGGAAATCTTTGTTTTTAGTAATGTATAAAAGGTTATCTACTTTAAATATTTTATAAATTCTCTTTCAATTTCTTTTATAAAAATAGTATAAGTGTTTAAAAGGAAGTTCAAAGTTTTAGATATATTTTTAAATATTTATTTAGTTATTTAAACAAGAGGTTTAAATTTACTCCTTTATTTCTAAGTCAAATTTTGTTAAAAGTGACCATCTTTAAAGGGGATGTTTTAAATACAAGATACAAATTGTTTTAGAGAGGTCTAAATGTAATTTTTTTTAAAAGGAAGGAAGCATGGATTTAAACATTTTTGTTGTAATAAATGTTCCAAGAAAAGGAAAGAGATTATGGACTATAACATTTTTATTATAGTAAATAGTTTCGGAAAATTGGAAAGGAAGTTGATTTATAACACGGTTGTTATTAAATAATTTGTTTACTAGTGTAAAGGGAAGATGTTTTAGAGTGGTTCAGAATTTATCAATTAAAAAGTGTTTACTTTTATGAAGGAAAAGATGTTGCCTTTTTAATCGAACTTTGGTTTAAAAGTGATTTTGGAAAATATTTTAAGAATAAGTATATTGGAACTCTCATATCTTATTTTAATTTCTAGACTATGAGGTATGAAACTTATTTCTATTTTGAAAGCTAGAAGTGTTATCAAGTCAAGATTTAAGAGGTAATGATACCCCAACTTGAACGGTTGCATTTCTAATAGATGAAAAGTACTAGTTTGAAATTGAAGACTAGAAAGAAGTTTTTGGAGTTGGTTTTTTCAAAAAGACTTTGTTTTATGCAAGGGATTTCTTTGTCGGTGCCATTAAGTAACAAAAAATAAATATGATAAAGTAGTGCTAAAATGCTGACACATTTTATGGAAAATAAGTCATTTTATATTTAGCACTAAAAGCCGATGAGTAAATTTTCTTCTATCTATGAGATCTAGAATCATAGTATTTTAACTAAGGCTAGGCCGGAGCAAATAGTGCTCCGACTTACCTAAATTTAATTCTGGGTGAGGGATAGAGAAATTGAAATGTCGAAAATGTGATAAGTATAAAAGGGTTAATTTAGATAAATAGGACATGATTAATTAAGTATATGGAAGGTACTTCATCTTATACTCGACACTAAATTTCAAGGTATGGAAGCCCGTTTCTATCTGTGAGAGTTTAAGAACGTATGTCGAGGTAATGATAGTTCTCTAACTTGTCCGACTTCATTGTTAATCGAGGGATATCATTAGGTTGAAATAAAAAGGTGGTGACAAGTATATGATGTTCGATTTTCCATATGCAAATTGAATACTTACACTAGATAGTGGTTTATCCACTATCGACAGCTTGACCTATTTTGACTTAGAAAGTATATGAAAGCTTCACGATTTTGTATGGTTTGAGATTCCCTTGGGAGAACTCATTTCTGTGAAACGTCTCTCGCTTTAAGGGCATATATTCAAGATCCCATTGGGACATTTTCATAGTCCACTTACTTCTGAAAGAACCGGGATTGAATCAACTAGAAATTATCGTTTGTTGGTTCGGAGAGACCGGGATTAGATAAGCATGAGTTGTCCAAAAACCACTTTGAACTAGCATAAGCATTCAAATTGAAAACATCTTGAAGATGATGGAATCGAAGACGGAGTTCTTTGAAGTGCAAGGGTCACTTGCTACTAATCCCGAGGGTGATTCCAAAAAGGATATAGTAGAAGTAGTGCCTTCGGTTTGTTCATGACTTGAACAACTTGTATGGATGAGTGCTGGCATTGCATTGTTACCTGGAGGGCAATGCTATCATTCGAAGTGGGAATTGCTAAAGAGGTAAAATGTAACCTCAAGCCTCACACCCAGTAATGTCTAAAACAAGGGATATGCAGCAGGGCTATGTGGGTCACACCCATTAGGGTATGGCCATCACCCTTCTAGATCACTATTTATGGATTTGATACGTGCGTAACAGCTCTCATAGAAAAGTTTGCAAAGCAACCAGGGTGATGACATATTCGGTACTATCCAGTAAGAGGTAGGCATAGCAAGGGGTCCCGACGGGGCCCTCGATACATTTTCTAGAGGTGTACTATAAAAGGTGGTACCCTAGTGCCTTGTCATTGTATGGAATTCATTTTCTAATACATGCCTTTACGGACTTAGTTATATACTAAATATGCTATTGAATGTTAATGTAACCATTCCGGCTATGATTTAATATTTATTTTAAACCATAGACATTATTATAATATCACTGTATTTTTTATTTGACGTGTTTTGGTTATCGTAAGATAAAACCCATCTGTGTTTACCTGCGGCGTGGTCTTACGAGATACCTTGAGAGGTTTTATAAATATAACAATCCATATGATTTGAGTTTCTCACACTGGTTTTACCAGACTGATACAGGTGTTATTTTCTTATAATACTCGGGTCATACCCAAGTATTTTCCCAGAGTTAGCCTTGGAGGCTGGGAGCTTCAGGAGATGAGCTGGATGTTTCCAAGATGTATTCATGTATTTTTATTTCCACCGTATTTCTTTTTATTGTATTTATCAGCATTTGTAAGGATGGACTGTTATAACTTTCCAGGCTGATGATATGATAGACTCTAATGGTTGTGAAGTTTTCTTTCGTAAAGATCATTTAGATATTATATATTACTCATCACGATGCGAGATTCTACTTTGTCTTTTCTTTTCTTTCACCCCAACAATCTATCTTTCGGCACTTGGATGCTCGACACGTGAATACCGTGGATGTATTGGTGTCAACTATTGAGGGTCGAAAAGGTTGGTCGTCATAGTCCGGGGGTTAGATTTTCAGTAACCATACCTAAGAGGGTTTGGTTGAACCTTTGAAAATGAAATTTGAGTTCAAATGAACTTCAGAAATAAATTATTTATATATTTATTTCTAATAAGTGTATTATTGGTTTTCAGAACCCAAATTCTAAGTCTAAGAATTCCTGATTTTATTTGACTTTTAATAACTTTGGGTTTTCTAAAATTAGTATACAAAGATGCATATTTCTTTCTAGAACCAGAATTACTAATATTAGAAGTTTTAAATCCCAAACCATTTTTTATTAAAGATAGGTTTTGAAATATTTATTAAGTTTGTCAAATTTTCTTTGCCTTTATTAAGTTTTGAAATATTATATGATCAACCATTTATTTTAGCTTCTAAGTAATAACTTTACTTTTAGAAATATCAAGAGATGATTATAAATCACAATTTTCTTTTCAAAGTTTGACATTCTCGTTACGATAAATGTTTAGCACTTTTTCTAAAGCTAAATTCAAATTTTCGTTAGGCTCTTGTGATTTCTATAATTCTTCTTCAAGAACTAATTTTTCACCACTTAACATATCTATTTTTAAATTTGCTCTATCTAACTTAGCAGCAGCTACTTTTCTTAAATTCTTCTCATTTTTCTTATCATCTAAAATACCTATTATGATTTTGAAAGCAAGTCGTTATAAGACTAAGTTTGGTGTACCTCATCATTGATTACCATAAAACAAACATTTGCTTCCTTAGAACCACTTTCCATGTTAGATGAAGAAGAATCAGAATCATCCCAAGTGACTTGAAATGCTATTCTCCTTGGTTTGCCTCTTGTTCATTCTTGGACTTGTTTTCATTTTTTGGTTTTGGGAAATTCCTTTTTATATGACCTATCTTATCACATTCAAAACATTTCTGAGTTGATGAGTTGTTGTTCTTGTTATAGTTGTTGAACCCCTTCTTTGATTTTTAGTATTTTTTAAAACCTTTTGAAAGGAAGGCTAAACCATTGAAATCAATATCTGAATCATCCTTGGCTTGAAAAGGAATTGATTTCTTTTCTTTTTCCTGCTATTTTCTTACCTGCAAGTTTACTTCATAGGACATAAGATTTCTGATTAAGTCTTCAACTTTGAGTTTGGAAAGGTCATTTGCTTCTTCGATTGCAAGTATTTTCTTTTCCCAATCATTTGTTAAAGATTTTAAATTTTTGAAACAATATCAAAATTAGTTATATTTTCTTCTAATTGCATAGGGGTGTGTGTGCGATTTCTTGCAAGCGTCAGTACATATCAGAAATTTACTCGTTTTCATTCATCCTAAATAATTGTAGTTGATTTTTCAACAAGGATATTTTACTCTGTTTTATTTTGACAGTACCTTCATGTGTAACCTGCAAAGTTCTCCAAATTTCATATGCAAACTTACATACACTAACCTTATTAAATTCACTTTTGTCTAATGCACAAAATAATATATTCATTGCCATAGAATTATTTTCAGTTAAAGCAACTTGTTGAGTAGTCCATGTGTTAACTTTGGTAGGGGTTCTATGTATTCAATTTTGATATATTCCACATAGAAAAAGTATTATATTGCATATAAATTCTCATTTTAGTAGCCCAAAAGAATAATGTGTACCAGTGAAAAGTAGGGGTCATGCAATTGATTGGCCTTCTTGAAAAGTAGAAATTGATGCCATATTAATTTCAAAATTGATATTACTATTTTTGAAAAGCCTTACTTTGATACCAAATGAAAGTGTCTATGGACCAAGTGATTTGAATATTTCTACTAGATTAAACTTTGTACGAATATTGCTAGAATAAATGCTGTATAGTAAGGTGCACCATATATTTTTATACTAGTTCGAACTTCCCATTCTACGTCCAGTCCCAGACTCATTCTAGATTGAAACAATACCCTCACTTAACCCAGAGGAATAGGTATATTATGAACCGCTTGAGTCGTCGAACAGGACTTCGTGCCTGAAGATCTCCAACATGACTTCAATAACAAATAGTGGTAAAGTGTTTGACTTCGTGTGCTCTTGAATAATTTTTTTTTGAAACTGGGTAAACCGCCTCATTAAAAACCTTACTAACTATCGACATGATAATTAGTAGGGGAAAAAGAGTGCGGTGCTTTATTGATAACGCATCAATAAAAAGAACTTACAAAGTATATGTACAAACAATCCATAAGAAAATAAAACGGGAAAACAAAACATCCCGTTACAAGCAGAAGCAAAGCCACGTGGCGGAGACCACAACCATGACTATCAAAAAAATTCTCACATTCTTTTAAACTTATTGTCTTCCTCCTTCTTTTTGACCGGCTGAGAAAAAGGAACAAACAAGATCGAAGCTTTAGCCGGTATCCACTAAGTCAATGCCCCATCTTTCTAAAATATTTTCATTCTCTCTCGATCCCATCGTCTTCTTTCTACTTTTAGTCATCTAATATTTAATATCTAATTCAACTAGGTTCCATCTCCGATGCTTGTCAGTTTCACTCCCTTCATGAATTCGAGAGTTTCGTTCCAACCATATATGGTAGATGATCGTGATGAAGCTGCAAAAGGCCAGATCTTTGATCTGATTCGCTACTTTAAAGGAGTCGTATAAAGCTGCAGCTTCTACATCAATCAGCAAAGGACCATTCAGATTCATGCCAAGCTTCATTTTGTTTCGAGTCCAGAGATAAGCCGAGTATGAACATTGGAAAAACAGGTGATTCCTGTCTTCTGATTCACAATTGCAAAGTACACATATAGGATCTATAGAGTATCCCCATTCAATCTGTTTATCTTTGGTAGGAATTCTGTTTAACATAACTTTGTACGCGCAAAGAGCCATTTTAGGGCTGTTGCAGTAGCTCCAAATTACTTTTGACCAATTAGTTGTCTGAAAATGACTTCTAGCACAATCCCATGCAGAGTAGAAAGTAAATCCATTGGGATTATTGTTCCAGCTCCAAAAATCCGAGTCATAATTAGTAGAAATTTCCACATTTTTGATTTGGTTAATTTGTCTAGTGAAATGGAATGTCTCTGGATTAATAATGTTATCTTGTATAATGCTGCTGACCTTCAAATTGTCGCCACCATTTAAACCAAGGGCATCCCCCCAAGGATATTAACCAATAGTTCATTGTTAATCCAAGGGTCATGCCATAGAAGTGTATTTTGCCCATCAACTATATTTCTATGTATGTGTTGTAGACCTTTCTGTCTGTGTTTAAGAATAGATTTCCAGGTACAACCTTCCTATAATATTCTTCGTAAGCTATAACATGTACATTTGAAGAAACGGAAGTAGATGATCACTTCAAAGATTTAACTTGGATGTTCAAGTGATCGTGAAAAAGTAATGTGTGACTTTGAATGCAAGAATTAAATTCAATAAGAAATAGAGATTGAAAGCAAGGAGAATTGTTTTTAAATTCTAAAGTGTGATTTGTTATTTATAGTATTTGAGTAGTTGCAAGCTTTCATGAAGAATAATTACCATTAGAAGTGCTGCAACTATTCATGGAGGAAAGTGACACTTTGCGAGGAAGGCGATCCCTTTAGAAAATTTAAAATATATAGCTGTTATACATCAACCAGACGACTAGTAGATTGGTTACAGTCAATTTTTTTGAATTTTAAAACAGAAAAAAATAGTGTAAATATGGCCTATTATAGTCGACTAAATGTTGCTACCAGTCGACTGCTTTTACCATCTAGTCGATTGGTTATGAGTTTTAGTCGACCACTTTTCCTTTTGAAAATAATAAAAATAAGTGCACTATATCGGTTGACTAATTGGTTTAACCAGTCGATTGATATTGAGATAGTTGACTGGTTGACCTTTTTTAGTCGACTGGTTAAGTGTAATATCCTTTTTTCAAAAATGGAAAAGATATTTTAAATGTATTTGTGTGTGTACCATTTTGAAGAGATTTAGACAATCACACTTTGACTAATATTACACCGTATGTCATCTTCGTCTTGTCTTCATCATGTAGATCTCTTAGTTGATTGATATATTTTGCTGCAAAATTGATTATATACAAAATATACTCCTTTGTAGCTGTCATTATCAAAACATCAAACCTTGAGGTTTTAACACTTATCACGTTCCCGACCTTCTCAACTTACATTATTCCTCGGTCAACAGTTAAGCCGGTAGGTTAGAGCACTGTTTGCTTCTAAACCCTTTGCAATCATCATTCTTAACTCTTATAGATAGAATAAATCTACTTTGTCGGCTTTTAATGCTAAGCATAGGATCAAATACTTCCCATAAACAAGTAAACATACAAAGCACACCAAAGTCACACAAAGCATCATCAAGTTACACTAAGCACGATTAACTCACATAAGCAACTTATAATTCCCTCTTTTTATTTAATTAATTATTTTATTAATAAAAACTTTTTTGTGAATACATGTATATATATTTAAAATACCTTCACAAAAGATACATACATGTATAGTACTATTTCACTATTCATTTCTACTCTTTCCAATACTGAGAAATGTATCCATATTCTTATCACAAAGGTCTAAGAATATTCACAAATCTTAAACAAGATTTCATATTTACAAAAGTATATTTAAATGGGTTAAAAACAAATGTCATTAAAAGATTGTTACTATAAACCCAGAACATTTCCACTTAGCATTATCTTTAAACTATTCTTTTAAAGATCTAATTATTTTCAAAGGTTTATTTAAATGGGTTAAAACAAATTTTGCTTAAGCATTGTTTCTATAAACCTGAAACCATTTTACACTTAGCATTATCTTTAAAAATTCTTTTAAAGATCTAATTATTTTCAAAAGTTTATCTAAATGGGTTAAAATAAATTTTGCTCAAACATCGTTACTATAAACACAAAATCATTTTACACTTAGAATTATCTTTAAAATATTCTTTTAAAGATCTAGTTATTTTAAAAGGTTTATTTAAATGGGTTTAAACAAAATGTTTCTCAAACATCGTTACTATAAACCCAAAACCATTTACACTTAGCATTATCTTTAAAACATTCTTTTAAAGATCTAGTTATTTTCAAAAATTTATATAATTGGCCAAAACAAATGTTTCTCAAGCATCGTTACTATAAACCCATAACCATTTTACACTTAAAATGCTCTTCAAAACATTCTTTTTAAAGATCTATGTATACTTATTAATAAGATAACTTACTTTTGATTAACTTCTAAAAGCCATTTTACTATAACTAAGTGTTAAAATCAAAACTACCTTTATTCTTTTATAAAATACTTAAATTTCCAAACTTCTATACATATAAAAATACTTTAAAAATACTTATAAATAGGTTTTAAATATCTATACAAAATATTACTTAAAAGTAACTAATTTAGAAATTTGACAAAATTCATTAAAAAGCATGTTTTATATTTCAAAACTCTTTACTTTAAAAATTCATAAATAATTATTAAAAATATATTTAAACTTCTAATCTTTTTTCATACTCTAAACCATGTTATTATAACTTCTGTAAAAGAGACCGCAATGATAATAAATTATAAACCATTTAAATCATGAGAAACTAGTCAAAAGTCGCATTAAAACAAAGCAATGCAGAAAGCCCATAAGTGCTGTAGAAGACCAAGATAGCATTTATAAGTGCTATAGAATGTCCTAGACAGAGAATAACATAGGAAAAGCATAAACTTTGCGGCCAATTTTCACCACATAAATAAATGATTTAAAATCCAATTTTTTTTACACTAAGTAATATAATATACATAGACTACTTAAACACCATATAAAGAAATCACTAAGGATATCTTCTAAATTTATATTAAAGAAAAATCCTAAAAACAAGGTATTTTTCAAAGTGCATTTATAGTGACTATTTCGCTTCTACATTTTTCAACTTTGTTCAACCACTTCTATAACTATTTGAACCTTAATATAAGTGCACACATTTTACTTATTAAAATAGCAAAGAAACCCCTAAGGATATCTTCCAAAGTTAACTTAAAAATTATCGAACACAAGGCGATTTCAAAGTGCATCCATAACGAACGTTTTACTTCAAACTTTCAGAACTTTGTTTCACAAGTTCTACAACTTTCCAAACCAATTCCTTACTGTCCCATATACATATATAAGCGTAAAGAACAACCCAAACATATACATTCACAATATATTCATAAAAAACCACATTGAACAAGTTTAAACACAAAGGGATTCAAAGTGCACATATACCGACTATCGCTATACAAACACTTTCATATTCACATCAATTCAACATACAATCCAAACAACCATACAAACACAATGTCAAGGCCACATACATGTTGTAGAAGGTAATAGAAGTGATGTTATACATTATAGAGTTGTCATTTGTTTTCAAAAGCACGAGGGTCCACAGTTGTAACTTTATCGGTTAGCTTTTAACTTTAACTTTATATTTCCACAACAAACACACACACATATATATATACTTATTTAGTGGTGAGATAACTCACCATAACCAAGCTACTCATCACCACAAGCCACTAGAAAATTGGAACCACTTCCTATCATCACCAAACATTCTAAGACTTTACCTTTAGCCTTCAAAACCATAAGTCCATGCCTTCTACGCTCTTCCTTGCTCACGGCCATGTTGAGGTATCCCACTTTTTCCATTTTTCTTTAACTTTGCTTTGATTTCCTATGTTGCCATGGTGTTCCTAGGCTTTGGCAAAGTTTGGTGGAGATTGGAGTTGTTTTGATATGAGTTCATGAATAGAGAAGTAGCTTAAATACTTTAGTTTTTTTCACAAAACTTAGGCATATAAATTATGAAACAAATGAGATATATTGTGTGGACTTAACAAAGGTGAGATGACCTCTCTTACCCCCTTTTACCTAGCTGAAGAAACCCCTGTGTTTTCTTTACACCTCACACTCTTGAAAATAAAATTTCTAAAACACTATTCATCAGAATATGTTCCTTTAATCCATTTGCTAACCTTTTTACTATTATCATTTAGTTAGCCATATTATGGAAAATATTTGTAGCTTCTAATTAATTACACATTAATATATTAAGAAAGCTCAAAAATTTCGAACAACTTTTATCGAGAAAACAATCATTTATCGATAAAACGATTTTTGGTCACATTGTCGATATTTCTTTGAAGTCTTTATTTTTGTAAACATTTTTCAAAAATAAGTTTACCATCATTAGTTATTAATTACAAGGGGGTTAATAAGGTTATTAAATCGATTTAATCACATTAAATCCAATATTCAAATATTTAAATAACTTAGATATTTAAATACGAAGTGTCCGAAATTCCAGGTCATTACACATATAGTTACTCGATAGCAAGTGACATATGATTTTGACATGCAAGTTGGGACTTTAGCCCAATCTTGTGCATATGATTAGGCATAAGATAGGTTTTAGTGATGACCTTGAAATATGTTATCACTATAGTGTTATATTACGTTTAACTAACTTGATTGGTGCATGTGACACATGTTAAGGTATTGGTTTCGTGCTTAAATGTTATTTTACTAGCTTATTAGTGTTATGCAGTTATATGATGCATTTCACTCAACAGACGTATATTTGACTCCCTCTATCATTTTCTTCTTTTTAGTTATACTATAATAGGTCGATAGAGAGGATTGGTGGTGACTTGGAGGCATGATGGTGTGACGGAGGCACGTATTTATTTATCCATCAGCTATCTTCTATTTTATCTCAATTATTCCTAGACGTTAAGCTGATATTGTTATTAGTAAATATTGTAAGTGAAGTTTATTTGTTCTTGTATTATTTTGTTCATCTGGGATTATTATATTTTATTCCTTCCGCTATGAGTATCAGAAAGTGTAGAATACTATAGATAGCTCTATGATTTGTTTTATAATTTACTCAAAAACGACTCGCTATCTGCGAGGTCCATGATACCAGTTCCACTTTTATATGGAGGTCAAGATGTCGTAGATGGCGGGTTGATATATGTGGTATCGGAGCTTAGGTTAGGCAATTCCTACTAAGTTAGGGTGTATATGAGTGCATACTTGTAATTTTTATTATTTTTATTATATTATATTATTTTCACGCCACACCACATATATTTTGACTCATTGAGGTAGTTATTGGCTTATCCCTTATAGAAGTAAACAACTGCAAGTTAAATTAGAGTTAAAATTAAAAAATAGCTTTGGGATGGAAAATATATCCATCATATTTGTTGCAATTTACTAAATAGAGAATTGCTAAAAGGCAATCTAGATGTAAAGAAGCGGTGGAGTAAATTGTGGAACTAGGGATGAATAAGAAGAAAACTAGTACCCTTAAGTCCATAGGATATAATATGATGTTAATGGTGCATAATGAAGGTACTTAAGCATTTTTTTCGAGATTGTAGCTAAGCTTGTGCAAGTTATGATCTACTAAAATTAAAGCAATTAAATCAACTGAAATTAATTTAAATGTTTTCCCTATAAAGTTGGAAATAGTCTGAGATTTTAAGG
Source organism: Allium fistulosum (assembly GCA_030737815.1). Taxonomy (NCBI): domain Eukaryota; kingdom Viridiplantae; phylum Streptophyta; class Magnoliopsida; order Asparagales; family Amaryllidaceae; genus Allium; species Allium fistulosum. The sequence continues at coordinate 1,471,736,308 of CM060902.1, forward strand.
AAAAAGATAGAAGTTTAAGTCTGTTTATTGAATTGAAATAATAACCCATATTTAATCTTCGAATATGAGAAAATTTTGTAAGAGGTAATTTTTCATAAATATTTAAAGGTTTTATTTTTGTAAAAAGTTTAGTGTAATGTAACGACCCGTAAATTTATCACTTTGAAAAATAATATTTATTTTTAAGTATTCAAATATAAGATTTTTTTAACACAAATTATAATGTTTTTAACAATAATTAATGATGGTTAACTTATTTTAAAATTATACTTACAAATATAGATATTTGGGATTCCGTCAGAAAAGCGACGAAAATCAGTTTTCGGTAAAATTGAGATTTTCTCAATATTAGATGATACAAAATGGGATACATACTTATTTATCCATTTAAGCAATAATATGTAACAAAATTATTTATTTTATTTTTGAAAATAAAATGTCTTTATGACACCATCAATGATGCCCACATTTTTAAATAATTGATTTTTGAATTTAAATTGAGTTTAAATGATTTAATAATTGTTTTAAAATCAAGTAAGGCTCTTTGAATTATTAAATAATAATAGAAATGTCATTTTTTAATTATATATATATATATTAACTAAGAAGTAAAAATGTGATCGGATATCTGATTCCGAATTCGTAACGGTTTGACAAGAAGAAGTTGTGCAACGTTATGTGTTATATGTGACATACATGTGCACATATACATATATACACATTTGTGTACACATACATACACATTAGAATTACATTTATATCTCAAAATTACTAATGATAAATTAAACAAAATATCATGATATTTATTAAAGGAAATCTAAGCAAATGATGACATATCTCCACCTTAGTCCACATTCTCATCCAAGTGCATGCCTTAAGAAATAAGGGAAGTGATGCAGATGATGTAAGGGGGTGGAAGAGCATGGTCGAACCACATGAAGGGGGAGTGGTAGTGTTGAGGTGGAAAGTGGTGATGTGATTTTTAATGATGTTGTTTTCGATATTTTACACATCTTTGCCTATAAAAGGAGAGGCATGCCCTCTCATTTATTTACACTTTTCTTCACAAATTCCTAGGCTTTCTTCATCTTCTTCATGAGTTCATCAATGGCTTCCATGTCCTTATAAATTATTCTACAGTCATAGCGAAGCTCTGCTGAAATTACGCTTTCAAATATAGAAAGATATCGCCTTAGTTTGAAATTTAAGTGAGTGATCACCTACTCTTCTTTCTCCTTGCTTGGTCGAACACATCAAGAGCCACCACCACCTCTCCACCCTCTCTAGTACAAGGCCGAGCACACCCAAGTGTCCCAGGATAGAATTTATAAGCTTTGGTGCGGTGATAGTGGAGCTATAGTCAATTTTAGTACATATAGTGACAAATGAAAGTGAGAAACTATACTATTTTATTTTATAAATCATACGATGATATGATATGTTTGCTATGAGTGTTTTCTATATTTGATCATCATGTTTTGGATGCGATAATATGTTTTCTTGGTTATGGAAATAATTCACGGTAAATATACGTCGAATTTACATAAAGAAAACACATTCTCTTATGAATTATAAAAGTGTTACAGCATAGTTAAATCTCTTTAAACATGAATAAAAATGGTTTAAAATGGTTTATAAATGTTTTATAAACATTAAAACTCATCTCGGCAAAGTTTTGAAAAGATATGAAATTAGAGTCAAAATAGGCGCGTCGTACAACGGTAGTTCGCGATTTCGCGCCATAAAAGTTAAATCAATGTGTAGAGTGTAATATAGCTCGAAATTATTCAAAATAAGAATTTTTTGGACTCTTATAACTATAGTTTCCAATTAAAGGAGAAAAATCAAGATATCATTTTGTAAAATTTAAGATATGTCCAAAACAAGTTTTTAAAATCATCACGTTTTGACAGTTCGTAAAATATGGATTTCAACTCTTAAAAAAGATATTTTTAAGTCTTCGAAAATATAAAATAAATTCTAAACATATGTTAAAATAGTTTAAAAGAGTTTTAAATGGAAAAATTGGACATAGAAAGGGTTTAAATGAGATTTATGATATGAAGCTCTTAAAAGCATTATTCACTGACAGTTTAACAAAGGAATTTGGAAATTTCTGAAATAAGATTTAAACTAGAGTTTTCTTCCTGAATCTTTTACAAATGTTTGTCAAATAATAAATCAGTATTTTAAAGGATTTAGAGTTGATCAAATAACTTGACCGTCTTATGAGTGACAGAGAGATGGTCTCTAGGCTTGGGTTTGGAAAACCAGTTTCCTTCTTTCCCTAGCTATCCGGACTGGCCCGACAGAGGGGATAGTAAATTTGATTTACTCGGAACACATCTTGCTAAGATAAAAGAAAAGGAGATTTGGAGTTTTCCAAAGGTTAAACTAGATTTTAAAATAATAAGAAGTTTGGTGACATAGGTAACATTCTTGTTAAATTCTGCATTAACTTCCGAGGAGGGAACTCATACTATCCATGTGAATTTAAAAGGTGGTTTAACCATTATTCGACGAATAGTATTGGTTGAATATAGAAATTAGTATTGAGTATAATCAGTATAATTTCCATGGATTCATTTTTACTCAATCATGTTTTCCTATGTAGTTAAAGAGAAATGATTTCATATTTCCAGAATTAAAAAGAGGTTTAATAATCTCGTATATGTTAAAAAGTAAATGATTTAAAGATGCATATCTCTAAGAAGATATTTTACTTGGATAAAAGATATTGGTTAGTTGAATAATATTCGCCCCTATACTCGACATCTTTTATTAATAACTGGTTCGGAGAAACTGAGATCGGATTTGGGTGATTACTATCCGAAAACCACTTCGAACCAATATACGCCTTCGAAAGAGAAGACATGTTGAAGATAATGATTTTGAAGATGAAGATCTCCATAACGTAGGGCTGCTTGCCACTAACCGCTAGGATAATTTCCATATCATATATAGTAGGCAGTGGTATCTTCATTTTGAAATCTTCAATGCAAGGGCTGCTTGCTACTAATCCTAGAGGTGGATCCCAAATAGGATGCGGTAGGAGAAGTGCCTTCGGTTTGTTCGGTTCCTGGACAACTTGTATAGACGAGTGTCTGACATTGCATTTGTAAGACCACGTACATTGATTTTTACATATGTACATCTGTTTGGTGGTGTGGGAGGTAACCCCTCTTACACTTAACACCTTTCCCTAAGACGTATGAATTCGGGGGTTGTACTTTTGTGGAAATCAATAGTGTGTTGTTAGAAATGGCAATATGGCATTCAAAGTGGGATTTGTTTTGTAAAAGGTAATATGTTACCTCAGGCCTAACATATGAAAATGGCTAAAATAAGGTATGCAGCAAGGCTATGTGGGTCGCACCCATTAGGGTATGATCATTACCTTTCTAGATTACCCTCTATATATCGGGTTTGTTGTATATGTTGTAGCCAAGGATAGGTCGAGAATGACCGAGGTGATGTCACATTCGGTACTATTCAGGATCATTGTATTAGTCACCGGAAAGGGGCAGGCCGGTCTTGCCAGATGTAGAGTATCATATGTGGGTCCTTAGTACATTCCTCTAGAGATGTACTGTACGAAAGGTAGTCCTTTACTTTGTTATTGTATAGAATCCATTCTCCAGTAAGTGCCTTTGGACTTAGTTGTATACCTATTATGCTAGAATTTAATTAATGTAACAATTTCGACTATGATTAATATGCATTTGTAATTTAGACATTATTATAATATCGCTGCATTTTATGTAGCAATGTTTTGGTTATTATAAGGTAAATACTCGTCTGTGTTTATGTGCGGCGTGACCTTATGGGATGCCCTTTCTTTTCATAAATATCTGTGTTTTGAGTTTTCTCACACCAGTCCCATGACTGACCCAGAGTATTTTCTTAAACTCTAGGTGCCCTATTTTTCTGGGCACCCAAGTAGTTTAGGTGTAGCTTGGAACATTTTGGAGGAGCTTGGAGCAGGAGCTGGAGTTTCCTCTGTAGATGGTTACCTATCTCCATTTCCGCTGCATTTGTTTACTGTTTGTATTCAACATTAGTAGGGACAGAGATTTATAACTGTCCGGACTGAGATTAGGATAGACTCTGATGTTTGCATTTAAAATTTCCGCTGTAAAGATTATATATTAAAATAATATATGTTATCCATTCGTGTAAGATTATGTTCTGCCTTTATTTTTCTTTTTACCCTTGATCAATCTGTCTTTCCGACACTTGGATATCCAACATGTGAATACGGTGGATGGATTAGTGTCGATTTCTAAGTGTCAAAAAGGTGGGTCATCACAACTGGTATTGGAGGTTAGGTTAAGCGAACACTTGAGCCTGATAAGGGTACACTCTCATCGAAGATAGGGTTAGTAATGACCTAGGATGAGTAACTCATTAAAGATAGGGTAAGTGACATCCTAGAATGAGTTGAGAGTATTATATAAGAACACATATATGTATAAATGATATTCGTTTTGAAAATATAGTAAATAAAATAATTTTACCTAGGGTTATATTTTGAATATAAAGAATATTGTTTGGAAGAGATAGTTATCTATGTTGTTAAGTTATAAATTGGATAATTGTTTAAAATCAGGTTAGTTAAATCTAAGTATGAACATCTTGTTATTAGAATTTCATAGTTTCACTATAAGATGTTTAATAATAATGCTGAGAAGATTAAGAATATTAACTAGTGAGGGATATAAATAAAACCTAATAAGTTGGATAATGTTTATAAAATAAGGATTTTTAGAATATTAATCTAAAAGGTTTTTGAAAAAGAGTTTTCAAAAGATTTTGAAAGGCGATAATAATAACGTTTAGGAAATAATATGGCAAAGATTTCAAAGGATTTTTGGAAGAAATAAAACATTTGGATGTAGATATCATGGGAAGAGATCTAAGTTAGAAAAACTATCTTTAATAATTAGTTGTACAAAGGTCTCGATTTGTTTTTTGATATTCCAAATAATCTTCCAAGTATTGATAGAATATTGGTTTGGGGAAGTAGTATCAAGTGCTTAGTAAATTATTCTCTTTATCATTGTGAAGTCAAAACATATTTATGCTAGGATAAACCTAAATTAATAATCAATAAATAGCTAGGGAAAATGTTAATAATCCGACATTAGATTGGGTTAGGATAATTTAAATGCTTAGTATATGTCTCTAAGTGTTTGTTGTTTATTTTTTTAGAAGCCTTCTAGTTACATGGGAAGTTATTCCAAGGGGGAATCCTCAAGGGCCAACTGGGGCGAAAAAGATGATACGATAATTCTTTCTAGTGACGAAGAGGAACCTGAAAGATGACCGCCTGGCAACGGTTGGCTATATATAGAGGAAGAGCCTGATCAGTATACTCGTCTAGATGATGATGGTTATACGATGGTTGATATACTTATACCACCAGAGACTTCGGAGCTTGTTATGATATACAGTGATGAAGAAGCAGCCTAGGCATTAGACAACGTAGAGATAGTCATGGTGTTAGAAACTATGGAGTTGCACCAGGAATCCTCAGATGGAAGGTGGATAACAGGTCCAGAAAGTTCAGAACCAGAACAAGATGAGGAGGTAATTCACAAAGAAGAAGTAGCTATAAAGGAAGAATCCGAACTAGAGGAAGATCCAAATACCGCAATAAATAGTCAAGACTCTACTACATATGATGCGTGGATGGACGAAATGTCGAATGAATCAGATTACATTAGTGATGATAATAACATCATTTAGGAGATGGGCCAGAATGATAATGTCGTTTAGGAAGAACGATTGCCAGTTTCAGGCATTGATTGGGATGATATGGAAGAGTTCGAGGAAAATTTTGAGAATCCTTGGGAGGAGGAAGATCAAGGTCTAGAGGAGTTGAATAATGAGTAGTTTTACCAGGAGTTTCGGCTGAATCAGGTCATGCTCCATAGGTCCCTCAAGGATAGAATTGGTAACCAATGGGATGAAATTTAGTTCATTAGAATGAGGATGGGAATGAAGTAGATGACGAGCTGGAAAATGAAGATGAAGACAATATGGGGGAAATTGTGGTATATGAGTCTGGGAATTTTGATGGACCATCATCATCGGAATCAGAAGGATAGTCGGGTATTATGATGAGATTTGAAGATTAGTTGAAAGCTATCTAATATAGTATTTTAAGTATTAGTGTATGGTGGCTTAAGTATGTTTGTAATATGGTTGTGTATTTCTGGTATGTATAATACCTAAGTATGATTTGGATGACTTATGTAAGATAAGGATAACTTATGTAAGATATTAAGGCTTGTATAATATAAATATGCTTTTTTTTATGACTTCTCTCATTTGTAGTTACATAAATCACTTAAGAAAATTTATAGGAATTCTTGATGAAGGAAATAAAATTTAAAAGGAGATTTTCTTTGTAAGATAAAACTGTATATTTATGAAATATTTAAGAACTTGAACCAAAATTTTGCAAAATATTTTTGTAGAAATTTTGGAAAGGATAAAGAGCACATGCGTCATACACAGATTAATTCATCACATGATTTGGCCTAAGATTCGGATGTAGGAATTTGATGTCCGTAAGAATTTATCACTCGATGCTCGATGGTGAACATTGATGTGGGTTTGTATTCGGATAGTCACATTTTCTTTCATAGTTGAGGGCTATGCAAAGAAAATAAAAGTTTATGAGCCTGATCAGAGTCCACAGTAGAGAATCGGAGGATCAATACTAATTCAGAAGCAAAGTGGTATATTCAATTTAAGATCGAATCTGATATACCATGCTGGTAATCTATGCGCATAGCACGGGTTTGTGTTTGGAAAAAAATATTTGGGTAAGTATTACTGGGTTTTGGGTTTGATAAAATTTTGAGGATGAAATTCTTTTAAGGGGGGAAGTATGTAACGATTCGTAAATTTATCACTTTGAAAAATCATATTATCTTTAAATATTTAAATATATGATTTTTTAACACAAATTATAATGTTTTGAACAATAATTACTGATGGTAAACTTGTTTTAAATATATATTTACAAATATAGATATTTGGGATTTCCTTTAGAAAAGCGACGAAAATCAGTTTTGGTAAAATTGAGATTTTCTCAATATTAGATGATGAGAAATTGGATACATACACTTATTTCTCCATTTAAGAAAGAATATGTAATAAAATTATTTATTTTATTTTTGGAAATAAAATGTTTTTATGACATCATCAATGATGTCATCATTTTTAAATAATTGATTTTTAAATTTTAATTGAGTTTAACTGATTTAATAATTGTTTAAAAGTCAAATGAGGCCCTTTTAATTATTAAATAATAATAGAAATGTCATTTTTAATTTTTTTACATACATAAATACACACACACATACATACATACAAACATACATACATATATATATTAACTAAGTAGTAAAAATGTGACCGGATATCTGATTCCGAATTCGTAACGGTTTGACAAGAAGAAGTTGTGCAACGTTATGTGTTATATGTGAAATACATGTGCACATATACATATACACACATCTGTGTACACATACATACACATTTGAATTACATTTATATCTCAAAATTACTAATGATAAATTAAACAAAATATCATGATATTTATTAAAGGAAATCTAAGCAAATGATGACATATCTCCACCTTAGTCTGCATTCTCATCCAAGTGCATGCCTTAAGAAATAAGGGAAGTGATGCAGATGATGTAAGGAGGGGTGGAAGAGCACGGTCGAACCACATGAAGGGGGAGTGGTAGTGTTGAGGCGGAAAGTGGTGATGTGATTTTTAATGATGTTGTTTTCGATATTTTACACATCTTTGCCTATAAAAGGAGAGACATGCCCTCTCATTTATTTACAATTTTCTTCACAAATTCCTAAGCTTTCTTCATCTTCTTCATGAGTTCATCAATGGCTTCCATGTCCTTATAAATTATTCTACAGTCATAGCGAAGCTCTGCTGAAATTATGCTTTCAAATATAGAAATATATCGCCTTAGTTTGAAATTTAAGTGAGTGATCACCTACTCTTCTTTCTCCTTGCTTGGTCGAACACATCAAGAGCCACCACCACCTCTCCACCCTCTCTAGTACAAGGCCGAGCACACCCAAGGGTCCCAGGATAGGATTTATAAGCTTCGGTGCGGTGATAGTGGAGCTATAGTCAATTTTAGTACATATAGTGACAAATGAAAGTGAGAAACTCTACTATTTTATTTTATAAATCATACGATGATATGATATGTTTGCTATGAGTGTTTTCTATATTTGATCATCATGTTTTGGATGCCATAATATGTTTTCTTGGTTATGGAAATAATTCACGGTAAATATACGTCGAATTTACATAAAGAAAACACTTTCTCTTATGATTATAAAAGTGTTACAGCATAGTTAAATATCTTTAAACATGAATAAAAATGGGTTAAAATGGTTTATAAATGTTTTATAAACATTAAAACTCATCTCGGCAAAGTTTTGAAAGATATGAAATTAGAGTCAAAATAGGCGCGTCGTACAACGGTAGTTCGCGATTTCGCGCCATAAAAGTTAAATCAATGTGTAGAGTGGAATATAGCTCGAAATTATTCGAACTAAGAATTTTTTGGACTCTTATAACTATAGTTTCCAATTGAAGGAGAAAAATCAAGATATCATTTTGTAAAATTTAAGATATGTCCAAAACAAAATATCATCGCATTAGAATTATATTTACATCTCAAAATTACTAATGGTAAATTAAACAAAATATCATGATATTTATTAAAGGAAATCTTAGCTAATGATGACAGATATCCACCTTAGTCCACATTCTAATCCAAATGCATGACTTAAGAGATAAGGGAAGTGATAGAGATAATGTATGGGGGGTAGGAGTGCACGACCGAACCATATAGAGGGGGAGTGGTGGTGTTGAGGTGGAAAGTGATGTGTGATTTGTAATGATGTTATTTTAGATATTTTACACATCTTTGCCTATAAAAAGGGATGCATGCCCTTTCATTTATTACACTTTTCTTAATAAATTCTTAAGCTTTCTTCATCTTCTCCATGAGTTCATTAATGGCTTCCATGTCCTTATAAATTATTCTACAGTCGTAGCGAAGCTCTATTGAAAATACACTTTCAAATATAGAAAGATATCGCCTTAGGTTGAAATTTAAGTGAGCGATCACCTTCTCTTCTTTCTCCTTACTTGGTCAAACACATCAAGAGCCACCACCACCTCTCCACCCTCTCTAGTACAAGGCCGAGCACACCCAAGGGTCCCAGGATAGGATTCATAAGCTTCGGTGCGGTGATAGCTAGTCAATGAAAGTGAGAAATCTACTAGTTTATTTTATAAACATGTGATGATATGATATGTTTGCTACAAGCGTTTTCTATGTTTGGTCATCATGTTTTGGATGCGGTAATATGTTTGCTTGGTAATGGACATAATTCATAGTAAATATACATCGAATTTACACAAAGAAAACACTTTCTCTTATGAATTATAAAAATTTTACAGCATAAACCTCTTTAAACATGAATAAAAATGGTTTATAAACATTAAAACTCATTTCAGCAAAGTTTTGAAAAGATATGAAATTATAGTCAAAATAGACGTGTCGCATAATGGTAGTTCGCGATTTTGTGCCATAGAAATTAAATCAATGTGTAGAGTGGAATATAGCTTGGAATTATTCGAAATAAGAATTTTCCGGACTCTTATAACTATTATTTCCAAATGAATGAGAAAAATCAAGATTACATTTTGTAAAATTTGAGAAATGTCCAAATCAAGTCTTTAAAATCACCATGTTTTGGTAGTTCGTAAAATATGTATTTCAACTTTTAAAAATCGATATTTTTAAATCTATAAAAATAGATATTTTTAAATCTTTAAAAACTTGAGATAAATTCTAAAAATATGTTAGAATATTTGAAAAGAGTTTTAAATGGAAAAATTGGACATATAAAGGTTTAAATGGGATTTTTGATATGAAGCCCTTAAAAGAACTATTCACATGTAATTTAACAAAGGAATTTGGAAATTTCTAAATTACAATTTAAACTTGGGTTTTCTTCCCGAATCCTTTATATATATTTTCAAATAACAAATCAAGTATTTTTAAAGGGTTTAGAGTTGATCAAATAACTTGACCACCTTATGTGTGACAGAAATATAGACTTTAGGCTTTTGTTTGGAAAACCAATTTCCTGCTCTCCCTAGCTATCCGGATTGGTCCGACGGAGGGGATATTAAATTTGATTACTCGGACTGCATCTTGCTAAGATGAAAGAAAAGGATATTTGGAGTTTTCCAAAGGTTAAACCATATTTTAAAATAATAAGATGTTCGGTGATATAGGTAACATTCCAGTTAAATTCTATATTAAATTCCAGGGAGGGAACTCATACTATCCATGTTAATTTAAATGGTGATTTCACCATTATTTGATGAATAGTATGGGTTGAATACAAAAATTATTATTGGTACAATTAGTATAAGTTGAATACAAAAAGAGGTTTAATAATCCTATATATGCTGAAAAAGAAAATGGTTTAAAGACATATCTCAAAGAAGGTATTTTACTTCGATAAAAGATATTGATTAATTGAATAATAACCACCCATATACTTGACATCTTTTATCGATAATTGGTTCGGAAAAACCGGGATCGGATTCGGGTGATTCCTATACGAAAACCACTTCGAACCAATATACGCGTTCGAAAGTGAAGACGTGTTGAAGACAATGAATTTGATGATGGAGATCTTCATAATGTAGGGCTGCTTGCCACTAACCTCTGGGGTAATTTACATAATATATATATGGTGGCAGTGGGGTTTTCATTTTGAAATATTCAATGTAAGGACTGCTAGCTACTAATCCTAGGGGTGATTCCCAAACAGGATGTAGTAGGACGAGTGTCGTCGGTTTGTGCTGTTCTTGGACAACTTATATGGACGAGTGTTTGGCATTGCATTTCTAAGACGACGTACATTGATTTTTATAAACTTACATTTGTTTGGTGGTGTAGGAGGTAACCCCTCGTACACTTAATATCCTTCCTTGAGGTGTATGAACTCGGCAGTTGTACTTTTGTGGAAATCAATTGTGTGTTATTAGAAATGGCAACGTGGCATTCAAAGTGGAATCACACTCGGAAAATTCTAAAACAGGGTATGCCGTAAGACTATGTGGGTCGTACCCATTAGGGTATGATCATCAGCTTTCTTATTTACGCTCTATATATTTGGTTTGTTGTGTATGCTGTGGCCATAGATAGGTCGGGAATGACCAGGGTGATGTCATATTCGGTACTATTCAGGATTGTGTTGGTCAAGGTAAGGGGTAGGCCAGTCTTGTCAGGTGCAGAGGATCATCTGTGGGTCTTTGGTACATTCCTCTAGAGATGTACTGTATGGAAGTAGTCCCGTACCTTGTCATTGTATGAAATCCATTCTCAAATAAGTGCATTCAGACTTAGTTGTATACCGATTATGCTGGAATTTAATTAATGTAACATTTTCGGCTATGATTAATATGTATTTGTAATCTAGACACTATCACAATATCATTGGATTTTACATAGCAATGTTTTGGTTATCATAAGGTAATAACCCGTCCGTGTTTATGTGCAGTGTGGTCTTCTGAGATACCCTTTGTTTTCATAAATATGTGCGTTTTGATTTTTCTCACACCAGTCGCATGATTGACCCACAGTTTTTTGCTTAAACTCTAGGTGCCCTATTTTTCTGGGCAGCCAAGTAGTTCAGGTCTAGCTTGGAACATTTTGGAGGAGCTTGGAGCAGGAGCTGGAGTTTGCTTTGTAGATGGTTATCCATTTCCATTTCCGTTGCGTTTATTTATTGTTTGTATTCTGCATTAGTAGGGATAAAGATTTATAACTGTCCAAGCTGAGATTAGGGTAGACTCTGATGTATGTATTTAAAATTTCTGCTATAACAATTATATATTGAAATAATATATGTTATTCCATTCGTATTGAATTCTATTCTGTCTTTATTTTTCTTTTAAGCTTGATCAATCATCCTTTCCGACACTTGGATATTCGATAGGTGAGTATTGTGGATGTATTAGTGTCAATTTCTGAGGGTCAAAAAGGTGGGTCGTCACATGTACGGCACCTTTTTACACCTATATTTTGATATGTACTCTACTTTCGACAAAAGGAACTTTTGATAGGTAAATAAAAATAAGTAAAATGCATCCTCTTGAATATCTTACATTATATAAATATTTTTATCACAATTTTTTTTTAAAAAATAATTAACTAAAATTTTACACTTTTGTGAAAATTTCTAATTTATAAAATTAAAAAAGGTGTGTTATAAGTTTATTTTTCTAAGTCAAATTTGAACAATATGGGATAGAATCTAAACTAAAAAAAAGAATTTGAAATTATTATTTAAACTTGAAGAAATTTTCAATTGTAATATGTATATATTTTTGAATGGAAATTGAAGGGTTTGTGATGTATACTTTTGAAAACATGCATTAATAAATGAGTTAAAGATTTTGGAAATTATTTTCGTACTCGATATGAATATAGTTAGTAGCCAAAAGTGAATTTCAAAAAATATATTTGTACTTGACATATTATTTAAAGGTATTGAAAATTAGCTAATTATAAAATAAAATGATATATCCTTATAAATATGGAAAAGTGATTATAAATTATATGAGAAAAGGTTATAAACACGAAATATGAATATATAGAAAAAATAACAAAGTCATTTCGAAATTAATTTCGAGTGATTAATATTGAATTGGTTAAGCAATAAAGAACTGAGTTTTGAAAGTTAAATGTTTTTAGATAATGATATTTTAAAGAAACGCTGAAAATGAGTTATCTTTGGAAATTAAATTTTATTTTATTTTATTTATAGGGAGACATAGGAATTGTATGAAGTGATTAACTTGAGATAATTTTATTTAAGATTTCTTATGAAATGATTAAATAAGAAACATCCAGGGTAAATTGTTTTGAAATTTATTTAAGTGGAATTTAAAGAATTTGATGTGAAAAAATGTGGTATGATTTAAGAATAAGATTTAAGATCAATGATTTTGATTTAAAGACCAAACTAAAAAGTTGTTGATATTTTTATTGAAATTTGATTGAAACTAGAAAAGAACTACACGGCTTATAGTATTTAAATCGATTATTATGAACTGGCTAGGATAGTCAATATGCCAGTGTGCTTAGGACTAGCTAGAAATGGACATTATGGATTTAAGATAGGGATTTATACTGAAAATTAATGAGGATATTATTTATGAATTTTGGAAAATTTTGAAATAATAATGAAAAGTCTATTTTGAATCGAGAATTTAATATTATTTATAAAGTATGGTGGAATTTAAATAAATAACAATTTGGTTTATGAAAGATTATCAAAATTTTGAGCAATAAATAATATAATTATTTTATGGAGTTTATGAAAAAATTATTATTATTATTTAAGAAATAAAAATAAGAGATATTATGAGAATGATGATAATAATAATAATAATAAAGAGATATTTTCTATGAATATTTTTGGAATAAATTATTACTATTTTTGATGCAAATAACACTGGAAATGATTTTTGGGATTTAATGTAGAATGTTGTTATTGTTGAATGATATCTAACAATAAAGTGGTCATGACCAACAAAACTACTTAAATAAATATTATTGTTCGGATGTAAAATGATAATAACATTATTTTGAAGAAAATATGATGGAAAATACTGGTGTTGAGATATTTAAAGTAATATATTGAAAACAATGAATTTTGAAGTATATTATCGATTTAGGAAAATATATATACTATTTTGAGATGATAGAGAAAATGTATTCTTATAATAAACAGTATTGAGATGATTTATACTTAAGAAGAAAATAACTGGATTAAAGTTACTATTTTGAATTGTTGAGACATATGTTATTAAATGTTGATTGAAATTAACATATATGTTTATGTTAAGTGTTGGGATAAGCTTATATAAGACGTATGAAGCATGAAACAGTAGTTAAGTAAAAAGTTTCCTAAAAGGTTAAATAATAGAAGATTGGTTGTATAAGACAGTTGCCGACAAAGGATGACTATACTTGTAAAGATAAAGTGTTTTTGGACTACGACGATGTACATAAGGTACTCTAACTATATATTAGTTTGTAGGACTTCGAAAGCATGTGGAATTAATATTATTTTCCAAAGTATTTAGTGTTGTATGATTTCAAGGCATGAAGTAAATGTCTTGGCTTGCATGTACTATGGTACAAAGGTGATTTTAAGGAAGGTGGGATTTGGCTATTTGGAAGAAAATTGATTATGTGGTAAGATTAGTTCTTTTCAATCATCAGTTGAACTGAAAGAACTACCTTATTAAGCCAGTGTTATGAAATAGTGACCTTTTGTGCATAACCTATTTTTAGTGTTTGATGCACAAGAAAATAAGTGGAAAGTGCACAACATAGTCTATGAGTTTTGTAACGTCTGGATTTTTCGCGTTCGAAAATCGACATCCATACTTTACATCGTACTCGAATACCGTAGATTCGACCGTTCAAATCCGAGTCGCCGGAGCTTATAACACAGTTAAGTAAATAACACAGCGGAAGAAAAAGAATAATACATTGATATACAATATCTGATACAATATCTGATACAACAGAGTGATACAATGAATATCAATATACATCAGAGATATGATACAAGAAATAGCAGCGGAAAAGAAAATAGATAACACCAGCAGCGGATAATCTCCATCTCCAAAACGCCAATCCAGAAATAGCTTGAACTCTCAATAACGATGCACAAAGATAAGCAAGTGCAGTCCATATCCAAAGACTGAAGTAGCTCCAGATAATCTACTGAACCTGACTATCTGATAAAAAAACCCCCAACTCTAGACTGCCCGTGTAGAAAATTTTGAGCACCCAGAGTTTAGGAAAGAAACAATAAACTCTGGATCAGTCATGGGACTGGTGTGAGCAACAAAAACAGTTTATCTTTAAAAAAACAAATAGCAAAAGAATTTTAAAGTCAATTCGCAATGCTTTTGGAAAATGAAACTACCATAAGGCCTCCCGCACACACACACAATGCAAACGCAGAATCGGAGGAGATTTCTCCTTATGATAGTCAAAGATGCTTACTACGTAAAACAAATCATTTTGATATTATTATTAGTGCATAGTGGAAAATATTTCGAAAGTAGAATATAAATCTTAGCCAGCATAGACATTCCGCACTTATGCCTACTATAGCTACCATGTTCAATAGCAGGTTACCTCCACATTCCATGGCAGGTAATACAACTAAAACCGTATAGGGCTCGTATTGTTTTGTTTGGATTTCCAACAAATGGTCGGGCAAAGGAACTTCCTATATAAAATAGAACGCCTCTAGAGCGACGTTCCCGGATCCTAACCGGATCTCTGCTACACAAGGTCGCGTTACCCCTAGCTGGGTAACTACTGACACGAGTATGCCACCTCCCGGTCGTTAGCGACCTTTATACGAGGTACCTCTAATCCAACAACCACAAAGCAATCACAAAGTAATAGATTCGCAGCAACCACAAAGTAAGTATCTGGGCTCCATACCATGATACCACTCATAATCCAGAAGGAAATGACATACCCTCAGAGGGAGCTACCCTCAAATAACCTTGCTGCCACGATTCCTGTTTTGACCATACCGGGTCGTGAGGTTCGACGAAGTCTCGTCCACAAAGCTACGCTTTGGCACAAAGCCATGCTTTGGGTCAACAGATGATCAAAGTAATGATCGCAAAGATAAATGATCAAACAAATGATCATATCATAAATGATCAAACAATGATCATCACACAGCAACACTCAGCATGTCACATTACCAAATTGGGAATATATCGCTGATAACCTTCAACTACATAACCTCTGAGCTCGTACGTCTCAGAGAAGGGTGTTAAGCTAAGAGAATAAATTCTCCGCCACCAACAGAAATGTATTTGAAAGAAATCGGCTTTATATCTCAAAGTGTAATGTCAGACATGTAACCATACAAGTCTGTTCCGGGTTCGAACAGAACCGAAGGCACTTCCAAAGAAGCCCTTGCAATCCGGGTATTCACAATCCCGATCGGACTTCCCATCACTTAGGAAATCTCTATACCGGAGCAACTCAGTGCAGAGACAATCGATAGGTTATCTTATCGTTTTCGCAAATACCCGGTCTTCACCACCGGTCTTCAAATGCTATCCATAACGTCAAATCACATATTCGGAATGGGATATATGACACAAAGGTCCTCTCCCGGCTAAACCGAATAGTGAGCGCAATATTTACAAGAAACATATGGATATTGGGATTTAAATTAAATCACAACTTATTTCCCAAAAAATTTCTTTCAAATAGTTTAAACAAATTTCCATTTCCAAATCTTTAAACAAAAAGATTCATTTCACAAGTTCACTCAGTTTCACAAAGATTCATTCATAGATTTCAAAACAATTCCATCTCAAATGGTTTAAACAAAACATCATTTTAAATCTATTAAAAATAAACAGATTTAATTCATAGCTTTCAAAAAGAATTCATTCATAACATGGAAAACCATTTTTCAATTCAATCTTGAAATTCCTTTAATTAAACTGGAATTTCATTTCTTATCTGAAAGCTTTTATTCTTTTAAAACAAACAGTTTTATTCCGGAAAACTGATTCATTAATACAAGTTAAAGTCTTTGGGTTAAATCCAAATTCTCAAAATTATAATTTTAAATGGTTTAACTTCATATAATCACATTTATAACATTCTTAACCAAAATTTCCAAACATGGAATTCAATTCCAAATTATTTGAATTCAACTTCAAATTGAATTATTTAATTGAAACTTTACCAAGTTATTCAAAATAGCTTTTATCTTTGAAAACACTTTTTCAAAAGCTTTAACATTTAACCCAAATCCATTTCCAAAATCAATTTGAAATTGAAATTTCAATTTCAAAACAACATTAAATTTAATTTATCTGTGACTTAACTGATTTCCTCGTGAAATCCATATTTGTGTGTGTAAAAGTGTGGTCCAGGGGTTCAACACAATAGTGCAACAACATTCAATCATCACAGATCAGAATACAAAAATATAGTTGATAAGCGGTATAACTATAACGCTTATCGTTCATTCACAGATCACAGATATATAAATATCATAGATAAATAAACTATAGTACAGATCACACACAATCAGAATATATCACATAGCATACAGATCAGGAAATATCAAAAAATCCAATCAAATCCAAATATTCACAAGTAAGATCAGTTAATTATCTGATTAATTCAAATTAGATTTATTTCTTATGAATTATTTATCCTGGTTAATTAAAATTAATTAATTACAAACCATTTTGATAAATTATTCTTTAATCATTCATTACTCTTAAATGAATCAATTATTCTCAAATTAATTACGTTAATTCATTAGTCACATAAGTATATTAACTTTGAGTTAATTACAAAATTAATTACCCTTTAATTTCAAATTAATTAACCTTTTAAATCATAAATTAATTTAACTTAATCAATCTTTAAATTAATCTTTAATTATTAAGTAATTAACTTTTACTCACTTAATAAATCTTTAAATTACAAATTTATTAACCAACCCTTTATAAATTACCCCTTGTATTAAGTAATTATCTTTTAATTAAACTTAAAATATGGTCTAACTTGAAATCTGTTAAGACTTAAATTCCAGAAAACCCGAGACAACCCTTATTTTTATCGAGCAAGGCTTCGAGTCTCCCTTCGTTTCCCTGTGCTTCGAGCAAAACTTTCATTTACCTCATGATCGACTCGAGACCAACCCGAGCAAACCCTTCTTCCCCAAAGATGTTCGAACCCAGTCACACGCGTATACACGTATACGTGCACAAACGCGCCGCCCCTCGCCGATCAACGTTGATGCCATCGGCACGTCACCCTCGACCACCCAAGCTAGTTCGAGCAACCCAAAAACCAAAATCACCCCATAATCGAAATCGAGCAAATGGGTTCAACTTGGAACCCAAATCCAGACACACACCATCGCCTAAATTGATCTCGCACCGTCACCGTGGACCACCTGGAACCTCGCCGCCTCGCCTGGAGCTGCGCCACCATCCCACTCATCTTTTCTCAAAGTCCGGTCTACTCTGATTCGCCCATGAATCCTCAATTCGATCGCGTTGCCAACTATAAACACCCAACCCTTAAACCCTAAAATCACCTCGTTTGACTCATTCTTGGATTTGAAAAATATTTCAAAAATTTTCCCAGCATCCCAGATGTTCAAGCATGCTTCAGTATAAATTTCAATATTTATTAATGATTCGATTATCAGGAATTGAGAAAAATGAAACCTTATCACATTTTCAAACTGCTCTTGAAATACTTCATTAAAAGTCTTCGTTTTTGTTTTAAAAAACTCAGCTCTGTATGTTAAATCAAGGTATGAAATCAAATTGACAAATTGAAACATTTAAATTTTTAACGATTGATTTTTTCTTACTTTAACCTGTATAAGCAATATTTATATTCACTGTCATGCTTAAAAAAAATCACTTCCAGGTTATGATTTAAATTTTAAACAACCTACTTAGTTAAAAATTCTAAGCTTTAGATGTTTATATGAAGATGTATAAGTTTCTTTACATTTCTTTGCTCAGGAAATTTTTAAAAATATTGAAGAATATCACATAGCAGAACTTCCAAAAATCAGCAAACATCACAGATCAACTTATTTGCAATAACAAACAAAAGATTTTCGTGGACCAATTATCAAGAATTCCATTTGAAAGAAGTATGTTTACTCACAGCATAGATAAACAACAAAATAGAGTATGTTTAGGTAGGAGTTTACTCACTGTTTAGACCCAAGAATCTGAACTTGATTTATCACTATTATTTTACCATTTCTAAATAGTTACTAAACATTTCAACTTGAACCATTTTAAAAAACCTTGTAAATTTGGACATGTTTTATTTAACAACCAAGCCTTTAAAGAAATGGACAGGCTTTAAACCTGTACAGTGAGAACATGGGTGATTTTTCTCCTATAAACATGCACACATACATTTCAACATGCAGTCACATTCACACACCCTATTAGCATAACCACATCATAGCTCAAAATGCAACTTCAAGCAATAAACAACAAGGTCAAAGGGTTGCTCACCTGAGAAAATTATAGACAGAGGACAAGCCTGTCATGATGAACATAGGACATGCCTGGAACAAAGCTGGAATTGAAACAGAGAACAAGAACAAGGAACAGAGAAAAATTGAGGCTTGAAGGCTGCAGTTTTGAACTTCTTTTAAACTTGCTTTGTCTTCTTTGAATTGAGTGATGTTTGCTTTTTTTTAATTCTCTAATCTCAGTTAGGTTTTGCATTTTAATGAATTGAAACAAATAGTCTTTGTATAAAAAGAGGTGTACATATACATGAAGGGTTTGTGTACAGGCTAATTATATCATTTAGTATAATAGGCATGGCTAGTATGCTTGCATTAAATGCATGAAGCATGTTGCATTAATTGCTTTGTCCTTTGACCCTTTTCTTATGCATTTCTATATTGAATTTGATTTGTTTATACATGCCTTTACTTGCTTGTCTCGGTTGAGATGTTGTATTTTGTACTTGCTTTTATTCGTTTGTACTTATTGATTCTTTTACTTGCCTGCATTTTCTCTAACTCGGTTGATGATACCTTTGCTTGGTGGCTGATAGATGATGTTGTATTGAGCTAGAGATGAAAGCATTTATTACTTGGTTTATATTTTATATTTTATATTTTTGTTTTACTTTGCAAGTTAATACATACTTAACTATACATTTTTGTTCTATTTCTTTGTAATTTAAATGAAGTTCTAGTCACATGTTGTTATAATTTATCTAATAGATTGACTTATATATATATAATTTATCTTATATATATTTATTTATTTTTCTAACTTAAATATTTATTTACAACTTTGTTTCATATTTAAGTGTTGTTTCTTTTCTTTTCTTATGGCTTAATAATATAAATAAATTTCTATTTTATTATGTTGTTAGATTATTTTACTTTACTACTAACTATCTTGTATCCAAACTCCAAAGTATATACATATATATATATCTCTATATTTATTTTTAAAACCATTTATTTTAAGATTTTATTTCAAATCCAATATATACATATATATATAAATAAATTCAAATTTACTCATATATATCCATATACATATATATATTCACATATATACAAATTTTCAAATCCATATGACTTAATATATATTCTATTTGAATCGGGGAAACTCGCTGCTATTTATAATCAATTTTACAAATTTTTATTCAAAAATTCATTTAATTATCAATTTAAATTAAATTAAAATCTAGGGTCGTTACAAACTTCCCCCCTTAAAAGAATTTCATCCTCGAAATTTACAGGCACGAAAAATAACACAGATAGATCAAAGATAGAGAAATATCTTTCTAGATTAAACTGTATATCCATTTTGTATTTGGCTCATCAAAGCAGAATATCAACAATTAAAAATTTTCAATTAATTCTAAATTTCCAATTCATTAAAGTTAGAGCCATCATCATATCGAAACTTCTTCTGGAGCTGCCACGAAGAAATGAAAAGAATTTGGAATCGAATCAAAGGAGATTGATAAGAAAGTTGTTTCCACTGTTGCAGGGTATCGACCATTTATAGTCGTATTCCCCTGTCCCCTATCTCGTCCTCTTCTTGCAATCATACTCACTATCAGTGGATAGCAAGAGAATTTACTGAGATATTCAGGCGGATATCTTAGGGATATACTCATTCTAGGGATACTTCACCCTATCTCTAATGAGCTACTTAATGTGTTATACTCCTGAGCTAAAGTTTTACCTTAGCTCTGATACCAAATGTAACGTCTGGATTTTTCGCATTCGAAAATCGACATCCATACTTTACATCGTACTCGAATGCCGTAGATTCGACCATTCAAATCCGAGTCGCTGGAGCTTATAACACAGTTAAGTAAATAACACAACGGAAGAAAAAGAATAATACATTTATATACAATATCTAATACAATATCTGATACAACAGAGTGATACAATGAATATCAATATACATCAGAGATATGATACAAGAAATAACAGCGGAAAAGAAAATAGATAACACCAGCAGCGGATAATCTCCATCTCCAAAACGCCAATCCAGAAATAGCTTGAACTCTCAATAACGATGCACAAAGATAAGCAAGTGCAGTCCATATCCAAAGAATGAACTAGCTCCAGATAATCTACTGAACCTGACTATTTGGAAAAAAACCCAACTCTAGACTGCCCGTGTAGAAAATTTTGAGCACCCAGAGTTTAGGAAAGAAAGAATAAACTCCGAATCAGTCATGGGACTGGTGTGAGCAACAAAAATAGTTTACCTTTAAAAAAACAAATAGCAAAATAATTTTAAAGTCAATTCGCAATGCTTTTGGAAAATGAAACTACCATAAGGCCTCCCGCACACACACACAATGCAAACGCAGAATCGGAGGAGATTTCTCCTTATAGTCAAAGATGCTTACTACGTAAAACAAATCATTTTGATATTATTATTAGTGCATAGTAGAAAATATTTCAAAAGTAGAATATAAATCTTAGCCAGCATATACATTTCGCACTTATGCCTACTATAGCTACCATGTTCAATAGCAGGTTATCGCCACATTCCATTGTAGGTAATACAACTAAAACCGTATAGGGCTCGTACTGTTTTGTTTGGATTTCCAACAAATGGTCGAGCAAAGGAACTTCCCATATAAAATAGAACGCCTCTGGAGCGACGTTCCCGGATCCTAACCGGATCTCTGCTACACAAGGCCGGGTTACCCCTAGCTGGGTAACTACTGACACGAGTATGCCACCTCCCGGTCATTAGCGACCTTTATCCAAGGTACCTCTAATCAAACAACCACAAATCAATCACAAAGTAATAGATTCGCAGCAACCACAAAGTAAGTATCTAGGCTCCATACCATGATACCACTCATAATCCAGAAGGAAATGACATACCCTCAGAGGGAGCTACCCTCAAATATCCTCGCTGCCACGATTCTTGTTTTGACCATACCGGGTCGTGAGGTTCGACGAAGTCTCATCCACAAAGCTACGCTTTGGCACAAAGCCATGCTTTGGGTCAACAGATGATCAAAGTAATGATCACAAAGATAAATGATCAAACAAATGATCATATCACAAATGATCAAACAATGATCATCACACAGCAACACTCAGCATGTCACATTACCAAATTGGGAATATATCGCTGATAACCTTCAACTACATAACCTCTGAGCTCGTACGTCTCAGAGAAGGGTGTTAAGCTAAGAGAATAAATTCTCCACCACCAACAGAAATGTATTTGAAAGAAATCGGCTTTATATCTCAAAGTGTAATGTCAGACATGTAACCATACAAGTCTGTTCCGGGTTCGAACAGAACCGAAGGCACTTCCAAAGAAGCCCTTGCAATCCGGGTATTCACAATCCCGATCGGACTTCCCATCACTTAGGAAATCTCTATACCGGAGCAACTCAGTGCAGAGACAATCGATAGGTTATCCTATCGTTTTCGCAAATACTCGGTCTTCACCACCGGTCTTCACCACCGGTCTTCAAATGCTATCCATAATGTCAAATCACATATTCGGAATGGGATATATGACACAAAGGTCCTCTCCCGGCTAAAACGAATAGTGAGCGCAATATTTACAAGAAACATATGGATATTGGGATTTCAATTAAATCACAACTTATTTCCCAAAACTTTTCTTTCAAATAGTTTAAACAAATTTCCATTTCCAAATCTTTAAACAAAAAGATTCATTTCACAAGTTCACTCAGTTTCACAAAGATTCATTCATAGATTTCAAAACAATTCCATCTCAAATGGTTTAAACAAAACATCATTTTAAATCTGTTAAAAATAAACAGATTTAATTCATAGCTTTCAAAAAGAATTCCTTCGTAACTTGGAAAACCCTTTTTCAATTCAATCTTGAAATTCCTTTAATTAAACTGGAATTTCATTTCTTATCTGAAAGCTTTTATTCTTTTAAAACAAACAGTTTTATTCCGGAAAACTGATTCATCAATACAAGTTAAAGTCTTTGGGTTAAATCCAAATTCTCAAAATTATAATTTTAAATGGTTTAACTTCATATAATCACATTTATAACATTCTTAACCAAAATTTCCAAACATGGAATTCAATTCCAAATTATTTGAATTCAACTTCAAATTGAATTATTTAATTGAAACTTTACCAAGTTATTCAAAATAGCTTTTATCTTTGAAAACACTTTTTCAAAAGCTTTAACATTTAACCCAAATCCATTTCCAAAATCAATTTAAAATTGAAATTTCAATTTCAAAACAACATTAAATTAAATTTATCTGTGACTTAACTGATTTCCTCGTGAAATCCATATTTGTGTGTGTAAAAGTGTGGTCCAGGGGTTCAACACAATAGTGCAACAACATTCAATCATCACAGATCAGAATACAAAAATATAGTTGATAAGCGGTATAACTATAACGCTTATCGTTCATTCACAGATCACAGATATATAAATATCACAGATAAATAAACTACAGTACAGATCATACACAATCAGAATATATCACATAGCATCACAGATCAGGAAATATCAAAAAATCCAATCAAATCCAAATATTCAAAAGTAAGATCAGTTAATTATCTGATTAATTCAAATCAGATTTATTTCTTATGAATTATTTATCCTGGTTAATTAACATTAATTAATTACAAACCATTTTGATAAATTATTCTTTAATCATTCATTACTCTTAAATGAATCAATTATTCTCAAATTAATTACGTTAATTCATTAGTCACATAAGTAGATTAACTTTGAGTTAATTACAAAATTAATTACCCTTTAATTTCAAATTAATTAACCTTTTAAATCATAAATTAATTTAACTTAATCAATCTTTAAATTAATCTTTAATTACCCTTTAATTATTAAGCAATTAACTTTTACTCCCTTAATAAATCTTTAAATTACAAATTTATTAACCAACCCTTTATAAATTACCCCTTGTATTAAGTAATTATCTTTTAATTAAACTTAAAATCTGGTCTAACTTGAAATTTGTTAAGACCTAAATTCCAGAAAACCCGAGACAACCCTTATTTTTCTTGAGCAAGGCTTCGAGTCTCCCTTCGTTTCCCTGTGCTTTGAGCAAAACTTTCATTTACCTCGTGATCGACTCGAGACCAACCCGAGCAAACCCTTCTTCCCCAAAGATGTTCGAACCCAGTCACACGCGTATACACATATACGTGCACAAACGCGGCGCCCCTCGCCGATCAACGTTGATGCCACCGGCACGTCACCCTCGACCACCCAAGCTAGTTCGAGCAACCCAAAAACCAAAATCACCCCCATAATCGAAATCGAGCAAATAGGTTCAACTTGGAACCCAAATCCAGACACACACCATCGCCTAAATTGATCTCGCACCGTCACCGTGGACCACCTGGAACCTCGCCGCCTCGCCTGGAGCTGCGCCACCATCCCACTCATCTTTTCTCAAAGTCCGGTCTACTCTGATTCGCCCGTGAATCCTCAATTCGATCGCGTTGCCAACCATAAACACCCAACCCTTAAACCCTAAAATCACCTCGTTCGACCCATTCTTGGATTTGAAAAATATTTCAAAAATTTTCCCAGCATCCCAGATGTTCAAGCATGATTCAGTATAAATTTCAATATTTATTAATGATTGGATTATCAGGAATTGAGGAAAATGCAACCTTATCACATTTTCAAACTGCTCTTGAAATACTTCATTAAAAGTCTTCGTTTTTGTTTTAAAAAACTCAGCTCTGTATGTTAAATCAAGGTATGAAATCAAATTGACAAATTGAAACATTTAAATTTTTAACGATTGATTTTTTTTCTTACTTTAACCTGTATAAGCAATATTTATATTCACTGTCATGCTTAAAAAAAATCACTTCCAGGTTATGATTTAAATTTTAAACAACCTACTTAGTTAAAAATTATAAGCTTTAGATGTTTATATGAAGATGTATAAGTTCTTTACATTTCTTTGCTCAGGAAATTTTTAAAAATATTGAAGAATATCACATAGCAGAACTTACAAAAATCAGCAAACATCACAGATCAACTTATTTGCAATAACAAACATAAGATTTTCATGGACCAATTATCAAGATTTCCATTTGAAAGAAGTATGTTTACTCAGAGCATAGATAAACAACAAAATAGAGTATGTTTAGGTAGGAGTTTACTCACTGTTTAGACCCAAGAATCTGAACTTGATTTATCACTATTATTTTACCATTTCTAAATAGTTACTAAACATTTCAACTTGAACCATTTTAAAAAACCTTGTAAATTTGGACATGTTTTATTTAACAACCAAGCCTTTAAAGAAATGGACAGGCTTTAAACCTGTACAGTGAGAATAGGGGTGATTTTTCTCCTATAAACATGCACACATACATTTCAACATGCAGTCACATTCACACACCCTATTAGCATAACCACATCATAGCTCAAAATGCAACTTCAAGCAATAAACAACAAGGTCAAAGGGTTGCTCACCTGAGAAAATTGTAGATAAAGGACAAGCCTGTCATGATGAACATAGGACATGCCTGGAACAAAGCTGTAATTGAAACAGAGAACAAGAACAAGGAACAGAGAAAAATTGAGGCTTGAAGGCTGCAGTTTTGAACTTCTTTTAAACTTGCTTTGTCTTCTTTGAATTGAGTGATGTTTGCTTTTTTTTAATTCTCTGATCTCTGTTAGGTTTTGCATTTTAATGAATTGAAACAAATAGTCTTGTATAAAAAGAGGTGTACATATACATGAAGGGTTTGTGTCCAGGCTAATTATATCATTTAGTATAATAGGCATGGCTAGTATGCTTGCATTAAATGCATGAAGCATGTTGCATTAATTGCTTTGTCCTTTGACCCTTTTCTTATGCATTTCTATATTGAATTTGATTTGTTTATACATGCCTTTACTTGCTTGTCTCGACTGAGATGTTGTATTTTGTACTTGCTTTTATTTGTTTGTACTTATTGATTCTTTTACTTACCTGCATTTTCTCTAACTCGGCTGATGATACCCTTGCTTGGTGGCTGATAGATGATGTTGTATTGGGCTAGAGATGAAAGCATTTATTACTTGGTTTATATTTTATATTCTTTCTTTTGCAAGCTTCACTCACATGTATATATTTTTGTTTTAATTTGCAAGTTAATACATACTTAACTATACATTTTTGTTCTATTTCTTTGTAATTTAAATGAAGTTCTAGTCACATGTTGTTATAATTTATCTAATAGATTGACTTATATATATATAATTTATCTTATATATATTTATTTATTTTTCTAACTTAAATATTTAGTTACAACTTTGTTTCATATTTAAGTGTTGTTTCTTTTCTTTTCTTATGGCTTAATAATATAAATAAATTTCTATTTTATTATGTTGTTAGATTATTTTACTTTACTACTAACTATCTTGTATCCAAACTCCAAAGTATATACATATATATATATATATCTCTATATTTATTTTTAAAACCATTTATTTTAAGATTTTATTTCAAATCCAATATATACATATATATATAAATAAATTCAAATTTACTCATATATATCCATATACATATATATATATATATATTCACATATATACAAATTTTCAAATCCATATGACTTAATATATATTCTATTTGAATCGGGGAAACTCGCTGCTATTTATAATCAAATTTACAATTTTTTATTCAAAAATTCATATAATTATCAATTTAAATTAAATTAAAATCTAGGGTCGTTACAAGTTTGTTATAGTAATATTGTGTTTCTGAGAAATGCGGATTAAGGATCTTAAGGCTAGAATTAACACTAGAGGGGGGTGAATAGTGTTTTAAGAAATTTGTTAATCTTTTTGAGTTTATCTAACTTTATTAACAATGTATACACTAATTAGACACAGATATGAACACAGAATCAAACACAGATGCAAATATAAAGTAAAAGCCGTAAAGGAAAGAACACACCGGATTTTATACTGGTTCGGAGTTACCCTACATCCAGTCCCGTACAACTAAGTACGGATTTCCTTTCAAACGCAATTCAACAATTACAACCCTCGATTTCAAGGCTACGAGGTATACCCTCCAGAATACCAATCCTCTGGGTAGGGATACTTGATTTACCAAGCAACAAGTTCACCCAATTGATTTCCAGGGCTACAATCACACCTTTTCTCGCTTGATTGATTTACAAGCTACAATCACACCTTTTCTCGTTAATATATTACAAAGAAACCTATAACTCTGAATAGCACTAAGAACCTTGTAGAGATAGTGATGGAGAATCAAACTAGAAGTAATCGAGTATGATTCGATGTTGATTTTGGCAGAGTAATGGTATGATTTTGTAATAAGAAATGTGGAAGATGAAGAGGAGTGAAAACCAGAAAAATATGATTAAAAATTTGTTGAAACTGACCCCTATTTATAGAAAACCAATAGCCATGACCATTCATGAAGAGTTATGGCGAATAGACACTTCTTTTGAAATTTGAATTTGAACTTCAACTGTCACTATGGCGACATACTACCTAGGGGCATGTCGACATCCCTCAGCCAAAAATGATATTTTGAATTTCTATAAAAACAATATTTATCTTATATAAAAACTATTTAAAACTTTATAAATATACTTGAATATAGTTGAAATTCATAAGTAAATATAAAGAACAATATATACATATTTTAACTATAATTTTATATTTAAATCTAAGTATAAATATTAAAATTTAAATATATTATTTGAAAAGACATTTTAAAATTAGGAGTATTTTGACTTTGAAATTAAAGATGTTTTGAGGCTAAAATTATTTAAAATCAGGATAGAGAGTTTTGAATCTTTTAAAAGGAAAGTTTTGAAATCATTTTGAAAACAAGATAATTTTGTAAAAACATTTTGAATTAAAATTAGTGGATACAAAACAATGTCCCACTAGATTTTCGTAGGTTCCATCCTACTTAGGGTTCCATCCCTTTAACGGGCTCGAAGTGGATTCCATTCCACGAATAAATTGGATATTAAGATGCCAGTGCTTTTCTACGAGTTTTAACAAATATTCCTAATAAAACAGACTTAACCTTGAACTCTTGAACTCTTGATAATCTTGATACTCATGAGTCTTCTATCTCTGTATCTTGAATCTCTATACTGTACAGTCTTCATTCTTGATACCTGCATGGTTAGATCCTGCAAATATATATCTAAACTTGTAATGTTAGTATTTATATTTTATAATCTATTCTAAGGTTGTTGTCATCAAACCCATCATCTCAAGGACTAACAATCTCCCCCTTTTTGATGATGACAACCTTTGTTTATAAAATATCACTTCTATCCTAATAACTCCCCCTAAAACTAACAACTCCCCCTTAATCTATTCCTAACTACCCTATTTTATACTTCTCCCTCTTTGTCATCAACAAAAAATTTACTCCCCCTTACTCTTGAACTTTTAGTACCTGCATTGATAAACTATAGAACGGAATATATATAGATTAAGAAATAATGATACATATAAGCATAATAACTTTAACTTAAGACTATATTCATTTTAATGTATATATATACATGTTTCACACAGCAAACTTCAAACCAAATGAAATCAATCCACACAAAGTATCAATCCAAACCAAATCAAACAAATTAATTCAAACAATTCAATCAAAGAAAGAAAATTAAACGTTACGAGTAACATCTACCCATCCTTCTTCTCCAAAGATAGGGTCTTGTTTGATGGCATCCCAATTTTCATTATCAACAGATAGAGAAACGGGAGGGTGTGCTTCGTTATCGTCTTTGTGCAAGGAAGAGATCATCTAACAAATTGCATCGAAGTGTCTCTCTTGTTCCTTGATCATCTGCATTTGACTTAATTATAAGTGACGCTGATTACGGAGGATGATAGAGAGAATATTCTTGAATGAATTGAGTGTTTCTTCAAGATTTTCATATAGATTATGAATAGGATTGGCCATAATTGAATTAGAGAAAGAAATGAAGGATATAGATAATGAGAAATAAATTTCAGTGAAGATTTCTGGAAGACAGATGTATATATAGGTGTAAAAATTCGTTTGAAATGAATAGACATTTGGTAGTTATTCAAATTTCAAATTCAAAATCAATAGTCACTTATGACCAGTACATGTCGACATGGTCTAGGGGGGTATGTCGACATACTTTAGTGAAAATTGATGATACTTTTATCTTATGAATAATGATGTATATATATTTCTATAATATATTAACATTTATTCTAGATATAAAATAAACTAGATAACAGGAAGGAAATTCAATTTCATTGCATAATTGGATAATACAATGATTAAACATAAGGAACTACACGAACATTCGAAATAAAACAAACTAAGACTAATACAATAAGATACTAAAAGATAAAACTAGTTAGAAGATGAAGATGATGAAGATAGTCCAAGTTTCTTGCTAACTTTTGAAAAGAACTTGTTCATCTTCGAAGACATATTATCCTACTTCTTACTAACAGATCGTTTTAAAATCCATTGATTCTCCACAATTATCTTTTGGTTTTTGAGAAGGGTTTTGTTGGATGGATTGGAAGGATATTCAATACTTTCTAAGGATGTTTCACCTTCTTCTTCTTCTACTTCCATTTCATCCCTTTCTTCTTCCTCTTCCTCTTCCATTTCTTCATGAGCCAAACGCTCTTCCTTTTCGGTAAGAGTCTCAAAAGGTTGAAAAACATATGAGATTTTCATGAGAGAAATGTTTGAGATATTAAAAACTTTTCTAGAGACAAATTCTTCACCTTTGAAATTGTGACGCCCCACCTCTATACCCACGCTAGCCAAGAATACTACAGTGTAATGCTGTCAACTAGCACGGAGAATAAGGCTGTTGAGGAGCGACCATCCGTGTAATTGCTTTGTGCGAGCACTGATATGTCAGATAGAATAACATGCATAAGAGGAAGTCCGACATACCGATACAAACTGAAAGCTATCACACAGTGGCTGTATATAATCCTCGGAAACAATTATAGAAATAAACATAACACAAATCAGTCACAGACCTCCATATCACAAAGGCGGAAAAAGATATGAATATATATATATATATATATATATATAACACATGAAAGTGTACATCAGAGTAGTGGTCTGAAAGATCCACGATAATACAAAAGAATAGCTACAAGCTACACAAAAGAATAAGTATACATCACGGAGTCTATATCTCAAATGTATACAACAAAAAAACAACTAATCTAAGTAGTAAGCCAAAAGTCAGAGTAATCCCAGGAGAGAAGTCAAGCAGAAGCACCTGTAACATCTCGGTCTGACCCGAGTATTATTTCATAAGAAAATAATAAACTGATCAGTCTAGCTATAAATATCAGATGACATGATATAGAATAACATATATGGCATAAACATGTAATAACCATAATGGCATACTACTATAAGTATGTAATTGAAAATCAACATGAGATTAATCAATATCACAAGAATCTTCTCAAAGATAAAATAGGGTATCATACCCTAAACTTGTATTCATAACAAGTCAATGACATACAAATTCACCAATGCACAAAATTGATAAAACTTATCAATGGAAATCACGAAAATTGGTGAAGCACAAAATTCCAGAAATCATCACAAGAAATCCAGAAATCACAAGAAGGGGGAGGCCTATCACAAAACGGGAGTAATGAAAACTCACCAACACGTGTAACACAAAATGAGACGCTATCTCATGGTAGCTAACCATTAATTTTGAGCCGAAGCTCCACAAGAATGGCCCGAAGACCGTGGGGCGCTACCCCACATATGTGATATAGAAACATCACACAAACGGGGTTTAGTCTCCCTCGTAGACAAAGAGACATCACACAATTGCTAGTCTAAATCACAAAAATGATCGTCATGATCATCAAGAAGTGTTAATCATACCAAGCTAGTAAATATATGAGTTTAGCTTCATGTCCCATACCACTTGCTTAACTTAAATATTTACGAACAAACTGTAGATCTTCACTAGAAAATTTTCACAAAAGGTTCAATCGAACAAGTCCAAGAATTAACCAACGAAGTAAACGCGAGCGTTTCATACCACTCGTTTTACTAAGTCGTTTAATTAGATTTCTCGTACGAGTGAAGTAAAGGTTTGTATATACTAGTAGATTGGAAAACGGTTTGAGAAAACGAACTTTATAATTAAAATAGTGTTGAAATCATTTGGAAGAAAGGGGTTTTGATATTTACTACTAGTATTAAAACCTTCATATTTTTAAAGTGACAAACCACAAAACGATTGTTGAAACAAATCGAATCACAAAAATTCACATTCAAAGACGTGAGTAAAGTCCAAAGAAATCAATTCCAAAACCATCAAAGTAGGAATGCCCGTGAGAACGAACATGGCCGAGCTAAAGTGATGCGTGACCTAACATAGCCGAGCTAAAGAATGCAAGCAGGTCGAGCGACTTAAGGTGATGGCTGAGCATGCGACCTACTGTGGTCGACCTATTGATGGCGCGACCTAGCGGGTAACGACCTAGGCAAGCGAGCTAACAGAAAACAGGTCGAGCGACCTAAGGGGGTTATTGCCAGACGACCTAGCGGGTTACGAGCTATAACCGAGTGACCTAAGGGGCGAGCGACCTAAAGAGCGAGCGACCTAAAGAGGCGCGATATATAACAGGCGAGTGTTTTATATTGCCGAGCGACCTAGGGGCGAACGAGCTATATGCAGGCCGAACGACCTAAAGAGGAACGAGCTATATGCAGGCAGAGACTTTTCCACGCCGTGCGAGCTAGCGAGGAAGAACGACCTAAGTGCAGTTTTCTTGCCAAAGACACTAAAGGTTTTTCACCAATTCAATCCAAACCAAATGCAAATGCACAAATGATAGGAATTCTTTCTCAACAATCAAAGATAGTTATAGACAAGAATGTGATATAAAAATCTCACCTTTTCACGGAAATTGATGGAGATGAAGTTTGAAAGCAAAGCAAGAACAATCACAAGCTTGAATCAATGTCTTCTCTTGAATTTGGAGTAGATGTTAGATTAGCAATGAAGACTAAGGCTTTGGAGTTTTAATTTCCCATTCCTCTCCCCATTTTTGATGAAGCTTGAAGTGTTAGGAAATGAAGAATGAATTAATGAAGAGGAGAGGGGGTTGGGCTGAGTTAGTAAGTGACAAAAAGGGTTCAGCCCAAACCAAAGCCATAAGCGAAAAAGTGGCGAAAATTCCACTAACTCCAAACATATCAAAGTTTATACTCAAAAAGATCGCAAACGTCGTTTTGAACTCAATGGAGGTGGTTTCGAGTCCTAATTTGACCGTATGCAAAAAGTAGCTTTTCGGACTAAAATCCGGTTGACGATAAAATATTTAAATAAAATATTTAAATATAAAATCGATAAATATGCGGGTTGTTACAGACTCCCCTCCTTAAAGAAATTGCGTCCTCGCAATATATAAGATGGGAATAAAAAGTAACAACCATAAAAGCATATTAACACAAAAGAAATTTGAAATAAGAAGTTCACCTTAAAGAGCATGAGAAAGTAAGTCCGGATGTGTACGCTCGATGAATTCTCTAGATTCCCAAGAGAAATCCTTAGGATTTGAGGACCATTGAACTTTAACAAGCGGAACATCTTTATTTCGAAGTCGTTTGACCTCCGAAGCAATAATTCGAATAGGATGCTGTTCATAAGTTAAATTAGGTGAAACTTCAATCTCTTCCACAACACCGGGCTCAAGAATAGAATCGAAATCCCGAAGGCACTTCCGTAATTGAGAAACGTGAAACACGTCATGAATAGCAGAAAATTGAGCCGGTAACAAAAGGCGATAAGCCATGGAACCTATACGTTCAGTGATAGGAAATGGCCCAATATATCGAGGCGCTAATTTTCCCGATCGACTGAAGTGTACAACACCCTTCATAGGTGAAACACGAACAAATACAAGATCTCCAACAGAAAATTCTAATTTCCTTCTTCGGTTATCGACATAGGATTTTTGTCTACTTTGGGCTTCTTTCATCCTATGTCGAATAAGGTCAATCTTCTCTGTGGAATCACGAATAAAATCTGGACCTAAAACCAGCTTCTCACCGGCCTCAAGCCAACAAGAAGGAGATCGGCATGGCCTTCCATAAAGTGCCTCGAAAGGTGCCATACCAATACTAGATTGGAAGCTATTATTATAGGAAAATTCAACAAGAGAAATATGATCTTCCTAACTTCCACCGAAATCAAGCACACAAGAACGAAAAAGATCTTCAAGAGTTTGATTCACACGCTCAGTTTGTCTATCGGACTGGGGGTGATAAGCGGTGCTAAAATTAAGCTTCGTTCCCAAAGCTTTTTGAAGACTCTTTCAGAATCCACTAGTAAACAATGGATCACGATCACTAATAATGGAAGTAGGAACTCCATGCAATTTAATAATTTCTTTGATAAAGAGTTTGGCCAGAAGAGGAACGGTTCGATTCGACCGAACGGGAATAAAATGGGCGGATTTAGTAAGTCTATCAACGATCACCCATAAGCTATCATGACCCGAACGAGAACGGGGAAGGCCATCAATAAAGTCCATGGAAATTTGATCCCACTTCCAAATTGGAATTTCCAATGGTTGCAATAACCCACCGGGCCTTTGATGTTCGGCCTTAACAAGTTGGCAAGTCAGGCAACACTTAACAAAGTTAGCAATATCAGATTTCATTCCCTCCCAATAATAAAGTCGCTTCATATAAGCGTACATTTTACTACTACCGGGATGAATGGAAAATTTGGAACGATGAGAATCTTCTAGAATATCTTTACGAAGATCACTATTATTTGGCACTATAAGTCTACCAAATTTTCGAATGCCGCCACGAGAATCAATATCAAAGTCTTTCAAACCTTCAATATCGGTTTTATCCTTAAAATTTTGGCCAAGCAAAGCCAATTCAGGATCTAGCTTTTGAGCTTCAAGAACGCGGTCAAAAAGAGAAGGACGAGTCTCAAGGCTACATAAAACAAAAGATGAACATAAATCGGATACACGATCTCTAATCTCACAAGTGGATAAAACCTCAAGATCATGCCATTCGGATATCATCATAGAAACAACCGCTTGTTGCTTACAACTAAGAGCATCCGCAACTCGATTTCCCTTTCCGGGAGTATAAAGAATATCAAGATCATAAGAGGCAAGGAATTCGAGCCAACGCTGTTGACGCAAATTAAGTTCCTTTTGAGAAAATAAATATTTCAAAGACTTATGATCCGTATAAAGTATAAATTTCTCTCCCAAAAGATAATGTCGCCAAATTCGAAGGGCGAAAATGATAGCCGTGAGTTCTAAATCATGCGTGGCATATCTAGTCTCAGCCGGCTTCAATTGCCTAGAAGCATAAGCAATAACACGTTCTTTTTGCATAAGAACGGCACCCAAACCAACGCGACTAGCATTGGTATAAACAACAAAATCTTGATTCCCTTCGGGAATAAAAAGAATAGGAGCATCAGAAAGGAGTTCTTTTAATTTATGAAAAGAAGTTTCACATTTGTCCGACCAAATGTATTTAACACCTTTCTTTGTTAAACCAGTAAGAGGCACGACAATTTTAGAAAAGTCTTTTATGAAACGGCGGTAATAACCTGCCAATCCAAGAAAGCTATGGATTTCAGTCACGCTCTCCGGTCTCTTCCAATTTTGAATCGCTTCAATCTTTGAAGGATCCAATGATATTCCGGATTCAGAAATAATATAACCGAGAAACTTCACACTAGATTTCCAAAAGTGGCATTTAGAAAATTTTGCTTTTAATTGATTGCTCCTAAGAGTTTCCAATACAATCCGAAGATGCTTTTCATGTTCCTCCTCGGTTTTAGAATACACAAGAATATCATCAATAAAGATGAGAACAAACCGATCGAGGAAATCTTTGAAAACTCGATTCATAAGGTCAACAAAATAAGCCGGAGCATTCGTTAAACCAAATGGAATAACTAGCCATTCATAAGACCCATAACGAGTACGGAACGAAGTCAAAGGAATACTATCCTCTGCAATATGAAGCTGATGAAAACCGGTAGCCAAGTCCAATTGTGAAAAGACTCTAGCACCACTAAGTTGATCAAATAGATCATCAATCCGAGGTAAATGATATTTATTCTTAATAGTAAGATCATTAAGCTTGCGGTAGTTGACGCAAAGCCTAAGTGTACCATCAGATTTCTTCACGAAAATTGCTGAAGCTCCCCATGGCGAGGAACTAGAGCGAATAAATTGCTTCGTCTCCAATTCGGATAATTATTTGCGCATCTCTTCATTCTCCTTATTGGACATGCGATAAGGTGGACGAGTAATAGGTTGAGCTCCATGTATAAGATTAATTTTGAACTCAATTGCTCGCTTAGGTGGTAATCCTAAAACGGGCTCAAATATGTCGGAAAATTCACGGACGACGTGAATAAGAGAAATGACATCTTCCTCATCATCATTGTCATCATCAAGAGGATTTAAAGAATATAAAGATGCAGCCAAAGTGGAATTCGAATCTTTAAGAATAATAGAAATCTGCTTTACAGATTGCGGATGTTGGAGATAAATAGTCCGCTCAGGACATAGGATATGAGCTTCATAACGGTTAAGCCAATCCATACCCAAAATCATTCCAAAGCCTAAGTAACGCATGACATGCAAATCGGCTAGGAAAGAAAAATCACACAAAATAATCTCGACATCTTTACAAAGCAAACTGAGTGTTGCGGATTCACCAACAGGATTCGCAATTCTCAGAGAAGTCATTAAAGCGACAACACTTAAAGAAAAGGTATCAACAAGTTCTTTTGATATAAAAGAATGGGATGCACCCGTATCAAAAAGAACTCGAATAGGTTGATCATGAAATATAATAATGCCATCAAGGACAGAATGAGACATACCTTGACCGCGAGATGTGTTGCCAGAGGCTTGAGCCACATTAAGCTTTCCCTCCTTCTTGCCTTGAAGTCTGGGGCATGAATGTATATAATGATCCGGGCTCTTACAATAGCGACAAGAATGCGGCTTCAAACACTTATTCGCAAAATGGTCCTTAGAACCACAGTTATAGCATTGCCCACTACTAGGGGAAGGAGTCTTTGCAGCAGGAGTTGCTTGTTTCCCCTTTTTATTGGGATAAGGGCCTTTGGACTTGTTAGGCCTTTTCTTGTTGTTGAAGTTTGGTTTGGCACCCACCACTTCAACATCACTTTCCCTATCTGCCTCTTCAAGACGAAGAGCGATATCAATGAGTTGGTCAAAGGAAACTTCTAATTTAAGAAGTAATGGCTTCTTGAGATTTTTGTTTAAGCCATAAACGAACCTTTGGTTCTTCTTCAATGGGGTGTGATGTATTCAACCCCATATTTGGAAAGCGACTCGAAGGCTGCGATGTAATCTGTCACGGAGGATTCTCCTTGAACAAGGTCTATAAAACGACGAGCCAATGTCACCTTCTCAGCTTCTGGCATAAATTTTAACTCGAAGCATTCCCGGAATTGCTCCCAGGTGAGATCCGCTTCATTGATTTCAGAAATAAGAAGTTCGTACCAGTCCAATGCTCTTTCTTGGAGCATACTAGAGGCTACCTGAACTCAGTGAAGATCAATAAGGTTCATGCGAGAAAAGATTCGGTCGCATGTTCTTAGCCAAGTCTGGACTTCTATAATGGTTTCAGAACCTTTGAATGGTTTCCCACCCAAGTTGGTATAATCGTTGCACAAGCGTGCAAATCCAGACTTAGGGTGAGTAGGTTCCTGATTAGGACCAGCTGCCTGAGCATTCTTTACTAAATCAAGAAGCTGTTGAGCAGTCATAAAAACTCCATCTTGGGGAGCAGCACTAGATTGACCGGCGCTGGGACGGCCAGGTCTAACCATTTCTCTTCCTTAAGAAAGAAAGAAGAGGAAGAAGAAAAAGGTTATTCACAAAATGAATATCAAGCAATCTTGATAGATAAAACAAGGAATCATAAAGAAAACATGATGAATCGGTTCGAAGACTCGAACTAAATCCTGAAACACGACTCCTAAGGTGGACTTAGGACGATGATCCTTATTAAGTTATTCTACATTGTTCCGAAGTTTTGCTCTGATACCAAGCTGTGACGCCCCACCTCTATACCCACGCTAGCCAAGAACACTACGGTGTAATGCTGTCAACTAGCACGGAGAATAAGGCTATTGAGGAGCGACCATCCGTGTAATTGCTTTGTGCGAGCACCGATATGTCAGATAGAATAACATGCATAAGAGGAAGTCCGACATACCGATACAAACTCAAAGCTATCACACAGTGGTTGTATATAATCCTCGGAAACAATTATAGAAATAAACATAACACAAATCAGTCACAGACATCCATATCACAAAGGCGGAAAAAGATATGAATATATATATATATAACACATGAAAGTGTACATCAGAGTAGTGGTCTGTAAAATCCACGATAATACAAAAGAATAGCTACAAGCTACACAAAAAAATAAGTATACATCACGGAGTCTATATCTCAAATGTATACAACAAAAAAACTAGTAATCTAAGTAGTAAGCCAAAAGTCAGAGTAATCCCAGGAGAGAAGTTAAGCAGAAGCACCTGTAACATCTCGTCTGACCCGAGTATTATTTCATAAGAAAATAATAAACGGATCAGTCTAGCTATAAATATCAGATGACATGATATAGAATAACAGATATGGCATAAACATGTAATAACCATAATGGCATACTACTATAAGTATGTAATTGAAAATCAACATGAGATTAATCAATATCACAAGAATCTTCTCAAATATAAAATAGGGTATCATACCCTAAACTTGTATTCATAACGAGTCAATGACACACAAATTCACCAATGCACAAAATTGATAAAACTTATCAATGGAAATCACGAAAATTGGTGAAGCACAAAATTCTAGAAATCATCACAAGAAATCCAGAAATCACAAGAAGGGGAAGGCCTATCACAAAACGGGAGTAATGAAAACTCACCAACACGTGTAACACAAAATGAGACGCTATCTCATGCTCTGCAGTTAAAGCGCTCGGTAGATTTAATGCAGTGGAGGTGCAAAAAGTCATAGCGGGGGAAAAGCGAGGATATAGCGGGATATAATGGATGACTCTAAAATAACATATAAAACTCATATTTAATGTTTTTACAAATATATAAATGGTGATTAAATGAAAAATTAATATTCAATTGAATTATAATTAATACATAAATAATTTTAAATAAAAGCATATGTAAATATACTATAAATAAACGTAAAACTGTTATATAACATAATTGAATTTAGTAGAATATTAGAGTATATTCATTTCTGAAAATATATTAAAAATTCAATCAAATAAATTAATTTCATAATTTTTATAATGTATAAATGTTATTTTTTAATTCATTTCTTTTAAAAAAGATATAGCGGAAATAGCGGAATATAGTGGGAATAACGGGATATAGCGGAAATAGCGGGGCTTAAAGCGGAAAGGCTATATTTAGGGCTATATGGAAAAATCGTAGCGGTAGAAATCTTCTATGAGATATAGCGGGGTTATAGCGGGGTAAGAGCGGGGCATTAACTGCACAGATCTCATGGTAGCTAACCATTAATTTTGAGCCGAAGTTCCACAAGAATGGCCCGAAGACCGTGGGGCGCTACCCCACATATGTGATGTAGAAACATCACACAAACGGGGTTTAGTCTCCCTTGTAGACAAAGAGACATCGCACAATTGCTAGTCTAAATCACAAAAATGATCGTCATGATCATCAAGAAGTGTCAATCACACCAAGCTAGTAAATATATGAGTTTAGCTTCATGTCCCATAACCACTTGCTTAACTTAAATATTTACGAACAAACTGTAGATCTTCACTAGAAAATTTTCACAAAAGGTTCAATCGAACAAGTCCAAGAATTAACCAACGAAGTAAATGCGAGTGTTTCATACCACTCGTTTTACTAAGTCGTTTAATTAGATTTCTCGTACGAGTGAAGTAAAGGTTTGTATATACTAGTAGATTGGAAAACGGTTTGAGAAAACGAACTTTATAATTAAAATAGTGTTGAAATCATTTGGAAGAAAGGGGTTTTGATATTTACTACTAGTATTAAAACCTTCATATTTTTAAAGTGACAAACCACAAAATGATTGTTGAAACAAATCGAATCACAAAAATTCACATTCGAAGACGTGAGTAAAGTCCAAAGAAATCAATTCCAAAACCATCAAAGTAGGAATTCCCTTGAGAACGAACATGGCCGAGCTAAAGTGATGCGCGACCTAACATAGCCGAGCTAAAGAATGCAAGCAGGTCGAGCGACTTAAGGTGATGGCTGAGCATGCGACCTACCGTGGTCGACCTATTGATGGCGCGACCTAGCGGGTAACGACCTAGGCAAGCGAGCTAACAGAAAACAGGTCGAGCGACCTAAGGGGGTTATTGCCAGACGACCTAGCGGGTTACGAGCTATAACCGAGCGACCTAAGGGGCGAGCGACCTAAAGAGGCGCGATATATAGCAGGCGAGTGTTTTATATTGCCGAGAGACCTAGGGGCGAACGAGCTATATGCAGGCCGAACGACCTAAAGAGGAACGAGCTATATGCAGGCAGAGATTTTTCCACGCCGTGC
The DNA here is from genome assembly GCA_030737815.1 of Allium fistulosum. NCBI lineage: Eukaryota > Viridiplantae > Streptophyta > Magnoliopsida > Asparagales > Amaryllidaceae > Allium > Allium fistulosum. Next base: position 1,471,776,161 of record CM060902.1, read on the forward strand.
GAGCTAGCGAGGCAGAACGACCTAAGTGCAGTTTTCTTGCCAAAGACACTAAAAATTGGGGTTTTTCACCAATTCAATCCAAACCAAATGCAAATGCACAAATGATAGGAATTCTTTCTCAATAATCAAAGATAGTTATAGACAAGAATGTGAGATAAAAATCTCACCTTTTCACGGAAATTGATGGAGATGAAGTTTGAAAGCAAAGCAAAAACAATCACAAGCTTGAATCAATGTCTTCTCTTGAATTTGGAGTAGAAGTTTTATTAGCAATGAAGACTAAGGCTTTGGAGTTTTAATTTCCCATTCCTCTCCCCATTTTTGATGAAGCTTGAAGTGTTAGGAAATGAAGAATGAATTAATAAAGAGGAGAGGGGGTTGGGCTGAGTTAGTAAGTGACAAAAAGGGTTCAGCCCAAACCAAAGCCATAAGCGAAAAAGTGGCGAAAATTCCACTAACTCCAAACATATCAAAGTTTATACTCAAAAAGATCGCAAACGTCGTTTTGAACTCAATGGAGGTGGTTTCGAGTCCTAATTTGACCGTATGCAAAAAGTAGCTTTTCGGACTAAAATCCGATTGACGATAAAATATTTAAATATAAAATCGATAAATATGCGGGTTGTTACAGAAATCCACTCCAAAATAGTTGAAAATCCGAGTAAGATAAATTCCATGATATAAAGTGTTTTCTCCCATTTCAAAAATTTTAGGACGAAGTTCATCCAAAATAACTTGCGCCCAATTGATGTCATAATTTCCGAAAATACCAAAAAGTGCTTTGCACACTTTTGAAGTAGGATTGTTAAAATTACCTGATCTTGGGGTCAAAGTATGTTGTAAAAGAAGATTGACAATCCTTGATTTAGGACGAAAGTTTCGGTTTTTAAATTCAAAGTTTTCATCTCCTTCAAAAATATGATGAAATGTCTCACGATCATGTTCATCGATTTTAAAACTAGAAAGATCCATTCCCGTGTTTTTGCAATTGAGAATGGTACCCAAGAGATCACAATTCAAAACAATTTGAGTCCCTTTGATACTACTCCAAATCTCATTCTCATTTCCATTATAAAAAGCACGGTTTATATTAGCATAAAAGATTTTGACAAGATCAGGATAGCAAACAAAATCGTTTTGAGAAGAGTCAATAAGACTTAAAAACACCATTGTTTGCGAAAAGAGAATCAATTTCATAAGAAGAAAAATCTTGAAAAATAGCAAATTTTCTGGGATGAACTTTGGCATAATTAGCATAATTGATGTATGCTTTAATTGCCTCCGGATCATTGAATAATTGCTCTTTGATTTTTTTGGAAATTCTCATGGTTGAGGGGTTGATTGAAGAAGCCATTAGAGTAGAGAGTAGAGTGCTTGAAGATATGAAGAGAGAGTTTGAGTTTGAAAATGAAAGTGAAAAGATATGATAAAAGATAGTGAATAAATAGACTTTCAAAGGACATATTCTCTGGTCAAGAGGTATCTTTTCAGAGAAATAAATGAAGTGAAAAAGTGGAGGGAAATTCAAACATTTGAATTCAAAATTTGAAATTCAAATTCAGGTAGGCATGTCGACATCGTGGTAGAGGCCATGTCGACATGTGCCTGTGAATTTTCATGATATGATTTTCCTAAGATATCTAATATACATATATATAAATATTATTATTAATGTCTATATTTCTGAAATATTATTTTTCTTATAATATATTTCAGAATGTGTCAAAAATAATAAAAATAATAATAAAATAATAATATAATAGTAAAAATAGAAAATAAATTTTAAAATTCAAACAGCATATCAATTTAAAATCAATCAATCAAGCAACTAATTCTATGCAAGCAATTTCAACCAATTATATTATAAACGTGTACCTTTTTCTGAGTCCGTTTCTTTGAACTTGTCGGAGTCATGAACTGCAGTGAAACACAAATTCGAATTATCCGTCTTCTGATAATCATCACTTGAGGACGAGTCTGAGTCATCTAGAGTAGTAGTAAATGCATGCTTCCGTTTCTTTGCTGGTTCATTGTTCATAGGAGGATTCTGCCTTTCTGGATACGGACAGTTCTTTTTGATATGACCTGGTTCATCACAATTGAAGCATTTGATAAAGTTTGGTACCGTAGTCTGATTGCCGGAATTCTTAAAGTTGTTTCTCTTGGAACTATTCAATTTTCTGTACTTCAGAAATTTCCTAAAATTTCTGGTCATAAATGCTATCTCTTCATCATTGTCACTGTTTGAGTCTGATCCATCGGTCAATGCATTGAATGCCATTGATTTCTTTTCAAATGCTTTGCTTTCTCTTCTCCCGATCATTTGAACTTCAAACGACATTAGATTTCCAATCAATTCTTCTATCTTTAAAGTACTGATGTCATTTGCCTCTTCAATTGCATGTGTCTTTTGATCCCATTCTGGAGTGAGAGAATTTAAAAATTTTCTGACTTGATCTTCTTCCGAAAATTCCTTTCCCAAAGATATTAAAGAATGCACAATATCTTGAAATCGACTATACATATCTGAAATAGACTCATTAGTATTCATTTTAAATAACTGAAACTGATTTGTGAGTATGGAAATTTTGGTCTGTTTAACTTTGCTTGTTCCTTCGTGAGTTACTTGCAAAGTTTTCCAGATTTCATATGCAGACTTACAAACTGACACTCTATTAAATTCATTTCTTTCAAGTGAACAAAATAGAATATTCATTGCTTTAGAATTGTTTTGTGCAACAGTCTTTTGCTCAGTGGTCCACTGTGCAAAATTAGTTGTGGGTTCAGAATATTAAGTTTGTATGATATTCCAAGTATCTAATCCTACAGATTGTAAATATATTCTCATCCTACATGCCCAATATGCATAGTTACTTCCATTAAAAAGTGGTGGTCTGGAAGTAGACCGACCTTCTACAAATGAACTAGTGTTGGCGGTAATAGCAGTACTAGTGTTAGTAGTCATTTTGAAATTTTTCAAAATTCAGATAATTAAACTTTTGAAAACAAAGCTCCGATACCAAATGTGAGAAATGCGAATTAAGGATCTTAAGGCTAGAGTTAACACTAGAGGGGGGGGGGGGGGGGGTGAATAGTGTTTTAAGAAATTTGTTAATCTTTTTGAGTTTATCTAACTTTATTAACAATGTATACACTAATTAGACACAGATATGAACACAGAATCAAACACAGATGCAAATATAAAGTAAAAGCAGTAAAGGAAAGAACACACCGGATTTTATACTGGTTCGGAGTTACCCTACATCCAGTCCCGTACAACTAAGTACGGATTTCCTTTCAAAAGCAATTCAACAATTACAACCCTCGATTTCAAGGCTACGAGGTATACCCTCCAGAATACCAATCCTCTGGGTAGGGATACTTGATTTACCGGGCAACAAGTTCACCCAATTGATTTCTAGGGCTACAATCACACCTTTTCTCGCTTGATTGATTTACAAGGCTACAATCACACCTTTTCTCGCTAATATATTACAAAGAAACCTATAACTCTGAATAGCACTGAGAACCTTGTAGAGATAGTGATGGAGAATCAAACTAGAAGTAATCGAGTATGATTCCATGTTGATTTCGGCAGAGTAATGGTATGATTTTGTAATAAGAAATGAGGAAGATGAAGAGGAGTGAAAAACAGAAAAATATGATTAAAAATTCGTTGAAACTGACCCCTATTTATAGAAAACCAACAGCCATGACCATTCATGAAGAGTTATGGCGAATAGACACTTCTTTTGAAATTTGAATTTGAACTTCAACTGTCACTATGTCGACATACTACCTAGGGGCATGTCGACATCCCTCAGCCAAAAATGATATTTTGAATTTCTATAAAAACAATATTTATCTTATATAAAAACTATTTAAAACTTTATAAATATACTTGAATATAGTTGAAATTCATAAGTAAATATAAAGAACAATATATACATATTTTAACTATAATTTTATATTTAAATCTAAGTATAAATATTAAAAGTTAAATATATTATTTGAAAAGACATTTTAAAATCAGGAGTATTTTGACTTTGAAATTAAAGATGTTTTGAGGCTAAAATTATTTAAAATCAGGATAGAGAGTTTTGAATCTTTTAAAAGGAAAGTTTTGAAATCATTTTGAAAACAAGATAATTTTGTAAAAACATTTTGAATTAAAATTAGTGGATACAAAACAATGTCCCACTAGATTTTCGTAGGTTCCATCCTACTTAGGGTTTCATCCCTTTAATGGGCTCGAAGTGGATTCCATTCCACAAATAAATTGGATATTAAGATGCCATTGCTTTTCTACGAGTTTTAACAAATATTCCTAATAAAACAGACTTAACCTTGAACTCTTGAACTCTTGATAATCTTGATACGCATGAGTCTTCTATCTCTGTATCTTGAATCTCTATACTGTACAGTCTTCATTCTTGATACCTGCATGGTTAGATCCTGCAAATATATATCTAAACTTGTAATGTTAGTATTTATATTTTATAATCTATTCTAAGGTTGTTGTCATCAAAACCATCATCTCAAGGACTAACAGTGTTCACCGAAATTAAGGCATAATCCATTTGTGATATATATAAACTAAATGGTGATGGAGTATGGGGTTCACCCAAGAATCCAAAATGTTAGTCCACTTAAAGGTAAGACATAGTCTAACATCGTGCTGCCGTGCCATGTTAAAGGATACAAAGAGGGTTCCCTTTGGTCGAGGATGAAGATGCAAGTAGCGGAGCACATTGCAAGGTATTTGATGATGGAGGAGCCACTAGTGAAAACTATGTAACTTTAAGATATGCTTCAATATTATATGCTTAGAAACACCTTAGTGATACGCTAAGGAAGGGAAACCGCATAGGATAGGCATGCATGGAGAGTTTTCAATGGGTAGCAAGATAGGTGAAGGATTCACTATTGAGATATGTTATATGGGAAATCCAGCACCATAAGTTGTTGGGCTTTCCCGACTGTATAGAAATAAGGAAGTCAACGCATTTGAGTGGGCTTCTTGAAAAGTTGGCGGGGGTTCACATGTTTTTTTTCTTTTTTCCATCTGTGAACGTACATTGATGATTTAGCAGTTATGGTAAAGTTATTCATCTTATATGTGAATGTAGAGACGGAGTCCAACATATTATGTAGTTGTTTTCACACCTTAGGACTTGAGGTAATGGAATAAAATTGAAGAAATGAAGTTGGTCCGCATAAGGCGAGGAAAAGGTTTGGATGGGAGTATGTGGGAACTCGAGGAGGTAATCCAAGTTTCCCCATCACGAGCTCTCTTCCAATAAGTTCTTTTAGTTAGTTTGCTCGTTAGTGTGTTCGAAAGTTTGCATGGCTGCTTTAGCAAGCTAGTTAAAATAGGCATGGATGTATGGATGCAAGGATTGGTTGTATACACATCCTTATGATGTGTTTTGGTTGCTTTGTTTGGATTATACCAGTTTAGTTTACATCATGTTGGTATGTATGTATATTCATTCCAACATAGGATAGATTCCCATAGTTACATGTTTTAACTTATGCTAGATAATTTTATATATGTTATTTATTGTTCCATTATGTACGCGTTTACTAATTGTGTTTATGGGCGCAGTTGTTTACTTGAACTTTGACATGGATGTTGCATATGGATGTATGGATGCATAAGAAATATATACATACACACACACAAACACACACACACAAATATACATACATACATCCATATATTAGGATGTTTGTATTGTTTGCACTACATTTGCATTCATATAGGAGGCCAATTTAGTTGCATTTGCACTCATCTCGTATCATATCATCATACTTTATCTATCATAAGTATAATATACTCTTGGTTGTTTTTTTGCTTGTATTGTATTATGGATGCTAGATGGATGTACCTATGTTTATTTTGTATGTTTGTACGCTCTAATGCGAGTTGATTTTCCATCTCAAGAAATTTTGGAGACGAAATTCTTTTAAAGGGGGAAAATGTAACACCCCATAATTTTACAAAATTAAATAATTAAATTAATAAGGTTAAAACCATAATTTTACATAAGGGGTAAAATAGTAAATTTCCACAGGAGTTGGAATTAGGCTTCGGGACTAAATTAAAAATGGTAAAATCATAATTTCACATAGTGATCTTAAACCAAATTATAATGATGTAACTAATAATTTAAAACTAAATTTTTTATATACAATTGAATAGGAGGTAGTACGTCATGGCTAGATGATTAAAAAGTAAATTTTTAATGATTGTAATTAGCGAAAGTTTATCACCATTTAATTAAAAATTGCCAAAAACAAATGTGTTCTAAATTAGACATATTATATATCAAAATTATAGTTTCAACGGCACGATCTACTGGCAGTATTCGTTCATCGATTGGGTTTACGGATTGACTAGAAAACCATTAGAAGTTCAGTAAACTTGGACCCTGCGTTTTGAGCCAACGATGATACAACGATCGCGGAGCATGGCTATGCAGAGGAGGATGAATAGGTCAACTCACTATTAGTTGATTGGTCAGAAGGTGTCAAAGTTTGCCAAATCCGATGCTCAAATGTTGGCGACCAAGTGGGTTATATAGGCAGTCGGAGGTGAGGCGGCTATTGCCTTCGGGTGGCGCACGAAGTGGGCACGTCGTTGGTGGTACCCGATCGAAGAACAAGGCTCCTAGGTGGCGGCGGTGTCGACTTAAAGTGGATGAAGGTTGATTTTGGGTTCGGCAGCATGAAGAAGGGAGTACTATAGCGAATGAAAAATAATAATTAAGTTATTAAATTAAATAATTACCATAGTGTCCCTTAACTTCACACACTTATAACTCCCACATACGACCTCTATTTCATGTGCGATTCGTGACATTGTGATCATGATGAGACGAGGAACGTTTTGTTATGTCGTTTGCTTTATTTTGAGACACTTTAGAAAATTTTCCTACTTGGGTAGGTTCGTTATGCATTGTTTGATTGACGATTATGAGGGTAGGCGTTGCGGTACATTTTTCAGAGGAAATGAGCTCCTCGGTGTAACCGGTGATGTCTTACAATGGTGATTATGAGTACAAGCATTAACCTACATTCTTCAGAGGAAATTTGTTCTTCGGTGTAACCGGTGATCTTTAGCAATGGTGATTACAAATATAGGCACGACGGTACATTTTTCAGAGGAATTGAGTTCTTCGGTGTAACAATCGACCTCTAATGACAGCCTTGCAGTGCATTTTTCAAAGAAAATGAGTTCTTCAATGCATAGTTTGATGATGATTGGTACGTTACACTTTACGAAGGAAATGAGTTCGTCGATGTGACCGGTGATCTCAAATGACGACGATTTCGATAGTGCAGGTGCTACGGTACATTTTTTAGATGAAATGAGTTCTTCGGTGTGACCAATGATGTCTAACGATAACGAGCTAAGACATGTAGTTCTTCAGTAGTGAGTCACACGCGATTTGACGATATGATAATTTTAAAGTAGTTGAGTCCTGGGCGGAGACGTATAGTTCCTCGGTAACGTGCGGCATACGATTTCGACATGCGAGTTAGAACTTTGGGCCTAATCGTGTGCATGTGATTGGGCATAGGATATGTTTTAGTGATGACCTTAGCATATGATGTCACTGTATAGTATTATATTATGTTTAATAGATTTGTTGGGTGCATGTGACATGGGTTAAGGTATGTTTTCGAGCATAAGTGTTGCTTTACTAGATTATTAGTATTATACACTTATATGATGCGTTCCACTTACCAGACATATGTCTAACCCCCTCTATCATTTTCTTCTCTTTAGTTATACTCTGATAGGTTGATAAAGAGGATTGGTGGTGGCTTGGAGGCACGATGGTATGATAAAGGCGTACATTTATTTGTCTATTAGCTATCTACTATTTTATCTCAGTTATTCCTAGACATTAGGCTGATTTTTGTTACTAGTATAGAGATGTTGTAAGTGAAGTTTATTTAGTACCGTATTACATTGTTCATCTGAGATTATTATATGATTGATTATTATATTTTACTCCTTCCGCTGTGAGTTTTGAAAGGTGTAGAATAATGTAGATAGCTATGTGATCTATTTTGTAACTTGCTCAAAAACGATTCACTGTCTACGAGGCCCACAATGCCAGTTCCACTTTTATACATAGGTCAGGATGCCATAGATAGTCGGTTGTTAGATTCTGCATTGGGGAAACTAACTTCGAGCCTAAATTTGAATCCAAATCTAATAAATAAAACAAACAATGTAGATTCCACTGAGATCGTTTTCAACATATATCGTTCTTGTAACTCATTTAAAGCAAATTAGAGTAGTTAAAGTTAGAAAAGTGTAATGTGTCGGTTACAGTGATCAAAATATTAGTTTACCGTTCGATAACTCAAATAAATGGACACGGAAGGAGCGACCTCTCATATACACTACTTTAGGTCAATACAAATACCTTTCAATGCTTGAATATATCTAAAATAATATGTATCTCGTCTCGAAGTAAGGTAGTGTACATGAGTTGTAGAGTTGAATAATATAGTTTTAGAGACATAAATAAAAATTTCCCAACTAACAGAATCAGAGTGAATAAAGATATGATGAATTTTATATCATATCTAAAAATATGATACATCGTCTCATACACACACAAAACTCAACATATCATATCGACCAATACAATGATATCTCAATATAAGTAAAAACAAAGTAAATACTCATCATCGTTACTTGCTCCAACTCCATATGCCCATAAAGTATATATAGTCATATAAAACCTGTAGAACAACCTCAAACTGACCCGAGGTGTTGTCACAAACAAAACCTCGAGTTAGGCTAGACATCTAGCTATGAATATAATAGTGTAATAGAATATAAATAAATGTGTCGTGTTGGGTTCTATGGGGTATATAATTTACACACAGGGTCACACACACCAATTTTTTTTTCAAATTCCTATTTTCACAAATAGATTATAACATGCATGTGACGACACTATTCAATATAACATATACGGTTGCAACTCTAATCAACTAGGATATCATATCCTATCATTTTACTTATGAGTTGTCTCGTGTTGTATAAATTCAAATCAGCATTTGAAACAATCATTTTACGATTTGAACGACATCTCTACTAATACTTATGAGAAGGCTTAAATCATCCACTCTTCTTGTGAATCCCAAGAGGACTATAGGTGGATAAATCTCATATGTGGATCCACCCTCTACATAGACTAACCCGCCCCGATATGTCATCACGATGTATCTCACCCGTACACTTACGATCAGCCGTGATGTGCACTTCATACGATCCTTTAGTTGCCATACACTCAAAGTATCTGGAGGAATAATAAATCTCATAGGTGTTGTTGTCCATTGCATCTTCTGCATCATATCTCCATCGGTGGCTCTACTTCTCTTCATTTGCTCTACATCTTTGACAATCATCATTATCCTCGATAACTTAATATGTCATGCCAACAGATCGTTTGGATACAGTGATGAGGAAAAAAGTTGTCATGATTTAGGTTGCGACCCTCGAATCAGTCTGCTAGGATGGATAATAGTAGTCCAGTAGTCAAAATCCTAGGCCGAACTCGATAAATATTAAATTTATTACTTTTAAAATCATTTGATCATTCCAAATGACCTTTATTCCAAAAATGTCATTTTAAACCCATATTATAGCCTGTTAGATTAGTCGTGTTAGTGCAGTATCGTTTAACTTGTAGATAACAACATTATTTATAAAAATAACAATTTTAAACATGACATTGAATATTAATAATCGGGGTAAAATCAAGTAAATAACCTAAGAGATGGATGTAAACTAAATGAACAGGTATCCAATCAAGTATATAATCACTCAGTTCAAACTATTTCAATGAAAAGGATTTTGAATTATTTAACTAGGATTTATTCTTTTAATCCTAGTTTGATTCAAAATTTTATTAAGTAATTCAAGTTTAAACTTTAAAAATATGAATTTAAACCCAAATTATTTCAAATATGTATTTAGGAATTTTCAAAAGAACAAACTTGAATTTTAATTATTTTCTCATCCTTTTTTAAATATCTCAAGCTTTTTAATTCAATTTTAAATTCAAAATAAAATCAAATAATTCAAATTTCATTTTAAAAATTCCAACTTTTATCTCAAAATAATTCAAATATGATTTTGGGATTTTTCAATTCAATATACTTTAATTTTTCCCAAACTTTCACTTTTTAAAATATTCATACTTCAAATAATATCCTATTTTGAATTTAAATTCAAAATACGCTAAAATCTTTTAAATTTTCAAGTTTAATATTTTTAAACTATCATTTATAGATCAAAGTTTTTTTTAGAAACTTCATAGGTTCCAAAATTTGAAGTTTTGATTTTTTTAAGGAGTTTTCAGAATCACGTAACATTTAATTAGAAATAAAAAGGAATTTCCAATGAATGAAAAATGTCTTTCAAATAATATTTGCAATTTTATCTACTTTCAAAATCGATACATACACACGTTGTTTTATCTATATTAAACAATTATAATTCAATATAAATTCATATACTATTATTCATATTAAATAAAAATCCAAAGACGCGTGCGCGTACACACACACATATCAACTTCATTTTTAATAAGTTAATTTCAACTTTTTCCAAAAATAAATTCAAATATATTTCAAAATAATTTTTTTCTATTCATATCTTATTTTAATTGTCTTCAATTTAGTTGTCACAATATATTTATTTACTGTATATTATTTATTTATTTTTCAATCATCAATCAAAAATATAATTTTTATCTACCACGCATAATTCAATTCAACCAAACATCAATCAAACAATTTAACCATCAAACATGAATCAAGGCTAAGAAGCCATTATCATTCAATATAAAATCAAAATGAATCAAATTGAAATCAAAATAGGAGAATTAATTCACTATAAATTTCAACAATTTAATATGTAGATGTTATACTCTCTAAATGTGTATATTAATGAAAATTGAAGAACTTATCTCACTTATAGTATTTCAATCAGTGTTTTATAAAATTTAATTATTGCAATTTAATTTCAGATCTTCTTATGTAATTGAAAAGTATAAAATCAACTAGCGGTTTATAAGTATATCAGGTACAATATGTTTTAACTTACTAGAAATAATTTACTATAATTTAAACTAATCAAAGAAATGATTAGCACTATATTCACCTATCATTAGTGTTATAACCTCCTACCAACATTTATAATCTCACTGCTAAATAGTCTATGTCACCTTCCTTTAACTATGTCGACGAACAAGGATAGCCACATGCTTCAAAATCTAACCCGTAACTGAAATCGTCATGCCACCAGCCTCAATCGTGATGACCACCCCTCCTCCTTAATCGATTTCCTGACTTCAACGTTACCTACCCGCACCCCTTCGCAAGTAGCACCACGGCTACCTCCCCTCATATTGCGTCTTGTAGCTACGCATTATTCACCCAGAATCCAAGGTTGTCACCGTCACCTTCCTTGCATCGTGACCTCTTGTTTTTGTTTTTTTCATTTATGTTGTTCGATTTGATTTTGGGTTGGGGATTTTATGAGGAAGGAAAATGGACGGGATAAGGATGAATAAATATGGGGAGAATATTGGTTATTAAAGTTTGGTCCAATAAAATAAAAGTGGGATTTTTATTTTACTTTAAATTAAAATCAATACGTTTAACCACTCTATTACTCGATCGCTATTTGATACTCGAATAATATAAGGCTCAAAGCATTTTAATCCAAATTTTATTTTATATTTTTAATAAAATTTCTTTTATTAAAATATTGCTTTTCAATTTTCAACAATTATAATTTTTTTTTATTCCCAAAAGAATTTCCAAATTTCAAAAATCTTATTTATTTTACCAAAATAAATTTTTAAACACCTTTTGGATTTTTAAAACACAATCCAAATTCCAAATTTGAATTTTAAATCAGTATTCTCTTTTTATAATCAAACAAATCCAAAATTCAATTTGTTGAATTAAATTCAATAAAATATCCAAAATAAAATATTTAATTTATTTTAACTTCAAACAGGCATGTTACAGACTCCTCTCTTTAAAGTAATTGCGTCTTTGCAACTTAATGGATAATACTTTATTCGATTTAACCAATAACATTGACTACAATAATATTCAATAAAAGCTCTTTCCAACTACATTTCATTTTTTTTCAATAATGGCAACACATGGCCATTCCATGTCCCAACCATCCCTCACCACTTTTCCCTTCTTAACTTCAACAATTCCTTCATGTCCTTCCCTTGCTTCTACCATCTCTCCTATGCCCATCTCTGATCCTCCTCCTCCTGTCTCTTCTCCTCCCATTCCCCATTATCCTTTCTCTCCTCTGGCCCCTTACCTCTTCTCCTTCCTCACCTGCTTCTCCCTCTGCTCTGATCCTCCTCCTCCTGCCACCAAGTGGTCATCTCTGTTCAATTCTAAACTTAGGAATGCTAGTGTATTGTAATGACCCGGAATTTCACTACTTTGATTTGTGAATATTTAATTAATTGTAAGTATTCAATATATATGTTTTATAATGAAAATAAAACTCTTTTTAATAATAAATAATAATTGTGAAATAGTTCTTAAAATTTATTTACAAAAATATATAGTTCGATGAAAAATAGTAAATGTGACCGGAAACGGTTTTTCAAATTTTCGACGTTTCATCGTGTAAAAGTTGTTTGAAATGTTGTGCACACTTTCTTATATATATACACGCATAGACTAATTATATAATATGGTTTAAGATAGTGTAATTAGTGTTAATTAAGTTAAGATAATCATGATGTGACACTTTGGCAACTAAATAAAAAATAAATAGAAATTTGTCACATCAGGGGGACATGATGTGACATATTAGCAACTTAAGGGGGACAAGAGTACATAAAGAAGTCTTTTCATGTTGGAGCAAGTCATGGAAGGGGGGACAAGCAAGGTGAGATGGCAAGCTAGTAGTAGAGAGCATGGTACAAGGGTTAATTAGGTAATTTTACACATTCATTTTATATAAAAACATTTCTCTCATTTCTTTATTCCATTTTCATTTCATTTCCCCTTTTTTTCCTAAGTCCCCTCTTCTTTAAAGCTTTTAACTAACTTTAATGGCTTCCAAAATAACTTTTCATGTTTTAAGATTTCAAAAATTAACTTTTAAATTTTTTAAAAACTTGTTTAAAGATTCCTTCTTTTCCATTTTAATTTCTTTCATTTTACCCGAAATGGTTTCTGCCATAACTTCTTATAAAAATTCCAAAACCAGATTTTCTTTCTGTCAAACTATGTATATTTCCAGTGGCTACAACTTTGTAGTTTACCATTTTTTCTTATTTCGAGCTTAAATACTCCAAAAATTCATTTTTTGTAAGGGTGTTTTTTTGAACCTAGATTTTGATGTCCGAAAATATCCCTCATTGTTTTGGCCAAAAATTCCTCAAAATTTAACTTTTTGAGTGACTCTTTTTTTAAATGATAGAGTAAAGAATTATATAAAAATTCCCTTTTGACGACTTTTCCAAAATACGAGAGGAAAGGGTCCAAAAGTCGAGTACAAAATGACCAATTTTCAAGAAGAATTTGTGGTTTTCCAAGCTTCCCGAATTTCAAAGTCTGTCATGTTTTCAAAGGATTTCTGGTGAGTAAACTGTGGATTTTTGGGAAAGTTTTTACTTTTATGTTAGTTAATATATTGTGTGATGTGATGGTTAGTATTGGTTAATTTAACATGTGATGGTTACACACACTTGTTGCTTGGATATATAAGGACATTAGACTTGAATGTGAAGTCTAAATGGTTAAAGATTAGATCTTGCTTATGTTTGTGGCATGATGTTATCCTGGATGTTATGGTTGTGTATGGACTTGGGTATGTAATGTATAAGCTAAGAAGAAGTTGGTACCTTTGTAGGGTATTGGATAATTTGGAATCTTGTGTAAGAAAGTTATGGTTTTAGTTTTTAAAAATCGAATATTTGGTTAGATTTAAACTTGTTTTAGTTTTAAATACTTATTTTTTTTATATAGTTAGTGAGCTTTAAGGTAAAGTTTTAAAAAGAAGGATAGAAACAAATTAAAGCTTACGGGTATCCATAGCGATAGTCGCAATGGATGCAGTTCGCTCAAAATTTCAATTTTTATAAAGTTTGGTTTTTACATTTCAAATTATTTTGTGAATATTTTATAAACTAAATAATAATATTTTTAAAAGTTAATTAAGGATTTAACAATTAATTGTTAATTAATTAGGTTTTAGTAATTGATAATTAATTAAATGTTAACAAGGATTATTAACTTTAATTAAATAAGGATTAGTTCTTAATTAATTATCTTTTAAAGTTAAGATTTATTTTAATTAATTATTAATTAAGTTAATTAAGTATAGGTTAAGTAAATTATTTATATTTAATTTATCATTAATTAGATATAGGATTAATTATTAATCAAGGGCTAAATTATTTGATTAAATATTTAATTTATAATAAATTATTTATTAAAGGTTTACTTTATTGTTTAAGTTTAATTCAATATTAATTAATTAATTGAGATTAATTAACATTAATGAAGGATTAATTAATTATTAAATAATTAATAAAGGATTAATTTGGGTTTAATTAATAGTTAATTATTGTTTAACTATTTAATTAAATTAAGTTAAGATTCAATTAAGATTAGTTATGATTTAAATAAGGATTTAACTTTTAATTAAAAGGTTTAAAAGTTTTAAATCCTTTGGTTTTCAAAAGTAAAATGGTTCAAAGGTACTTCTTTTTCAAAGATGGTTTTGAATACAAGTGATTCAAGTGTTGATACCATTAAGAAACCATATAACTGTGAATGAGTTATAATGTATATTATTGGGTTGTTTGGACATGTGTTAGCAGAATAAATCCCCGTTCTTCTATAAATTGATTTTTTGTTTGTTGGGTTATTTGAACGTGTGTTAGCAGAATAAATCCCCATTCAGCTATAAATTGTTTGGTTGTTTGTTTATTGTGTGGACATGTGTTAGCAGAATAAATCATCGTTTTGCTATGAATTAGTTGAATTGTTTGGACAATTGTTTAGCAGGACAAATCACTACCCTGCTATTATGTTATTTGGATATATATATATATATATGCTAGTTAGTTCATATTGACATGTTATTCCTTGATTTGGATATGAGTGTATTTACATATATGTTGATCTATGTAAATAACTATTAAGTGAATTGAAATTGAAATTGAATGGTCAGTTAAATTAGTACCATTGAGATTGCTAAGCCTCCTTTTGAATTACTAAAGTATGTTTTTAAATTAGCTTTAATTCTTTAATCAATTTGGGTTTAAAGGTTATAAATGATTTTTAAATTTTATTATTATTTTATAAAGTTATTTTTAAATAATATCTTGTTTTCAAAAGGGGGTTTATTAAATAAAAGATTTTACCTAAAGTGATTTACAAATGATATCTTGAAAACGATATTTTATAAAGGAGATTCTATAAAGGAATTATGAAGGAAGATTTTTAAATAGTTTTAAAAATAGAAAGAGATTTTATAAATCATTTTAGATATTTTTGGAAGACGTTTTAAATCAAGTTTGGAAATTTGTAAAGAGGTTTGAAATGTGAAGTGAACTTATAAAATAATTTTATAAGGAATAAGTGAATGGGCTTTATAAAGTGAATGAGTTTTATAGTAAGTGATGTTTTGAAAGGGAATGGTTTAGCCATTTAATATGGAATGTGAGAAGAGAGAATTTTCCAAATGTTTTTGGTAAATGTTTATATTGTTTTCCAAGTAAAAGGGATGTAAGGGGTTTGGGAAAAGTGTTTTAGAAAAGATCCTTTGATAAAGTTTTATAAGGTGATTTTATTAATTAAAGATTAATTAACAAAGGCTTAGAGGATTCATATAGAATTGAATCAATGGTTGATTGTTTGTTTATTTGATAGTTAAATAACCAACTATAAAAACTTGGCCCATAACGTAACTTTGGAAATATCTGAGAGAAACGCGGAAATTATATGTGTAGGATCGATTTCACCGTAGATGGGTGGTGAATAGGATGATACTATTAATTATAAAAATTTATTGCGGAAGTATATAAAATAATTTCAACACAGATCACAACAGAATAATAGTAGCACAGATAATAGCAGAATAGTAAATGCAGAAAATAGAACACACAGATTTACCCAGCTTCGGCAAAACCCTACCTACATGCTGCCCCCAAGGTTTCTACTAGAAATTAAGTAGTCAGACCCTTACACACGTAAACTCACGACACCCGCTACCGACTAACCTAACTCTACGCTCAAAACCCCGCCACAACTCAGCCATTGAGTTGCGAATTCTCGAACTACACCACCGTAGTTCGTCCCCTAGTCACACAACTAGAAATCACAAACGTTTAAAAAAATACAAATTAAAATAATTTAAAAACAATAAAAACTAGAAACCCTATTTAAAATAACAGCCCAAAATAATTAAGCCGACCCAAATTTAAAGTAGTGATAAATATTATCCTCTTTTCCCTTTTATATCTTCGGTCGACTCCTTGTTCTTATTTGTGATAATGGCTGCTTCAATTACTTTGCTCGAAAATTAGGGCTTCTGATTAGAAGCTGCCGACAATAGTTGATCCAACAAATGATATTCTTGCGTAGCTCTATTGATCGTTCGTTTGTTGCTTAGCTTCGGTTGCTTCTTTGATCGAGTTCGGTTCAAAGAATCTGGTATGTAATTTGTTATTTTTGCTTTACTGTTTTGCTTGCTTGAACTCGACGATCCCTCTACCGATGATGTTAGGCGTTTATATAGGATTCGAATCCTATAATTTCGTTCGATTGAATTTGTCATTTAATTTAGCTCGACCATTGATTTAGGTTTGGTTGCTTGTGATTGACCCTGACTAGTTCAATTCGTATTTTTACTTGTTGCTTGATTACCACAGCTTCATGAGCTTGATTGGCTATCACGGCTCGATTCCTTGGTCATCACGGCTTTGAATTCTCTGACTTTGGTTACTTGATTTTGTGAAAATATCATGATTTTGGCACTGACTTGTTCAATTCTTTATTCCCTTTGTCTTTGATCAATTGGAACCTTATATTTTCAAGGCTTTACAGTGATTATTGGTTTGAACCGTGACTTGATGTAGTCTTATTCCTAGCTGCATATATGTATACATGCTGTTTCATTTATTCGCTGGTCTTCATAAAGCTTGTCTGTACTTGAATACATATGCTTGTATTTGAAATTGACTGTGCTTTGTACTTGAGATGGTTATTTTGAAATTGCCTGCAACATTTAAACTGCTGTAGTTTGGTCTGGTTCATTGTATTCGATCCTGTACTTGATTGCTTGCATGTATATATGTATACATGTTTGTTCACTCATGTATATATATATGTATGTATGTTTGTGAGTAAAATGAATGTTGCACTGTTTCATTTCATTGAGTTAAACTTGTCTCTTTGTAGTCTGGTATAGGCAGCATCCCTTCCATGTGTACATTTGTGTGTGTACTTGGTTTCTGTTGGTTTGGTTCTCCTGCACTGCTCTATCCACTGATATTTAAGTCCATTCCCATCGATGTCATCTCTTCTTGTCACTGCCTGGTTAGACTTGGTTGAATATTGAACTGCTGAGTTGTATGCATGCATATAAGTATGGTCAATATTGAGTTCATGTACTGTATGCTATGACTTCTTCATGTGACTACACTTCTGCACTGTGCACGTGTGTGTGCATATGTAGTGGGTTGCAGTGACCTTTAAACCATTGTTGAGGCTTCACATTGAGTTCATCGTGGTTTGCACTTTTTTATATTTCCTGGCAAAGCTTCGGGTTGCTCTGCTTGATCACAGTCACTTGTTCACTTTGTTGCATTTCATATGGTTTGTATTGAGTAGCACTGCACTTGTATCATTACTGGTGTGTTGTATCCATTCTTCACTTTGATATTGCAGTCTGTTCTTGGTCTAGTTGGTAGCTGGACTTGATTCACTTGTTGCCAGTTGCCATTTTAGTCTGGTTTGCTGTTGCATATCTTTTGAGCTCATGTGCACTGATGCATTGTATTTTCATTTGTCTTTATTTATTTTGATCTCACCTCTTGTGTCTCTGATCTTGTTTGCAACTGCAGTCACCAATGTGTATTTTGTAATTGTGTTAGTTGAGCTGAACCAGTTCATTGTATTCATGTGAACTTCATTGTTTTGTTTTGGTCTGGTTCATGTATACGCTCTATTTGTATATCCACTTGAGTCTCGTTCACTTTGAACTTCATGTTCATTTTTGACATCGCACCTGAGTTGAATCCAGCATAAGGCTCGGGTTTGACCTTGTGCTCATGTCGTGACATTATTTGTATTGCACTTGAGTTGAACCCGGCTTTTAATTGGGTTTGACCTTGTGCTCACCTGCCCCTATAACTTTATCAAGTGTATATTGGTGTGCACGGCCTTGTGGCATGTACAGTGATACATTGTGCATGTCACAAGCTGTTCGTGTATGATGAATTCAAATTTAACTGATGACGAAGAACCCAAATAACTGAGGCAAATATTATTTTCAAAACACACATTTTATTTTATACTGCAAAAATATTTCCTTTTCAATTTTACTGCGTCAGTGTGTATTTTTGTAGATAGCTCAGATGCTGGATTCAATCTGGAATGGAGTTGAAGATAAATACGAGTGGACGAGCGATATGTAGTGAGGACAGTTATGTAAATTGAAATGTATTGTAATTGCAAATTGTATATATATAGTGAGAGCTCAAATTTGTACTATTCAAAATTGTAATAAACATTTGGTTGAAATAAGTATCCGTTTGAATTTAAATTCTGTGTTATTTATTTTATTCAGCAAATATTTATTTAATTACGTGAAAAATAAAATAGTACATTAACAAATACATTTAAATGAATATATATGTTTATTATCATCAAACAAAAATCATATACTCGCATATTCAACAATCTTCCCCTTTTGATGATAACAAATATATATTTAAGATTTTGAATTTATTAAATGTATTTGATTATTCAATTTGCTCCTCCTATTTGAATGCTCCCTCTCTACACAAAGCTTCCCCTTCATATATGCATGTAAATAAAAAAATATGCAAATGAGCCTAGATGCAAATAGAAAATATCTGACCTTTATTTATCAAAATCTTAACTTTTCTCTCCCCCTTTTGTTATCAGCAAAATAGTAATAGTGTTAGAAAAATAGAGATAAAGTGATAGTCATTAATACAACATTAATACTTAATCGGGTATAAATATTAAATTTCAACAAAAAATCAAACAAAAATCGTAAATACTCTGTTTGATTCATATTCCACTTTAGAATGATAGGGATGATGTCATCATATAAAACCATATAGTTGTGTCTATTTGTGGTATATTTATATCAGGAATTTGAATATCTACTAACCATGCATAACCGTTAGGACTTTTAAGTGAGATTAGTATTATTCCAAATTTTTATTAAAAAATGAATTCAAGTATCTTCTAACCATGCATAACCGTGAGGACTTTTAAATGGGATTAGAATCAATTTTTCTATTTAAACAATCAATTTTGATATGCGTTCCATACATGCATAACCGTGAGGACTTTTAAATGAGCATGGAAGCACATAATCAAAATTTCCAAGTAATTCACCCATGCATAATCGTGAGGACTTTTAAATGAGAGTGAATACTTTGGATGTTTGTATTCGTCAAAAATATAATGAAATGAAAAAACGAATGATTTCCCGTTTAAAATACCATATCTTGACATACTATATTGGATTTTGATGAGTGATGGTCGATAGAAATATGATAGAAATAGAAATGATCATGGAATTTTTACCAAACAAAAGTTTTCATAACTCTTGTTTAAATTTCTAAAGAAATTTACTAATTATACTGTCTCAAGTTATAATATATGATTAATATCAACACTCATCACTTTTTTAATCACTATTTATCCTTTTGATAATCAGTAGGGAGTCAGATTAGTTAATGCAGTCATTTAAAATCAAATCCAAAAATAATTATAAAATCAAATTTTCCAAAATGACTAATCTGAAACAAGGTCAACAAAATGATTTTCTAGAAGGGGTTTTTAGAAAAATGTCTACTATTTAAAAATTATTTCAAGCTAAAAATATGCAGATATTTTATTTGAAAAACGATGCAGCTACTAAATGTCTCAACATAAATTACGTTCCACTAGTAATTTTTCTATCAACTAGATTACCAGTGTAATCTGCATCTGAATTTTTCTTTCACTCGAGATTATCATTAGCTGAATGTTAAAGACTGGATCATGAAGTTGCAACAAATTCCTTAAAATCATTTTTACAGCATTTAAATGAAATTGAATTGAAGCTGTGCAAACAGTGAACAAAATGTCAAGTCTAGAATCAGTAAAATAATCAAATATTTTCATGAGTAATCATCAATCAATAAAACAGCATCATTAGACCGAACAAATTTATGAACTAGTTCAAAGATGAAAAGATGATTGGTCAACATTTTTGCACAAATCAGAATCAAAAATAATAACAAGTCAAATAAGAACATATCAAATAAGAATAAGTCAAAATTAAAAAATCAACATTTATTTCTTCATAACACAACTAGCTGATTTAATTCAGATTATAGTGCAGATTATCACATTTAATAAATCGTTTAAGATAAATATACCATTACCTATTTTACCTTTGCCGATAATTTTTCATTGTTGTCCATTGTGATTCTGCCACCTTTATACTAGGCTAAGGAACTTTGATTTGTCGCCCGTTGTGTTTCTGGAACAGCCAGAATCCAGATAACACTGTTGTTGCTCCTTAGCCTGCCACCACACCTGCACGGTAAAAGATTTTTGTGACCTATTTGTTTTTATAGGTCCATGGTTGTTAGTGGCAACAAATTTTGAAAAATATGTTTGAGTGGACCCGAAACTATTAATAATTGTTCCTTTCGGCACCTAGATTTTTTCAACTTTGAGGGATTTTACATTCGTGCCTTTTGGAACCCAAATTGGAATTTTTTTCACATGTTTGAGTCTATACCAACAAATATTTTGATTGTGTCCAATTTTTCTACAAATTGTGCACTCGGATTTGACTTTATTAATTTTGCTTTTAACAGGTTCAGATTGATTATATCCAAGTCCTTGTCTAACTGTATTGACCATTTGTTTTCCTATTAGCATATTTAGTGATCTTTCACTTTTTGAAAATTTTCCTAAAGTCATAGACAGTTGTTGGACTTGTGTTTTGAGTGATTCATTTTCGTTCAATAATTGAGTTCACCTTTTAATAGAATTTTCTCTTCTAGTGTTTTCACTTTCTTTCAAAATCAGAATTTCATTTTCAAGCGATTTAATTTTAATTTCTGATTTTCTAATCTCTTCTTCGAATTTTGGACACTTATCACACTTAGGGCTTTTGCTTTGACATTTTTTAACTAATTGATCAAGCTGTTTATTTAAATCTATCAAAGTATCTCTTTGTGATTCAAGTTTAGCGTATCTCTCCCTAAGTCGTTTAAAATAGCCATTTACTTCGTGGAAATATATAAGTAATTCAGAGTGAGTAAGTTTTGATACCTCGCTTGGCTCGTCATCATCGCTATCAGTTATATCACCTCGAAGACACAGATCTGCATTTTCACTCTCACTGCTAGTGCTTTTATCATCAACACTTTTATTCCACATGGCTGCAAAACTTCTTCTTTTCGATTTCTTTTCTTGGCTGTGTCGATTCTGAGGACAATTGGGCTTGATGTGGCCAGGTTTGTTGCACCTGAGACGGATGATTTCATGCTCTTCCGAGTTGTCTAGTGCTTTGGCTATTCTGCTTTTCAATTGTTGATTTAGATCTGGATTTCCGTATTTGCGGTTCCACTTTTTGAATCTCTTTATAATTAACGCCAGCTCAGCTGCTCCATCATCATCATCATCACTACTTTCCGTTGTTCCTTTAAGAGCTATTGGTTTCTTTTGAGTATCACCTCCTTCTCGTTCTTCCTTGAATTTCATTTCTAGCTCATAAGTGGTGAGATTTCCGATGAGTTCTTCAACCTTGATCTGCTTCAAATCCTTTTATTCTTGAATAGCTATGACTTTTGCTTCAAAACTCCGTGGAAGGACTCTGAGGATTTTTCGAACTATTTCCAACTCTGTGTATGATTTTACAAGAGCTTTTGATTTGTATACAATATTGGAAAGTCGTCCGTACATCTCTTTGACAATTTCTTCCTTGGCCATTGTGAAATTCTTGTATTCGCTACTCAGCATGGCAAGGCGAGATTCTTTGACTTGAGATGTTCCTTCGTGAGTCACTCCGAGTGTGTGCCATATTTCCTGTGCAGTTAGACAATGTGAGACACGATTAAATTCAATTTGATCCAATGGACAAATAATAGAATTCATAGCTTTAGCATTAGCATTCTATAGTCTATTTTCTAAATCTGTCCATTGATCTATCGGTTTATCTATTTCCTGATTATCTACAACTATAGTTGGTGCTCTATAACTTGTCTCAACTATATTCCAAGCATCAATGGTTTTCAGAAAAAATTTCATCCTATTTTTCCAATAAGCATATTCACCATTGAACATTGTTTGTCTAACTATGGACTGACCCTCGGCAAAAGCATTATTAAAAGAAGCCATTTTAAAATTTCAATTTTTTTAAAAAAATTGGTTTTTGAAAAATCAGTTTTTTAAAACAAAAATGGCGTTTGTTCCTAGCTCCGATACCACTTGTAGGACCAATTTCACCCAAGAGGGGGGGTGAATAGGGTGATACAATTAATTATAAAAATTTATTACGGAAGTATATAAAATAATTTCAACACAGGTCACAGCAGAATAATAGCAGCACAGATAATAGCAGAATAGTAAATGCAGAAAATAGAACACACAGATTTACCCAGCTTCGGCAAAACCCTGCCTACGTGCTGCCCCCAAGGTTTCTACTAGAAATTAAGTAGTCAGACGCTTACACATGTAAACTCGCGGCACCCACTACCGACTAACCTAACTCTACGCTCAAAACCCTGCCACAACCCAGCCACTGAGTTGCGAATTCTTGAACTACACCACCGTA
The DNA here is from genome assembly GCA_030737815.1 of Allium fistulosum. NCBI lineage: Eukaryota > Viridiplantae > Streptophyta > Magnoliopsida > Asparagales > Amaryllidaceae > Allium > Allium fistulosum. The sequence continues at coordinate 1,471,799,289 of CM060902.1, forward strand.
GTTCGTCCCCTAGTCACACGACTAGAAATCACAAACGTTTAAAAAAATACAAATTAAAACAATTTAAAAACAATAAAAACTAGAAACCCTATTTAAAATAACAGCCCAAAATAATTAAGCCGACCCAAATTTAAAGTAGTGATAGTTATTATCCTCTTTTCCCTTTTATATCTTCGGTCGACTCCTTGTTCTTATTTGTGATAATGGATGCTTCAATTACTTTGCTCGAAAATTAGGGCTTCTGATTAGAAGCTGCCGACAATAGTTGATCAAACAAATGATATTCTCGCGTAGCTCTATTGATCGTTCGTTTGTTGCTTAGCTTCGGCTGCTTTTTTGATCGAGTTCGGTTCAAAGAATCTGGTATGTAATTTGTTACTTTTGCTTTACTGTTTTGCTTGCTTGAACTCGATGATCTCTCTACCGATGATGTTAGACGTTTATATAGGATTCGAATCCTATAATTTCATTCGATTGAATTTGTCATTTAATTTAGCTCGGCCATTGATTTTGGTTTGGTTGCTTGTGATTGACCCTGACTAGTTCAATTCGTATTTTTACTTGTTGCTTGATTACTACGGCTTCATAAGCTTGATTGGTTATCACGGCTCGATTCCTTGGTCATCACGGCTTTGAATTCTCTGACTTTGGTTACTTGATTTTGTGATATCATGATTTCGACACTGACTTGTTCAATTCTTTATTGCCTTTGTCTTTGATCAATTGGAACCTTATATTTTCACGGCTTCACAGTGATTACTGGTTTGAACCGTGACTTGATGTAGTCTTATTCCTAGCTGCATATATGTATACATGCTATTTCATTTATTCGCTGGTCTTCATATAACTTGTCTGTACTTGAATACATATGCTTGTATTTGAACTTGACTGTGCTTTGTACTTGAGATGGTTATTTTGAAATTTCCTGCAACATTTGAACTGCTGTAGTTTGGTCTGGTTCATTGTATTCAATCCTGTACTTGATTGCTTGCATGTATATACGTATACATATGTGTTCACTCATGTATATATATATATATGTATGTTTGTGAGTAAAATGAATGCTGCACTGTTTCGTTTCATTGAGTTAAACTTGTCTCTTTGTAGTCTGGTATAGGCAGCATCCCATCCATGTGTACATTTGTGTGTGTACTTGGTTTCTGTTGGTCTGGTTCTCCTGCACTGCTCTGTCCACTGATATTTAAGTCCATTCCCATCGATGTCATCTCTTCTTGTCACTGCCTGGTTAGACTTGGTTGGATATTGAACTGCTGAGTTGTATGCATGCATATAAGTATGGTCTGAAAATGTACGTGCGGTACTAAGGATCGTGTAATATGGTATATAAATGCGGAAACTGATAATAGCAGTAAAATAAAAATTAAAGTAAGCACACCAGGAATTTTTATACTGGTTCGAACTTCCCGTTCTACGTCCAGTCCCAAAATACCCTCTGGATTTAACTTTGACTAAACCCCTCACTTAACCCGGAGAAATAGGTATACAACACCTGAGCAGCCGAACAGGAATTTTTCCGCCTCAACAGCCGAAGAGGACTTCAACTTAATACAAATAAATTGTTGACGAATGTGTTCTGAATAACACGGATTGTCTTTTGATAGTACAATTCTCCTATAATCAAATACTCAAGAATATATAGTGTGTGAAGATTTAGAAGGAGGATAATCGCGTAGAATCTAAGTATATGAATTAATTCAGGGATTCTAGCGATATTGAATGAGAATGAATGCTTTTATTTGTAGAAATAAATAGATTTCAGAATTATAAACAAGAATTGGTGATTGTAGAAGTGAATTAAACATGTTTATATAATTGTATAATAGTTACAATCTTTCATGAAGAGTTTCAATCAAAAGTTGTTACCATATCTCTTGGATTGAAGGTGATTCCTCTTCACAAACGATCGCAACTCTTTAGAAAAATAGCCGTTATTTCCAGGTCGGTTGACTGAAAATTCTGGCCGGTCAGCTGAGTTAAAAATCATGCACAAAACAGTGCATATCTGTGCACTAACACAGGTTCGGTCAGCCGAGTTTACTGGTCAGTCGACCGACCTGCTGTTATGTGTACAGATCACATTTTTTCAAGTATAAAACAATATACAACTATTTGTATGTGTGTGTGACTACTTGAGGAATGATTTTAACAATATTCTAAGACTCAATATAATAAAATATTCATACTAATCTCTGGATTGTAGTCTTGTCTCCTTTGTAGTGCACAATATACGTTTATTCTCTTTTTGTCGCCTTCGTATAGTATTCTCTTTGTAGTTCGTCTTATGATCTCTGAAGCTTGTGTCATGAATCAAAACCCATGAATCAACATTCTCCCCCTTTTTGATTGATGACAATACTTGACGAAGTAGTATATACATATATATTGTAATTCTCCCACTGAATATATGGCGACTTTTCTGCAAAAACTTGTTAGCTTTCATATATTTCTCCCCCTTTGTCATCGATAAAAAGGAATACTTATGATACATAAAATGAAAAAAAACAATACGGAACATGTATCAAATTTAGGAACATAGAATTAAATTTACATACCAAAACCAAATAAAACGTTAATGATACCATTACTTAAAACATCATAAAATAGAAATATTGTTCACAATAAAAACAAAAAACAACAAGATCACTCCTCACCCTCGTCGGTATCCCAATATTCTAGACGAATATTTTCATCAGGAGGAGCATGTTCTTTACCACGATGATGAGTATGAGAAGTATGAGTTCCTGATGTTCCGGAACATGTATTCTCCGAAGTTAACCAAGAGAAATTAGGTGCTGGTCTTTTTCCGGGAGCAAGATGAGAGGTACCGGCTTCAGAAGTGCATGACAAAGCATCCCAAAGATTAACAAAGAAGCCTTTGATTTTCTTGAATCTTCCATCTATTTTCCATAGACGGGTATCTAAAGCTAATTGATTTCGAGCCAAAAGATCAATAGCCGCTTCCGTACCAAGTCCGGGTGTTGGTCTTTGAATTGTGGACTGGCGAGTTAAGCGTTCCATAGAATGAGTGGTTGGTTGTGGTGTGGAATGGCTACGGCGTAGTTGATCTCTAGGAGTAGCACGCCATTGGTCAAATTTTATAAATCTTGGTGGAGCATCCGGCAATTTCATTAATTTAATGGTCCTTGAATCAAAATGATGAACTTTGGTAGTTTCGGATTCTGGAGCATGTACGACTAAGTCATTGATTAATCTAATTATATATTCTCCATAGTATATATGAAGCATCTTGCCTTGGTTAAATGAGAGAAACTCATCCATAAGTAATTGTGCCCAATTGACTCGAACATTCCCACATATAGCATATAATGATTTAAAATTTTCAGGATACACTAAGTGATAAGAGCCGCCTCTTGGAACAATGGATTTCATCATGAACCGATGAAAAAGTCTAGCTTTTGGTCGAAGAGATGATGTTTGTCTGAAATCTATAGCATCATCTTCGAAAAAGAGATGGCTTATTTGGTCGCGTCTCATTACATTGCAATCCACATCATGTAACGATATTCCACCCGGTCGAGAATTCAAAATATGATTTATTCTATCTATTGAAAGGAAAATTGCCGTACCACATATCGACGTCCAAACACAATTTTCAGTGTTTCTAGGAGGATTAACAAGGTTTAGGTTAGCAAGAAATAATTTGACCATAATGTGGTTAATTTTCAAATTGTTCTTTCTATGGTCAAGAAAAGTGTCAAGCCCACTTTCAATTGCGGCATTTTCAATACCGTAAGAAGAGAAATCGGGGTAACTTACGAAGGATTCCTCGAAGATCTTGGCATCTTGAAGCTTTATCCATCTTTCGAGCGCTCTATCACTCACAAGCCATGAGGCTATTTGAGAATCCATTGGAGTTGATGAAGAAGTGCCGGTAGTTTTAGTTTTCTTTCTAGGAGCCATTGATTTTTAAGAAAAATATAAAATTTGAGAAAATTTTAATGGAGTTTGGGGTAAAAATCTGAAATTGGGAAAGTTAAAATGAAGAGCTAGTTGAAAAAAGTGAATAGGTGGGTTAAATATTTGAAGAGGCAGCAGTAGATTTTTGTCGTTCGGTCGATCGAAATATCTGGTTGGCTGACCGACTCTGTTAACTGAAACATATGAAACTTTCGGGAAGGGATTCGGCTGACCGACTCAGTATTTCGGTCGACCGACCCTGTTGTTTTGCGCAGTTATGCTGTTTCCGTTAAAAAATTGTATGAAGAGAAATTTTATTATTTTTGCATGATATTAATACAACTTATAGAAAATCACCAACATATATATATATATATATATATATAAATGCCTAGCCACCGGTTGTTAATATCGACGTTCCCAAGAATTTCGAGATGGAGCATTCTCTATAGGTGACCACGTAGGAGCTACTGGAGATTGAGCAGGATTGAGGAGGTTGAGGGTCCAGATGTGGGTTCAACAATGTCTTCCTTTTTCGACGAACAAATTTTTATGGCCATCCGTTCTAGAAAGCTCAAACGTCTTGCCGTAATTTTTTGTTCAAAGTATAACTCCTTTTGTAGATCCATTTGTTGCTGTTGATAGTGGTGTATCTCATCTATTTTATGTTTAGTTGAAGGAGACATGACCATAGTATTCTTGCCTTTCTTCTTTTCCGATGTATAACCGGTATGAGTGTTCTCCCATGGTTTCCAGCCATGTCGGGGGTCTTTATCCGGGGAAGAAGAGTAGTTAAGGACACGATTAGGTAAGGGAAAAATAGGATAGGGTCCGTTTTTAGGAATACGATCGGAATCATCGTCCGGAGATGTATACGATAAACGAGAGTTTTCGGAATTGTAAAAATCATTGTTGGATGACATTTTCAAATAATTTTGAATATAAACTTTCTTAGTATTTGTTTGAAAACTAAACATAGTTTATATAAGTATTTGTTTACTAAAAAACAAGTGGATAAGAATTATTATTTAATTCTCATCACAGGTAATTAATAGCAAAACAGTTTGTAAATGGATGATTACAAAAAATAGATTTCTGAAAATACAATTTAAACTAAAAAGGAGATTGAGACAAGAAACAACTATAGCTCAAGTGGCTACAATACACCATTTAACAAGCAAGTAAAAAAAAATTTGTTTTAAACACTTTGCATATTTTTAGTTATAACTCTTTTAGAGACATTATTCTTAAATCTCGTCTAAGTTTGATAAAAATATTTTCATTTAATGGTTTAGTAAAAATGTCTGCAATCTGATTTTCATTATTAATAAACTCTAAATTTATCAATCCTTTTTCCAAACAATCACGAAGAAAATGATGACGAATATCTATGTGTTTTGTTCGTGAGTGATTGACAGGATTTTTAGAAAGATTTATTGCACTAGTATTATCACAATAAATTATAGACTTTTCAAGATGACAATTAAAATCCTAAAATATTTGTTGCATGTAAATGACTTATGCACCTGCCAAAGCAACAGATATATATTCTGCTTCACATGTCGATAAAGAAACGCAGTTTTGTTTCTTACCGAACCAAGAGACTAAGGAACGTCCAATGAAGTGACATGTTCCGCTAGTACTTTTTCTATCCATCCGACATCCTCCAAAATCAGCGTTGCTATAGGAAACTAATTCGAAAGGACATTCTTTTGGATAAAATAGTCCGAAATCTTTGGTTTTAGTTAGATAACGAATAATGCGTTTAACTGCTCGCATATGTGATTCTTTGGGATTTGCTTGAAATCTAGCACATAAACAAACACTCATCATTATATCAGGTCGACTAGCTGTTAAATATAATAAAGATCCAATCATACTACGATATAGTTTTTGATCAACACTTTTGCCCTCCTCGTCTCTATCGAGATGAATCGTTGTGCTCATAGGAGTTGGTTTGGCAGAAGTGTTTTCCAGACCAAATCGTTTAATTAAATTATAACAATATTTTTCTTGATTAATAAAAATTCCATTTTCAACTTGTTTAATTTGTAATCCAAGAAAATATGACAATTCTCCCATATGAGACATTTCAAATTCATTTGTCATTATAGTCAAAAATTCCTGACATAACTTTTCATTTGTCGATCCAAAAATAATATCATCAACATAAATTTGAATTATCAAAATATCTTTCTTAGTTTTCTTAATAAAAAAAGTTTGATCTACTTTACCAATTTCAAAACCAGATTATAATAAATAGCTTTTAAGACGATCATACCAAGCACATGGTGCTTGTTTTAAACCGTATAAAGCCTTTTTGAGTTTATAAACATGATCCGAAAATTTTTCATGATAAAAAAGAGGTGGTTGTTCAACAAAAACATTTTCTTTTATGTAACCATTTAACAATGCACTTTTAACATCCATTTGATAAAGTTTAAAATTATGAAAACATGCAAACGCCAATAAGATTCGTATTGCTTCTAGTCGGGCCACTGGAGCAAACGTTTCTTCGTAGTCAATTCCCTCTTCTTGATTATATCCTTGTGCAACTAATCTAGCTTTTTTCCTAGTTCATCTGCTTTATTTTTGAAGACCCATTTAGTACCAACGACTGACTGATCAGTTGGTCTAGGAACAAGTTCCCAAACTTCGTTTTGTTCGAATTGATTTAGTTCTTCTTGCATGGCAAGAATCCAGTAGTCATCAGTTGAGGCTTCTTTTATATTCTTAGGTTCTATCTTAGAGAGAAAAGCTACATGACCAACTTGATTTAATTGATGTCTGGTTTTAACATTCGTATTTACTTCTCCAATTATATTTTGTACAGGATGATCCCGTAAAATTCTAGGTGGAGATTTTATTATATTAGAAGTAATGTTTTTATTTTCGGTAAATTCATGATTATTATCAAAATTTTCACTAGTATTACTGTTTTTATTCTGAATAGTTTCATCATCATAATCAATAGTAATATTTGTATTTATATTTTTAAAATTTTCATCAAATGAAACATGTAAACTTTCTTCCGATAATTTGAGTTCTTTTATTAAAAATTCGATAAGCTTTACTTCGTTCTGAATATCCTACGAATATTCCTTCATCGGATTTTGGATCAAATTTGCCTAGCTGATCTTTAGTATTCAAAATAAAAAATTTAGAACCAAAAACTTTAAGATATGAAATATTTGGTTTTCTTCCATTTAGAAGTTCATATGGAGTATTTTTAGTTAACGGTCGAATGGAAACACGATTCAATACATAACAAGCAGTAGCTACAGCTTCTGCCCAAAAATGTTTTGATAAAGTGGTTCCATTTAATAAAGTTCTTGCACATTCTTGTAACGTTTTATTTTTTCTTTCTACAACGCCATTTTGTGGTGGTGTTATAGGAAATGAAAAATTATGGTTAATACCTTTCTTGTTACAAAATTGTTCAAAAACTTCATTTTCAAATTCTCCTCCATGATCACTTCTGATATTTTTAATTTTCAAACTTTTAATATTTTGTATTCTTTTAACAAAAACTTTAAAATTATCAAAAGTATCACTTTTATTTTTCAAAAAGAAAGTCCAAGTGTATCTAGAAAAATCATCTACAATAACAAACACATATCTATTATGATTAATAGACTGAACTTGAGTTGGACCAAAAAGATCCATGTGTAAAAGTTCAAGTGGTTGTTCTGTAGAAATTACCTTTTTAGATTTAAAAGAAGATTTTGTTAATTTTCCTAATTTACATGCATCACAAAATATATTAGTTTTGAATCTCATGTCAGGTAATCCTTTAACTAATTTATTTTTAGCTAATTTGTTGATGGTATTAAAATTGATGTGACAAAATCTTTTATGCCAAAGACAGGAATCATTTTCCTTAGCTACTAAACACAAATTTGAATCATTATTAACATTCATATTTAAAATATAAATGTTTTTATCTCTTATTCCTTCAAAAATAGTGTTATGATTTTTATCGAAAATATTACATTTATTTTCTGAAAAAGTTATATTAAAACCTTTATCACATAGCTGACTAATACTAAATAAATTATGTTTTAAATTTTTAACTAATAAAACATCAATAATGAGAGGTAAATTAGTGGTACCATTGCTGCTGACATCGCCTTTACCGATGATATATCCTTTAGAGTTATCTCCAAAAGTGATTGATCCTCCACTTGAGTAGATAATATTTGACAACATTTCTTTGTTTCCAGTCATGTGTTTTGAGAAACCGCTATCTAAAATCCATTTTCCTCTCCTTTTATGTGGTACCCGCAAAAATTTATAAAAAGTTGGTACCCATTCCTTTTTAGGGTCCTAAGAGTTAGATCTTAGGAAGCCAAACCCATACGGGTTCAGAATTCCCTTTATAAACATAGTTTTTGTTATTATGAACATTTTGATATGTTTATTCCTTATCAAAACATTATTTGATTTTGGAATCCATATCTTAATGGTTTTAGTGTTTGAACAAACTGTTTTCTTAATATCCTTTTTAATATTATTATTAGTCCTACTTTTAGCAAAATTTTCTGTTTCTTAAATCCTAGTCTAGATTTATTGTTAGTGGATTGAGAATTTTCAAGTATTTTAGAAAGATTCTCTCTTCCTTTATTGAAATTAGAGACATTTTTAGAAATGTCATCAAATTTTATTTTTAGACTAGATTTTTCTAAATATAAATCTTTAATTTTAGAATTTAAACTATTATTTTCCAAAAATAAAACATCATTTTTATTTTTCTGAATTTCTAGTTCTTCAGATATTGAAGAAATTTGAGAAGATAAGTTAGAATTTGATTGTTGAGAAATTTCAAGTTCTTCTTCTAATATTTTCTTCTCATCTTTCAGCATATCTACTTCTAAGACTGTCCTATCTAATTTTCTTTGTAAATCTTTATTTTTCTTTTTAAGTTGCTTTGCTAAGTCTACTAATTCAGAATTAATTTCAATTAAATCTTGAAAACTAAGATCACTTACATCGTATGACGAAGCCATGAAGCACACATTTGCTTGTTCATTTTCATTGTCACTTTCACTCTCTGATGAGGATGATGAGTCTGTGTCGTCCCACGTGACTGAAAAAGCTCTTCGTTTGGTTCTGTCCTTCTTAAAATTACTCTTTTTACGTTCTGGACAATCCTTCTTCATGTGACCTTTCTTGTCACATTCATAACATTCCATTGCTGAAGATGATGGTTTGCTACTTTTGGTATTGTTGTTGGAATTATTTTTGTTTCCCCTGAATTTATTTCTTTTGAATTTCAGAAACTTTTTGAAATTTTTAGCAATCATTGCCATATCTTCATTCTCTGAGTCGAAGTCATCTTTTTCTGCTTGAAATGCCACATTCTTCTTTTCTTGTGCTCCATTTCTCTTTGCCTGCAAATTTACTTCGTAGGACATTAAATTACCTATCAATTCTTTTGGTTTTAATGTTGACAAATCACTTGCTTCTTCAATGGCTAGGACTTTTCTTTCCCATTCCGTTAAAGAATTTAAGATTTTTGTGACAACATCAAAATCAGTAAATGTTTGTTCTAATGATAGTAGAGCATGATAAATATCCTGGAATCTAGAGTACATATCATTTATAGATTCATTTGGCCTCATTTTGAAATTTTCAAATTGATTTTTCAACATAGAGATTTTGCTTAATTTAACTTTGTTCGTTCCTTCATGTGTTACCTTAAGTGTTCTCCAAATTTCATAACCAGAAGTGCATATGCTAACTCTATTGAATTCATTTCTATCTAATGCACAAAATAAAATATTCATAGCCTTTGCATTTGATGTAGCATCTAGTTTTTGTGTGTTACTCCAAGTTGAGTATTCTCCAGTAGGAGTTGTGTACTCTCTTTGTATAACATTCCAGATATCGAATCCACTAGATGGCATATAGATTCTCATTCTAGTTGAACAATAATTATAATTTATACCATTAAAAAGTGGAGGTCGTGAAGTTGATTGACCCTCTGTGAAACTAGTATTCGTGTTAGTGCCAACATCGTTAGTTTGTGTCGTTGCCATATTACTAGAAATAGATATCAAATAACTTTGTGACAGTTATAGGATTTCCTTGCTCTGATACCAAATGAAAATGTACGTGCAGTACTAAGGATCGTGTAATATGGTATATAAATGCGGAAACTGATAATAGCAGTAAAATAAAAATTAAAGTAAGCACACCAGGAATTTTTATACTGGTTCGAACTTCCCGTTCTACGTCCAGTCCCAGAATACCCTCTGGATTTAACTTTGACTAAACCCCTCACTTAACCCGGAGGAATAGGTATACAACACCTGAGCAGCAGAACAGGAATTTTTCCGCCTCAACAGCCGAAGAGGACTTCAACTTAATACAAATAACTTGTTGACGAATGTGTTCTGAATAACACGGATTGTCTTTTGATAGTACAATTCTCCTATAATCAAATCCTCAAGAATATATAGTGTGTGTGAAGATTTAGAAGGAGGATAATCGCATAGAATCTAAGTATATGAATTAATTTAGGGATTTTAGCGATATTGAATGAGAATGAATGCTTTTATTTGTAGAAATAAATAGAGAATAGATTTCAGAATTATAAACAAGAATTGGTGATTGTAGAAGTGAATTAAACATGTTTATATAGTTGTAGAATAGTTACAATCTTTCATGAAGAGTTTCAATCAAAAGTTGTGACCATATCTCTTGGATTGAAGGTGATTCCTCTTCACGAACAATCGCAACTCTTCAAAAAAATAGCAGTTATTTCCAGGTCAGTTGACTGAAAATTCTGGCCAGTCAGCTGAGTTTAAAATTGTGCACAAAATAGTGCATAACTGTGCACTAACACAGGTTCGGTCAGTCGAGTTTACTGGTCGGTCGACCGACCTGCTGTTATGTGTACAGATCATATTTTTTCAAGTATAAAACAATATACAACTGTTTGTATGTGTGTGTGACTACTTGAGGAATGATTTTAACAATATTCTAAGACTCAATATAATAAAATATTCATACTAATCTCTGGATTGTAGTCTTGTCTCCTTTGTAGTGCACAATATATGTTTATTCTCTTTTTGTCGCCTTCGTATAGTATTCTCTTTGTAGTTCGTCTTATGATCTCTGAAGCTTGTGTCATGAATCAAAACTCATGAATCAACATGGTCAATATTGAGTTCCTGTACTGTATGCTATGACTTCTTCATGTGACTACACTTCTGCACTGTGCACGTGTTTTTGCTTATGTAGTGGATCGCAGTGACCTTTGAACCATTGCTGAGGCTTCAGATTGAGTTCATCGTGGTTTGCACTTTTTTATATTTCTTGGCAAAGCTTCGGGCTGCTTTGCTTGATCACAGTCACTTGTTCACTTTGTTGCATTTCATATGGTTTGTATTGAGTAGCACTACACTTGTATCATTACTGCTGTGTTGTATCCATTCTTCACTTTGATATTGCAGTCTGTTCTTGGTTTAGTTGGTAGCTGGACTTGATTCACTTGTTGATAGTTGCCATTTTAGTCTGGTTTGTTGTTGCATATCTTTTGAGCTCATGTGCACTGATGCATTGTATTTTCATTTGTCTTCATTTATTTTGATCTCACCTCTAATGTCTCTGATCTTGTTTGCAATTGCAGTCACCAATGTGTATTTTGTATTTGTGTTAGTTGAGTTGAACCAGTTCATTGTATTCATGTGAACTTCATTGTTTTGTTTTGATCTGGTTCATGTATACGCTCTATTTGTATATCCACTTGAGTCTGGTTCACTTTGAACTTCATGTTGATTTTTGACATCGCACCTGAGTTGAATCCAGCATGAGGCTCGGGTTTGACCATGTGCTCGTGTCATGACATTATTTGTATTGCACTTGAGTTGAACCCGGCTTCTAATTGGGTTTGACCTTGTGCTCACCTGTCCCTGTAACTTTATCAAGTGTATATTGGTGTGCACGGCCTTGTGGCATGTACAGTGATACACTGTGCATGACACAAGCTGTTCGTGCATGATGAATTCAAATTTAACTGATGATGAAAAACCCAAATAACCGAGGCAAATATTATTTTCAAAATACACATTTTATTTTATACTGCAAAAATATTTCCTTTTCAATTTTACTGCGTCAGTGTGTATTTTTGCAGATAGCTCAGATGCTGGATTCAATCTGGAATGGAGTTGAAAATAAATACGAGTGAACGAGCGATATGTAGTGAGGACAGTTATGTAAATTGAAATGTATTGTAATTGCAAATTGTATATATATAGTGAGAGCTCAAATTCGTACTATTCAAAATTGTAATAAATATTTGGTTGAATAAAATATCCGTTTGAATTTAAATTCTGTTTTATTTATTTTATTCAGCAAATATTTATTTAATTACGTGAAAAATAAAATAGTACATTAACAAATACATTTAAATGAATATATACGTTTATTATCATCAAACAAAAATCATATACTCGCATATTCAAAAATATGGTACACTTTTCGTCGGTGGTGCTATACTGTACGTATAAATTTGTATCGTTCTTCTAGGATAAATTATAAGGAAATCCGTCCACTAACGGTTAAGAGGTGAACTCTGCTCTTATCTTTTATCTGCTTATTTCCTAAAGAACCGGGGTTGAGTTTACCGAAAATTATCGGAAGTTGTTTCAAAGAGACCGGGATCGGATCTGTTATCGAAAAACCACTTTGATCCAACTCAAGCGTTTCGAACTGAAGACATCTTGAAGAATATGGAATCGAAGATGGAGCATTGAAGTGTAAGTGCTGCTTGCTACTAATCCTAAGGGTGATTCCAAAATAGATGTAGTAGAAGTAGTGCCTTTGGTTTTTCCTTATCTTGGACAACTTGTATGGATGAATGCTAGCATTGCATTAATGCGTGGAGGGCAGTGTTAACATTCCAAGTTCGTTTGCTATATAAAAGATAAACGTAGCCTTAAGCCTCATTAACCGGGAAATGACTAAAACAGGGCATGCAACAGGGCTAAGTGGGTCGCTCTCATTAGGGTATGTCATCATCTTTCTAGATTATCCTATTTTGATGGATTTGGTTGTGCATGAGAGATCTCGATTAAGGTTGAAAGACCGTGATGATGACATATTCGGTACTACTAGTCAAGTGGTAGGCAATTTCCGCATGGCGGAGTACAAGATGTTCTTGTCAGACCCGGGTTCATTGTTCTAGAGATGTACCCATCGGAGGAAGTTCCTTACCTGGTCATTGTATGGAATCAGTTCTCCAATACGTGTCTTTACGGTTTTGATTGTAAATCCTAGTATGCTGGAATTTAATTAATGTAACAATTTCGGCTAAGATTAATAAGTATTTGTGCTTTAGACATTATTATAATATCAGTGGATTTTCTATAAAAGTGTTTTGGTTATCGTAAGGTAAAAACCCATCCGTGTTTATGTGTGGCGTGGTCTTATGAGATACCTTTGATTTTTAAAAAGGTGTTGAAATGTAATAATCAAGTTGTTTGAGTTTACTCACACCAGACCAATGTCTGACCCGGAGTTTTATTTTCTTTCTCTAAAACTCGTGCTCAAATTTTTTTGAGCAGCCAAGTAGTCCAAGTTTTCTACGGATGCATTTGGAGGAGCTTGGAGCAGGAGGCTTCATCGGTTGATAGTTATTACTTTCTTTTGTTGTATATTATATACTTTATATCTGATGTATAAGGATAGGCTATTACGACTGCCCTAGGTTAGAAATTGTATTAGTGTAACTCTGATGTATCATTTTTGAAATGACTTTGTAAAGAATTATGTTGATTAATATATTTTATTCCGTTGCACTGTGAGATTCGGTGTTTGCCTTTAGTTTCTTATATCTTCTATCTTCTTTCTTTTCCCCTAACGAATGGTGTTTCTGACACTTGATGGGTCGGCACGTAATATAGTAGATGTACAAGTGTCGATTTTTAAGGGTCGAAAACCCCTTCGTTACATGTATTGTGACGACCCGCAAATCCATACCCTTTGAATCGTCAATAAACCACACATGTCAATCCAAAGCGAACAGAATGACGGAAAGTCATGAGAAAGAAAAGAGAGGGTGAGAAGAAAGAGAGAAAGAAAGAAGAAGAGAAGAGAAGAGAAGAGAAGAAAAAAAAAGTAGAAATAGAACAAAACAATCACAGAATCTTACATCGCAGCGGAATAACATATAATATAGATTAATATTTCTTTACAAAGAGAAAGTGTAATATACATAGATCAATCAGTGTACACAAATAAATAATCATCAACTTGGATAGTTATAACAACTTGTCCTCACAAATGCTGATAATTAAAACAACTAAGCAGCAAAAAGTTAACAGATACGTGTATATGACAAGAAGATCTCCAGCTCGTCTGCTAAAGCTCCAAAAGCACCAAATCTAAACCTATAAATATACTCGGTCTGACCCGAGCATTGAAAAGGAAGAATGCCCAGATCAGTCTGGTAAACTAGCGTGAGAAAAAAACATCTCAACTGAATTTATTTTAAAGTTTATAAAAGCGTCATTTTATCAAAATAAAGTTATCTCGTAAGACACGTCCACACATAAACACGGATGAGTTTTTCCCTTACGATAACCAAAACATTTCATATCAAATTCTCTTATATTATAATAGTGTCTATTGCACAAATAATAATTAATCATAGCTGAAATTGTTACATTATTAAATTCCATAATAATAGGTTTAAAAACAAAATGGCGGGCACGTAGTGGATATTGGATTCCATACAAATGACTAGGTAAGGGACTACCTACCGGATAGTACACCTCTAGAGGGATGCACCTAGAGAGCAGATACTGCCCGCCTAAACCAATACAAGACCGGCCTACCCTTTCCTGGATAGTACCGAATTTGTCATCACCCCGGTTGTTACCGACCTTTAATGGGTACCTGAGTCATACATTCACCACATACTTAGACATGTGTAGAGTAAATTTAGAAGGATGATGACATCTCCTAATAGGAGCGACCCACTTAGCCTTGCTGCTTCTACCCTGTTTTAGTCATTTCCTAGGTGTGAGGCCAAAAGAGGTATCGAATACCTTTCACATATCACATATCACATCATCTTTTAATGCCGCATTGTCATTTCCATTGACTACTAATTGCCTTCCACAAAAATACAACCCTTGAGCTCGAACGTCGCAAAGAGGGTGTTAAGCTAAGAGAACTTGTCTTCTCCGCCAACATAGATGTGTGTTTGTAAAAACCAATGTACGTAATATCAGAAAATGCACTGTCAGACATCCATCCATACAAGTTGTCCAGGAACAGGACAAACTGAAGGTACTCTCCTACCACATCCTATAGGGAAATCCCTAAGATTAGTAGCGAATAGTCCTTGCATTGGATATTTCATAACGAAGAGACTACTGCTACTATATGTATATTGGGATTTTAACCCCAAATGATCAACAAGCAGTCCTTCACTATGAAAATCCTAAATATCAATATCATCAACAAACCTGCACAATCGTCGCATATAGGTTGGTCCGAAGTGGTTTTCGGATAAACCGATCTCGGTCTCTTCGCACCAACAACACAAAAGCGTTACTCAACCTTATACAGAAACCAAGTCTCGTAGACTTATCGCGTTTCCAACTTTCAACTTGCTATCCTCGGCCAAGAAAGAAACTCGTTAGATAGGAGTAATCACTCTAAACTACTCGAACCAACATCCTTTACACCAAACGATAATCAAGCCTACACAGATGGCTACGTACTAAGTGTACGACTAAATAGTTTCCACATCAAGTCGAGAATTTTTTTGATAATTATGGATGGATTGGCCAGAAAATAAGGAGGAAATTTTGACCTTTCTGACCGTTCGTGATGAATGTGGCGGTGGCTGTAATTAGGTCTAGGGTTTTGGTTTGAAAATGAAGAGTAAAGGTCCTTATACATAGACAATTATAAAACACTATTCATGACTAAAATTTTCGAACTCCAAATGAAGCATGCCGCCTAGCGTTCCTAATGTTTTACCCCTAGTCCGAACATAATGGAATATATATCGGGGGCCAATTCCATCATATACAGAAGATAGGTTTTCAAATTGAGTTATTTTAATTAAATTTACTTAAATAAATTTCTGTGCATTTCAGCTTCGCACGACCAAACTAAAAGTCCGATCGCCACGAAATTTGAAATCCTATAATAAATCACTATTATAGATCCAATAAAACTGGTTTCATCGAAATCCGAGACAGAGTCAAAAATGACTATTTTTACACGTTAATTAAATCAAATAAATTCCATTTTCCACTTATTCACTTTTAAATCAATTCTAAAAGTTCACCAACTCCATTCTAATTTAAATAGATTTTAAATTAACTTTATAAATCATTTTCATTCAAATTAAATTCAAAATCCAATTATTTATGCAATTTCAAATATTAAATTAAACAATTTAATTATCCAATAAATCACTATATTCGAAATATAAGTTATTCAGCTTATCAAATTTACTTTTGAATATTTAAAATCAATTAAATATGCCAATATCGAATGACTGAAATTCTGCGTTGTTACATTCTCCCCTCCTTGAAAGAATTTCGTCCCCGAAATTACCAAGTAAGAAAAATGCCACAAAATCCCATTAACTTTTCAAAACAATTTGTTCAAACTAGATTACCAAAATCATTTAATCCTTTTAGCTTTTCTAAAATCCATTAGTTAAACTTCTTACGAAAACTTTTCTAAGTTTTCAAATCCATTCATAGTTATCTTTTCAAAACCAACTAATATTGTTTAAGTTTTAACTCAAAAACCAAACTTTTTAGTTATAAAAAAAATTTCCAAAATTTTCAAAAATTTTCTAACGCCTTAAATTTTCAGAAAAATTCGCCAGAGTCTCCTCTGCTTGGTTCGATCGTAGTAAAATCACAGTATATATATATATATATATCACAAATATACATCTCATCTTCAGGGATGAGGCATCCCGTAGGGAAAAATATAAAAGTATGATATGTAATCCGAGATATGTACCTTATATATTATTAGCAAGCACATATAAGCAATATAGCGCGAAAGCAAGCTGCAAATGCGAAGCATACACCATCCGCACCTACTAAACACTCAACAAACCATATGAGAAACATGTATATAGAAAATAATATCAATATACAACATAGCTAATACAATAATCATATGAAAATGAAACACATGCAACATAAGAAATCAACAAACAAATAACATCCATTAAATTTGTTCATTTACCATTTAGTTTTCATCCAATTAGTTTACATTCAACTAATTAACATTCAATCCAATTCAAATTTATTGACATTCATTTGTTAACATATACTTACTTTCAATTTATTAACATTCACTTTATTTTTGTTAAACTTACTTCCAATTCATGTTTAACAACATTTCATTATTCACTTAGTATAATTCTTTTAAATACTAATAACACTCAACAACTATTTTATTTCATTCTAAATTTGCTTAAGTTTGCTTAAACATTTTATACAACACTTATGTTTATTTTCATTTCATTACTTAAGTTTATTTCCAATCTTATCAAAAAACCTTTCAACTTATATCCAAATCATTATATACTTAAGTTGAATTTCATTTATTAACTCAAGTTCATACTTATTCCAAAAAAAAAAATCTTCATCGATTCACTTTGTTTAACTTAAGTTAATCTTCCTTTATTTACTTCATTTAACTCATTTAATTCATTCATTTCATTAATCTTGGAGTTAAAATTTCAATTTCATTCTACATTACTTAAGTTAGATTTCTTTCCAAACTTCATTTTATATTACTTAAGTTTCATCTTACAATTCAAATTTGGATTTCCATGGCTTAACATTCATATTGTAACAATTTTGAAATCTTGTTTCTAACTTGTTATCACTAAAGGTATAAGTTATATAACTCAGTTATTTACAATTTCAAATTCATGGTTATATAATCACTTTAAAGCTTAAGTGTATATTCATTTCAAATTCAATTCATTTAACTTTACTTAAGTTGAACTTCAGTTCATGTAATCCATTTAATTCAATTCACTGACTCTAATTTATTTAACTTCACGTAAGTTGAATTCAATTTTATATCTTTATCTATGCCACGTTAAATTTGATAAGTTCAAAACTCATTTTCCTTTATTTATCAAACCATACTTGGATTTTAAATTTAAATTCTTGTTTGTCATAGAAAAAATTCAATACCAATTTACTAAGGTAGCAAATCCATCACACAGAAACTCGAAAAATGAAACTGATGATGTAGCCATCATCGTCCTTATTATTTCCCAGCAACTGTAGTGAATTCAGTGCTTTAAATTCTTTTAAAAATCATTTAAAAATTATTTCTAATCAAAATACTTCTACATAATAATATAACATCTTAAAATATTGAACAACTATTGTCAAAATCAACGGGATTCAAATTCTCGAATTTTTAGTTTAAATCCATTTTTATTTATAACTCATATTATAAATATACTCATGTGGTTTCATTTCTTATATATAAGATTACTTCACAATTGTAAATCATTTTAATTATAATTCCATACTTTATAATTTACTTGCTTATATAATTTATTCTTTTATAATTGTTGTTTTTATTTAGATTATTCAAACAACTTTTATTAACTTATATATATTTACATTTTCAAATAACCAAACAATCAATTTATATACACTATAATAATTTCTGAAAAATTGTTCCTTTATATATAAAATATAATCGACGTAAAATTATTTCATTTACCCAATTTAAAAACAATACCATGTCAATATGCCTTGTTCAAGTATTTAGAAACCCCTATCGATGACGTGGCGTCCCACATACCGATCAGAATTCATAAGCCACTCAACAGATACATCAAAATGATATAAAACATTTTTATATCACTAACAAATATGCGCTCATATATATAATACTCTCAAACTCAATCTAGGGTGCTACTGACCCTATCTATATTGAGTACCCATCAAAGCCTAGGTATTAGCGAAATCCTAAGCTCTGATACCAAATGTGACGACCTGCAAATCCGTACCCTTTGAATCGACAATAAACCATACATGTCAATCCAAAGCTAATAGAATGACGGAAAGTCATGAGAAAGAAAAGAGAGGGTGAGAAGAAGGAGAGAAAGAAAGAAGAAGAGAAGAGAAGAAAAAAAGAATAAACAGAACAAAACAATCGCAGAATCTCACATCGTAGCGGAATAACATATAATATAGATCAATATTTCTTTACAAAGAGAAACTGTAATATACATACATCAATCAGAGTACACAAATAAATAATCATCAGCTTGGACAGTTATAACAACTTGTCCTCACAAATGCTGGTAATTAAAACAACAAAGCAGTGGAAAATAAACAGATACGTGTATACGACATGAAGATCTCCAGCTCGTCTGCTGAAACTCCAAAAGCACCAAATCTAAACCTGTAAATATACTCGGTCTGACCCGAGCATTGAAAGGGAAGAATGCCCAGATCAGTCTGGTAAACCAGCGTGAGAAATACACATCTCAACTGAATTTATTTTAAAGTTTATAAAAGTGTTATTTTATCAAAACAAAGGTATCTCGTAAGACACGCCCACACATAAACACGGACGGTTTTTTTCCTTACGATAACCAAAATATTTCATATCAAATTCTCTTATATTACAATAGTGTCTATTGCATAAACAATAATTAATCATAGCTGAAATTGTTACATTATTAAATTCCAGCATAATAGGTTTACAAACAAAATGGCAAGCACGTAGTGGATATTGGATTCCATACAAATTACTAGGTAAGGGACTACCTTCTGGATAGCACACCTCTAGAGGGATGCAACTAGGGAGCAGATACTGCCCACCTAAACCAACACAAGGCCGGCCCACCTCTTCCTAGGGAGTACCGAATATATCATCACCCCGATCGTTACCGACCTTTAACGGGTACCCGAGTCATACAGTCACCACATACTTAGACATGTGTAGAGTAAATCTAGAAGGATTATGACATCTCCTAATGGAAGTGACCCACTTAGCCTTGCTGCTTCTACCCTATTTTAGTCATTTCCTGAGTGTGAGGCCAAAAGAGGTATCAAATACCTTTCACATATCACATATCACATCATCTTTGAATGCCACATTTCCATTTCCGTTGGCTACTAATTGCCTTCCACAAAAATACAACCCTTGAGCTCGTACATCTCAAGGAGGGTGTTAAGCTAAGAGAAGTTGCCTTCTCTGCCACCATAGATGTATGTTTGTAAAAACCAATGTACGTAATCTCAGAAAATGCACTGTCAGACATCCATCCATACAAGTTGTCCAGGAACAGGACAAACTGAAGGTACTTTCCTACCACATCCAATCGGGAAATCCCTAAGATTAGTAGCGAATAGTCCTTGCATTGGATATTTCATAACGAAGAGACTACTGCTACTATACGTATATTGGGATTTTAACCCCAAATGATCAACAAGTAGCCCTTCACTATGAAAATCCTAAATATCAATATCATCAACAAACTTGCACAATCATCGCATATAGGTTGGTCCGAAGTGGTTTTCGGATAAACCGATCCCGGTCTCTTCGCACCAACAACACAAAAGCGTTTCTCAACCTCATACAGAAACCAAGTCTCGTAGACTTATCGCGTTTCCAACTTTCAACTTGCTATCCTTCGGCCAAGAAGGAAGCTCGGTTGATAGGAGTAATCACTCTGCACTACTCGAACCAACATCCTTTACACCAAACAATAATCAAGCCTACACAGATGGCTATGTACTAAGTGTACGACTAAATAGTTTCCGCATCAAGTCGAGAAACTAAAATGGCCAAAAATATAATTTAGCACTTAAACAGTCACTAGGTCTGATTTATTAAATCAATTCACTTTCCAATTTATTTACTTCAAATTATCTTTAAAAAGATATATTCTCAAAGCCATTTCAATATTTCAATATTTGGAAAACATTTCCATATACTTATTTTAATAATAAGTAAATTCACAACTTATTGTATTTTCAAACCATTTAAACTCCATTTTAAAATATCACTTTCCAAAACATTCATTTTAAGGATTTTTCACTTTAAAACGTGAATATATTTCCTTTTATAAAAATCCATATTTAGCTCATCAAATTAAATTGATTTCACATTTATAAAACAGTGTTTATAATTCGCATTTCTATTTTATAAAAACTTCCATTTATAAAATTCCTTTATTAACCAATTTCCCGTTTATCTCATTTATATATCAAAATCCCATTATAAGCTTATTTACTTATAAATTTCTTTATTTACACATTCATTCTTTTGTGATCTCATTATTTATAAAGTCCATTATAAATTCATTTCTAAATTTCAATTGCAAATCCATTTACAAATTTGATTATAAATCCATTTCTAATATTTATAAAACACTGTTTATAAAAATCCATTTCATTAAATCTCTTTATTAATAGCATTCCTTTATAAACTTTCATTTTAACACTTATAAAACTCGTTTATAATTCCATTACTTTTATTTATAAAATATCAATTTTATAATCTAATATATAAACCATTTATAACAAGTTCAAAATTCTCAATTTAACTTATTTTACAAAATAGTTAACTTCATATTTCAAAAATCATATTTAAGTATATTTCACAAAGCTATAATTTTTATGACATAAAAATTATAGCTTTTTTTCATTTAAAATAAATTCATTTCTTTAACAATTCAAAAATTATTAAAACATATATATTTTCAAAAATCACTTTGAAATTCTTTTTAAATTGAAATCATCATTTTAATATTTTAAACATCCAAAAATATGGCCCAATGCTGCAAAAAGCGCTAAATAAGGGGATTCACATCAATAATAGCAAACATGGCATCCATCACATCAAACATCACATGGTACACATATATAACAATATGTGTAAATAAAAATCAACAATGGTGAGGAAACAATTTGGGTCCCTCCAAATGGTAACTTGCAACAAATATACATATGAGAAAATATGTACAATGTCTTCTTCGAGGCAGACGCGCGTACAAAGGGTCATCCGCTCATACACGGGAATGTATAGGGTCTCATTTGCTCCAATAGGTAAGAATATATCCAATACTAATAATATAGCATAACATCCAAACAATCATCAAACAATACAATAAAATTATTCCCACTTATATAAAAATATAAGCGGGCCAGAGAGAGTGAGTTTTACTCACTTTACTTGTATTCGTCGTGATAGCGATCCAGTTTAATTAAAAACGAATAGGCGTTCGAATTTAACTAAATTTTTTAACAACTTCAAATTCATCCAAACTAGTTCTAAAATGTAGTGCTCGTCAATACAAATCCAACGCAATTCGTTTCGTGCGAAACGGACCTCGTATGAAGAAGTTATGAATTATATAAGATTACACGATTTTTTTATAAAATAATATACAAATTCTTTTTATTTTTTTATTTTAACCTTGCTAAAATCTGGACCGTTCGATCCAATCCAGCCCGTCCGCTCCTTTTTCCTTCTTCCCCGTTCAGAAACCCTCGTCGCCGATTCTTCCTCCAAAATTACTCCTCCAATCAACGACCGGACATCGATCAACCACCCCCATACGAACGTCGACCTTATCCTCCTTCCATCGATGGTGGTGCGGCCCCCTACCTTCGTCTGAGTCACCACAATTTTGCTAAAGAACACCGCAGGTTTGAACGCAAACTGCCGTCGATCCATTGCCTCATAGTTGATCTCGACCGTTGGATTGAAAGATTGTGCTGAGCTCTATAACTTTGCAGTAGAAAGTTTTTGATAATTGTGGATGGATTGGCCGGAAAATAAGGAGGAAATTTCGAGCTTTCTGACCGTTCGTGATGAATGTAACGGCAGTTGTAAATAGCTCTAGGGTTTTTGTTTGAAAATGAAGAGTAAAGGTCCTTATATATAGACAATTATAAAACACTATTCACGACTAAAATTTTCGAACTCCAAATAAAGCGTGCCGCCTAGCGTTCCTAATGTTTTACCCTTATTCCGAACACAATGGAATATATATCGGAGGCCAATTCCATCATATATAGAAGATAGGTTTTCAAATCAAGTTATTTTAATTAAAGTTACTTAAATAAATTTCTGTGCGTTTCAGCTTCGCACGACCAAACTATAAGTCCGATCGCCACGAAATTTGAAATCCTATAATAAATCACTATTACAGATCCAATAAAACTAGTTTCATCGAAATCCGAGACAGAGTCAAAAATGACTATTTTTACACGTTAATTAAATCAAATAAATTCCAGTTTCCACTTATTCACTTTTAAATCAATTTTAAAAGTTCACTAACTCCATTCTAATTTAAATAGATTTTAAATTAACTTTATAAATCATTTTCATTCAAATTAAATTCAAAATCCAATTATTTCTGCAATTTCAAATATTAAATTAAACAATTTAATTATCCAATAAATCATTATATTCGAAATATAAGTTATTCAGCTTATAAAATTTACTTTTGAATATTTAAAATTAATTAAATATTCCAATTTCGAATGACTGAAATTCTAGGTCGTTACATGTATACACTCCTATTCATTTTGACATTGCTTGCAATGGTACTACTCTCCTGAAGTGATCAATGCTGGCATCAAATCATGGTCAGATGGCTTGTAGGTTTCTTTCTAGGTGATGATGTCAACTTTATGGCTGCCAAATCTCATCTTGTAAGGAAATGGAAACTAAAAGGCTCCTATGAAATGCTCTCTAACGATAAAAACTTCTATTTTATGTTTTATTGTGAAGAGACAAACTTAAGTGCTTAAAATGGATCCTACCTTCATAAAAGGTCATATGTTTATTATCTTTCATGGAACCCTAGTTTTGGTTCAGCACAATCTAAAATTAAAAGAGTACCAATCTGGATACATCTATATAAAATTCTCTCAATGGCTTGGACACTTATTGGAATTGACGGGCTTTGTTGTCACTTAGGCCTTATATGCTACAATGAAAACACGGAAAAAATGAAATGATTTGAGTATGCAAAATACCTGGTAGAGATCACTTCTGACAAGGAACTGCCAAATTTTATGAGTGTGGGTGATGAATCTATGAAAATGTTCAAACAGAATACTCTTAGCGACCCTTGATTTATGCTCATTGTAAGATGTTTGGCCATGCCATACTTAATTGTGAGTTAGGTCCTAGTTATTTGGTTGATGGTAGAGCTCTGGAAGGAGATTCTGTAGACAAAGGAAATAATAAAGAGGATGCTGTTAATGAAAAGAATGTTGTTAACCATGAAAATGTTAAGTTTGTGGAAGTTAAAAGGAAACCAAAAAAGCTTCAACAAAATTGGAGAGAGACTACCCGATAAAAAAATGACAAGGCTAATCCACCAAAATGCTCTCCTGAAATAAGTACAAAGGTTGGTGATATGTCTGATGTGCAAATGCCCAATGTTTCTGGGTAAAGAGACATTATTATTGCACAAAGCATTGATGATGAGGTTCATGCAAATAGGCATGTTCAAAGTGAATTAAATGATGTTTCTGGGAATTCAAAATCTCCCCAATACAATAAATTTGATGTACTTGGGGATTTGGAGGAAGGTGAATTTATCGATCCATCTGAAATGGATGCTTGTATTGATACGAATAGGGTTGATATTCATTTTATTTCACATTCTCCTATTGGTAAACATAGGGGCACTCATGCAACTGATCTAACTTGCAATGCAATTATCTCTTCAGATTCAAATTCAGTCCTTACCTCTCAAATTAATCATACTGCCTCAACTCCAAATGCTCATACTCCTCAAATCCCTATCCTTGAAATCACTCTACCTAGTGACATGCACAATGACATGCACGAGGCATGCACATTGTTTTCCATAAAATTATGCAATCGGCCTCCTCTCCCATCAATTCTATCCCCTTTTCCAATCCTTCAAACCCTATTCTTCAAAGCCCTTACTCTTCTTTAAAACCCCTTGATCATATCCTATCTTCCCATCATATCAATAACGCTTCTGATCTGACACACTCAATTGAAACCCCAATCTCCTAAAAACGAAAAGGTCGTCTAAAGAAAATAAACTCTCACTCATCTCTCCTATCAGACCTTGACAAAGGGAAAAGTTTTATAGTTGACCAAACTAGTCAAAAATCTATAGACATTTATTTCTCTTCTTCTGATGTTTAAACCAAATCATCTTCCAAATCTTCCTTTTAATGATAGACAAAATTGGCTATTGGAACATTAGAGATGAATATACTTTAGACAAACATATCGAAATCAAAAGTCTTATCCACATCCATAACTTATAACTCATTGTCATTTCCAAAACAAAACTTAATCTTGAACTTTCTTACAAAACTGCTTATTATATCAAACCTCATGATCTGTTCTTCACAATCCTGTTCAAGCTCCATATGGTAGACTTCTTATTCTATGGAACCCATGTATATTCTCTATTTTCCACTTTTAGTTCATAGACAAATGATCCACTCTTTAATTTCTCACATCCTTTCTAATTCTTCCTTTTACCTTACTTCCATTTATGCTGAAAATAACAAGGACCAAAGACAAGTCATGCTTAACCTAATCCCTTCACTTAAACCTTTAAATGTTTTATGGATTTGCATTTGTGATTGGAACTGTATGCAATTTTTGTAACGACCCCGAATTTTAATCTATTTTAAATCGATAATTAAATTTATTTTTGAATAAAAATTTGTGAAATAGATGGTTAAAGAGATGCGAGTGTCCCCGATATCCAAGTATATCTGAATAAATCGTTTAAAAATTTAAATTATTGTATATATGAGAATATATATCTGTATTTGAACATATCTGACTAAATTGTTTAATTAATTAGTAATTAATATTGATTTAGTTAAGTTATGGATTAAGTGTGAATTATTGGAAATAATGTATTCGAATTAAAAATTGAATTGGAGTTTATAAATAACATAAAGGTATTTGAATTCAATCTTAATCTATGGATTTCAGAAGTTGTGTAAATATAACAAAATTCTATTAATAAGTATTTAAGTTAAAAATTGAAATAGAAATATATACATATAAATATAAGATAAACTATATAAAATATAAAGTAAACAAATTTGTAAAATTATAACAAACAAAGGAAATAAGTATACAAAGAAATAAATAGATAAGTATATAGGCTGCAAAAGATATAGTCAAGTTGAACAAATGCAAACATAAATATCTATGAAGGCTTATCAAACAAGCTAAGTTAATTAATGCAAGCACACAAAAGCAAGTGTACCAGCCTGCATAAGTTGTAAGTAAATAAAAAGGAAGAAACAAAAGTACTTACCAATATCTTCTCAGCCGAAATAAAAATCTGATCAAGTAATAAAAGAGAGAAGTGGTACAAACAAATAAATGCAGCACGAATTGGTTCATATCAGCCTCGGTTAAAGGTCCCAAAGGACCGGGGGTGGCATATCTGAGGTTTCTTTTATCCCTTGGGAAAAGGGGTTGCCGGCCTTGTTTGGCAGAGAACGGTGTGGTTCTCGGAGCGTCCCGCCAGAGGCGTTTCTTTCGTGGAATAGGAAGTTCCTTAGCCTGACCATTTGTTGGAAATCCATCTTCCAAATACGAACTTTGTACGGTATTAGTTGTATTACCTGCCATGGAATGTGGTGGTAACCTGCTATTGAACATGGTAGCTATAGTAGGCATAAGTGCGAAATGTCTATGCTGGCTAAGATTTATATTCTACTTTCGAAATTGTTTTCTGCACTATGCACTAGTAATAATATCAAATGATTTGATTTTGCGTAGTAAGCATCTTTGACTATCATAAGAAGAAATCTCCTCCAATTCTGCGTTTGCATTGTGTGTGTGGCGGGAGGTCTTATGGTAGTTTCATTTTCGAAAAGCATTGCGGATTTCAATGTTTAAAAATCTCTGCTATTTGTTTTTAAAGATAAACTGTTTTTGTTGCTCACACCAGTCCCATGACTGATCTGGAGTTTATTGTTCTCTTCCTAAACTCTGGATGCCCACTATTTTCCACACGGGCAGTCTAGAGTAGGGTTTTCTCAGATATTCAGGTTGAGTAGATTATCTGGAGCTAGTTCAGTCCTTGGAGTTCATGAATTGACGTTGCTTATCTTGGAGCATTCTATTGGAGATTATCCGCTGCTGATGTTATCGTTTTTTTTTCTTTCCGCTGCTATTTCTTGTATCATATCTCTGATGTATATTGATATTCATTGTATCACTCTATTGTATCAGATATTGTATATCAATGTATTATTCTTTTTCTTCCGCTGTGTTGTTATACTTAATTGTGTTATAGCTCCGGCGAATCGGATTTGAACGGTCGAATCTGCGGCATTCTAGTACAATGTGAAGTACGGATGTTGATTTTCGAACGCGAAAAATTCGGGATCGTTTCATGTGGTATCAGAGCTAAGGTTGAACTTTAGCTCAGGAGTATAACATGTTAAGTAGCTCATTAGAGATAGAGTGAAGTAAACTCTAGAATGAGTATTCCTCAGATATCCGTTCGAATGCCTCAGTAAATTCTCTTGCTATCCACTGATAGTGAGTATGAGTGTAAGAAGAGGATGAGATAGGGGACATGAGAATACGACTATAAATGGTCGATACTCTGTAACAACAAGGAAACAATCTTTTCTGTATCAATCTCTTTTGTTCAACATCTTTTCTCAATTCTTCGATAGTTTCTGGTAGATCCAGGAAGGAATTCGATATATTAATATGGGACGTAAACTCCGGAATGGACCAAAATTGTTTGTTTGGATGAATTGTTTGTTTTGGTTGTTATGGTTGATAGGTATACTTTAGTTTTAAACTAAAATTCTGAAATTGTATCCATATATCTGTCTATTCTTTTGGGTCCCAGTATATTCTACGAATGGTTAGTTATCCTTTCGAACTGACCGATGCCCCTGCATATTTCGTAGACCTGAATAACCCGAGTATCTTGTGAAGTTTTAAACAGATTCGTTCTTCTATCTGTTGTTGATAATTCTGATTTGGTGAACCAAATGCAGAATAAATATTCAGTTTGATTTGATGAAACATTTTTATCATCTATCTTTTTGTCTCCTTGGCAATTTCGAGGACGAAATTCTTTTAAGGGGGAAGTCTGTAACGACCCCGAATTTTAATCTATTTTAAATCGATAATTAAATTTATTTTTGAATAAAAATTTGTGAAATAGATGGTTAAAGAGATGCGAGTGTCCCCGATATCCAAGTATATCTGAATAAATCGTTTAAAAATTTAAATTATTGTATATATGAGAATATATATCTGTATTTGAACATATCTGACTAAATTGTTTAATTAATTAGTAATTAATATTGATTTAGTTAAGTTATGGATTAAGTGTGAATTATTGGAAATAATGTATTCGAATTAAAAATTGAATTGGAGTTTATAAATAACATAAAGGTATTTGAATTCAATCTTAATCTATGGATTTCAGAAGTTGTGTAAATATAACAAAATTCTATTAATAAGTATTTAAGTTAAAAATTGAAATAGAAATATATACATATAAATATAAGATAAACTATATAAAATATAAAGTAAACAAATTTGTAAAATTATAACAAACAAAGGAAATAAGTATACAAAGAAATAAATAGATAAGTATATAGGCTGCAAAAGATATAGTCAAGTTGAACAAATGCAAACATAAATATCTATGAAGGCTTATCAAACAAGCTAAGTTAATTAATGCAAGCACACAAAAGCAAGTGTACCAGCCTGCATAAGTTGTAAGTAAATAAAAAGGAAGAAACAAAAGTACTTACCAATATCTTCTCAGCCGAAATAAAAATCTGATCAAGTAATAAAAGAGAGAAGTGGTACAAACAAATAAATGCAGCACGAATTGGTTCATATCAGCCTCGGTTAAAGGTCCCAAAGGACCGGGGGTGGCATATCTGAGGTTTCTTTTATCCCTTGGGAAAAGGGGTTGCCGGCCTTGTTTGGCAGAGAACGGTGTGGTTCTCGGAGCGTCCCGCCAGAGGCGTTTCTTTCGTGGAATAGGAAGTTCCTTAGCCTGACCATTTGTTGGAAATCCATCTTCCAAATACGAACTTTGTACGGTATTAGTTGTATTACCTGCCATGGAATGTGGTGGTAACCTGCTATTGAACATGGTAGCTATAGTAGGCATAAGTGCGAAATGTCTATGCTGGCTAAGATTTATATTCTACTTTCGAAATTGTTTTCTGCACTATGCACTAGTAATAATATCAAATGATTTGATTTTGCGTAGTAAGCATCTTTGACTATCATAAGAAGAAATCTCCTCCAATTCTGCGTTTGCATTGTGTGTGTGGCGGGAGGTCTTATGGTAGTTTCATTTTCGAAAAGCATTGCGGATTTCAATGTTTAAAAATCTCTGCTATTTGTTTTTAAAGATAAACTGTTTTTGTTGCTCACAC
Organism: Allium fistulosum; assembly: GCA_030737815.1. Taxonomy (NCBI): domain Eukaryota; kingdom Viridiplantae; phylum Streptophyta; class Magnoliopsida; order Asparagales; family Amaryllidaceae; genus Allium; species Allium fistulosum. Next base: position 1,471,828,664 of record CM060902.1, read on the forward strand.
CAGTCCCATGACTGATCTGGAGTTTATTGTTCTCTTCCTAAACTCTGGATGCCCACTATTTTCCACACGGGCAGTCTAGAGTAGGGTTTTCTCAGATATTCAGGTTGAGTAGATTATCTGGAGCTAGTTCAGTCCTTGGAGTTCATGAATTGACGTTGCTTATCTTGGAGCATTCTATTGGAGATTATCCGCTGCTGATGTTATCGTTTTTTTTTCTTTCCGCTGCTATTTCTTGTATCATATCTCTGATGTATATTGATATTCATTGTATCACTCTATTGTATCAGATATTGTATATCAATGTATTATTCTTTTTCTTCCGCTGTGTTGTTATACTTAATTGTGTTATAGCTCCGGCGAATCGGATTTGAACGGTCGAATCTGCGGCATTCTAGTACAATGTGAAGTACGGATGTTGATTTTCGAACGCGAAAAATTCGGGATCGTTTCATGTGGTATCAGAGCTAAGGTTGAACTTTAGCTCAGGAGTATAACATGTTAAGTAGCTCATTAGAGATAGAGTGAAGTAAACTCTAGAATGAGTATTCCTCAGATATCCGTTCGAATGCCTCAGTAAATTCTCTTGCTATCCACTGATAGTGAGTATGAGTGTAAGAAGAGGATGAGATAGGGGACATGAGAATACGACTATAAATGGTCGATACTCTGTAACAACAAGGAAACAATCTTTTCTGTATCAATCTCTTTTGTTCAACATCTTTTCTCAATTCTTCGATAGTTTCTGGTAGATCCAGGAAGGAATTCGATATATTAATATGGGACGTAAACTCCGGAATGGACCAAAATTGTTTGTTTGGATGAATTGTTTGTTTTGGTTGTTATGGTTGATAGGTATACTTTAGTTTTAAACTAAAATTCTGAAATTGTATCCATATATCTGTCTATTCTTTTGGGTCCCAGTATATTCTACGAATGGTTAGTTATCCTTTCGAACTGACCGATGCCCCTGCATATTTCGTAGACCTGAATAACCCGAGTATCTTGTGAAGTTTTAAACAGATTCGTTCTTCTATCTGTTGTTGATAATTCTGATTTGGTGAACCAAATGCAGAATAAATATTCAGTTTGATTTGATGAAACATTTTTATCATCTATCTTTTTGTCTCCTTGGCAATTTCGAGGACGAAATTCTTTTAAGGGGGAAGTCTGTAACGACCCCGAATTTTAATCTATTTTAAATCGATAATTAAATTTATTTTTGAATAAAAATTTGTGAAATAGATGGTTAAAGAGATGCGAGTGTCCCCGATATCCAAGTATATCTGAATAAATCGTTTAAAAATTTAAATTATTGTATATATGAGAATATATATCTGTATTTGAACATATCTGACTAAATTGTTTAATTAATTAGTAATTAATATTGATTTAGTTAAGTTATGGATTAAGTGTGAATTATTGGAAATAATGTATTCGAATTAAAAATTGAATTGGAGTTTATAAATAACATAAAGGTATTTGAATTCAATCTTAATCTATGGATTTCAGAAGTTGTGTAAATATAACAAAATTCTATTAATAAGTATTTAAGTTAAAAATTGAAATAGAAATATATACATATAAATATAAGATAAACTATATAAAATATAAAGTAAACAAATTTGTAAAATTATAACAAACAAAGGAAATAAGTATACAAAGAAATAAATAGATAAGTATATAGGCTGCAAAAGATATAGTCAAGTTGAACAAATGCAAACATAAATATCTATGAAGGCTTATCAAACAAGCTAAGTTAATTAATGCAAGCACACAAAAGCAAGTGTACCAGCCTGCATAAGTTGTAAGTAAATAAAAAGGAAGAAACAAAAGTACTTACCAATATCTTCTCAGCCGAAATAAAAATCTGATCAAGTAATAAAAGAGAGAAGTGGTACAAACAAATAAATGCAGCACGAATTGGTTCATATCAGCCTCGGTTAAAGGTCCCAAAGGACCGGGGGTGGCATATCTGAGGTTTCTTTTATCCCTTGGGAAAAGGGGTTGCCGGCCTTGTTTGGCAGAGAACGGTGTGGTTCTCGGAGCGTCCCGCCAGAGGCGTTTCTTTCGTGGAATAGGAAGTTCCTTAGCCTGACCATTTGTTGGAAATCCATCTTCCAAATACGAACTTTGTACGGTATTAGTTGTATTACCTGCCATGGAATGTGGTGGTAACCTGCTATTGAACATGGTAGCTATAGTAGGCATAAGTGCGAAATGTCTATGCTGGCTAAGATTTATATTCTACTTTCGAAATTGTTTTCTGCACTATGCACTAGTAATAATATCAAATGATTTGATTTTGCGTAGTAAGCATCTTTGACTATCATAAGAAGAAATCTCCTCCAATTCTGCGTTTGCATTGTGTGTGTGGCGGGAGGTCTTATGGTAGTTTCATTTTCGAAAAGCATTGCAGATTTCAATGTTTAAAAATCTCTGCTATTTGTTTTTAAAGATAAACTGTTTTGTTGCTCACACCAGTCCCATGACTGATCCGGAGTTTATTGTTCTCTTCCTAAACTCTGGATGCCCACTATTTTCCACACGGGCAGTCTAGAGTAGGGTTTTCTCAGATATTCAGGTTGAGTAGATTATCTGGAGCTAGTTCAGTCCTTGGAGTTCATGGATTGACGTTGCTTATCTTGGAGCATTCTATTGGAGATTATCCGCTGCTGATGTTATCGTTTTTTTTTCTTTCCGCTGCTATTTCTTGTATCATATCTCTGATGTATATTGATATTCATTGTATCACTCTATTGTATCAGATATTGTATATCAATGTATTATTCTTTTTCTTCCGCTGTGTTGTTATACTTAATTGTGTTATAGCTCCGGCGAATCGGATTTGAACGGTCGAATCTGCGGCATTCTAGTACAATGTGAAGTACGGATGTTGATTTTCGAACGCGAAAAATTCGGGATCGTTACAATTTTCCCATGAAAAATCTAGCGGTTCTCCTCCATCTTATCAAGCTACTAAACCATTAAATTATTGTATTCATTACCCTGAACTTACTTCAATTAATTCCACTGGCTGTTTCTATACTTGGAACAATAGTAGTAGAAATGGGCCTAGAACTTATTGCAAGCTCGACAGAGCTTACCACAATATTGATTCCCTATCCTCATGGCCTAATCTTATGGCTCATTTCCCTACCCATCTCTATCGGACCATTCTCCAATCATCTTGGACAAGGGAAAAGCTAACATGAACAGCCATTCCTCCTTTTCATTTTTTAACTGTTGGACTGATCATCCTGATTTTAAGCAAATTGTGTATGATTCTTGGAAACTTGTTTATTATGGTAACCCTATGTACATTTTGCAGGCAAAACTTAAGAAATTGAAGGCCATCTTGAAGGACTGGACTCACATGAATTTTGGTGATGGCAAAAGACTTTCCTCCAGCATAAGGATAAATCTATCTATGGTTCAGTCTTCTCTGATGAATACCCCCAATAACACCACACTCTCTAATGAAGAACATAAACTTAAGGATTCTCTTCAAAAGGCAATAATTGATGAAGGGAAAATGGCTAACCAAAACTCAAAGATAAATGGAATAGACATGGGGACAGAAATCCAAAATGTGTCCATAATGCTCTAAAGATTTATCATGGCTTGTAAAACATTCAGTCCATTCTTGATAAAAATAATCATATTTGTGAAAGCCCTGATTCAATTCAAAAATCTCTTCTTGATTATTTTCAAGGCATGATTGCTAACCCATCCCCACTCAATATTTATATGTCATCTCTTCCACTTTTCAGCTTGCCTGCAATCTTTGACTTATCTAAATAGTCCCTCATATCTGAAGTTACCCCTCTTGAAATTAAATAAGCCATACTCCATGAACTCCTTTAGTTCCCCACGTCCTGATGGTTTTAATGCTTATTTTTTTCAAATATGCTTGGGATATTGTTGGTGAGGATGTCATCAAAGCAATCAATTTTTTTCAAAAGCAATAAAATGCTCTCTGGTATTAACTTTACAAAGCTGGCTTTAGTACCTAAAGTTGATCAACCATCCAATGTTACTCAATTCTGGCGTGTTGTAATATTATTTACAAATGCATTTCAAAAATTCTTGCAGGTAGAATGAAATAGGATCTTTCCTACATAACCTCTCCAAATCAAAGTGCTTTTCTTCCATCTAGAAATATTGCCGATAATATCCCTTTAACTTAGGAATTAATGAGGGGTTATTCCAGGAAAAATATTTCTCCCAGATGCATGCTTAAACTTGATATTTAAAAAGCTTTTGATACTATGCAATGGAAATCGATTATCAATATTCTTCATGCCATGAATTTTCCATTACCTTTTTTGGCTTGGATTTACACTTGTATCTCCACCCCATTCTACTCCCTATCCCTTAATGGCAGCACTTTTGGATACTTTAAGGGAATCCAAGGAATTAGGCAAGGGGACCATATTTCTCCTTATCTATTTATTGATTCTATGGAGCTCCTCGCTAATATGATAAATAGAGAAGTGATTAATAAAGAAATTGATCCACATCCTATGTGTAAGTCTCCTATGATCACATCCCTAATGTTTGTTGATGGTTTTATTCTCTTCACTAAACCTAATGCAAAATCAATTGTCAACTGCTTTCAAACTCTTAACAATTTCTTATATATCACTAGGTTATCTATTAACAGGGGTAAATCCAATATATTAATGGCTGGCATCCCTGAAACCGAAATGTCTTTCCTTCTTAACCTATCATCTTTGTCTCTCTCTACCCCCTCTCTAAATGATACTTATATAGGAGCTCCTCTTCTTAATTAAGAATTACCACCAGCCAGTGCCTTCCATTGTATGACAAGATTGTAGGTAGGCTCTCTTCTTGGCCTTCTTCCAAATTATCAATTATTGGTAGATTGATTGTGGTGGAACCTAAGCAATTTCAATGTGTCTTTACTATGCTCTTATTTATATTCTGCCAAGCAAACTGGTCAACATGATTAATTCAGCAATTAACCACTTTCTATGGCATGGAAACCCTCATTTAAATAAATCGATTCTTATCTCCTTCAACAAAATTGCCCTTCCATGTGATTATGGAGGCTTGGGAATTATGAACATTAAAGCTTGGAATAAAGCTACATATTCCGCTTTTATAAATAATTTGTTATCTGATTCTCCTAACCTTTGGGTATCCTAGACTAAATCAAATTTAATGACGAAAAATCGGTTTTGGACTATGCATTTTCCTTTAGATTGCAGTTGGACTTGGAGATGTGTTTTGAAATTAAGATCCATATTTCTTCCTTTATTCCAATACTCTATAGCAGCTCCTCAAAATCTTTCTTTCTGGCATGACCCATGGTCTTCTAAATGGATTATTTTCTCTAACTTCATTGATTGTAATTTTAGAAAACTATCTAGAACCCCTAAATCTGCTAAGGCATCTTATTTCCACATTGATTATAGAATGAGGTTGCCTTATTCCAGTGCTGCTCTGATTAGATCCTTTTGGTCAACCGTTGAAGGTCTGTACTTTGAACATACCTCTACTTTATGGTGTGGTAAACCTCACTCAATCTCTAATGTATATAAGGCCATTCTATTCCTAGTGACACTACCATGCATGCCTTTCCTTGGCACTCAAGAATCTGGACTTCTGATTCTAGCCCGAAGGAAAATATGTTGTTATGGAAGATCATCAATAATGCAATTCATATTCAAGATAATTTGTTGGATAATGGAAATACAAAACTCAGTTTTTTATTATGCAGCAATAGCCCTAAAAACACTCATCATATTTTATTTACATGCCCATATTCTTTTTTTATTTGGAAGAGTCTGCTAGGTATGTTAAACTTGCATACTCCCTCTCATGATTCAAAGATAAAATGGTTCCACATTTTTGAGGCTACGAGATGGAGAAATACAGAAGGCGTGTTGTTGCTCAAAGTTCTTAAGAAGTACTTGTATGTGGATTAGTCTGAAAGAAACATTCAACTCTTTCGGGGAAAGATGAATTCTGGGTCTTGTTTGTTACAATAGTTAGTTAGGGTTTTTAGGAGCCAAATTTGAAAGCTTATTAATTCAATTTGAAGGATTTCTACTTTTGGCTGCCTTTTTGTTGTTTTCTGGTAGTTTTGGCAATTTGACCTAGCTCCTATCTTATATTTGTATTTATTACTTTCTAGTAATAAAAGTGGATGATACACTATAAACCGGCTGGTTTTGCCAAATAATAATATAAATATTTACATATACATACATACATACATATATATATCATTCTTTACTGCACTTTCACTACATCACTCTGATAAAATCTCATATAATATATTACTTATTCGAATTTAATTCGTTGATACAATCATACACAAGAAAAATAAATGCATCGATTCATTCAAATTAGCCGTATATATAAACATAAGGTGCGATAGATATTTAACTTCAAAATTTTCTTTAAGTTTAAAAAGTATAAAATTCCCAAAAAATATTTTATATTGAAAATTTTGATAAATTTCAGCAGAGTCTCCTTCGTATGGAGAGGCTTTCGAATAATTACAATATGATAAAATAGATATACATCGATCAAAACGTAGTCTTAAACAATTTATATATCAAAATATACCATAGGGCATATAAGCCACAATATATAAAACCTTTTAAGTAAAAACATACCTTTTTAACATTTTAAAGCAATTTATTTAGTTTCATGCGAGCAAAAGCGAGTATGCATCAAATTCCAATCCACGTTGCCATCTTATACCTCTTCTCAACTCAATCAAAAACATAAGTCCCATATATTAGGATTTAGTGAGTGTTGTGTTTACTTAGTAAAACAATAATATTGCATTCTTATTAGAGCTATTTTTTGACTAACTTTAAGGTAACACATAAATATTTCAAGCTTTCAAAAATAAAGTGGTAGCATAATTTGTGGACTTTTTCCTCAAAATTTCATCTAAGTTACATATAGATTCCCTTTCATGTGAAGTGTGCAGTGGTGAGATTTTATTACTAGGATTTCTGCATTTTAGATGTAGTTTATCGCTCTTGCATTTTTACTAGGCCTGAACGATGATTTGTACTCAATGGTTCTTTATTATAACGAACAGCTTCTCTTCCTACAGTTTTACCAAAAGTCTGAACTATGTTCTTAAGTATAACAAAGGTTCACTATAAAAAGCATCAGCCATAAAATTTAAATTCTCTTGTAACTACATCAAAACCAAAGCTAATAAGGTCCTAAAGTAGTATAGTATTATGTTGAAAGACATATTATGTGACAACCCGCACATGGGCCCAAATTTCGCTAAATCAAAAACCCAAGTCCATCAAAGTACGGATCGTTGGTTTTGATATCATGCAAATAAACAAATGCATATCAGAGCACAACCAATATAAAATCATGGTGGAATAGTAAAATATAATAAAACATATAGCTACTGACCAAGGTTGACACTTCTGATCTAGTGTTTTTATCAGTGTCGACCATGCATATGGACATCTATCCTTTCACCATGCCCGCCTTGCACTAGTACTTGTCCCTTTAAAGCTATCTAGTGGGTTGTAATGATGAAGGGGTTCGAAAATGTTTCGGTGACAAGTAAATTACACACTTTATACATAATACTAGTTTATGCCGATTGCCTTCCATTACATGTTATTTTTTATTTTACTTAGTCATCTTAACTCCACGTATGCGTATGATATGTCCAGTCTACTCGAAGTAGACATACATACATGTGTGTGTGTATGTTTGTATGTGTGTGTGTACAAGTACCACAGTCCCACTTTGGACTAAGATACTTCCCTGCTAATATCTATAACTCAGCACCTCATCTGGATCCATTGTCAATTCAGTATCACGCCCTCGGCATCGTGCATACTAAGGCACAACCGTAGTGCCTAATAACGGCGTTACAATGTTTAGCCGTATCCTATTCATTTTGAAAGACCTCCATAAAGGGTTATCTAGCTATGCCACTTAACAAACTAACTAACAAAAAAACTACGGTGATGCATGACCTAAATGTGATCTACACCAGAAGAAGGTGTAGCCCATTTAGGCGTAACCCTCGTATTTCCACTGATCGCTCAGGATTAATGACGTTCTCGACCTATAAAACAGCTTCTTTTACCATATAGGTTACCAATCTCATCGTTATAGCGCCGATCCTTGCTCAACATCATATTTAGATTACCTAATGCAATCTAATAAATATCCACTTGTTACTTAATACCCCTTAAAAGGTAAAGCAGACTCTATTTGTCCTTTGACGCTTCGACCAAAACAAACCATCAAACTTGGTATTCCCTTCACCTATACATGAACGTATAATTCCAGGGGTCCTACAGTTGGATATGTCCCACATCATTATATGTATACACAAGTACCAGTAGCCACTTGCGGTGCGCAGACCTATACTGTGTAACACTACTGACCTCACATTCCAACTCATTTTAATGACTATGTCATTCTTATTTAATCAAAGCCATTAGCTAACTTTAATAATTCACACCCATCATAAATGCATACTTAAGGCTACACATATAAATTTATACCCATTTATTTACTAGGCCTTCAATGTCCAATGGTTAATAATATTCCTTTGCTTTTTCATGAGTTTACTGCTTATTCCATTAATGTCAATCTAGTGTCGTTTACCGCTTAATTTTAACTTAAAAGATTTAAATATCATTTACCATTCATTTCCCTTTTTCAAATTATTAGATCTATTTTCTATTGCTTTTTATCTCATACTATCTTCTTTGGTTACTAATTTCACTACTTACCCATTTCAACAGTTTACCAACATTTCGTCGCTTACTATTTAATTTCTAACTTGTCTTTTATTGCATATATTAATTTTACATTTAGACTATTATTACTATCCCTACTTACAATTCTTTAGTTTATACCTAGAGATTTCTGCATTTTAATGCATTGGAATTGCATCTTTCCCAAAACGAATTGTTAACAATGTAAACTTCTATAATTTACCAAAAAGGGATTTGTGTTACATTTGAAATCACAAGGAATTATTTGTTTTTATTATTGAAATATATGGTACAAAATACAATAAACATAAACATCCTTATTTTGTATATCTCTATCTTTCAGGCATACTCCTTGTTATTTCAAAAGTTACACATTTATTCCTATTTATAAAAGTAATAATGCATAGAAATTTACATTGCAATGCACTTCATTCCAATGAATCAAAATACTACTTAAATCCCAATTCAACTTATAATAACTTCTATTTCATATTAACTAACATATTCCATTCAAATCCACAAATCAGGAATATCTATAATTTTTGTTAATTTAGGGACTAAAACTTACACCCTTACTTCCTAGATTCAAGTTAACAGTTCACAGAATATGTAGGCATGGGTTTAAATTTCATCACATGCATGTAATTAAGCCTACAACTTGAAATAATTATATCTAGGTGTACATACATATTTCCCAACCACCTTTAAGCTATCCAAATCTCCATATCTAAACCTTAAAGTTTTGTTTGATTTCCTTTTCTCCCTAATGAAATATGAACCACAAGCACATACATACATATTTGAAATTTTGATCTAAGAAGAGATTTGAATTTATTTTAGATTTAGATTTATAGTCTACCTTAGTTTTGGCAATTCGATTCGATCCTATTCTTGTTCTCTATTCTCTACTTGTATATATGTATATAGACTATAGTTTTATTTAGATTTAAGAATTTGTCGAGAAAAGAAAATGGCCATGCTTCACCGTACTTTGGAGAAAATGATAAAAAAGTGGGGGGTTAGCCCGTATTTATAAGGGTTTGAATCAATGCCAGCCTTTGGATTGTTTTATTTTAAATCCAGACTGTTCGGTCTAGGTCAAATACACCGTCACCATCATCTACCGGTCGACCGCTAGCAGTCAACCAGTCTCATTGAAAGGGTCAACCGATTAGTTTATTATAATAATTAATATTTAACGTTTTTTTAATGTCGTTTATGTTGATTTAATTCCTTAAACAACCTGATCGAAATGATTTGTTTCTGCTTCGACTGATGTTTACCTTACTTAAACTTTACGCAATCGTTAATGTTTATTAATTTTACTTATTTTCTCGGTTACATATATAATTATTTCTGATCTGAAATATTCAAACATTAATAAATTTTTCATTTGAGTTCTAATCTAGAAAACTTTATACACGAAAATTGATCAGAAAATCACCACGAACATAAGGTGTAAGTTTTATAGCCAAATTTTGAAGTTTGTAAACATTCTATTTTTGATACTACTAATTATTTATTAATTTCTTTTAAATTAATTATTGTTAAATTTATGGGATGTTACATTCTCCCCCCTTAGAAGAATTTCATCCCCGAAATTCTCTAAGGACTGAATCATGTAACATAGTGCACAACCATTTTAAGCTATCTAACCAATAAGTGTACAACTAATTTTACAACCAATCATGTATAAGTGCACGGTGTATCCAACACATATGATATGTATGCAGAATTGCACTAAATTGGTGCCTCACATATGAATGAATTCTTTTAAATAATTTTGAAAATATGGTGCATACAACCTATATATACTGATAGTTCTGTATGTATGCAAATTTTGAAAATAAAAAATCTTTGTTTTCGCATCCAAATGTTCCCATACTTCTATGAATAAAAGTATAGTTCAACCAATTTACATCCAATCTCTACCATCCAAAATCCTAGCAAGCCATTGCTAACATCCAAAATTTTGAAAATTCAGTTTTCTAAACCTATATTCTTTATGCCGAAAATGAGTTTAGACGAAGAATTCCATATTTTCATCCTTCACTGATGTACCCATTCCCCTGTATCTTGGAACCTTCGCTTTTGCCCCAATTCTTTTTCAACATTTCAAGTACGGTCCATATAAGGAAATTTTAAAACTTTAAAACAAAATTATTTTAAAACAAGTTTGGTATACCTATTGACAAGGTATGGAAAAAGAATTTTCAAGGCTAAAACAATTTTTTTCCTTATTACTAACTACCTTTTACAGTCACTTCTGCTGCACGATAAACTTCATACTTGTTAATCAATCAACTTTTCCCTATGCTAAGCATGTGGCATTTCAAGAATCGAAAATTGCCTCTTTTTTGTTCAAAAAACTCTTTTCAATTAAATTTAGGAATGGTTCGGAAAACTTTAAAATAAAACAGAACTTTTCACAAAAGTATTTTATTTTGAAAATCAAGATTTTGAACAAAAATTTTCAAAAGTATTTATTTTTATATTTGTAACAAATTAAGCAACATCCTACTTCTCCTCCTCTTTTCCATCAAATCATCACCGTTTCTGACGAGATAAAATCTGGATCTTTGTACTTTTTCATGGGCTACGCAACCATGGCCTTGGATTGACCTGACTTCGGATATGGTGGCCGAAAATTGCAAATCCAGTAAGTAACTTGGTTTCGAAGGAGATCGGGAATGGTTGTTGATGATGGTCGGAGTTGGATGAAAGTAGGCAGAGCTCAGGCGCGGTAGTGGAAGCGAGGTGATGGTGTAGCAGTTGGCATATGGGGTTGCGAGGCAGTGTTTTCTTTGTATGACTGGCATAAATATGTGGAGGTGCTAGGTGCATGAAGTTTGCGTGAGTATATGCACAGGCTACAGGAAAAACAAAAGTCTACATGAGTGAGTGGAAATGGAAGACAAGAGAGATGACATGGTGAATTATGAAAGTGTGGGCGGAGGCTAGAGTGGTGGCTGGTCGTCATCGGCATCGGTGGAGATGCCGGGTGATGCTGTAGGGTCGTTGAGGTGTCGACGAAAATCTCGGTGTTGCGACGCGTGGGGGTGAGAAATAGTGGATGTGAACAGAAAAAGAAGAAGAAAATAAAATAAAGAGCAGGGAGGGGGCAGAGATGGCTGGAGGCAAGAGGAGCTTCAAAGGCCGACGATAGTGTAGAGCAGAGGTGTAGATGGCCATTGTTGCGGTGATGCCAGCGAAGTCCTGGTGAAGCCACGGTAGGGGAGCTACGTGCATAAGTGGATGTGGGTGGTGGATATTTGCATGAGTGGGGAGGTGCGGTACAGGAAGAGAGGAAAGAAATGGTGATGTGGCATGCAAAATGGAATTTGTGTGGGAGAGTACAATAATGATTTAATTATGAAAATAATTATTTATGCTAAGTGTGATTAGTTAGGTTAATTTATTTATTTATATAAACCGATTTCTTATACTACCCATATCTTTTGCTTACGAGGTTCGATTTGAACATGGTTTCTTGCATTGTCCTTGCATTAGAGTCCTTTGTAATTTGGCATAGGATTAGAAAGCTTTTATTGAAGTGAATGATATTTTCTCTCACCATACTATGATTGTTAGTACCTTTATAAAAATGACATATTAAAATGATTTCCAACTTTAAAACATGATTTTAATATATTTAAATCCATATCTGATTTTATAATAGAATTTTAAAGCGTTTTAAAATGTTTTTAAATTGGATATTATATATGTTATTATTGAAGTACCATTTTTAGAAAATCACTAGATTTAGGCTACTTTTGATATGAATCCCCATATTGGTTGATATAGATATGTTATATATGTTGTATATATGCTATGATAGATGCATGTATGCTTGTTGGTTGCATGTATGCTTGTTTGTTGCATGTATGATTGAAAACACCGATCAATAGACGATATAGCGTTAGGAAATACCCAATAGGAAAAATATTTCGTGCATGGAGTTTCGTGCGTACCGACTGGTCTGAAGACGAAAGACAATGGACTTGGATATGTGCTTCGTACCTTAGGATGGACGCCAGACGTTTTTATTTAGTTTGTACCTAGCCATTTTTGGTTAAGTACACTACCAAAGTGTTTGCTATCGACTATCTGTTGTGGTCGGTATATACCACTATTAATTATGGTCGATTTATCCAATTTTGATGTAGGCGATGGAGAGGCTTCGAATTGCATGATGTGATGGTTCGTTCGTTCGACGTTTGATTTTGATGTTATGGCTCTTCGATGAGCCATTTTAGGGGTTGAAGAAAGGATGCGATGCTTCAACGCAATGGCTCATGATGGAAAGTGACGGCTTCGACGATGGACAGTTGTGCTTTGAGATGCAAAATAGGCGGCGATGAGTAAGATAGAAGGAACTGTTAGATAATGGCTATAGGACACATGATGGTATTCTACAATTGTTGATGACTATAGAGGATTGTCTCGACCACGGTGACTTCGTGATAGGAGTCATGAGATCAGTTCCAGGATGTACGCTACTATAGATGACGTGTGCAAAGGGAACATAGAGACTCGAGCATTCGAAGGGTACTCATAGAGAGGGGTACACATTGGGGACGTGATGGTTCCCAGGGATGTAATGGTCCATAGAGCATGCTGGCTCTTTATTCTAGATGAGAGATGTGTATACCTGGACTGACGTGATGGTGAGTCTAGTTCCTGACCTATTGAGTGGCATGAATTTGAGTATCGAGGAATCGAGATGTTAAGTAGTCCTTGACTATGACAGGTCATTTGAGTTATTACATATCCAACACACTAAGTGAGTGAATGTGAAGATGGATGATGATGCTATGTTTGTTTGATTGATTACCATCCTAGGGATATTTCATGATGACGATATTAATAATGTATATATTTGGACACCCCTTTGTAATTTGATGTATAGTACACCCATGATGACCATGATAAAGAGTAGCATATATCCTATGTTATGTGCTAACTCTTTGGATGCAGGGACAAGTCAGTTGTGATTCTCCATACCATATGTTCCATATACTATATCGACTTTTATGGTATTTTGAGATTTTTATCGCTCACACCAGACTGTTATCTGACTCAAGGTTTTATGCTTTGGTTCTTATTACCTTGGTTACTCTTAAATGAGTAGACTAGATAACAGGTGTAAACGGCATATGGAGTTTTGCAGATGGGCTAGCAGGAGGCGATGCTTTATCATATCTATATTTTTAGGCTTATTATTGCTTATTCAATTGTGTGACACCATGTAGCCTTGACAATGTTTGACTTACTATTATCAGAGATAGTTTATCAATTGAGAGTATTTATCAGTTGTATAAACTCTATTACTGTTTTCTATAACTATATAAACCCATGTACTCTAGCTCTGTGGTTCATGTAGTTATTGCCGTCATGACTGTTTAATATCTGTGATGAATATTATATTTTATTTGATGCACTATGAGATATATGATAGGTTCTGTGATTGTATGATAAGTTTCTGTTCTCTTCTCTTCTATTGTTTTCGTTTCTTTCCTCTTCTTTTCTTTCCCTTGACAATTGTCCTACATCGGCCGAATGCTCCTACAACGTATTATTCGGCCATATGAGCATCGTTGGTGTAGGGTAGTCATTACATTTGGTATTAGAGCTTAAGTTACGCGATTAACCTGAATTGATACCATAATATAGTAGAGATTGGGTATAAGTTGTTGCCTTAGACTAGATCAAGAGTATACCATATACAAGAGAGTTCATATTTGTTATATATTTTGGTTTTAAAAAGTATATAGTAGTATATATAATATATAAGTATATTGCACATGACTACCACTGATGCAGTTTTTCTTTATTAGACACTAGTTATACTTATTATGTATTAAGAGTGACCTAGGATACGAGAAATGCTGATATTGACTCCATCTCTGGAGTTGAGGAGTGGGCAAGATCGGGGTCCACTAACCTCGATTTATCGAATATGTTCGCTGGGTTAGTGCGAAACAATATCTAGAATGCCTAAGTTGCTCCAAATGATTATGGTGCTCGGGTGCAAATGCATAGAGTCGACTTTGCTGAGCTATGTAAAGACTACGTGAGTCTAAGAGGCAGACCGTTCCTTGGAATGGAGTCGGCTATTAAGGTGCAAGGCTGGATGGACACTTGCAAAAGGATCTTCAATGACTTGGAGTTAGACAATGCCATGAGGTAGAAGTGGACCTCTAGATAACTCCAGGGATAAAAAATGAACTAGTGGACTGTCCTTATAGCTTTGATTTTCGAGGACACTTTACTGAGGATCAATTCATTATTCGCTTCACTAAGAAATTTTTCCCGATTGCTTAGAAATCGGTACTATTTAAGAAGTTTGCCAACTTGAAGTAAGGCAACATGTCTATGTCGGAGTATGTAGTCAAATTCAATATGCTGTCGAAGTACGGTCTATCTTTCATTGATACTCCACTTAGAAAGAATGAAAGTTTATCATTGGGTTGAGTGATCATCTTGGGAAGTGATTGCCTGGTCATATTGATGAGAGCTTTGAGAAGTAGATCAAGAAGGTTTTATGACATGAGAGCTTGTACCTAGTGTAACTTGAACTAGTTAAGTAGAGGCAGACAATGGAAGCATATGCATTGAATGTCGTTCCAATTCCGTCGAGTGCTCCATCGATGAAAGAGAAGGAAAGGGCATTACTATTTAGGGTATGATTTCCATTTATGGTGTCCCTTACGTGTTTTATTCAATATAGGGTTTCACATTCTTCACATCTAGTGGTTTGGTAGATAGATTGGGATTGAGACCCAAGATGGTTGGCCGACCTTTAAATTGCGACGAACCTTGTTGGATGCTCAGCCAGCTATGCGTGGTTTATCGAAACTTAGCCTTATCGAGTCATGGATGTTTTTTATTGTTATTGATTTTCTTGAGTTTAATTGGGTTCGGTATTATATTCTAGGAATGGACTGGCCGAAGAGGTTCGGGATAGTGGTGGATTGTGAGAGACCCTTGGTGATGATAGGGACTAATGATGAGCGGTCGGTAGTATTAGGCTGCCCACTGAATGATGAGGTGATGGTTAGCTTTTTATATTCACTCAGTATCCCACATGACGAGTTGTCATCTGTGCTTGTAGCTTGAGAGTATTTGGACATATTCAATAAGATGGTCGGATACCACCACATAGGAAGATATAGTTCAGTATCGATCTGGTTAGAGGTGATAGACCAATGGTTATGCCTTCAAGGCATATGATGTCAAAAGAGCAGAGGAAACTAGAGGTGTGAGCAAATGATCTACTGGGGCGAGGGTTTATTTGTAAGAGCACATTTGAGTGGATTGCACGTGTAGTGTTCGCCGCTAAGGCAGACGGCTCTTTGAGATTACGTATGGAGTACCATGAGTCGAATGAGACGACGAAAATGTATCCACTCTTACTTATGGATGGCTTGTTCGATCAGCTTTGTGGCACAAAGGCGTTCTCTCAGTTGGACCTTGCGATAGGGTTTCATCCACTAAGAGTAGCTAGAGAGAGTGTGTCGATGGCAGCATCTCGTACGCTACCTTGATTTTTGATTGGTTGGTCATGTTATTCGGGCTAACCAATGCATTAGCATGCTTTGTTGATCTCATGAACCGTGTTTGATGGGATCATTTGAGTTTGTTTGTGCTTATACTCATTGATGGTACTTTCGTTTACTCGTGGACGAAAGAGGAGCACAAGACATGATTGATGATTGTGTTGGAGTGTTGAGAAAACATCGATTGATGGTGAGATTTTCAAAGTATCACTTTTGAAGGAGGGAAGTGAGATGCTTAGGTCACGTTGTTTCATAGTAGGACTTTCCTATAGATCCTGCAAGTTATGACAACACATGATTGGAATAGACCCAAGTGTGCTATGGATATGAGAAGTTTTCTTGGATTAGCGGGATATTATAAATTTTTTACCAAGGACTCCTCAAAGGTAGTGGCACCATTAACCGACTTGATGAGAAGAATCAGACTTTTATTTGGGACACAAGGTGCAGACACACATTTATTAGTCTAACAGAGAGGTTGACGAGTGCACCAATGTTAGTTATTCCAATTGGAAAAGAGGTGTTGATAGCACACACATGTCTGTGGTACTTGACTATGTGCGGTATTGATGCAAAAAGGTAAGGTTGTCGCATATGCTAGTCAACAATTGAAACTGCACGAGAGAAAATATCAAACTCATGATTTGGGATTAGCAGCTGTAGTACTTGCTTTGGAGATTTGGAGGCTCTATTTATTAGGAGAGGGGTCCAAGTTGTTCACTGATCACACATCGTTGAAGTATCTCTTCTCCGACAAGGATCTTAACCTTCGCCAGTAGCGATGGTTGAAATTCTTAGCCTCTTATGACTTTGACATTTCCCATATGCTTGTAAGGGAAATGCATTCATTGATGCTTTAAAAGGAAAACATACCAGTTTGGGAATGACATTCCTAGAGTGGATATTGCTTGAGTTTATTGCTGGCTATGACTTCAAAACTCGATGTGAGCTACGGCTAAAGATGATGGCTAGTTTGACTATCAGACCTACTTAGTTTAGTGGATCGGTACTAGTTAGAGGTGTGAAGCTAGACTAGTGGAGATCATGGCTAAATTAGAAGAAAGAGCAGTATCTGTAGATGTTATGCAGTGTGGACTCGACCGAGATGGTTGGCTCCATAAGGATGAGATATGTTTGTTCCCGATGTCTATGGGTTGAGGGATGAGGTGCTACGAGAGTGCTCTCATTAGAGATTGACTATATATCCCGGTGATAATAAAATGTACCTTGATTTGAGGTAGACATTTTATTAAGAAAGGATGAAGGATGTCTGGCATTCATCTCGAGATTCATGAACTATGAGCCAATAAAAGCTGAGCAGAAGAAAGCAAGTGGTTTGCTACAACCGCTTGAGATTCCCGAATGGAAATGAGGAAAGATATTGATGGACTTCATCTACAGAAGGCCGAGGACTAGAGAAGAAAATGTTAACATTTGGGTCATAGTCAATAGATTGATGAGGAGTGCTAAATTTATATTCTTTAAGTCCAGTAGAACGGTATCCAAATTAGTCGAGTTATGTGTGAAGTGGATTGTCTGATTCCATGGAGTGTTGAAGAGCATTGTAAATGGCTGAAACATGTTGTTCACTAATGGGTTTTGGAAGAACTTACAAGAGGCATTGGGAAATTTGACATCGAGTCTATGATGACCCTCCTTTTTGACCTCTAGGAACGACACTTAATACATCCACGGTATTCATGTGCCATTGCCGAAGTGTCCAAAAGACAAGTTATCATGGGATAAAATAAAAGGATAGAACATGACAGAATAGAAAAATCTCGCAACGGAATAGTTACATACAATACAAAACAATATAGTACGCAAGGTTACTCCTTACATGGAGTTATCAGAGTTACACAAAAGTACTACAACAATCAGACTAGGTGGTTATATACTCTGCCTTTACATATAATGATACAAAATACACATACATAATAGAATAACTGTGGAAATAAATAACTAGATAGATAAAGGAGCCTCCTGCTCATCCATCGTCTTCAAAGAGCCTAAAGAAAAACCTTCTACCATCGGACTACCCAAATATAATTAAGTACCCAAGAGTTTAGGAAAAATAAACAACTTGGGTCAGACAATAAGTCTGGTATGAGTAAATCTCTAAACAAAAAGGGTGGAAATAAATAAAGTCGTGAGACCATGCCGCCAACTGTGCAATGGGTTTCCCCTCACAATAACAACATCTAATCACAACAATGGATACAAATAATTAAACATCGCAAAGTACTCACAACACTTCCTGATGAGATTAAGAAAGAAGTGAATCTAAAATTTTGGAATCAGAGGAAAGGAAGGGAAATTTTCTAACAAATGACTAGGAGGGTGCGCCCCCCCTACTGAAAGTATACCTTTAGTCAATATAGTTGAGAGGGTCATTCTCTGTTGTGACTCCTCTCGAGAACTCCAAGTCGGACCCCGCCAACCTTACCGAGAATCCGAGTATTTCATATCTTAGTGCACATATAACCGAAACCAACCTAGAGTAGATGTGAATATACCCTAATGGGAGCCACCCCACATAACTTGGCCCCCACTCGCTTTTTGGTTTTAGCCATTTCTAATAAAGGATAACAAAGTTCAAATGAGCAACCAATCGTCTAAAACCGACGATATCCAAAGGAGAAAGCTGAACCGATAGTAAATCAACTATCAAAGATAATTAAAAACGATCGTATATGGAAATCAAATTTCATATTCTTACCACTACTCATCGGTTCCAAACAAGTGTTATCCCTTGATTGAAATGAAGTCGGGCCAGTTGCGCTAGTGTTACCTCTACGCATTGCCTTGACAACATTTTTAACCTTCGAGATAGAACGAGTCCATGCCTCGACGTTTATTGTTCAAAATATGACTATATCCTTTCCATATAAGTGATGTCGGATTACAGAAACTTCTTTTCCATAACCGAATCAAACTTTTATACTTTTAAAACCAAACTTGTGCTGGGATTTCACATTTTAAACAATAACTTCAAACAACCTTGTCAAAATGAATTGATTTACTTTAAACCTTTTTAAAACTAATAAATTCCTTCAATACCATTACTTAAAATGATAAATCAACTTTAATCAATGATTAACTACTTCAAACATCTTCATTTAAAAGTTAATTAGCTTTATCCTGATAAATTATTTCAAACAACACTATTTAAAAAAGTTAATTAACTTTAAAACATCTTTGTTTAAATGACTAATTATCTTTAAACATCATTATCAAAGTGATTAATCAATTTTAAAACACCATTATTAGAATAATTAGTTGATTTTAAATCCTTATTATTAAAATAATCAATTAATTTTAAAAATTTATTGTTGAAATAATTAATTTATTTTAAACCATCTTTATTTAAGTAATTAATTATCTTTGTAAAACCCATGCACAAAATTTAACAAAATATTTCAAATGGGATAACATTTCCATTCAAACGTCACAAAACATAAGGGTGAGCACAAATACAAAGGCAATTAACAACTAGACATAATTAGAGAACATCACTTATCTATTATGAATATATTGGCATACAATTCAATGTCCAAATCCATATAATAGTAAAACGAGGATTTATTCTGCCAGCTGGATGTCCAAATAATCTACTTAATTTAATTATAGCAAAATGGAGATTTATTCTGCTAAACAAATGTCATCTATATTTTATCTAATCAAATGATAGTAGAATGTTGTTTTATTCTGCTAAACAGATGTTATTAATTTAGTATAACTTATTCACATTTGTATGGTTACTTAATGGTGTCGACAATCGAATTCCTTATGTTCAAAACTATTCATTGTAAAAGAAAATTGTCTTTAAATGAATTGATCCTTGAAAAACAAAGAAACTAAAAACTTAAACCTCTTTAAAAATAATTAATTACAAGTTAAACCCCTTATTAAATCATAATTAAATCTTAATTAAGTCTTAACTTGTTAACTAATAATTAAACCTTTAATAAATAATATATTTATAAGTTAAAACCTTAATTGATTGATAATTAAAAATAATCAAACACTTACTTAATAATTAATTTATAATTAACTGTATACTTAATTAAGAATTAATTAAACACTAATCTTATACTTACCTCATAATTAATCAAAATTTAATCTTACTTAATCAAAAATTAATTAAATTTAATCTTGCTTTTAAAAGATAATTAATTAGTAAATAATCGCCGGTTAATTGGAATTAATAAACCTTATTTAATACTTAATTAATTATTAATTACCAAGCTTAATTAATTAATAATTAATTATTAAATTCTTCATTAAATTCCTTAAACATCATTTGTTAAGTTTATAAAATATTTCTAAAATACTTTTAAGTATAAAATTTAATTTTGCCAAAAATTGGACTTTTATCGAAACTACATCCATAGCGACTATCGCTATGGATGCTATAACTAGAAAATATTTTCTTGGCTTTCTTTTTGAAAAACTAACATTTTTCAAACTTAATAACTTTCCACAAACATAAGGTAAGAGTTTTTAAAAGTAAAACAAAGTTTGAAACTTGAAAACAATTTGATTTTTTAAAACTAACAAAGTTTTGTACACACAAGGGTTCCAAGGTGTCAACCATACAAAGGTGCTAACTTTCCTTAGCAAACTCTTACATACACTTGTCTATAGAACATACAACATAACAACAACCACAAACACCCATAAAAATCCAAACTTTATCACATCCATAACACAATTAGACTTAATCATCAAGCCTAGGACAATTTTCAAGTACAACACATATATAATCACATACAAAGCATGTAAATAACCAATAACCAAGCAATATCACATAGTAACATCAACATAAACAAAAAAATGTAATTTTTACAAAAAGGATTTGAGTTTTACTTGCCAAAATTTAGCACATCTTTTTAAAACTTGAAAAGTGCATAGATATTGGATTTTTCAAAACAAAACTCGATTTTTGGACCTTGGAACAAGCTTTTTGGCTCGGCCATAATCAACATGGCTTGGCCATGATCATCATGGGCTCGACCATGGTTGTAGGAGGTGAGTATGGGTTGTTTTTGGAAAGAGGAGAGATGTAGGAAAAAGAAAAAGTGTTTAAAACAAGTTTTAAAGCATTTAAAGGTGGGAAAGAAAAGAAAATTTAAACTTCTGAAATTATGGAAGCCATTAAAACTTCAAAAACTTAAAGGAGTTAAAAAACTTTTTAAAAGGTAGCAAATGAAAATGGAGATACAAGAGAGAAAATTGAGTTAGTTTATTTAAAACAAGTTATAGAATTATAAAATTACCCCTTTGTACCATGCCCTCCACTAACTTTTTGCCACATCATCACCATTTCCTCCAATCCTACCTTAAGCTACACATTTCCTACCCCTCTTACACACTTCCATCACTCCATCACGTCTAAGCACAAAGCATTTAATATACATTGGATAATAAGGTGTTTTCGTGTACTTAGTTAAACTAATTATTTTTATGAACACTGTAAGTCAGCGGAATAAGAATCTTGAGGCTAAATTAACACTAAAGAGGGGTGAATAGTGTTTAATTGATTATATGAATATTTTTCAAATTCTTTAAGATTCTAGATGGAATGCTGTAATTAACAATCGTAGACACAATCACAGGATCAAAATACAAATAAAAGTACATGTAGTAAAAGTAAAAAGGAAAGAACACACCAGGATTTTATACTAGTTCTGAGTTACCCTACATCCAGTCCTACACAGTTCCTTTTATGGATTTCTTTTCAACTAGTAAATGAAAATACAATCTTGATTACAAAGCTTTGAGACACACCCTCCAAAATCCCGACCTTTGGGTAGAGTCACTTGTTTTCCGGGCTACAAGCACACCCACTAGATTTACAGGCTACTAAGCACACCCTACCTACTTGGATTTCAGGGATATCAAGCATACCACGGAGTATGAGAGTATGATTTGATAGAGTTTACAAATTTAGATCTTTGATCTTGATTACAATTGATCTTATAACTCTTGAATAACACTTTGATCTTGAGAGAGATGAGAGAAATCAAAGAGTATATGCAAGAGAATCAAACTAGTAATGAATGAACTTGATTCTGGTTGAATTTCGATAGAGTTTTGGTAAAATTGATTTAGAAATCAAGAGAGTGAAATGAGGAGAGAAAAACAAGAAAGTAGCTAATAAAAATTGGTATATATAGGAAAACAACGGTCATGTTCATTCACGAAGAGATACGACGAAAAGACACTTCCATTCAAATTTTGAATTTTGAATTTTATGGCCACTATGTCGACATATGCCTATAGAGTATGTCGACATACTCTGCATAATTTTGAAAAACACTATAAAAATATTATTTTGAAAATCCCTTACTTTGTAAAATAATTTGATACTTTGTAGAATCATTTAAATATATTTGATACACATTTTAATCAAAATATAACTTAATAAAACTTTATAAAATAATTTTGAAAGATTTAATAAGAGTACTCAATAATATATAAAAAACCGATATAATTATAACTTATTAAAATATAAACAATAATTTAATATATATATATATATAAACTTAAAAACATTAAAATGATATCTTTATAAGTAAGAGATTAAAAATTATTTTAGGAAATATTTTGAAAAGATTATTTTTTAAATCAGAATATTTGAAAAACAATTTAAAACAAAATTATAGAAGGTGAGACAGATCGAGAAAGTGCTATCAAAGTTTTAACATAAATTCTATGACTCTATATTTGAAATATATTGAAACCTTGAACTCTTTAATACTCATGAGTCTTCATTCTTGAACTTTTGAAACTTTATATTAGCATCTTGAATATACTCTTGATACTGTACAGTCTTCTTAATCAATACATGTCTATCACCCTGCAGTATATACTATATATGACTTGATAAAACATTAGTATCCATATTTTACATAATGTCCTATAGTTGTTATCATCAAAACCAAAACCTAAGGTACTAACAATCTCCCCCTTTTTGATGATGACAACTCTGTATATAAAATATAATATAACTACCCTCGGGTTACAAAACTCCACCTTAATCTATGCCTAGATTTTATATAATTCACCCCTTTCTCAACAACAAAAATAACCACCTAAAACTATAACCCTAATACTAACTCTTACTATGATCCTAACTCTAACTCCCCCTAAATAAAATACTAATCAATATTTATAAGAATTATATATAATGATGATGAGAAAGATTATAAAAACAATAAGTGATATGTAAAATTAGATAATCATGAAATAATCATAATCAATCCAAATTTTCATCCAATCCAACAAAGTTAATGTCACATACTATTCAAACGAATCCCACAAATCAAACCAATCACATCCAAACCAAATCAAGTATTATTATTTATATACAATCAAACTTATTTAAACTAGACATTTCAAAAAACTTCAACCCATCCATCTGCGTTAAAGATTGGATTCGCTTTAATAGCATCCCAATCTTCATCATCTTTGTTGATGGTATACTCGGGATTAGTGGTTGGTTCTTCTTTGTTCAAGGCAGAAATCATCCACCAAATTGCGTCGAAATACCTTTCTTGCTCCTTAATCGTCTGCATTTGACTAAATTCTAAGTGCCTGTGGCTTCTTAGGATGAAAGTAAGAATGTTCTTAAATGATTCAAGAGTTTGTTTGAGGTTTTCGGTTAGTTTTTGGATAGGAGAAGCCGTTGATTTTTATTAGAGTTTAGGAATGAAAAGGAGTAAAGATAGAATTTGAAAATAATGATTTTCTGTAGTGAATATGTATATGTAGGGTTAAGAAGTCGTTTGAAATGAATGGGTGTTGCTAGTTATTAATTTTTAATTTTTGAAAATGTTCGAAAATCTGGCCGTTATATGCCAACATACATGCTGGCATATGTCGACATATACACTGTAATTTCCAAAACCACTTTACTTTACTTTTTTATTGTATTTGGCTTATACTATTATATTTGTATGACTTTCCAGAGATAGTTGACGGTATATATTAACAATAAGGATGAGTACAAGAAATAAAAGAAAGATACATGAGATTCAACATAAACTAAAACTATAAAATCCAAATACAAAGATAGTTTAGACAACCAATTAGAAAGATACAGATGAAGATGAAGAAGAACCACCAAGCTTATGTATGATCTTTCCAAATAATTTATCCATTTTGTTGTAAATTGAAGTAAATCTCTTTGATAATGATTTCTTAAGCTTCCATTGTTTATGGATAATCTTCTCTTGATTTTTGAGAAGATCTTTGTTCGATGGATTTGATGGTGTATTGATACTTTCCAAAGAAGTATCCTCCTCCTCTTCTTGTTCATCCTCCACGTCTTTCATTTCTTCTCCTTCCTCTTCCTCCTCTTCTCTTATTTCATGCTCTTCTTCCCAAACCAACCTTTGTTTCTTTTCCGCAAGCGTTTTATAAGCCTCAAAAAGGGTGAAATATGCATAAGTGAAATGTTGGCCTTGTCAAATATTTTTTGAGGAATTGTTTCCTCTCATTTAAGGTCAACATGAAAATAATTGAAAAAACGAATAAGATACACAAGATGAAATAATGTGTTTCATGTTTAGAAAGATTCTTAGGAAAAAGTTCATCCAAAATGACTTAGAGCCAATTTATGTCGTATTGACCATAAATGGTGAAAAGAGCTTTGAAAACTTTTGGAATTGGGCTATTATAATTAACCGTTCTAGGTGTGATACTTTGTTGCAAAAGAAGACTTAAAATTCTTGCTTTTGGACGCAAATTTTTGTTTCTAAATTCAAAATCATCATCACTTTCGAAAATATCATGATTTACTTCATGATTTTGAAAATCAATTTGAAAAGATGAAAGGTCCATTCCACCAGATTTGCATCAAAGAATGCGATCCAAAAGTTTACAATTTAAAACAATTTGTGTCCCTTTAACACCACTCCAAACTTCTCCTTCTCTACCATCATAAAAATTTCCTTTTAAATGTGCATAAAACATCTTTAATAATTTTGGATAAAAAATGAAATCGTCTTGAGAAGCAACGATTGCACTAAGAATCATTTTGCAAACAAAGATTGCAAAGATCGTAACTAGGATAATCCTCAAAAATAGCAAATCTTTCAGGAAAGACTTTTCCAAAAGATAAATACTCAATATAGGCTTCCGAAACATTGAAAAGATATTCTTTTATTTTTCTTAGAAAGCCTCATAGTTGCCTTAGTATCGCTTGAGGATGTCATTGAAGAATAGTTTGAAAAGACAAGAGAGTTTATTATTTTTGAATTTGAAAATGAAAGTGAGAAATGAATGGATGGAGATAGAGTAAGTAAATAGAGAATCAAAGGACATGTTCTCTAGTTAAAAGCAACTTTTCAGAACATAGGAGTTGGTGAAAAGGTGGAGGAAAATTCAAATTTTGAATTTAAAATTGAAATTCAAAATCTGTCTACATATGTTGACATATGTTTGTTGGATATTTCGACATATAGCTCGAAATTTTCAAAAATGATTTTTGTATAAATATATCATATTTTATTGTATAGATCTATTTATAGTTATTCTTTTTTCAGAAAAATAATTTTAAAATAATTTTAAATATATTTTATATTATTATTTTATTATTAAAATATATAAAATAATTTATATTTAAAATATAATCACACAATATTCAACCAATATTATTATTAATCTATAGAACATTCCTAACAACCAATAAAGCAACCAAAAGTTAAGAAAAATTCATTCAAGAAATTAAAAAACTTTTGATATATTAAAAGCGTACCTTTTTCTGATCCATTTTACCATTTTGTCCTGAATTATGTATTGCTGTGAAGCATTTGTTAGAAATTTATGTATCCGATTCATTATCACTTGAGGATGTGTCTGAATCGTCTAATGTTGCAATATAGGTTCTTCTTCGTTTTTTGGATGAATCGGTGTTAGGTGTAGTTTTCAGTTTATCGGGATAAACACAGTCTCTCATTTTAAATGGCCAAGGTCATCGCAATTATAACATCTAATGCCATTTCCATTTCCACTTCCACTTCTTGGATTTTTGTTATCATTTCTTTTGAAATTGTCCATCTTCCTATATTTTAGAAATTTTCTAAAATTCCTTGTCATGAAAGCAATTTCTTCATCGTCGTCGCTGTTTGAATTCAGATTATCCGTCATTGCATTAAAGCTATAGATTTCTTGTCTATCACTTTGCTTACTCTCCTGCTCTGCATTTGTGCTTCAAAAGACATTAAATTGACAATTAACTCTTCAATTTTTAAAGTGCTAATGTCATTGGCTTCTTCGATTGCAAGAGTCTTTTAATCTTGTTCAAAAGTAAGTGAATTGAGGATTTTTCTAACTTTATTCTCCTCAAAAAAAACTTTTGTCCAGTGCAATAAGTGAGTGTATTATATCTTAGAATCTACTATACATATCAGATATGCACTCATTTTGAATAATTGAAACTGGTTTGTTAACATGAAAAGTTTGGTCTGTTTGACCTCACTTGTCCCTTCATGTGTAACTTGCAAAGTTCTCCAAATTTCAAATGCAGACTTACATATAAATACTCTATTAAATTCATTTCTATCTAATGAACAAAATATTATATTCACAGTCTTAGAGTTACTTTGTGCAACTGCTTTTTGGTCAACAGTCCACTATGCAAAATTAGACTCGGGTTCAGTGTACATAGTTTCTCCAAATGTCTAAACCAATTGACTGCAAATAAATTTTCATTCTACATGACCAATATATGTAACTAGTGTGAACCCGTGCTTCGCACACGGATGTTGAAAACATATTGTTGTTGCATAGGTCATATCCAAATGTATAAGAAATTTAATACGGTGGTAATGAAAAAACATTGTTAACGATAGTGTTACATCATGAATAACAATTTGGTAGGATAAAGAATACATAGATATATTTGGTTATAATAATCACAATTAAAATCGAACAAAACAATTACAGTGAATATGTTAAAGTTCACAGACTATTTAGAGGATAATGTGTTAAAAATTTATCTGCTAATGCATAGATATATTCACTGTGGCATATAACGCCAATGTTGTTGCTTTTGCAATTACACAGCTGCTTCAATGTGCATAGATATAGTTGAAGTATTCACTGTGAACTGCAGACACAAAGACACAGTGCAGTTCGATTCAATTAAATAAGAGTAACAAAAGTTTTTTGCAATGGGGAGAAATATAGTAATAGGATGAAATTTGTAAATAGTCAGGAAAAGTATTTGTGAACAGCTGAAAAAAGAGAGCAAAAGAAAAAAGAAAAGAGCAATAGATGTAGTACAGGGGAAAAGTAGTAAAACAGAAGATTCAATTGAAATAGAAATGATGATGCAATAAGAAAATAACATGGGTTCCAATATAAATTACTATTGTTCACCGAATCTGATCTATGTCGATGCAGGGTACAAAACACAGCATACAGATCGTCGCAGTAACC
The DNA here is from genome assembly GCA_030737815.1 of Allium fistulosum. NCBI lineage: Eukaryota > Viridiplantae > Streptophyta > Magnoliopsida > Asparagales > Amaryllidaceae > Allium > Allium fistulosum. Next base: position 1,471,856,421 of record CM060902.1, read on the forward strand.
AATATTTGAAAATATCCAAAACATACAGAAGAGAACAATTGTGAGAAGTCCATTCTTTTTTTAGCCTCAGAAATAACTGCTAGCAACGCGTGTATGATATTGGCTTGAGCGCAAATAGGTGATGTTTTCTTGGCCTTAATAGATGCATTACATCAGTCAATTATTTTACCCATTGAAGGTATTTGTACCTGCAACCAAAAAAGGCAAAAGTGTCATTGATGCAGAATTATTACTAAATTCTCTCACTGCTCGTCTGACCTATTAACTATATCTAATAATCAAACTATGACTACATAATCATCTATACAAAGATACATTCATCAATTGTTTTTTAGAAGTTTTTCGACGGTGGTGGTGCATGTGATTTTAGAATTTACTGCAAAAAATAAAAAATAAACTCTTTTAGGTGGTTATCAACATTATTCTCACTACAACACATGTTTTGACCCAGCACTTAAACTGTGCATCTACCTTAAGCCTGAATACAACAACTTATATGCTTATTGTATTATTGATCATCGTAATTGTAAACGAAATTGAGTAAACTTAGCCAAATTATGTCATCAAACTTGGAAGCAATGTATTAAACGCCGAGCTGCACGGTTGAATCAAGCATTAATTATGTGAAGTCATTATTTAATCATCTCAAGCTATCAAAAATCAAAATTCATTTTTCAATTATATTTTCATAATGCGGTTAAATAACTATCGTTAACATCAAACAAAATTATTACTACAGCTAAATTAGTATTGCATCACACAAATGCAGTTAAAATATTCAAAAACAATAATTGCTTAATTCCAAAAATACTGCAAAATAATAACCGCTTTTTCTTAATGCATTTAAATTTTAACTACAGTAAGCTCGAATAAATCATCGTGTACAACCAAAATTATTACTGCATCACATAAATATAGCTGAAATATTCAATTTCTACCATGCATAATTCAAAATTGTCATTAAATTATAACTGCATTTTATTAATGTAGTTAAATTTTAATTGTATTAAGATTGAATAAATTCCTGAAATGTAGCCAAATTTATTACTTCATCACATAAATGTGGTTAAAAATCTTCAAATATAGTTAAATTTACCCAAAACTTGCTCGTAAATTATAATTGCATTTTCTTAATTTCATTAATTTATAACTGTTTTAAAATTGAATAAAATTATCAAATATAGTCAAAATCATCAATAGTAAATGCAATAAAAAAATGCTAACGTAGTTAAATTAATTCAAAAAATGCCTAATTATTATTACACCATTTTTTGATGGGGTTAAATTATAACTGCACTAAGTTTGAATACTATCAAATACAATCAAGATTATTACTTTATTACATAATGTAGTTACAATATTCAAAGGCAACCATAATTGTATAATTCAAAAAAAACATTCCTTTCAAATATGTTAAAGATAATAAATACATTATAATAATCTAGGTAAAACTACTATGTAATGTTTATGATCATCATAATAATGCTGTTACAGAAACGCGGTACACAGCGGTGACATAAAATAATTGTGCAATTAAAGCTGCTATATAAAATTATGATTTTAAAAAATTTATTTTTAGCTATCAACAATGGATATCATTGGAAAGCAAATTAAATTTGAGATTTGATAGTGAAAACGATTCTTAAATCCAATCAATGTAGAAAAAGTTATCACATGTTAAAGTTTGGAATATAAAGAAATTAAAAATGAGACTGTTCAGTTGCCAAATTTCAAGGGGGCCTGTGTGAGCTTGAAATTCAACTCACTAATAATAATATAGTATAGATTACAACCATTAAAAAGTGGAGTCTACTAGTTCATTTTCCTTCGACAAATGAGTTACTAACAAATGTATTAATAGTGTTACTAACAGTACTATTACCAGTGTTGGTGGCTATTTAAACTTTTACAAAAATCAGATGATGAATACTTCGAAAACCAATGCTTTGGTACCAAATGTAAGTCAGCGGAATAAGGTTCTTAAGGCTAAATTAATACTAGAGGGGGGTGAATAGTGTTTAATTTATTATATGAATATTTTTCAAATTCTTTAAGGTTCTACTTGGAATGATGTAATTAGTAATCTTAGAAATAATCACAAAATCAAAGTACTGATAAAAGTAAATGTAGTAAAAGTAAAAAAGGAAAGAACACACCAGGATTTTATACTTATTCTGAATCACCTTACATCCAATCCTAAACAATTCCTTGTACGGATTTTTTCAACTAGTAATACAAATATAATCTCGATTTCAAGGCTACAAGACGACACCCTCCAGAATCCGGACCTCTGGGTAGAGTCACTTGATTTTCAGGCTACAAGCACACCCACTTGATTTACAGGCTACTAAGCACAACCAATTGATTTTACAGGCTATAATTACACCTACTTGGATTTCAGGGATATCAAGTACACTACAAAGTATAAGAGTATGATTTCATAGAGTTTACAGACTAAGATCATTGATCTTGATTACAGTTGATCCTATAACTCTTAAATAGCACTTTGATCTTGGAGAGATGAGAGAAATCAAAGAGCATGTAAAAGAGAATCAAACTAGTAATGATTGAATTTGATTCTGGTTGAATTTCGGTAGAGTTTTGGTAAAAATTAATTTAGAAATAAAGAGAGTGAAAAGAGGAGAGAAAACTAAGAAAGCAGTTAATAAAAATTCATTTGGAAATCTGGTATATATAGGAAAACAACGGTCATGTCCATTTGTGAAGAGATACGACGAAAAGACACTTCCATTCAAATTTGAATTTTGAATTTTATGGCCACTATGTCGACATATGCCTATAGAGTATGTCGACATACTCTTCACAATTTTGAAAAACACTTTAAAAAATATTATTTTGAAAATCCCTTGCTTTGTAAAATAATTTGACACTTTGTAGAATTATTTAAATATAGTTTATTCACATTTTAACCAAAATATAATTTAATAAAACATTATAAAATAATTTTGAAAGATTAAATAAGAGTTTTAATAATATATAAAAAATCAATATAATTATAATTCATTAAAATATAAACAAAAATTCAATGTGTGTGTGTATATATATATATGATTAAAAACACTAAAATGATATCTTTATAAGTAAGAGATTGAAAATTATTTTAGGAAATATTTTGAAAATATTATTTTTAAAACCAGAATATTTGAAAAACAATTTAAAATGAAATTAGAGAAGGTGAGAGGGATCAGGAAAGTGCTATCATGGTTCTAACATAGATTCTATGAATCTATAACTTTCTGGAATATCTTGAAATCTTGAACTCTTCAATACTCATGAGTCTTCATTCTTGAATTCTTAAAACTTTATATCAGCGTCTTGAATCTACTCTTGATACTATACAGTCTTCTTAATTAATACCTATCTAATATCCTGCACTATATACTATATATGACTTGATAAAATATAAGTATCTATATTTTATATAATGTCCTATAGTTATTATCATCAAAACCAAAACCTAAGGTACTAACAAACACATTTTAAAAATCATTCACTGGCACTAGTTATTATTTAAAAGGGGTATTTTTGGATAATAAAATCCATTTATTAATTATTAAATAATATATTAAATATATATATTTAAAGTGATTAAATTTCGGGTCATTATAGAGTTGACTAGACGATATCGAGATTGAACAAGAAAATTCGAGACCTCATAAGCCTATTTGTATCGTTGGACGTGATATGAAGCAGCATAAGAGGGAGACAGTGAAGTAGTAAAGGTTCAGTAGAGTGAAATCAAAGGCGATCACATATGGGGGACCGAGGAGAGCATGAGGACCGATTGTCCTGAGCTATTCACTTGGTGAAATTTCCATTTTTCATTATCTTTCATGTTGGATGTCATATTTGATGCTTTATAATAGACATTTTAGTATCTTGCACACTTTTTGATGTTTGATTTTATATGTGCTTGTTTGATGTTTGATTATTGGTGTTTGATATGATTACTTATGCTTAGTATGGTTGTTAGGCATAAGGGATAGCATTAGTTGATCTTAACTTGTTTGATTTGAAGACTTCGAGGGTGAAATTCATAAAGTGAGGGAGAGTGTAATGACCCATATTTTACGTATTGGAGGATCGTATAATATTATTTTTAAACTGGTATTGGACCGTATGACTCTATAACTTTGGACGATGTCGAGTTTGACATTTTTTACGCATAGTAATTTTACTGGACGATTTTGACCCTAAATTTATTTCCACCATTTTCGGTAGTTATATGTATCACGTCGATATAAGTGCACCGATGCACTGGAGAATTTGAATGAACGAAAAACGTTGTCGAGTCAAGGAGAAAGTGTATGAGCTGCGCAGTCGAAAATTTTCGAGATCGAACATTCCGACAGCATGTACGACTTAACAACATCCAAAAATACATCTCGAGGCACAATCTTCGATTCGATGAAACTTTTTCCATTGGAACGGGGAAAATACGGTGATTCGCGTGGTCGAAAACTCGTCATAATCGGGTATTCCTAGAAGCCGTACGAGCACAAAACGTGCGTTGAATTTTCAAAATATCGAAGAAAATGGTAAACATAAACTGTAACCCTACCCATCCATTATAACTGCTATTTCACTCTACTATAACCGCACTTTATCATTTTCATTTACATTATTTTCTTTCATGGCAACCCATCTACATACTTCTTCTTTCTCCTCCTCTTTCCCGATCCGATCATCACCGTTTTCGATGAAATAAAATCCAAGTTTTTATATTTTTCCGAGGGCTACATAGCCATGGGCTTAGATCAACTCTACTTTGACTGTGATGACTGAAAATTGCTGATCCATCAAGTGGGTTTTTTTGAAGGAGATTGGAAATGAGTTTTGATGATGACCGGTGTTGGCCGGAGTACCAGAGCTCGGCTGTGGTGGTGGTGAAGTGAGGTGGTGGTGAATCAGGTGGCACAAGGGGTTGCAAGGCGTTGATTGGTTTGTGTGCCTTGCATAAATATGTGGAGGTGCTAGGTGCATGAAGTTTGCGTGAGTATATGCACAAGCTACAAGAAAAATAAAAGATTGAGATGTAGAGATTAACTAACTTGAATTAATTGAATCTTTTCTCTCTTGATTTCTCATCACTCTCTTATGCATACATTGCTTACATAATCTCAATCTATTATAACCAAAATATAATTTTGGTTAAACCACTTCCTACAACTCAGAGCATTCACATCACATACTCAAAGGAGATCATAGGAAGATTTGTACTATCGATCACAAATCGTGTTATTTGAAACACAAGACTGTCAGAGATATACTATTGTATTAGCCTATTCCTCCGAGCGAAGCGAGGGTCATTTGGTTAAAGTAAATACCGAAGGGGAGCTTCGGGACTGGACGTAGGACGAGAGGTCCGAACCAGTATAAAATATCTAGTGTGATCGTTTCTACTATTTATCGTACATTCAATTACTATTCTCTACTTAACATAGTTAGTAATATGCACACGTATATATATAAGTTGCATTATTTATTAAGATCCTTTAGACTTTAAATTGGTATCAGAGCAAGGTTATTTCAATCTATAGTAACATGTAATTGAAAAAATTATTAAAATGGCAAGTGCATTTCAAGAAGGTCAATCAACTGCTCATCCTCCACTATTTACTAGCTCTAATTATGCTTATTGGTCAACACGTATATGAATTTTTATGGAAGCCAATGGCTTAGAAATATGGCTAAAAACTCAAAAGAAATATGAAGCACCTGACACCGATATTAGCACATGGAATGATACACAAAAAGTAGAGGCATCTAACAAAGCCAAAGCTATGAATGTATTATTTTGCTCGCTTGACAAAAATGTGTTTTCACGTGCCATGCTCTGCAAGACTGCATATGATATATGACGCACTTTACATGTCACACATGAAGGCACAAATAAAGTCAAGCAAACTAAACTTTTGATTTTACAAAACCAATTCTCATATTTCAAAACGAAAACGAGTGAATCAATTATTGATATGTATGCTAGATTTCAAACCATTCAACACGATCTCATGGCACTTGGAGTCAAATTCATAGATTTTGATTTAGTCGCGCGAATATTAAACTCTTTGACAAGTGACTGGGAAAGAAAATTTTAGCCATCGAAGAAGCTAATGATCTTTCTCAACTGAAAGTCGAAGAGCTAATAGGAAATTGGATGTCTTACGAAGCTAACTTGCAGGCTAGAAAGGATCAAAATCATGAAAAGAAAAACATAGCATTCCAAGAAAGTAAGGAAGATTCTGACTTAGACGAAGAGTAGTTTGTCTTTATTGCCAAAAACTACAATAAATTCAAGAAGTTCAAGAAGATGACCAAATTTCAAAATGGCGGCAAACCAATTCTTCGAATCAAACATCGATTAAATGCTATGAATGTGAAAATTTTGGCCACATGAAGAAGGATTGTCCACAGCTCAATAATGACAAAAAGTAAAGCAAATCGAGAAATGCAAGAAAAAGAAAAGAGCTTTTCAAGTAACATGGGATGATTCAGATTCGTCTTCTTATTTAGACAGTGATAGTGAAAGCGACTCGGAACAAGCAAATATGTGTTTTATGGCTAACACTGATGAGGTACGTTCTGAACGTACTTATGATGAAATAATGGAAATAAGTATTGAATTATATGATAAATATAGAGAATTAGAAAATTAAATAAGGAATATTTTGGAAAGTTAACTAGATCAGAATTAGAAATCGAATTGTTAAAAGATGAAAAAATTATCTTAGAAGAAGAATTAGAAATTGTTCAGAAGAAATATGCAACACTATTATCTCAAAATGACAAATTATTAAGTAATTTAGAAAATCTACTAAAGCAGAGAATAGGGCTGGTTAAGGGCGACCATCTATAACTTTGTCTTAAACATCTACTGAATACGTCGATAAATGCAATATGATTTTTCTTTTCTATCTCAATGGATCGACATAGACAGTAAATGCTTAATCCAAAACTATAGGTGGCTAATGGATCTATCAGAACAAAATACAATAACTAAATGTAAAGCACATCACAGAATAGTAATCAACATCATATATATACATATACACTGATACATGTTTAGTACAATACAATATGAATACAATAAATGTGGTACTCGACCACACCATATACATTGAATCAAATATAAATACATCAGAGTATGCAGAAGAAATCAACTACTCAAGCGATAGATAAGCTAATATCCAACATCAACTTCATGCTAAGTCCAATAGATGATACCTGAAACAACTCGGTCTGACCCGAGTGAAAAACACACGGGTCAGGCAGGCTAGAACTTATTAGTAGTAAGGATCTCAGTAATAAGCGAAAGGGGTGAGAATCACTCCGTTGTTGCCAACGGAATGACATGTTATTCATCATATCATTTATAAGACAGGGGACATCGAGGATTTATCTATCTATTTCAAAGGAATTCAATAAGTAACATGCATATGGTTTCTCTTAAGGACATCTATAAGTAAAGTGGATAAGGGATGAGAACCATATAATAACTTCATAAAGAAACATCAAATCATCATAATCTATCATAAGAACTCATTAAGAGTTAAAGGAAATCATAATCGAAATCACCATATAGAATAATATGAATGTAGCCTATATCATACTCAAGGCCATATTCAAATAACACATCATAAAAAGGTGAAATCGAACATAGAAAACTTCATAGAAAATTGCACGTGCTTTTCGTCTTGACTAGTACTACTATTATTTGGTACCATACGTCGTGATGACTTGGGGTCATTAACATCTTAGCATCTTGATCATCTTGATTGACTATAGTCGAATATCGCGATGACACCCAAATCATAAAATCCGAGCAAAACATCATGATGATTGGAATCTAGTAATGACATCAAGAACATCGTAATGATTCCAATCTTATACTCGGTTTGTAGTACTAATAACATCTTGAATGTGTCACAACATCTCGAATAGGAACCCAGTGGGTGTTAATGTACGTCCCATACCATACATTCGCACCTATTGGTTTACTAATCGTCAGTCAATGCCACATTAGAAAACATTCATGAAAATCCAAATCAAACATACACCGCCTCGTCTCATCGGCGAGTGTAAAGCACCCAACTCATCGTGTCTCATACTTCGATGAGTTTGAAGTGACATCAAGACTTGTCTCATTTTATCGACAAGTAAAAGTTCATCTTAAACATCACAACCATCATCAATTCATCATAACAATCCCGCCTCATGTCGTCGGCAGGTAAAAATATCATAAGACAGTACTTCAAAGCCGATTCACTGTCAGATAAAAATACTTAAACATTCATCATCAAACTTATTCAACAATATTTAAAATCAGCGAAATTTGCAGTGAAACAGCTAACGAAAGCGCAAATAGAAGCAAAAGAACAATCTACCAAACAACTTAGTTTTTGCCTAACTTTGGACAGTAATTTGGGGTGCCAACACAACCCAGATTTCAGCCAAATTTTTCTGTATTATACTATGATATGAGGACTATAACATACCAAAAATTTAGAGCAATTCACTACAAAATGAAAGAGTTATGATTTTTCTAAGTTGATGTATTTTCGGCCAGTAATCAGAGATCAGTTTTTGGCCATATTTAAGCATAAATTTTCCAGATCAAAACTAACTCCAAATTCATTTAAAATTTCCAGAAGCAATGATCCATCCATGTGCTGCAACATATCAAAAATTCAGGTTCATTGAATGTAAATTGAAGAAGATATAATTTTTCTAAAGTGATGTATTTTCGGCCAATACACAGAGATCAGTTTTTAGCCATTTTCAAGCATAAATATTCCAGATCAAAATAACTCCAAATTCATTGAAAATTTCCAGAAGAAATGAACCATCCAGGTACTGCAACATATCAAAAATTCAGGTTCATTGAATGTATATTGAGGAAGATATGATTTTTCTAAGATGATGTATTTTCGGCCAGAAATCAGAGATCAGTTTTTGGCCAATTTCAAGCACAAATTTTCCAAATCAAAACAACTCCAAATTCATTGAAAATTTCCAGAAGCAATGAACCATCCAAGTACTGAAACATATCAAAAATTCAGGTTCATTGAATGTAAATTGAGGAAGATATGATTTTTCTAAATGATGTATTTTTGGCCAGAAATCAGAGATCAGTTTTTGGGCAATTTCAAGCACAAATTTTCCAAATCAAAACAACTCCAAATTCATTGAAAATTTACAGTAACATTAAACAATCCAAGTACTACAACATATCAAAAAAATCAGGTTCATTGAATATAATTTGAAGAAGATACGAATTTTTGAACATGGGGCTTTTTCAGCCAGCAAAACAGAAAACGAATTCGATAGATTGAGCAATTCTATCAACAAATTGATACCAAACTTTGATTTTTTTTCTTCTTTAGCTTGCTGTAAGAAACCCTTACCTTGCTTACCAAATTGTTTCAGGAAGATCAAGCAGAGATTAGATAGGAATTTGTGATCTTTGGTGAAGAAAGAAGCCCTAAGAACCTTTCTCTTCTTAGTTTAGGTGATTTTCCCTTTTAATTCGTAGAAAAGTAGGGTAGAAATTAGGTTTAGAAGGCAGCCATTGTTTTCACTTTTAGGTTTTACTGTAAATGTTATTTTGAGAAGAAGGAACAAATGGTAACTACGTACAGTAAATTTTCACAAGCCAGAAGTCTCTAGGTCTAGGCTAATGGATCCTCTTATCTATCCAATTAGGTCCAAATGTGAATATACTTGGTGAAAATTGAGTTATGTACATGTTTTAGCTCATTATATCACAAAATACACATATTTTCTCATTTTTAAGTCAAAAATAAAATGCATACATCTTATTGTATTGAATTAAAATAGTTATTGTAACAAAATAAATTTTATTTTAACAATAAAAAGTTAAATTATTATTTTTTAAAATAAAACCATATTTTTGACAATATTTTACAATATACACCATTTAGTCTGAAAACACCATTTTAAAAGCATAATTTATTAAAAAAAATTATTCTCTTTGTCAAACAAATTGCAATAAATCATCCTAATACTTTTAAACCATCAAAATATATTTTCAAACAATTTTCATCTTTTATTTTAATAAAAGACAAGTTTTCTTCATAATTCTCCTTTTATATTCAATAAAAGGCTAATATTTGCAATAATTACCAATATTATCACATTAGCTCAAATAAAATACAGTAATTGATTATTTTCACTTCAAATATTCAAAATAAAGTTTTTAAAACTTTATTTCCATCAATTTGCATTTATTTCAACAATTAAATGTTGAAATACATCACTTGGTAAATTTATTAACTCAAATTTACCCAAATTCAATATTTTCCATTTTATTTAACCAAAACACCAAACAATGAATTTTTAAACCCAATATTTAACTCCATACATATTGTTTATTTGAAATACACTTTAAACCAAAGTTATTTCTCCATTACATTCTATTCACCATATTAAATTATAACTATCATTATAATTTAATATCATCAGTAATCTCCAATACCAGGGTTGTTACAGACTCCCCATCTTATAAAAATTGCGTCCTCGCAATTTCTAGGGGAAAAGGCTGTAAACAACATAAAAATTCAATCAACAAAGGTGATAGACAAGCTCGAACCTCAAACCATTCATTCTCTCAACATAGAATGGTAGAGAGAGATAAGGAAAAACTCCCTTGGTTAATCCAATGGTCCATCATATGCTAATATAGTGACTAGCAAACCACCGGATTTTCCAAGCAACTCGAAAGAATTTCGAAGATATCCCATCTTCGAATCAATATAAAAAAAAACTCAACAATAATCTATCAAATAAGATATATTTTTTCAAAACTCTACGAATAGAGTCGAGATCAAACTCACCTAAACCAGAACTCTAAGCAATTTTGTAAATCCATAATAATATTCCACAAAATAAATTAAGGGTTTAAATTCTCTTTACTCTTTTTATTAAACCACTTAAATAGTTTAAAAACAATCTTCAAATCCTCTTATAACTCTTATTTTAAAACATCCAATGTATATAATATAAATTCTAAAATCTCAAAATATTATTTTCAAAATCTCAATTTTAAAACACAAACCATCATGTCAAATTGCCTCATCATAGCATTTAGGAGATTCCTATCGATAACGTTGATCAGGCGTATCGACCAGAACTCTTAACTACTCGATGGATAACCCAACACTCTCAAATTATTTCTATAAAAGAATACTACTCATATAATTATATTCTCAAATTATAAGTTAGAAAAGGTTAATCTGGGAAAAGAAAAACTAGAATTATAAGCAAATTTAGATTCTAGAAACATTGAAATTTGTGATCTTAAAAGTAAATTAGAAAAAATAACAAATAATGTAACAAAATTCAACAAAGGAAAACAGAATTTAGAAAATTTGATTACGATATTTAAACCATCTGGAAATCGAAATGGATTAGGTTTTAAAAACAAACAAAAGCCAAAGAAATATAGCATATTATACACAAAATTCAAAAGGCCAAAGTTAGAAACTAAGTTTAAGAATTCATACACAAATATGCTCAAAATATGGATTCCAGAAACAAATAATAAACTAATTAGACAAAAATATATTGATGAATATTTACAAAAAGTTGTATATAACAAAAATTACATTTCTAAGGGAACCAAATCCTCGTGGACATGGCTACCTACATCCACTAACACGTAGGACCCTAATCAAAGAAGGTGGGTACCAATTAAAATTTTCTTATTTTGCAGGTACCCAAAATTAAAATAAAAAATAAAGAGAAATGGATACTCAATAGTGGTTATTCTATGCACATGACTGGAAATGCTAATATGTTATCAACTATAACATATATCGATGGTGGCACCGTAACATTCAGAGATAACTCAAAAGGATTTGTCATTGGCATTAGAGAAGTCATCAATATTGGTATTTCTAATTCTCCTATAATTACTAATATTTTATTGGTAGAAAATTTAAAACATAACTTATTAAGTATAAGTAAATTATGTTATAAAGGATTTAAAATTAATTTCAAGAAAAATAAATGCAATATTTTTTATCAGAATAAAAATTAATTTTTGAAGGATTTAGAAATCGAAACATATATGTCTTAAACATGAATGTAAAAAACAATGCAAATTTATGCTTAACCGCGAATCATGATGATCCTTGGTTATGGCATAAACATTTTTGTCATATAAATTTTAAGAATATCAACAAACTAGCTAAAAATGATTAGTTAGAGGATTACCTAAAATCAACTACAAAGTTAAAAACCTATGTGACGCTTGTCAATTTGGTAAATTAAAGAAAAGCTCATTTAAATCTAAAAAGGAAATTCCACAAAACAACCTCTCGAATTACTCCATCTAGATTTATTCGGACCAACTCAAGTACGTTCAATAGATCATAATAAATACGTTTTTGTAATTATTGATGATATTTCAAGGTATATTTGGACATTATTTTTAAAACATAAAAGTTACACTTTTGAAATGTTTAAATTTTTTGCTAAACGAATAAAAAAATTAATGAATTTAAAAATAAAAAATATACGAAGTGATGACGGAGGTGAATTTGGAAATGAACTATTTACCAACTTTTGTAACAAAAAGGGAATTAGTCATAATTGTTTGTTTTCTCGAACACCACAACAAAACAGTGTTGTAGAAAGGAAAAATCGAACTTTACAAGAATGTGCACGAACTCTACTAAATAGTAGTAACTTACCAAAGAATTTTTGGGCCGAAGCCGTTGCTACTGTTTATTATGTATTAAATTGCGTAACACTTAGACTAATGACTAAAAACACATGCTACGAAATTTTTTTTAATAAGAAACCAAAAGTTCATATTTTCATGTATTTTGGTCAAAATGCTTCATATTAAACACTAAAGATAATCTAGGTTTTGACTCTAAAGCTGATGAAGGAATTTTTGTTGGCTATTCAGATCGAAGCAAAGCAAATAGAATTTTTAATAAACGAACAAATATTATAGAAGAAAGTTTTCATGTCTCATTTGATGATTAACAAAAATAAAAATGACGATGATGAAGAATTAATAAATAAAGCTAATATACCTATACATGAAAATAATAATAATAATGTCAATGACAATAGTGATAATATGATAACATCATCACCTAGAATATTAAGAGACCATTCTATTAATAATATTATTGGAGATTTAAATATATGAGTATCAACCAGAAAACGGTTAAATCAAATGAGTCATGTTGCATTTATATCAAATTTTGAACCGAAAAATTATAAAGAAGCATCAAAAGATGATTTTTGGATAATTGCAACGCAAGAAGAACTTAACCAATTTTAAAGAAATGATGTTTGGGAACTTGTACCAAGACCAGACAATAAAACTGTAATTGAAATGAAATGGGTTTCTAAAAATAAAGAAGATGAAAATGGTAATATTGTACGAAATAAAGTAAGATTAGTAGCTTAAGGATATAATCAAGAAGAAGGAATTAATTATGACAAAACATTTTCTCATGTAGCACGTCTCGAAGCAATACGGACATTACTAGCTTTTGCATGTCATAATTTTAAACTTTTTTCAAATGGACGTAAAAAATGCATTTTTAAATGGATTTATAAAAGAAAAAGTGTACGTTGAGCAACCTCCTTTATTTGTCCACGAGAAATATCCCGATCATGTATTTAAACTTAAAAAGGCCTTATATGGATTAAAACAAGCACATCGTGCTTGATATGAAAGATTAAAAACTCATTTACAAAGTTTTGGTTTTCAAATTGGTAAAATTGATTCCACTTTATTCACAAAACAAGAAAATAATAATATTTTAGCTGTACAAATATATGTTGACGACATTATATTTGGATCCACCGACGAAAAATTATGCACTAAATTTTCAAAAATAATGAAAGATGAATTTGAAATGTCACATATGGGACAATTAAACTATTTCTTAGGATTACAAATAAGACAATTAGAAAATGGAATTTTTATAAATCAAGAAAAATACTATCAAGATTTATTAAAACATTTTGGAATGGAAAATATATCAAGTAAACCAACTCCAGTGAGTACTACTCTACATTTAGATAAAGATGAAAATGGAAAAGATTTCAACTAAAATTATCGAAGTATGATAGGATCTCTGTTATACTTAATAGCTAGTAGACCAGATATTATGATGAGTGTATGCTTATGTGCTTGGTTTCAAGCACAGCCAAAAGAATCACATCATCGAGCGGTAAAACGAATCTTAAGATATTTAACAAACACCAGAGATTATGGACTTTTTTACCCAAAAGGAAGCTCATTCGAACTCGTGTCATATAGGGATGTTGATTTCGACGGTTGTAAAACGGATAGAAAAAGCACAAGTGGGACATGTCATTTTATTGGTCAGTCTTTAGTCTCATAGTTTAGTAAAAAGCAAAACTGTGTTTCGCTCTCGACATGTGAGGCCGAATACATTTCAGCGGCTTTAGCATGTGCTTAAGTAATCTATATGCAACCCTACTAGATTTCGGTAAAATCATAACAAAATCTCCTATATATTGTAATAATACTAGTGCCATAAATTTATCAAAAAATCCCATTAACCATTCTCGAACAAAGCATATTGATATTCGTCATCATTTTCTAGGAGATGATGTGGAAAAAGGAATTATATCACTGGAGTTTGTGAATATCGAAAATCAAATAGTTGATATTTTTACTAAACCATTAAATGAACTAACTTTTATTAAGTTAGGACGAGATCTAGGAATATGTTCGTATAATGAATTGATTAACTAAATTTGTAGGATTAGTTTTTGTACACTTAAAATTTTTATTGAAGAAAAGCTCATGTAAAACTACGCAAGATACAATTTATACACTTAGATTAATAAAAACCACATAAAATTTAAACTAATACTAACCATATAAAACCTAACTACTCTCTGTTAAAAGTTATATGGTTTAACTTCTTTTCCTTAACCAATTCTCTAAGTATAGTAAAAACTTAATCTTATAAATCAAGCTTATTTTCATCCTAAAAAGTAATAGTTTATTAAGACAAATATACTCAAAAAAATGTCTTCCGATCACGACTCCACCTATTCAACTATCGACTATAAATTACCCTCATCAGATAGCACTTACGTTTCACCAACTAAATCCACACCTACATTAATTCACTCAGCCTCTCTAAAAATTGTTGCATCACCTATGTACCACGCTAGCTTTTCTCATAAAGAAAAGAAAGCCAAACGGTCAATTAATCTGTAATCAACATTTCTCACCGACAAAGTCGATGAAATATATCACTATCAACAAGAAATGATAGGAGTTCAACATGGAATGTATTACGAGTAACGACATCAAGGATCTCATCTAAATTTTCTCGAAAAGTGAATTCTAGCAATTTGTGGTCATTCGCCAACAAAAAATTGCATACATCAAAAATCTCCTCGATTACAAGAAACTCTTATAAAAGCGTATAACATTATTCCAAGAAATCTACGCAAACTAGGACCATCAAACCAAGCTTGGATTGACACTCCAGCTCATCCGAGTTGGTCTCCATTAAAGCCATTAATTGACGACACAAAAGTTGAACCAAATTCATGGGATATATAACAAATGAAAAATTCTAAATTCTCCTAGAAAAACTAAACTTATGCTACGCATATAAAATAAGTTTATTTGTTAATTTTTGATATGTATATTGTTTTATTATATTGATATTTCAATAAAAATTGACTGATATTTAACTTCTTTCCATTGCTTCGGAAAAATACATACCACGGACGTCTGTGAAAATACTACAGACGTCTGTCAAAAGTTACGGGAAAACAATTTCCTATAACCTCAGACGTTTGTGGGAACTCACAGACATTTGTCATTTCTCTTTATTTATTTTTTTCTACAACCACAGACGTCTATGGAAACATCACAGACATTTGTCGTAACTTTCTGTTTAATTTTAACTGAAAGCACAGACGTTTGTGCTCCACCCATAGACGTTTGTCGCTGTTATGAAACTCTATCTCCAGGAGTCATAAATAAATAAGTTTTCCCCAATTTTACCTCATACCTTAAATTTACTTCCAAAATCTAAAACCCTAGCCTCCATCCAATCTCTATTTGCTCACTAATAGCTCCCAAACCAAAAACTCCATTTAACAAATGAGCCAAGAAAGGTCAATCATCCTCTTCTCACAATCCCGTGGTTAATGATGCTCTCATTCAAGAATGGCTTCGCAATAGCACAATTGCTAACAAGCGATTCGAGGAGCTAATACAAAAGAAGCTTCATTCCGGCCTTTTCTATAGATTATGCAAGTTTGGAGAATATAGCACTCAAGAACTCACCATTCGCCACCGAATGTCGGGATTTAATCAATTTCGACAAAAATGAGGTACAAATCGACCAATTAGCTATCTTTCTTTTCTACGCCAATTTATGTAGTAGCGATATTTGGAATCCAGAGAATGGTGAAGGATGGTTTTGGACGAGTGTGTATGGACGGGTTTTAAAAATTAGCGTCAGCACCATTGGGCACATACTTAATTGTTCTACATCCGGGATCGATTTGGAAGAAATTTCCGACCAAAGAAACTTGCCACGGGATGAAATAACTTATCTTATTTGGGAAGATAGGATGCCCCAATGGAAATCCGTCTACTTACGACCAAAAGCTAGATTGTTAAATCGTATAATAATAAATATGATAATCCCACGTCTAGGTAGTCATGAGCAAATCTATGATAATGATCATAAAGCCATTAATTCTATCTTTGGTGGAATACAAATAAATTGGGCTAAATTCATCCATAGTGAAATTAAAAGCTTTTGGTCTCATCATCGACGCACTATTATCTACGCTCCATACATTATGCGTCTCTTAAATGCTTTTGGGGTACCCTCCCATATCTCTCATTTTGAAGAAATTCCCGTTAAAAAAAGCGATATATGGTTTTTATCATTGATGCATCTTCCTCCACGACCACCCCCAATAATCTCCCTGGAACAATGGAGATTACAACAAGAACAACAAGAGCATCATGGTACTCCTCCCACTACTGCTCCTCAGCATACTTACTCACCTCACCCTTCACAACATCCTACATCCTCCAGTCATGCTACCGAATATTATTCGGATTTTGAAATACAAGAAGCTCGCGTTGAACCGATGCAAAACGAATCTCTTCGCGATTTAGCACTTAAAAACCAAAAGCTAATCGTGGCCAACTAGTGAGCTTTAAAAAAAAGATGACTGGATTGGAATGTTCTTTATCAACAAGCATGACAAAAATGGAAAAGACTTTCGACAAACATGTTTCCACTTTAGGGAAGGTTATGTGAAAAGTACGTGGTCGATCATCTTCTCGCTCATCATCCTCGCCTTCACCTAAACCGCCACCTCGAGAACATGCACCAGTTTATCACTCTCAAGCTTCTCCCGAAGGAACTTCTCACAATAGAGGTGATAGAGGAAAGACTCCATGCAGGAACAACCTGAGGAAGAAGAAGTGATGATATGTACGTATCCAATACTCCGCATTTCCAATATCAATCATACATGGCGTTCCAAGGACTCTCCATTCAAGAAGATGAGGAGTACAATGACCAAACACAATGGCCAGGCACATACAAACATGATCCTTGATCTTATTTGGAATACTATGAGAATAATGGAGGCTTATCTTAATCTTCAAACCAGTAGCATTTTTATCTTTTTTTTCTATTTTTCCTGTATTTATGCTTATGCTTGTCTGTTTAACTATTTAAAACTCCTGCTACATTGGTCTCTATTTCTATTTGAACTTCCTTATTTAGTTTTAAATATTCATGACCTTATATATAACATGCTATTAAATGTTTATTTAACATTTATATATATTATATAATTCCTTCCATTTTGATAATGACAAAGGGGGAGGAATTTATTCATATACATAGGGGGAGACAAATATAATAATTCTTCGATTTTGATTGTATAGTTTTCCTCATCAAAAAGGGGGAGATTGTTAGAACCTTCATTTTATGTTTCAATGACAACAACTATACAATCATATATATACACACGCATTTTAAGATTACAGGTATATACTACAAGAAGACATCTTGCTCGAAGATATTGAGACTCGAAGACAAACGACAATCTATCAACCATACTATAGATAGTAAGGGTATTCTGCTGCAAAAGAGTCCTAGATAAAATATCGTTAAGATCTCCTTGAGTATATATGCCTACACAATCACACGTGGTTTCATATACACTAAAATCAATTTGAAAAATTGTTTTTACTACTCACAGATGTCTAAGTTAATACCACAGTCGTCTATGGAAATACTCGGGAAAATAAAATTCTGAAGCCACAGACGTCTGAGGTAAAACCATAGACATCGGTGATAATCCTCGGGTAATTATTTTTTGAAGTCACAGACATATGAGGTTTTACTATAGACATCTGTCATTTGACAAACTGTAAATTTTTGAAAAGACACTTATGTTGAACAAAAAGAAATTACCCTTCATGAAAGGCTGCAGCCATTAAAATAAATAGAACTTATCTAATAGTAACAACTCTTCATCTGCATCCTTTTGAATCTATAAATACTACCTTGATTGAGATGTAGAGTTTAACTAATTTGAATTAATTGGATCTTTTCTCTCTTGATTTCTTATCACTCTTCTGTGCATACATTGCTTGCATACTCTCAATCTATTATAACCAAAATATAATTTTGGTTAAACCACTTCCTACAACTCAAAGCATTCACATTCACATACTCAAAGGAGATCATAGGAAGATTGTACTATCAATCAAAAACCGTGTTATTTGGAACACAAGATTGTCAGAAATATACTCTTGTATTAGCCTATTCCTCCAGGCGAAGCGAGGGTCGGTTAGTTAAAGGAAATATCTAAGGGGAGCTTCAGGACTAGACGTAGAATGGGAGGTCTGAACTAGTATAAAATATCTGGTGTGACCGATCCTATTATTTATTTATTCTCTTCTTAACATAGTTAGTAATATACACACGTGTATATATATATATAAGTTGCATTATTTATTAAGATCCTCTAGACTTTCAAATTCCTCTTGCATAGCAAGAATCTATGAATCATCAGTCAATGCTTCTTTTGGATTTTTAGGTTCAATAGTTGAAATCAAAGCAACATTACTCATTTGATTTCTAATTTTAACAACAGATTCAATATTTCCAAGTATTTTTTCTATAGGATGATCTTTCAAGTGTTTTGTTCTTTTATTTGGATGCGAATTTTTTGAATAATTATTATTTTCGTTTTCGGTAATCTCATTGTTACTGATTTCATTCGGGTTATCAATGTTTTCTCCTTCATCAATATTTGGATTATAAACTTTTAAAATTTTCATCAAATGGGACATGTAATGTCTCTTTAATAGTATTAGTTTTAGTGTTGAAAACTCTATTAGCTTTACTTTTATTTGAATATCCAATGAAGATTCCTTTATATGATTTAGCATCAAATTTATCCAAATTATCTTTAGTATTTAAAATAAAACATTTACTACCAAAATTTCAAAGTATGATACTTTAGGCTTTTTATTATAGAATAATTGATATGGTGTTTTCTTAGTTAATGATCTTATTCAAATTCTATTTAATATATAACATGCAGTGCCAACTGCTTCAACCTAAAAAAAATTAGGTAAATTACTATCATTTAGCATAGTTCTAGCGCATTCTTGAATCGTTCTATTCTACATTATACTACTCACATTTTGTTGTGGTGTTCTTGGAAATGAAAAATTATGATTTATACCTTTCTTATTACAGAAATTCTCAAAATTTTCATTTTCGAATTATCCTCTGTGATCACTCCGAATAGTTTTAATTTTACTAGTCATTTGATTCGAATCGCTTAACAAAGATTTTAAACATTTCAAAAGAATCACTTTTAAGTTTTATGAAAATCATCCAGGTAAACCTAGAATAATCATCTACGACTACAAATACACATCTACTGTGATTTGTAGATTGTACATGTGAGGGAGAGAAAAGATCTATGTGAAGAAGTTCAAGGGGTTAAGAGGTCAAAATCATATCTTTTGATTCAAATGAAATTTTTCTAAGTTTTCCTAATTGGCATGCGTCGCATAAATTATTGACCTTAAAATTCATTCTGGGAAGACCTCTAACTAGGTCAATTTTAACAATTTTAGATATTAATTTAAAATTCAAATGGCCAAATCTTTGATGCCAAATCTAAGGATCACTTGATTCAACCAAAAGACACAAATTATCATTTGAGATATTCATACTTAATATATAGATGTTTCGTTTCCTAATACCTTAAAAATAATGTTTGGCTCTTTATCTTAAATGTGACATTTATCATGTACAAATTTGATTTTGAAACCCCTTATCACACAATTGACTAATACTCAACAGATTATGCTTTAAATTCCTAACTAACAAAAAATTATAAATAGTAGGAGTTTACGAATTACCGACATTGCCGATGCTAATTACATATCTTTTAGAGTTGTCTCCAAAATTCACTGATCCACCATCTTTGTAAACAACATCTTTCAAAATTTCTGGATTTCCAGTTATGTGCCTTGAGCATCCACTATCCAATATCCATTTGTCCTTTTTGATCTGTAGAGTTTGATCAAAAGGTGTTCGTTCATCAAAAGCCATGTAACATATCTATTCCTGCAATTTATACATTTTCAAAAGATCACGTGATTTTTTATAATAAATAGATGAAAATTTATTAAACAACATTATGATGATTTTGCAAATTATCTTTTCGAAAATAGTGTTAAAAATATTATTAAAAATTGCCATTAAAACTTTTAAAAAATCTGATTATGAATATTTTGAAAACAAAATGCTCCGATACCAAAAATGAGTCAATGGAATAAGGATCTTAAGGTTAAATTAACACTAGAGAGGAGGTGAATAGTGTTTGATAGATTATATGAATATTATTCGAGTTCTTCAAGATTTTACTTGGAATAATGGAATTAACAATCACAGAATCAAAGTACAGATAAAAGTAAATGCAGTAAAAGTAAAAAAGGAAAGAACACACTTATACTGGTTTGGAGTTACCCTACATCTAGTCCCGCACAATTCCTTGTACGGATTTCTTTTCAACTAGTAAATGCAAATACAATCTCGATTTCAAGGCTACGAGACTAGAATCCCGGCCTCTAGGTAGAGCCGCTTGATTTTCAGACCATAAGCACACCCACTCTATTTACGGGCTACTAAGCACACCCAATTGATTTAATCAGGCTACAATCACCTCTACTTGGATTTCAGGGATACCAAGCACACCACAGAGTATAAGAATATGATTTGATAGGACTTGACCTTGAGAGAGATGAGAGAAATCAGAGAGTATATGAAAGAGAATCAAAGTAGTAATGAGAATTTGATTCTGGTTCAATTTCGGTAGAGTTTCGATAGAAATTGCTTTTAGAAATCGAGATAGTGAAAAAGGGAGAGAAAAAATAAGAAAGTAGTTATGAAAAATTCGTTTGGAAGACTGGTATATATAAGGAAACAACAGTCATGTCCATTACGAAGAGATACGATGATAAGACACTTCTATTCAAATTTGAATTTTGAAAAATACGGCTAGTATGTCGACATATTTGCAGAGGATATGTCGACATATCCCTTTGTATTTTGAAAAATTACTTGATAAAAATTTCTTTGAAAATATTAAGTTTTGTAAAATATTTTGAAACTTTGTACAAACATTTAAACATAATTTATACATATTTTAATCATATTAAAACTTAATAAAACTTTAGAAAATAATTTTGACAGGTTTAATAAGAATATTTAATATAATGTAAATGATATATACAAAATCAATATAGTAATAAATTATTAAAGTATAAACAATAATTAAATAAATATATATATATATAAACTTATAAACACTAAAATAGTATCTTTATAAGTATTATAGATTTGAAAATCCTTTTGGAAATATTTTAAAAAGATTATTTTTAAAAATAGAATATTTGAAAAAAAAAATTAAAACAAAATTAGAGAAGGTAAGAGAGATCAAGAAAGTGCTATCAAGGTTTTAACATAAATTCTACGACTCTATAACTTATCTGGAATATCTTGAAATCTTGAACTCTTCGATACTCATGAGTCTTCATTCTTGAACTCTTAAAACTTTATATCAACATATTAAATCTACTTTTGATATCAGCATCTCGATACTGTACAGTCTTCTTAATCAGTACATGTCTAATATCCTACACTATATATCATATATATCTTGATAAAACATTAGTATATATACTTTATATAATGTCTTGAAGTTGTTACCATCAAAATCAATACCTAAGGTACTAACATTTCATGCTTTCAGGTCCACTTTTTGAATTGCTTCATCAATAGTGCTAGCCAGCTGCAGCGTCATCTTCTTCCTCATTATTGGTTGAACTTGTTAAAGCAATAGATTTCTTTTTTGAATCACCACTTCCATGTTATTAGCTGACTTTAAGTTCCATCTCATAATTGATGAGATTTCCTATTAGTTTGTCCAATTTAAGCTATTTTAAGTCTTTGGATTCCTGAATTGCTGTCACTTTTACTTCAAAACTTCTCGGAGGATTCTCAAAAATTTTCGAACCACCTAAAATTCTGTGTAAGCATTTTCCAGCGTTTTGGATTTGAATACAATATTTGAAAATCATCCACACATCTCCTTTATATTCTCATCTTTTTTCATCACAAAATTCTCTATTCATAGCTAAGCATGGCTAGTTGAGATTCCTTGACATGTGATGTACCATCATGACTCACTTCAAGCGTATGCCAAATTTTCTACACAGTCACACAATGAGAAACATAATTGTATTCAATTTTATATAAGGTACAATAGAATTCATAGCTTTTGCATTAGACTGATATAAACTAAGCTCATTAGTATCCCACATAGATTTTATCTTAGGGACTTCAAAACTATCTATATTTACTATAAGCAGATTATAACCAGTTTCAACTATATCCCATGCATCTATAGTATCTAGAAAAAAATTTCTTCCTAGTTTTCCAATAAGAATGATCAGTACATTAAACATGGGTGTCCTAATAATAGATTGTCCTTCAGTAAAAGCATTATTATAACTAGCCATGGTTAAAAAAGTGAATTTGATAACCTGGCTCTAATACCACTTGTAGGATCGAATTAACCCCGGAGGGGAGTGAATAGGGTTAATAAAAAATTCAAAGATTAGTTAAAAAATTACAACACGGATAATAAAAGAGTAAATGCGGAAATTAAAAGCAACATATAGATTTACCCTGCATCGACAATACTTGCCTACTGCTACCTCCAAGATTTCTACTAAGGTTAAATAATCGACTGCTTACAGAACCTGTAAACTTGTGACTATCGCTTACCTTATTTTTCTAACTCTACGCTCAAAACACTATACTCAAAAACCCTATCTTAAATCTATCCCCAAGTTGAGAATTTTACGGACTACATCCCATAGTTTGAACCTAGTTAAACTAGAGTTTTATATTTAAAAAACAAAATTGCAATAAAAGTGAAACCTAGTACAAAAAGACATGGCCCTAAAATTTATTCACAAATACAAGTATATAGCTCAAAATAAATTGAGAGAGTTGTATAATTTTTTAGTCTGTATCCCTTTATCTTTCAAATCGATTTCTTCCTTAGGCCGATCCTCTTTTTCCTCTTTGTTCTCGATTAAGGTTTCCTTGAAGCGTCGTTCTTCGATCGAGCTATGGATTAATGCATGTCTTTCTTATCGATCGATCGCCTGTCAGATGATTGCTCTTGGTTGCTTCAAATGTCGAGTTAATTGATTGATGCTGATTTGGTATGAATTTTTTTTTATCTTTCTGATTTTGTATTTGAACTCGACTATTTTTCTATTGTCGATGATGATACTTTGTATTCATAGGGATTGATTTCATATGCTTCCTTATATTTCGTATATACTTGATTTTATTTCGATTGATCTTACGGTATGAGATTTTTGACTTGTTTAATTTTGAATTGTTGCACATATTTCAACTTTGACTTATTCATTTCCTACCTTGATGATTTATTGATACTTGAACTGAGATAGTGCATGCCCCCTCCTTTGTGTGATTTGCCAGTGTGTGCATGTCCCCTGGTTCTTTGCTTTTGATATTGATTTTCTTTGTACAAGGAGATGTCTTAAGTTCTAGAAACACTAA
Organism: Allium fistulosum; assembly: GCA_030737815.1. Classification (NCBI taxonomy): domain Eukaryota; kingdom Viridiplantae; phylum Streptophyta; class Magnoliopsida; order Asparagales; family Amaryllidaceae; genus Allium; species Allium fistulosum. The sequence goes on from CM060902.1 coordinate 1,471,880,648, forward strand.
GTTTTGAACGGTATTTTTTGGTGGTCTTGAATTTTGTGAAGATGATATTGATGTGTTACTCTAGAAGTGGTCGAGTTCAATTGACTTGTAATGCTGAGTTGATGACAAGTTTTTGTAAAAAAAGCTTGATATGGAGACACTGTTATTTTTCTTTGTTGAAAATTATTGTAACAGATTGTTTTTGTGATGGTTGACCTTGCTAATATGTTTGTGTGCACAACCTTATGTGCATTTCTTTATTGCATTTGCCTATTGTGAACTTATGTCCACCCTGCTGTGCACATTCCAAGATTTTGGTCTTGTTAGTTCGACCATTTTGCTGATCCAAAACTGTTGTTGCATTAAGACTTGTTCAACCGTGTTGCTTTGTGTGCTTGATCTTGTTTTTCTCCATGAGATGCTGAACTGATTGCAACCTTATATGCTTCATTTGCCTGGTTATGCTGGTACTTATAATACTTGTGCATTTACTCTTGTTGCTGAGTTCTGCCTTGTGGGCTTTGAGTTTGTTGATATGGTTACACTTTTACTTCATCTATTTGTTGTTGCACTACGTTGAGCCTTCGGGCTTGACCTTTGCTTTTGTGCCTGAAATTTAATTGGTGCAAATGTTTTTTTGTATATGTTTGGCCTTATGGCATGTATAGTGATATACTATGCATGTCATAAGTTGCTTGTGTACACCATTAATAATTTGGTGCCAATTTCAAAATATGAAAAGTGCAAAACCAATAGACGGAGGCAATGTCGAGTTCAAAACTATTTATATTTTCCTAGTCTGAATCTGTTTCATTTTTCTTTTTACTGGGTTGTTATTCGACAGGCAAAGCAAATGATTGGAAAAAATATGTTTGGAGCAAGTAGATAGCAAATCGAATTCGAGTGGGTAATTGTATTTTAAAGTGATTGTATTTGAGAGTGCGTTGTATACGAGAGTGTTAAATAATGTTGTATATGAGAGTGTAAAATAGTTTTGTATATGAATGTTGTATTTAAAATATTATGGACTCTCTTATAATCGTGTACTGCTGAAATTGTATTGAAATAATAATTTCATTTGTTTATTTCTATTTGTGATTTTATAATAGTAATATATCAAAAACATTTATACATATATATATATGTGTGTGTGTGTGTGTGTGTTTATTATCATCAAACAAAAATCATAAACTGCTATATTCTACAAGCTCAGCATATGATAGTTCGGATGTATCTCAACCTTTGATAGTTCATGAAGTCAACATGAAATAGCTTAGACATCTTAGCCTTCGATATTTCCTAGAGTAAGCATGTGCTAGATCAATCATCTCAACCTTCGATGGCTATTTGGATCAAATTTGATAGCTCCGAAGTATAAACCTTCGGTAGCTCTTTGGATCAAGATTCGATACCCTTAAAACATCATCCCTTGATTACCAATTTAGTCAACTTGCAATAGCTTTGAAACCATTATCCTTCGATAGAGTGTTTAGTCATCTTGCGATAACTTTGAAACCATCATACTTCGATAGCTTGTTTAATTAATTTGCGATATCTTTGAAACCATCACCCTTCGATGGCTTGTTTAGTCAACGTGCGATAGCTTTGAAACCATCATCCTTTGATAGCTTGTGTTAACTAACCTATGATAGCTTTGAGACCACCATCCTTCGATACCTCATTTTGGTTTTCATCCCTCGATAGCTTCTCTATCCTTCAATCTATGATGGCTCATCTTCAACCTATGGTAGTTGGTACTTTTTTAGGTAAAACATATATCTTATGAAGAAGAAATCAATTGTCGATGAGAAATTTAAAGAGTATAAGAAAAAAGTAGGAAATTAGATGAACCATAAAATTAAAATACTTCGACCCGGTCAAGGAGGTAAGTATGTTGGATAATAAGTCCAACAATACTTAGAAGATAATAAGATTATCTCTCAGGTCATGACCACCCTACACTCCATAATACAATGGTGTTTTAGAGAGAAGGAATCGAACCCTGTTATATATGGTTTGATCCATAATGAGTGAGGCTGAGTTACCTCTTTCCTACTGGGAATGTGCGTTAGAATCTATAGTGCATATGCTGAATTTGATGTCTAATAAATCTCTTCCTAAGGCAGTATATAAGATGTGGTATGGGAAGAAACCCCATCTCAGGTAATTAAAGGTGTGGAGTTTCTAGCCTATGTTAAGATCATTAGCCCCAATGAGCTTGAGGCAAGATCGGTGCTATATAAGTTTTTAGAATATCCCAGAGACTCTATGGGATATATTTTCTATAATATAGAAGAAAAAAGGTTATTGTTTCTCGACACGCTATCTTTTTAGAAAAGGAATCTCTGTTGAAATAAACTATGGCAAAATTGTAGACTTAGATGAGATTCGAGAAACTAATACATAAACTAAAATGGTAGAAGAATCAAATTCACTAACGTACGATAATGCACAACTTATTAGAAGGTCTAATAGGGAATATCGCATAATAGAGAGATACTATGGTATTCTCGTGGATGGCGATAAAGAGGATTGTGTCCTAGAAGATGACGCTCACCTCGCATTCCGACAAGCATTGCGCGGTAAGAACTCTACACTATGGTTTGAAGCTATGAAACCCAAAATGGATTCTACGTACATGAACAAGTATGGACTTTGGATGATGCAGTCAATGAGATAAAAATTATTGGCTGCAAATGGGTCTACAAGAAGAAACAAAATACATATGGAAAGGTAGAGACCTATAAAGCAAGACTAGTCGTGAAAGGTTTCCGTCATAAACAAGGTAATGAATATGACCATGGTTGCTTTTCTCATTCCTTCGGAGTGGAACTACAACTACTTCTATAGTCGGAACTCTTAGAATCTAGTGTAAGAATATAATATTACTAGATATGAAGGTACAAATACGTTCTCTTAATTTATCCTAATTCCTCTGATCTACTAACCAAGGCTTTGACACCAAATGTAACAACTCGCACCTTAATGGGTCTAAATTTTGACAAAAATTGAAACTCAAGTCCATCAAAGCACAGATCGTTGGATTTGGTACCAGCAAATAAGCATGAGCATTATTAGAGTTGATAGAAATCTAAACTCACAGCAGAAACAAATAAGAATACTTACCATGACTACTACCTTGAAATTAATGACATTCCTTGGATAATAGATTGTCGTATCAACATCGAGCATGAGAGAAAGAAGGCTTCTCCAACCACAAAGCACATCTAGCTCTAGTGATCTGTTCCCCTAAATTCTATCCTGTAGGTTGTAATATGGAGGGGGTCAGAACAACGTTCTGGTGACTTGAAAATATAAACTATCCATCACATAAACCTATACCGATTAGTTTCTATTTAATTGTTAAGTCCATTTAGGTTAGCAATTCTAATCCAACCTTGCATTACACACACGGTTACTTACTTACCCCTTCCCAAGGTACAAAATACTGATGAAGCCTTTTCAACCACCCAATACTTCCAAACACTTTTGCCACTTTATACTTCTAAATATGAAGCGGGCTTCTATAATACTTTTTAAAAAGAGAAATAGGCAAACTCAACTATTTAAGACCTTAATCAAGGTAGACCCCGTCATTTAAGACCTATTCCCAAGTTGGTTTCCTAACAATGTTGTCAATGGTCAGTGGGTCCTAGCTACAAGACCTCTAACCACTATTTAAGGCTTCCTACATTTAATGTCCAACTATTACCGCATCTATCGTCCATCAAATCGTAGCCATGTTATAAACAGTACCTAAGACACTTAGTACCTTTTATTAGAAAATAGGCAGACTCTAATCATTTAAAACCTTAATTAAGGCAAATCCCATCATTTAAGACATATCCTGAAGGCGTGCTCTTAAGTGGTACTATTGTTATTACGGCCTTAGCAATTTGAGAGACTGTTCCCAAGCCACTTAATACCTTTTATAGGAAAACAACCAAACTCAAGTCATTTAAAACCTTAATTAAGGCAAAAACCATCATGTAATACCTATTCCCACGATGGACTCCTCACTGGTACCATTTAAATGACATTTCTTAGAAATCTCATTAGGCTACTTAGTACTTCTTTTATAGGAAAGAGGCGAACCCTTCGGCCACTTAAGACCCCAAAACTGAAGTGAACCCTTCTCGAGATATCCACTATCACTCTTTAATTATAAATATGGCATCTTATTAGGTTACTTCTTTCGATAGGGAGGTGGACCCTATAGCCACTTAAGACCTCAACGCTGAAGTAAACCCTTTTTAGAGATATCCTTCCACTGAAGTAAACTCTTTTTAGAGACATCCTTATTTATTTATTTGGAATCTCACTGGGTTGCTTAACACTTCCATTCAGAAGAGAGGCGGACCCTACAGCCACTTAAGACGTCAAACTAGAAGCAAACCCCTATGGAGATATCCTTTACCGCTCCTAATTCCAAATTTGGACCATTTAATACTTTCCAATTAAGAAAGCAGGCCCAATCCCTCATGCCGTCAAGGGTCCTAGGATTAGTGATACCTCACATCAGTAGTAAGTGCGCCCGACTACCGGTAGCCTCAAAGTGCAGGGAAGTCTTCCGTCGAGTAGCTCTACTAACCTTGCATCACTAACCCACTAAGTCCAATTAACCATCCTAAGTCCTTAGTTATATTATCTTAGGTAGACATTGGACTTAGCTTGTTAATTTTATTTTCACTTAAGGCAATAAGATTTACCTCAAATATCTATCTACCCATAAATCCCTGTTTAATGCTCATAAATGTCAATTTGTCCACAAAATCCCAACAGACATTTTCTAAGACAATTATGTATGATTACCAATTTCAAATTAGTAACCTATTATATCTATACCATTTTTATCAGTCCCATTAATCCATTTACCCTGTCAATTATTGTAACTCCCATATTTATTACCATTTATTGGAGTTACAATATTTTAAATTCTTTTCTCATTAGTTAATTATTCTAAATGTGAATATTGCATGCAAAAGTCGTTATTAGCTTTTTATTTAATTATTACAAGAACGGTAAATTACATACAAATATCTATTTTATCAAATATGTTCTAGTTATATATCTTCACTAGAATATTCTTTTCCATGTTAAATTGTTAGAATCTTATCTAAAAAGATTATCTGTTATAATTTCCACAAATTAATCCAAAAAAAGATTTAACTTTAAAAGATTACATTGTTTGAAATTTAAAGGAATAATTATTTCTTTTTATTCCTGAAATAGACAGTTTAAACTACAATGAATTCATGCTTTACACATCTCTTTCTCTTTCTATTTGCATCTATTCCTTGTTAGATCAAACGTTGTATTTTTCTAATAGGAAAATAAATCAAACTAATTTACAAACTTTAAGCGGATCTAAATTCCAACAATTCCAAACACAGAAAAGTTTACATTCCAACAAGATTAGGGTAATAATCCAAATTTATAAATTATTATACAACCTATTTCAGATCTGGAATAAATTTCATTTAAATTAATATTCTAAACTCATACTTTTGGGACTGATGTCCATATCAGGTTGTATACAATCTAAATCAATTCATAAACAATAATATGAAGGCGATATTTATTATATTCAGATCGTATTCAATTCGTTGCCTACAACTCATGTATAATTACCCAATTAGGCATAAAGATCAAATAAACAATAACGGGATAATTTTTATATTATAACAATCTATAAAAATTCTCACTCGCCTCTTAAAAACGATCCGAATCTCCAGATCTGAAGTAGAACCTTTGGTTCTTCTCCAAATCCTTTTTAATCCAAGAGATATGTATAAAAGGGTATATACATACATTAGAATTACAGATCTGAGAAGAGATTTGGGATCGGGGGAAATAGATACAAATATATATATATAACCTCAAATACGCATATAGTTGATTATCTTATCTTCTCCTTTATATTAGATTTCTACTCTTCTCCGATTTGTATGAATATAGATACAAATATCTTATATTTATAATTTAGAAAGAAAGTGTAGAAGAAGAAATGGCAGAGCTTCACTACTGCCTCAATAAAAATATGATAAGAGAAGGGAGGGCTAGACTGAATTTATAGGCGCTAGAATCAACCAGAACTATACGATTTAAAATATTAGATCCGGGCCGTTGTGGCCTAGGATAACCCTAGCCGCCTGAGGTGATCGGGTGACCGCCCATTGAGCATTGGTCGATAGCTAGGGGTCGACCGGTCCCAATGATAGGTCGACCTGTGGGGCTGGGCGATTAATTAATAAACTTTAATTAATTATTTATTTATTTTTGTTCCAAATTCGTTTTTCATCCGTAACTTCTTCATTTGGACTCCAATCGCAAAATTCCAAACATGAAAGTTGCTTAGAATTTCGCCACAAATACAATGGTTCAAGTTTCATGGTCAAATTCCTTTTTTGAAGCCTAATTAATTAACTACCTAACTAATTAAATAACTAACGCCAAATTATGGAGTGTTACATTCTCCCCCCCTTAAAAAGAATTTTGTCCCAGAATTTTCCCAATGACTAAGTCAAGGTTTTGGCTCCTAATTTTCCTAAACTAAACAACCAATGAGTGTACAGCAAATTTTACAACCAAACTTGCATAAGTGCATAGTGTATTACTGTATCACCACACACAAAATATGTATGCAAAATGATTCTAAATCGGATCCTTCTATATGAATGCATTTCATTTGAAAACATGATGCAAACAACCTACATATATACTCGCAGTTCTACATGTATGTAGCTTTTTGAAAAATCTTTTAACTAAAACCCCATATCCTATAAATAAAAGTATGAAGCAACCAATTTAGCATCCACTTCCTACCATCCAATAATCCAACGCATTGAAAACTCGCTTCCTGAACTTTACTTCTATACCCGAAAAAGGAATCGAGGTGGAGAATTTAACATTTACCACACTATAATCTTTCTATTCCCGTAGTACAGTGGAAATTTCTTCGCTGGCCCGGATTTACTCAAATTTTCCATGTACAAAACGCATAATGAAGCTTTTTTTCAAGCTCTGAAACAGAATTAAGTCTAAAAATAGACTTGCGTGTCGTCGATAAGGTATGGAAATAGAAATTACAAGGCTAAAACAGCTTTTCCCTTATTATCGCTTGCATTTATTGCATCATCGACCCTAATGCACCGCTAAATTCGCAAATTATAACTCTATTTGTCTTCCCTACGCCTAACATGTGGCCTTCAAAATCAAAGTTTTCATAAAAATCTTTCTCACTTTTCAAATTTGTCCATCATTTGAAAGATAAAATCCCAAAATATGTTGACGTACATTTTCCCTTGAAATAAAATTTTAAACAAAAACTTTAAAAAAAAGTTAAGAGCCAAAATAACTAAAACAGAACTTTTTTTCCTTTCCTTTTTTTCAAAAGAAAACTTTTCAAATCAAGGGGACTTTTTTCAAAATATTTTTCCTTCTTAAAAAATTTCATAAATCAAGCCACAATTTCAGTGTAGTCAGAAGTAGGTTGTGCGCTAAACGCATAAACCAAAATCCAAAATTCTACAACTAACATTTACCCAAAAATTTGATATTTTATTTAAAAATGTCAACACATCTATTATTCAAAAAAATAGCTTTTAAGGAACATGAGCAATGACCTGTGATATCAAAATAAGTTTATTATGTCCTACGCTAAAATTTCCAACTATCATAAACTTCTGGTCTTATATTGCTTTTACTATTGTTAAGTGTCTTTATGAGATTCTCATATCTGTATTGTTTCTCTACTTATGCATATATATATAGGAGTAGTTTCCATATCGAGAGACAATAATACAGAAAATAAATAGAAGCTCATAGTATCGTGCATGCCTTTTGTAACATACAACTAACAGTTTTACAACCCAATAACCCAAAAGAGAAGAACAATGCTGGAAATAAAAAGTTACAACAATCCTAAATAAAACACCGCCTACGAACTGTGAGAAGGTCTTGCTCCACGGTCGGAGCTTGAGCCATTGCCATGACCGTGAAATGGTCGTAGCCTGGCTATGCACCCAATCTCATGTCCCTGGCGCTGCTGCTCCATCCTAATCTCTCGGAGCTCTGCCTGAACCTAATGGATAACAACAAGCTTAGGACTCAAGTATCCCTTGGTGCACTGTGCTATACCCTGCTGCTGCTTAGGTGGTGTGGCAGGTGGTAAATGAATATTCATCCTCTTAATGGTGGTCCGGTCGATGGCGGGAGGGACCTTCCTCACACTGGCTCTTTGCTCAAATTTAACTCGTAATGCCTAAACACTTGAGTGAGCAAGTGGCAAAATGGAAAGTGAGTCCTGGGGGTACCTACTCCTTGATTGACCATATGGAGCATCAAAATAAGAGCCTAATTGATGGCTATGCCGCAAATTATAGCATAGGCAACTCTCCGCATTGAGGTATAGATCTAGTCGAGGCTTCCCATCTTCGGAATGATGTTACACTGAATGATGCACACGACGAGATGGGCAACTGGTCGTGAATTGTCAGTCCTCCAATCACCGACATTTCCAGAAAAGATCCATTGTAGAATCTCAAGATCAGTCATCTCTATGTCATCCAAGTCTACTCCTACTGCATATATCTCCAAAATCCCAGGGAGATCATCATCTGTCATCTCAATCTGAGCTTCCTTCACCTCGGACTCAATGTAGATGTTGCCATCATCAAAATTTCTATGCCATCTATTTATCAAAAAGATGGATGCAGCGTGGGTAATATTCCCACTCAAAAGTCTCAAAGCGGAGTATTGGTGAAAGTCCTACCACAATGAAAAGCTCTTCAAGCTCAAGAGCGGCGAAATCTCCGAATTTCAGTGAATTTCAGTGGTCGTCCGTGGAGAAAATCAAAATCCACCATTCTGGGATAAGTGGCGATCTTTTGTTTGTTCCGGTCAAACCAAGCGGCTTCTTGCGGAATAAGGCTGAGATGACGAGAGGGAGAGCTGCCGGTGCGTGGCAGTGCCATGGGCAGAGACGTGGTTGGAAAAGGAGAGAAAATGGTTAATATCAGAAGTAGTGGTAGGGCAAGGTCCGACCCGCAAGAATTTTGACGTCGGTTGGTGGAGGAATGAAGGAGAGAAGCTTTGGTTAAGTGAAGAAAGATGGAGGTGGAAATAGGTTTGTCTAAAAAATGAAGAGGAGGAAGAGAATGAGGGAGGGTGTGGTGGTTAATGGTTTGGATGCGACTTATAGTCGCGTTCCAATTTTGGGTTTGGCTCGAATCCACCCAGCGGTCGACCGCTATTAGATCATCCGGTTGACCGCTACCGCTTGGTTGACCACTGGCCTAGATTTGGGTGTGGCCTGAACCTTGACCTAATAGGGCCAGTTAAATTAATTCATATTTTATTGACCGTTTAGCACACCATCTTCAGCTTAACCCGTCCATAAAAATTCTACCTTCCACATGACGGTATCCACCTTACCATTTAGACCCTTCCTTGGCAAGATTGCGATAGCCTCAGCAAAACTGTTGCGACCAACAACACTTCCAAAAACCAAAAAATATTTCAGCTGCTATTTCCTGCCTATTTCGCATGGAAATATTTCTTCCAATGGCTAGTGGGTACAACAATACCTCAAACTACATACTTCAATAAAATTGAATGCCATTCCTATTTTGTTTGTACCTTAAAGATAGAACATATAAAAGCCTTGATTTTATAAACCAAGAAATCACTAAGCTAAATATATGCTCCTTTACACTTGTTTCCTATAATAGAAACTACTTCATACCAAAACTTCCCTTAATAGTCAAACTTATATATATAAATATTTCAGGGTTTCCAAAACCTTTTTAAAACACAAATATTCCAAATTGGAAAACTATTTTCTTGACAAAAATCAATATCAAGTCTTTACTGATTTATACATATAAATATTTAAGTATTTAAAGAATTAATCTTTTATAGACTAAGAATTTCCTAACATGGCCAACTTAGTGGTATACGTATTTCTTTGAAAATTAGAATTTCAAAACTTTTCCGAAACAAAATTTCCAAAATAAATCTTTAGGGAAAAGAAATCCTTTGAAAACCCTTTTTTCAAAATCTAAGGCATTCCCAAAACATACTTATAAAAATTATCTTACAGTTTTTAAACTAAGGAATTGACATTAATTATTCAAAAAAATATGGTTTGCCATCAAAAAGGTGATTAATGAATGCACCCTAGAAAAACTTGCTTCCGGACAATAGCGACATACAGACTCTAATTTTCCACCCATCTAGAATAAATATGTGTCTCCGACTAGAACTCAAACTCCATAATCACAAGGTAGCTAGAATCTCAACCATCAAGTCGAACACCTCTAGTCTTAAGAATTCAGCCATACATCGAACTGATGCTCTTCATCAACAGTGCTTCACACATCGTCAGCACTCTGTGGGGTACTACGGAGTCGGCATGAAAATATAAACTCTAAGATAATTCCAACCATAGTTTTTTTGCCCATTCATTTGGAGTGGAACTACAACTACTTCTATAGTCGTAACTCTTAGAACCTAGCATAAGAATATAATATCACTAGATAGGAAAGTACGAATACATTCTCTCAATTTACCCTAATTCCTCTAATCTACTAACCTAGGCTCTGACACTAAATGTAACAATCCGCACCTTAATGGGTCTAAATTTTGAAAAAAATAGAAACCCAAGTCCATCAAAGCACAGATCGTTAGATTTGGTACCTACAAATAAGCATGATCATTATCAGAGATTGATAAAAATCTAAACTTACAGCGAAAACAATAATAGGATAAGAATAATGACTATGACTACTACCTTGGAATTAATGGCATTCCTTGAATAGTAGATTGTCACATCAGCATCGAGCATGAGAGAAAGAATACTTCTTCAACAACAAAGCACATCTAGCTCCAGTGACCCATTCCCCTAAATTCTATCATGTGTGTTGTAATGGGGAGGCGGTCAGAACAACATTCCGGTAGCTGGAAAATATAAACTGTCCATAACATAAACCTATACTGATTGGTTTCCATTTAATTATTTGTCTATTAAGGTTAGAAATACTAATCTAACCTTGCATTGCATACAAGATTACTTACTTACCCCTTTCCAATGTACAAAATACTGATGAAGCCTTTTCTACCACCCAATACTTCCAAACCCATTTGCCACTTAATACTTCTAAATATGAAGCAGACTGCTATAGCACTTTTTAAAAAGAGAAATAGGCAGACTCTGCCATTTAAAACCTTAATCAAGATAGACCCCATAATTTAAGAACTATTCCCAATGTAGTTTCCTAACAATATTGTCAATGGTCGGTGGGTCCTAGCTACAAGACCTCTAAACACTATTTAAGGCTTCCGACATTTAATGCCCAACTATTACCACATCTATCGCCGATAAAATCATAGCCATGTAATAAACAGTAACCAAGCCACTTAATATCTTTTATTGGAAAATAGGCAGACTCTAGTCATTTAAGACCTTAATTAAGGCAGACCTCATCGTTTAAGACCTATCCCCAAGGCGTGCTCCTAAATGGTACTATTGTTATTACGGCCTTAGCAATGTGAGAGACTGCACCCAAGCCACTTAATACCTTTTATTGGAAAACAGGCAGACTCTGGTCATTTAAGACCTCGATTAAGGCAGTCCCCATCATTTAAGACTTATTCTCAAGGTAGACTCCTTACTGGTACTATCTAACTAGCATTGCTTGGAAATCTCATCAGGCTACTTTATATTTCTTTTATAGAAAAGAGGCGAACCCTTCAGTTACTTAAGATCCCAAACCTAAAGTGAACCCTTCCCGAGATATCCATTATCACTCTTTAATTATAAACATGGCATCTCATTAGGTTACTTCTTTCGGCAGGGAGGCGGACCCTACAGTCACTTAAGACCTCAACACTGAAGTAAACCCTTTTTAGAGACATCCTTATTTATTTATTTAGAATCTCACTAGGTTACTTAATACTTTCATTCAGGAGAGAGGTAGACTCTAAGCCACTTAAGACCTCAAATCAGAAGCGAGCCCCTATGGAGATATCCCTCACCGCTCCTAATTCCAAATTTGGACCATTTTATACTTTCCAATTAAGAAAGAAGACTCAATCTCTCACGTCGTCACGGGTCCTAGGATTAATGATATCTCACATCAGCAGTAAGTGTGTCCGACTACTGGTAGCTTCAAAGTGAAGGACAGTCTTCCGTCGAGTGATCCTACTAACCTCGCATCACTAACCCACTAAGTCCAATTAACCATCTTAGGTATTTACTTATAATATCTTAGGTGGACATTGGACTTAGCTTACTAACTCTCTTTTTATTTAAGGAAATCTGATTTACCTTAAATATTTATCTACCCATAAATCCCAGTTTAATGCTCATAAATGTCAATTTATCCATAAAATTCTAACGGACATTTCCTAAGTCATTTATGTATGATTACTAATTTCAAATTAGTAACCTTTTATATTTATTTTATTTTTATCGGTTTCATTAATCCATTTACCCTATCAATTTATTGCAACCCTCGTATTTATTACAATTTATTGGAGTTACAATCTTTTAAATTCTATTCCTATTAGTTAATCATTCTAAACGCGAATATTACGTGCAAGCGTCATTATTAGTTTTTTATTTAATTATTACAAGTGCGGTAAATTACGTACAAAAATTTACTTTTATCAAATATGTTCTAATTATATATCTTCACTAGATATTCTTTTCCATGTTAAATTGTTGGAATCATATCTAAAAAGACTATCCGCTATAATTTCCATAAATTAGTCCAAATCAAAAGATTTAACTTTAAAAGATTACATTGTTTGGAATTACAAGGAATTATTATTATTTTTATTACTGAAATAGACAACATAAAATACAATGAATTCATACTTTACACATCTCTTTCTCTTTCTATTTGCATATATTCCTTGTTAGATCAAACACTATATTTTTCTAAAAGGAAAAGAAATCAAACTAATTTACAAACATTAAGCGGATCTAAATTCCAACAATTCCAAACATAGAAAAGTTTATGTTCCAACAAGATTAGGGTAATAATCCAAATTTATAACATTATTATACAACCTATTTCAGATTTGGAATAAATTTCATTTAAATCAATATTCTAAATTCATACATTTATGAATGATTTCCAAATCAGGTTGTAAATAATGCTAAATCAATTCATAAACAAGAATATGTAAGAGATATTTATTATATTCAGATCATATTTAATACGTTGCCTACAACTCATATACAATTATCAAATTAGGCATATAAATCAAATAAACACCAATAGGATAATTTTCATATTATAACAATCTATAAAATTTCTCACTCACCTTTTAAAAGCGATCCAAATCTCCAGATCTAAAGTCGAACCTTTGATTCATCTCCAAATCCTTTTTAATCCAAGAGATATGTATAAAAGGGTATACACATAAATTAGAATTACAGATCCAAGAAGATTTGGGATATGGAGACTAAATAGATACAAATATATATATATATATAAGTTACTTCAAATACGCATATGGTTGATTCTATTATCTTCTCTTTTTTATTAGATTTCTACTCTTCACCGATTTGTACGAATATAGATACAAATATCTTATCTTTATAATTTAAAAAGAAAGTGGAGAAGAAGAAATGGCAGAGCTTCGCTACTGCCTCCAGAAAAATATGAGAAGATAAGGAAAGGCCATGCCTGAATTTATAGGCACCAGAATCAACCAGAACCATATGATTTAAAATATTAGATCCGGGCCATTGTGGCCTAGGCTAACCCTAGCCACCTGAAGGCGACTGGTCGACCGCCCATTTTGCATCGGTCGACCGCTAGAGGTCGACCGGTCCCAATGATAGGTCGGCCTGTGGGCTTGGGCGATTAATTAATAAACATTAATTTTTTTTATTTATTTATTTTCATTTTGAATTCATTTTTCGTCCGTAACTTTTTCGTTTGGACTCCGATCGCAAAAGTCCAAATATGAAAGTTGCTCAGAATTTTACCACGAACACAATAGTGTAAGTTTTATAGTCAAATTCCATCATTTGCACAAATTTCATTTTTGGAGCCTACTTAATTAACTAACTAAGTAATTAAATAACTAACGCTAAATTATGGGGTATTGCTGATTCAGAAAAGACCGTTTACATGCCGTAGTCCGAGGGTGTTTAGAGGTCAATGGGAGCAAGAAAAAAGCTTGTAAGTTATTAAGATTGATATATGGTCTTAAACAAGCTTCGAGGAGTTGGAATAATTATTTTGATAAAGTATCAAACAGTTTAGTTTTTACCGGAACATGGAGGAAGCGTGTGTACACCAGAAAGAACAAGAAAGTTCTATAGTGTTTATTGACATTTATGTCGATGATTTTCTCCCGATTGGTAACGACGAAAGCTTGGGTATACAAGACTTTTCCACGAAGGATTTGGGTGAAGCGACCTATGTACTTTGTATTAGGATCTATAAAGATAGATCTAAAAGGTTGCTAGAATTATCAATCCTTATAAATAGATGTCATACTAAAATGTTTTAATATGAAAAATCCCAAGCATGAAAATGTTCCAACACAATTGGGAACTGTTCTTTCGAAGAAGGATGCTCCTCATATTAATAAGCAGAAAGTCCGTGTAAAGAGGATACCATATGCATTTGCAGTTGAATCCATTATGTATGTTATGCTATGTACGAGACCGGATGTGGCTTATGCATTAGGAGCATAAGTCAATACTAGCCAAACCTAGAAGAAAAATATTAAACAACTATGAAATGTATTTTAAGTATTTACGAGATACTAAAGACTTATTTGTAATCTATAGGAATGAAGACCTCCTTATGAAGGGGTATGTAAACTTAGCATCCAGAGTGATATCGATGATAGCAAACTAGTACCGGGTTACGGTCCACGTTAAATGGTGGAGTAGTGAGTTGGAAAGTTCTATGCAAGAGATAATAGTTAATTCAATGATGTAGGCTAAGTATATCATCCTAAATGAAGCAACTAATGAAGCGGTCTGGATGCATAAATTTATGACTTAGCTAAGGTGAATCCAAACATTGAGAATCCCATAACATTGTTCTACGATAACAATGTACAATGCAAATCATGAAAGAACCAAGAGCTCACAAAAATCAAGGCACATATTTCTGAAATTCCACCCGACAAGACAGTTGTCAACGATGGAAAAGTGATGATTACCAGAGTAGATAGGAAGAACAACATAGCAGATCTAATTACGAAGGAACTAGCTTGATCGATTCTAAGTAAAACGATTGAAGATACGAGATTTAGAATCTATAATTGGCTCCAAGTGCAAGTGAGAGGATGAGAGAGTTAATGGTATGCCCTAGGGACATTTATGTAATTTATTGTATATTATCTAACTCTATAATCAATCTTGTTCGTAATAAAGATGTTTATTTTCTATTGTTTACTATTTTATATTATGGTATAGTTAATTAAGTAATTAATTTGAAGTATATAAATAAGGAAATCCTAAAATCAAATTTTATGTGATTGTTGTGGTAAATAGTTGCAATACTGAGTAATTAAATACAATATAAAATAATATTTTGATCTAAATATTCCTGATCAAGATATTTTGAGAAAGGTATTGTGACCAGAGTATGTAACGCTCTCCAATTGCTGGTCAATGTATTGCGCACGATTGTTGCGAGCACCAAGGGTTACGTACTTATAGTTATTGGATAACTATAAAATGACTTGATCGGGAGTTTCCTATTGGTTAGTAACAACTAGGTCAAACTGAAAATCTTAACATGACAATGTTATATAGTTCCCACATTGGGAATACTGTTGAACTTCAATGTGGATGCTCCACTTTGATTATAGTTAAATTATGGCATATTGACCGCCGAACGACATAGTTAGGTTTGAGTTGAAGCATGGAAAGTGAAACATTATTTAATAGAGAATTCGTCTTCTCAGTTGTATGGGTAGTATCACGGTCAATTTTAGTCAATTCAAAGTCAAAATCTCTAGCCAGAGTTAAGTAGTTAATAATAAATGTTATTATTAAACCAAGGACATTGTTTATGGACTGAACAGTATAACGTGGATAATATTAGAGTTTTGACTGATACCAAACTCCATATATCCTAAAGTGATGTGGTATTGACGAAGAGAACATGTGTAAATTATTATCACTCGAGGTGATGTAAAATATGATTTTACCGCAAAGATATGTAACCGACGAATTCAACCAACTCCACACCACTAACTAAGGTAATGTGTGACTGTTAACATTTGAATTGTTCGATATTAATCGCTGATTAAATTCACACATCTAAGTCACACAAACTCATTTGTGAATCCTTCGAAATGCCAAGTAATTTATTTAGTTTATAGAACGTTATAAATTAGTTAAATTAATGAATATTTAAGAAATACTAATTATTAATGTATTTAATATTTGGGGTGTTATTAGTAAGTAGGGCAGCTCATGGAAATTTTTTGAGTGCTGGTAGCAATTATTTGGACATATAAATAAATGTTATATATGCATGATTCGTTGTACGATATTGATATATATTTAAACAGGCTTTAGATATAATTAATTACTTAACAGGCTTTAAGATTGTTGATCCATATAGGAGACTAAATATCGCTAGCCAAACAGAGAGTTGAAATGGTCTAGATTTGGATCTCGATCTAAGTGGAATTGGTAAAAGAAAATAAGGAAAAAGTGACAGATTTGGTTCTCTTTTTGCCCTCTATAAATACATAGTCATCCACTCTCATTTTATTATTATATCTTCTTCTTTGGTTACCATACCCAAGCCTACTACCCCTTGGCTAAGTTATACCCATACAATATCAAATAAAATTAAAATAAAGTGGCTCATTCAATTTTAGCAATATCGGGTGTTGATTCAAGGAGTCTAGGAGACGAGTCACATATCGATGTGTTACAATTGGGGGGATCTATTTAGGTTTAATTCCATTTTATATTATTCATTTACACTATTCAACTCGACCTAAGTTTATATATGTGTGAATATTTTACTCCTATTATAGTAGATTTAATTTAAAACTATTTAAACATAGTTATTTATAAAATAAAATAATTGATTAGTATTATTTCGACTATACTTATATATATGTGACAATTATTTTATTTAAAACATATTAATAAATTTATATTAAATATACATAATTATTATTTTTGGCAACTATATATATATATATATATAATTTAAAAAAAAGAGTTTTTTGTTATTAGCTTAACGCTACATAAAAAATTATTTATTTTAGTTCGGCCAAGCGTGCATATATACATAAACACATTTAGTTATAAATGTTTTATATAATTTTTTTATTAAATAGTTTTTAATATATATACATATATATATATAATTTTAGGTTGAAATAAAAGAATCTTAAAATTTGGATATATAAATATTTGAATTTTATTTAAGTGTCTTTATGTTATTTGAAATAGTAAAATATTTTTTCCAAGTCAATTCTAGTTTCAAATTAAGAAATTTTATGATTTACTTATTCAAAAAAATATTTAAATTTTAAATTTATTAATTAATTCTAAATTATAATATATATATATATATATATGAGAACGGTTCATTAGCACTCATAATAGTGCAACACCCCTCTTGCCCCTTGATTTCTACCACATAATCCAAGGGAGAGAATGCTACATTCTCTCTCCTCCAGATTGTGTAGTGGAAATCAAGGGGCAAGAGGGGTGCTGCACTATTACGGGTGTCATCAAACCCTCTTATATATATATATAAGTTATATGGTACTATTAATATGTGTATACAAACCATATACATGTATATTATAGTATATTTAAAAATATGTACTATATTGTACTATTAATATGTGTATACAAACTATATACATCTATTATAGTATATTTAAACATATGTACTATATCGGCCCATAATTTCGAACATTCCGTCTTTGAATATCCGAGCTTTTGAAATATGTTTAAGTGTTATAAAAGTGATTTTATAACCTTATTAAACTCCTTCTAAGTAATAACTAATGAAAGAAAACTTGTTTTTGGAAATTTGTTTACAAAAATAAATGCTTCGAAGAAATATCGATACCGTGACCAATAATTGTTTTAACGATAAATGGTTTTTTTATTCAATATTCACACTGTGTACATGTCTAAATAACATAAGAAGTCATTAATAGCTAATAAAAATAATTTGACCAAATATGGCTAACTAATTCTATTTTGGAAAGCTTTTAGAAGGCCAAAGGAATAAGATATTTCCATATGCATATGAGGTGGAAAGTAAGTCACATGGGGGGATGGGCTTTGGCCGGCTAAAGGTGTTAGAAGGAGGTTTTGGTAACCACTTTTTACCTATATAAGTCCACATATAGCTCATAGAAACCCTTTCACAATTTTAAGCAACTAAAAGAAAGTTCTTCGTCTTCTTATTCTCTTCTACGTAACTTTCTATAACACAAAACAAATCAACCTAAACTTGCACCAAACTCTTTCTATAAGCCCTAAACAACATAGCAACAACCATTATCAACTTGAAGCTTGAAGAATTGGAGCATACACCCCCATACAAGCCAAGACCATGAGCAATTATAGGTTAAATCTAGCCTAGGTCATGAGCAAGTGAAGGGTTGGAGGAATCTAGAGTTGCTTGGTTGAGATAGGAAGTGGTTGCAAAGGTACAGGCTTGCGCTTGGTTGTGTATTTGTTTAAGGGTGAGAAAACTCACCATTTGAATGTTTATGAAGTGTATAATATGCTTGTTTAAACTATAGTAATGTGCTTGATAATATATTGTTATAACTTTTGTGATTCTTGCTATGGAAAGCAAATGGTATATGTAATTTTTGTATGTAGACTTTTATAACTTGTTGCAAGGCCTTGGCATGATGCTAATAGGTTTGGTTGAACTATGATTGAATGGGACATAAATATGGAATGGTTTTGTAGCGAATAGTCGCTATGTAAGCACTTAGAATTGTCTTGTGTTCGGCAATTTCTATAATATTTTGTAAAGAGATCCCTATAGTTTCTTGCCATGATTGTGATGTATATTGAGTGTATTATGTACTGCAAAAAGATTGGACCTTGGATAGATTTTTTTAACATAGCGAAAAGTGGCCAACCTTTTTGATATATAAAACTACCCAGTACATAGTCTGTTACAGCACTTAATGATTGCATTTTAGGCCACTGTAGTAGCTCTGAACCTTTTTACGGCATTATAGAAATGCTATAATTTTTGTTTGAAACTTTAAGCTGTTTAAAACAACTTTTAATTTAAGTATTTTTCTACAATCTTTTTAACGGTATTTTATAACTAATATTAGAGTATTTTAAAAGTGGTTTGAAATTTAAATATATTTTTAGCAATTAATTATGAATAATTAAAGTGGAAGGTTTATTTTAATAAATGAAAATATGCTTTTTGAAGTTTTTAAATAAATTATAAAATAGTTATTTTTAAGTAATATTTTAAATAAATATTTAAACCATAATCATAAGTATTTTAAAGTATTTTTATTTATATATATAGTTTTTAGGAAATTAGTTAATTTTTTTATTAAAGTGTTAAAAAGATTATACAATATAATACCTTTTAAATTGTTTTTGGAATTTTATTAAATATCTTAGCTTACAAATAACTTAGTATACATCCATATATATATATATATATAATTTTTAAAAGGCTTTTTAATTATAAATAAATGTTTTAAAAAGGGGATTAGGAGTTGCTTAAGTAGCCTAATCATGCTTTGTTTCTTAACTTGTTTATGTAAAGAAATTAATACTATACTTAGCACTAAAAGCCAACAAAGTAGACTTGTTCTATTTATAAGAGTTAGGAATGATTTTCAAGTAGGGTTTAGAAGCAACAGTGCTCTAACCTACTGGTTTAACCCTTGACCGAGGGATAGAGTAAGTTGAGAAGGTCAGCAACGTGATAAGTATAGGAGACTTGATTTCCATATGCGATCGTTTTAGAACTAGATAGTCGATTAGTCGACTATCAAACTTGACCCAAAATAACTTAAAAAGGTTTCTAAAAGCTTCATGGCTTCATACAACATGAGATCCTCCGAGGAGGATTCGTTGGTATGAAACGTCTCTAGCTTTAAGAAAGTGTATATACGAGATCCCCAGGGGAGGACTCCTTTATATCGTTCGCCTACTTCTGAAAGAACTAGAATTAAATTCACCGAAAATTCACCATTTTAGTTTTGAAGAGTTTGGGATTGGTAAATATACTTATGTTTTACTTACAAAAAACCACTTCAAAACTAGTATAATAAGTCCATGTTTTGGAAGCGATTGTGAAGTGCAATGTAATATAGTTGAACTGTCTATCCTAGGATTAAGTCCAAGGGAGATGTCAACATTAACATTTCAGACTAATGCTATAGAGTTGAACTGTCTATCCTAGGTCAGTGTTAGCATTCATCGGACGACTTGTGTTAGAATTCATGGAGAGATTCGTGATCCGTTCGAGTGATGAAGACTCATATGGGAGATGCTGGATGTGACTTCACCATCAGAAATGATAAAAAAAATTGAGTAGTATGCATAGCCAGTAGGTTTAGTTAACCAAAGGGTATATAAACTCCATATCTGGAGATGCTTATCGATGTTGCTAGCGAGAGTTGATGATATTCGGTATCATAGTTTGGGCATGTACCAATTATGTTTATATAATGGTATATTTTATCTAGAGATAAACATCGCTCGAAAGGTACTTTCTGATGATTGTCAAGATGCTGGCCTTAGTATATCTGAGGATTCTCTAACGGAAAATCCATATGCGAACGAACCTTAATGGTTTTAGATGTACTTCTATATTGTTGTGTTGAGATATGCAAGCAACACAACTGTTTTCCAATTTATATTCTACACCCTAGGCATTATCTATTATATTACCTTATTTACTTATCAGATGGTTTGGTTTCTTTTGAGGGGATAACGTTTACGGTGATTTGTACGGTCTCATAAGTTACTGTTATATGGATGCGTGTATCTTTGGTTTCTTATACTATACTTATGTCTAACATGTGGTTTTTATTTTCCATAAATTTCTCGTGTACCCTTTCGAGTAGGCTGAGTAAAGTAGGTTTTTCCATAAACGCTTCAGAGCTTCAGGAGATGGGATGGAGGCTTCCACTTATCTATCTATTTCTATTTCTGTTGCACTATTATTATGTATGTATCGGCATTGTGAGAACAGCCAGTTATAACTGTCCAGGCAATTGATAATACTAAGGTTTTGTAACTCTGAAATTACTCTGTATTTTGGAGCAACCCTTTGTACCATCTTTTTGGATATTATATATCATCGTTCCGCTTGTGAGATTCTAATATTATGTTTTTTCTTCATTGCCCTATTTCTTTTTCTTTTTACCCTAACAATCTATCTTTTGGGCACTTGGATGCTCGGCACATAAATACCGTGGATGTATTAGTGTCGACATTCGAGGGTTGAAAAGTCAGGTCGTTGCATTTGGTATCAAATCGAAGGTTTAGTGAATACCTAGGCTTTGGTTGGGTATGGCTCATTGGAGATAGGGTAAGTGATACCCTAGAATGATTTAAGTATATTATATATATAAGAGAGCATATTTGTATTTTTCTATAAACCTACTCCCTTTATAGTATTCCTTAGGAATAACTCTTTCTTAAAAATAACTTTACCCTTAAAGTATCCTAAAGATGTTTTGCTATGTTCAGGTAGTGAAAATGATGAGTACTAGAGCTGCTATTACTAGAGGTAGAGGTGGGAGGTGTACTACTGTTACTAATGGTGGGAATCAGGCATAGAGGAATGCCACTCCTATTGAGGAACCAAGCATGAATGTTATGGAAGAGGTCATGCAGGTTCGTCCATGGATGAACTTTTCTTTGTTATGTCCTGACTTTGAGAGCTTGAGCGGTAAGAGGTTCAATGGCACTAAGAATATCATCAAAGTTTAGGCTTGGTTTAGTTTGTGTGATGGGATATTTGGAGACATGGAGTTGGATGATGCGATGAAGCGTTGTTTGGCATTGCAACATCTGCCTGATGCTGCTATGGATTGATGGAGTTCAGTTAATGTAGATGTCTAGGAGAATGACTTATCTTGGGTACAATTCAAGGAAGTGTTTAAAAGAAGTTTGTTTCAGAAGCCGGAAGAACTAAGTTGGTTGAGCTTTATATATCTGAAGCAGGAGGTTATGTCGGTTGCTGAGTATAAGACTAGGTTTACTGCCTTGTCTCGGTTTGGACTAGGGTTGATAGATACACCATCGAAGAAAAACGAGGTGTTTGTGTTAGTATGCGCCCAGAGTTTCAAAGGGACATGACAAATCATATCTAAGGATCGTTTGTGAATCTAGTAGGTATGGCTTTACCGTTCGAGAGTTTGTCTCCAGGGCCGTCTGCATCAGCACCAACCAAAAACAACAAGCGTAAGTTTCAGCCGTCGAAGGATGTTTCTAATGTAGCTTGCTGTAAGTGTGAACAAAAAGGACATTTTGTTAGGAATTGTTGGTCGAGTGGAGGAGGACAAGTGGAAAAAAGCAATGATAGTTAAGTGCCAATTGCAAAGGTACCAAAGCTTGAGCCACAGATAGCCATAGGACCGTTTGTTCCGAAGCAAGGTTGTTATAACTGCTACCAGCAAGGTCATATGGTCAGAGATTATTCGACGCTTCAGAAAGTACAATAGCCTAGAGTTTTCACACTTGCTTCAGCACCTTCCACCGCTATAGCTACAAAGGGGAAGTAGGTTCTTAAAGGTATATTATTTGTCTATGGCATTCCTATTCATGTTCTGGTGCTTCACATAATTTTATATCCTATAGCCTTGTTGACAGACTGAAACTGAAACCTAATATGGCTTTTGACTCTATCTATGTGTCGAACCCTATGTGGGCTCGACCAACCTTAGTGTGATGTGTTTAGGAATTTTAATTACTTACCATGACCAACTCCTTCCATGCGATATGTATGTTCTTCGTTTTCTAAGATTTGATGTATTACTTTAGATGCATTGGTTGTCTTGGAATCACGCTATCTTGGATTGTGCTAAACATATAGTGTTATTGAAGAAAGAAGGGTGGAAAAATCTGGTGGTGTCATGTGGAGAGCCTAGCTCACTTATGAGTAGTTTTTCTTATTCTCTTGATGTGGCTGAAGAGGATTTGGGGTCGATCTTTGTTCTGCAAGAGTTTGCAGATATGTTCGAAGAGGTTTCTATTTTACCACCTCACCGTGAGATTGAATTTCATATTGATTTAGTTCGAAATACTAAAGTCATTATGTTGCATGTGCATAGGCTATTACCAAAGGAGAAGTTAGAATTATGTAACCAGGTCAGCGATTTGTTGCGTAAAGACTTGATCCGACCTAGTCATTCAAATTAGGGAGCACCAATCGTTTTTGCTACGAAGGAGGACAGTCCTTAAACTATGTGTGGATTATCGTGAGCTGAATAAGTGGACAATTAGGAAAAAGTATCCTTTGACTTGGATAGATGACTTGTTCGATCAGTTGCATGGTGCTGGGGTATTTTATCGACTAGAATTTGCCACAAGTTTTCATCACTTGTGGGTAGTAGAGGAGAGTATGCCTTTGACAGCTTCCACGTCTGATAAGTTTTATGAATGGTTGGTTATGTCGTTGGCCAAACCAGCGCTCCAACATATTTTGTAGACTTGATGAATCGAGTTTTAAGGGATGTGTTGAATAAGTTTGTTCTTGTATTTATTGATGATACTATTGTTTACTCTAAGACCGAAGAGGAGCATAGTCACCATCTAAGGATTGTACTTAAAACATTGAGAGAGCACGTGTTGAGAGCTAAGTTCTTAAGGTGTCACTTTTGGTGATTGGAATAGGTTCTTAGGACATGTTGTTTGGACGGATGGTATTTTTGTTGATCTGGTAAAGGTTGTGGCTGTTCAGGATTGGAAAAGGCCAAAAAGTGCAACCGAGATCAAAAGCTTCTTGGGATTATCATTTTATTACAGGAGGTTTATTCGGGATTTCTCGAAGATTGCTTCACACTTGACAAATTTGATGAAGAAAGATGTCAAATTTCTTTGGACTGATAAATGTGAACAAGCATCCAAAGAGTTGAAGGCAAGGTTGACCAGCACTCCTGTTCTGTCTGTTCTAGATAGAGATGAGATTTAACTATTTATACTAATACACGTAGGATAGGTTTAGGTGCAATGTTGATGCATCATGGAAGGGTTATTGCTTATGCTAGCCGACAAATTAAGCCGCATGAATCAAGATATCCGACACAAGACTTGGAGTTATTAGCAGTTGTATTTGCATTGAAAATATTGAGGTATCACTTACTTGGTGAGAAGTTCGAGTTGTACACGGACCACACATCCTTGAAGTATCCTTTCACCTAGAAAGACCTCAACATGAGACAACAATAGTGGTTAGAGTTGCTCATGGCCTATGATCTTGGTATTTTGGTATACGCCCGAGAAAGCGAATGTTGTAGCTAATGCACTTAGTAAGAGGTATGCAACTATGACAAATTAGAAGTGTGCCCGACTGTTATTAATCATATTTAAGGTAATCGGCCGAGAGATCTTCGTATTATAGGATAATTAAAGCGGTAAGTGAGAATGAGGCACCGAAGATGTGGCCAGGATCGAGGTTGATAGTCGTGGTATATTGAGGATGAATGGGAGATTATGCGTTCAAGATATCGATGTAATTAGGCAAGAGGTATTAATAGAGAGCCATCATTCGCGACTTACAATACATCTTGGAGTTATAAAGATGTATGAAGATATGAAGCAGACTTTCTAGTGGGAAGGTATGAAGACGGATGTTTCCTTATTTGTGAGTAGGTGTTCTAACTGCCAACAAGTCAAAGGCAGCCATCAAAACACAGCTAGACTGCTTCAGCCACTTGATATTCCAAAGTGGAAGTGGGAGCAGATATCTATAGACTTTATAGATGGACTACCTAGATCGAGGAAAGGTAATTAAGGCGTTTGGGTTATAGTCGATCGACTAACCAAGAGTGCACGCTTCTTACTGGTGAAGACAACGAAAATGGCTTCTAGTTTAACTAAGTCGTATGTTAAGGAGATCGTCAGACTTCATGGGGTTCCTTATGATATCATGAGTGATAGAGATCCAATATTCACTGGTTAGTTCTGGAAAGGGTTACACGATGCCTTAGGGACGAGTTGAGTTTGAGTATAGCTTACCATCCATAGACTGATGGGAAGACGGAGAGGGTTAACCATGTGTTGGAGGATTAGCTTCGAGCGTGTATCTTAGACTTTGGTGGTTCTTGGGAAGAGCACTTACCTTTTGTTGAGTTTTCATATAACAATAGTTACCGGGCTAGCATTGGGATGGCACCTTTTGAAACATTGTATGATAGACCTTATAAATCTTCATCATGTTGGGTATAACTTGAAGATCGCCTAGTGCATGGGTTATATATGGTTAGGTAGAAAATGTATAAAGAAAGCACGGAATAAGCAGAAGTGTTATGCAGATTAGAGGAACAGGGATTTAGAGTTCTCAATTGGAGACTTTATGTTCATAAAGGTTTCTCCAATAAGGAATGTTGTTTAATTGGGAAGGCTAAGAAGTTGGCTCCTTGCCTGTAGGACTATTTTCGATACTGGAGAGGATTGGTACACTTGCTTATAGGGTCGAGTTGCCAATTAGGCCATCGAGGGTGCATAATGTGTTTCATGTACCGCATTTGCGTAAGTATGTGCATGATCCTTTTTTGATAGTAGAAGCATCACAGCAAGAGGACTTAGAGATTGAGCCTAATTTGACTATAGTGAGGCAACCTAATCGCATTGTTGACCGTGATACAAAGCAATTAAGGACTAAGATCATGAAGTTCGTTAAAGTGCAGTGGAGTAAGGGTGTTAGAGATTGCACTTGGTAAACTGAGGATAGTGTGAGGGAGTCCTATCCGGAGTTGCTTCTAGATCAGTGGTTTCTTTTATATTATAGCTTTTGTAGTGTACTCACCGCCTGAGGTGGAGTCACTTAGTATGCATTCTGGTTTGTATTCAATAGTACTCTGTATATGTACTTGTTTCTTCTGTTCAATTGTATTGTCTTTCTTGATTGAATTTCGAGGACGAAATGTCTTAAGTGGGGGAGAATGTATCAACTCGTAATTTCAAACACTTCATCTTTGAATATCTGAACTTTTGAAATATGGTTAGGTGTTATAAAAGTGATTTTATAACCTTATTAAACTCCTTCTAAGTAATAACTAATGATAAAAAACTTGTTTTGAAGTTTGTTTATAAAAATAAACACTTTGAAGAACTATCAATAATGTGACCAAAAATCATTTTATTGATAAATGATCTTTTATTCAATATAAGTTGTTTAAACTTAATGTACATGTCCAAATAAGTAAGAATTAATCAATAGCCAATAAAAATAATTTGAATGAATACGGTTAACTAATTCTACTTTGGAAAGCTTCTAAAAGGTATTTAGTGTAGATATTTCCATGGGCTTATGAGGTGGAAAGTAAGTCACATGGGGGGATGGGCTTTAGTCAGCTGGAGGTGATGGGAGAAGGTTATGGTAACCTCTTGTTGCCTATATAAGTCCACCTATATCTCATAGAAACCATTTCACAATTTTAAGCAACTAAAAAAACTCTTCATCTTCTTATTCTCTTATACATAACTTTCTATAACAAAAAAAATCAATCCAAACTTGCACCAAACTCTTGCTATAAGCCTTAAACAACATATCAACAACTATTATCAACATGAAGCTTGAAGAATAGGAGACACACCCCCCTAATAGCCAAGGCCATGAGCAATTATAGGCTAAATCCAGCCTAGGCCATGAGCAAGTGAAGGGTATGAGGAATTCTGGAGTTGCTTGGTTGAGGTAGGAAGTGGTTGCAAAGGTAGAGGCTTGTCCTTGGTTGTGTATTTGTTTAAGGGTGAGAAAACTCACCATTTGATTGCATATGAAGTGTATAATATGCTTGTTTAAACTATAGTAATGTGCTTGACTATATATTGTTATAACTTTTGTGATTCTTGCTTTAGAAAGCAATTGGCTATGTAATTTGTGTATTTGGACTACTATGACTTGTGACATGAACTTGGAATGATGCACATAGGTTTGGTTGAACTATGACTAAATGTGACTTGAATATGGAATGGTTTTATGGCAAATAGTCGCTATAGAAGCACTTAGAATTGCCCTGTGTTTGACAATTTCTATAATATTTTGTAAAGAGATCCCTATAGTTTGCCATGATTGTGATATATACTGAGTGTATTGTGTATCGTAAAAGATTGGACAATAAATAGTTTTTTAACATATTGAAAAGTGGCCAAACTTTCTAATATATAAAACTGCCTAGTTTATAGTCTGTTACAGCATTTAACAATAGCATTTTCGAGCCAATAACTCTGAGCCTTTTTTACAGCACTATAGAAATGCTATAGTTTCTGTTTGAAACTTTAAGTTGTTTAAATTAACTTTTAATTCAAGTATTTTTTTTATAATCTTTTTAGTAGTATTTAATAACTTATATTATTGTATTTCTAAATTGGGTTTAAAATTTAAATACATTTTTAGTGATTAATTATGAATTATTAAAGTAGAAGGTTTATTTTAATAAATGAAAACATGCTTTTTGAAGTTTTTAAATAAATTATAAAATAGTTATTTTAAGTAATACTTTAAATAAATATTTAAACCATAATTATAAGTATTTTAAAGTATTTTTATTTATATATAGTTTTTAAAAAATAGTTAATTATTTTATTAAAGTATTAAAAAGCTTATGTAATATAATATCTTTTAAATTGTTTTTAGAATTTTATTAAATATCTTAGCTTACAAATAACTTAGTATACATGCATGCATGCATACACACACATGCATATGTGTGTGTGTGTGTGTGTGTGTGTGTGTGTGTGTGTTTATATGTGTATATATGTATGTATGTATAATTGTGAACTTGCTTTTAAATTATGAACACATGTTTTAAAAGGGGGATTAGGGGTTGCTTAAGTAGCTTAATCATGCTTTGTTTCTTTACTTATTTATGGAAAGTAATTAATACTATACTTAGCAGTAAAAGCAAACAAAGTAGACTTGTTCTATTTGAGAGAGTTAAGAATGATGTTCGAGTAGGGTTTAGAAGCAACAATGCTCTAACCTACGGGCTTCACTCTTGACCGAGGGATAGAGTAAGTTGAGAAGGCCAAAAACGTGATAAGTATACAAGAGTTGATTTCCCAATGTGATCGTTTTAGAACTAGATAGTCGATTATCAAACTTAACCTAAAATAACTTAGGAAGCATTTAAAGCTTCATGGCTTCA
Source organism: Allium fistulosum (assembly GCA_030737815.1). Classification (NCBI taxonomy): domain Eukaryota; kingdom Viridiplantae; phylum Streptophyta; class Magnoliopsida; order Asparagales; family Amaryllidaceae; genus Allium; species Allium fistulosum. Next base: position 1,471,908,968 of record CM060902.1, read on the forward strand.
TATAGTTTGAGATCCCCTGAGGAGGACTCTTGGGTATGAAACGTCTCTAGCTTTAAGAACACATATACATGATCCCTTGGGGATGACTTCTTTGTATTATTCGCTTACTTCTGAAAGAACCGGAATTGAGTTAACCGAAAATTCACCGATTTAGTTTTGAAGAGTCCAGGATCAGATAAGTATACTTATGTATTACGTACCAAAAACCACTTCAAAACTAGTATATGAGTCTACATTTTGGAAGAGCTTGTGAAGTGGAATGTTATAGAGTTGAACTGTCTATCCGAAGGTTAAGTCCAAGGGAGAGGTCGGCGTTAGCATTTATTGGGATGACTTGTACTGGAATCCATGGAGAGATTCGTGATCTATTCGGGTGATGAAGACTCGTGTGAGAGATGCAGGACGTGACTTCACCATTGAAAATGATTGAAAACATAGTAGGGTGCATAGCCAGTAGGTTTAGCTAACCCAAGGTTATATCAACTCTATATCTAGAGATGCTTATCGACGTTGCTACCGGGATTGATGATATTCGGTATCACAAGTTCGGGCGTGGACCAGCTATGTTTACCTTATGGTATATATATCTTATACTATAAAGTAAAACCCTAGATCAACACGTCAAAGTGAAGCCTTTTTTGAACTTCCAAAAATGCCCCTATAAAAGTAATATTATTTGGCATTACTTTTTCATCATTTCCTCCTACCTGCCTACTTAGCACATTGATATTATCGTGGTTATCATTTTCAACTTCCTCTCACCCACTTTCCAATGCCATTAGCCTTTAGGAATCAACCAAAAACTAAAAAAATTGCAATCGACTTTGAGATCTAATGCCGATGATACTCCAGGTCCACTTTACCACATGGATTGTGTTCAATGCATTGTTAATGCTTTATATTTTTCCACTAAAAGAAGCATCGGGTTAGCTACATGCAAGTACCTCTCATGTTTTACCCCTAATTTCTATTTCATTTCTTAATCCAAAAACTAATTAAATGGTTTTTCTACTTTAATCATGGCAGTAGCTATCTTACCTCCAACCCATACTCCAATCTTTTCTTCGTCATCTCCCCATACTATAGCTCCCTTGTCACCTCCTAAACCTACCCCTGCCACACCTCCTCCACCTTTGCCCAAACTTGACCCACCTCCTCCTTCACTGTCCTTCCCTGTTCCTCCCCTCGCCACTTCTTATAACTCCTTGCTTCCTTATGCAACCTCCTATGTTCATCCTTCCAATGGCATATATCAGTAGAAATATACTTCTCGTTTTAAAAACAAGACACATAATGTGGGGAAGTACATCCTTGTTGATATGATGCCTTTTTCTTTGGTGACAACCTTGTACCACCTCTTGATGTTGTTGTAGCAGGTTCCAACATGTAGAGTGATTTTCTGATAGGGTTCTTTATTGATAAGCCATTCTCATACACTGTAATAGTTCAAAACACTAAAAAAAATCTGGAAACTAAAGGATTCAGTCAAAGTTAGATCTAATGGCTTTGTCTTTCTGTTCCTATTATCTTATGATGAAGACAAAAGTAAGATTCTCTAAGGAGATCGAATTATAATGTGTAATAAGCTATTCATTATAAAGCCTTAGGATCCCACTGTTGGAAATGTTTATGGTAGCATCTCCTCTGTTCCTGTCTGGGTTTAATTTTATAATATACCCATCTTTGCTTAGTCATATGGGTATTAACTAGCTAGCTAGTAGGCTTGGAAAACTGCTTTGTATGGATGAGTCAACCGAGAGGCTTGAGGGGCTGGATTGTGCCAAATGTATGATAGAGGTTAATCCAGAAAAAGAGCTTGTTGATAGCTTTTATGTTCAACTTGTAGATGAAGGAGCTTAAAAGATTGAGGTTAGGTATCTCTGGAAACCTGATATATGTACTAAATGTAAGATTTTCAAGCATTGTTTACAAAACTATGACATGACTGAATATTAAGGTGAGCAGCCAGAGGTGAAGTAAGAATCTAGCATGCCATTGAAACAGAATCTGTAAAAGGAAAAAACTAATAATAGTAAGTCAAATGGTAGGAAAAAACAAAAATGGGAGGTAGTAAATAAGTCAAAGACAAAGAGAGTTAATGTGCAAGATGTTGGAACTGCTGGTGTATCAAGTCACAGAAATAATATTGAAATGGTTGGAGATGACCAGGAATTTGAGGTTGGAGAGATTATTGGTGAAGGGCAAGGCGGTGAGGAGAATAGAATCCTCTAAGGATTTAGAGAAAGTGGTTAAGGAAAATCTTCTCTCCATAAGTAATAAGTTTCAGTTACTTGATGTAATGGATGAACCAGATGGTTTGGTGAATGGTGGCCCTATACATGATGTTTCAGATACTTGTGATCTGCAAAAAGAAGTAGCTAATATGAATAATAACAAGGTTGCCTCCTTAGTTGACTTCATTTCTATTGCCAATGAATCTGAAGCTGCTTTTGCCGATACACTTCATCATAATAATAATGACTCCATGCTCTAAAATGATGCTTCCTCTCCCAGTAAAGAGTGTTTCTATCACTTTATTTGAACCAGTTGCTTCAACAAATGCACAAGCTATGCATGTGCGTGAGAAAAAGTAAAATCATATCATTAATGCTTCCACTCTTGACTCTTTAATTTCTCCTGATCACCTTGTACTTGAAGTAATCCTCAACCAGAATAACAAGGCCCCAAACAAACAAACCTTTAATGCATGCATGCAAACATATCATCAATTTCAACATCTACTCCTTCAATTGAAACCCTCAACCAAAATTTACCTATGCAACCTGCTACATCTCATTTGGTCTCATCTACTACTAAAGCTCCATATTATCACATCATCCCTCCAACTGCTTGGAAAGATCCTCATCCCTTCTCTTTCTCCTCTGCATCTTCTCAACCTTCCCTTATTGTTGTCCCTTCATCTATCTCTAATTCTACTTGTTCTTCTATCCATGGTAAAAAAAGAAAAACCTCTAGAGAAGCAAATCACTTGACAGTGATTTAAATGTTAGTGCTAACACCCATTTAACATATACATTCCCTGAGACCAAAGAATTCAATACTCCTGTAATAAGGAGCGGTAAGAATAAGCTTCTCATCAACTAAGAGTTTACCCAGTGATACACAATATCGGAGCATGGAACATTAGAGGAGCGCATTGTGATATTAAGCTCGATCAATGTAAGGAACTCAATCAAACTCACAACCTCAAACTATTAACTATTCTAAAAACTAAATTTAACCATCCTCTAACTTCTGGGGTTGCCGGATACATTAATCCATCTTGGTTATTGTCACATAATCTTAATGAGGTGCCATATAGCAGGATCATGGTCATTCATGACCCTCAAGTCTACACCCTTACTCTAATTCTTGCCACTATGTAAATAATTCATTACCACATTCAACACTGTCCTTCTTCTGCCTCCTTCTACATTTCAATTATCTATGCTGCAATTCCATCTCTTCAAGACAATCCCTCTTTGATATTCTCCCTTTCTTAAGACAAGACTCCCATCCTTGGATATCCTTCGGTGACTTCAACTGCTCTTTGAGATTATCTGATAGGCATGGTGGTAATACTTTGTCCTTATCTGAAATTAAGCACCTCAACAATGTTATTGATTCCTCATATGTAATAGAAATTAAAATAGCCGAAGCTCAGTTCTCTTGGAATAACTATAGAAGGAATAACACTAGGAATTTCTCCAAAATTGACTTTTCTTTCTTCAACCAATCTTCCCTAAATACCTGGCCTAATATGTTGAACTTCCTACCTATGCCTGCCCTATCTGATCGCTCCCCACAAATCATTTTCTCTAGTGTTGTTGCTATGAAAGGAAAATCAAATTTTAAATTTTTTTAATGCATGGATTAATGATCCTAAATTTCATGATATTGTGAAGCAAGCTTGGACTAACAAATTTTATGGCAATCCCATGTTCATTTTGCAGAAAAAGTTAAAAGCTACTAAGGAAGCATTAAAGTCTTGGTCCAAGAGCAAGTTTGGTGGAGGCATTTCATTATCATCAACTTTGAGAGACAAGCTTAAGAAGGTTTAGAGCTTTATGCTCAAACACATGGATGACCCAACCATCTTTGAACTTGAAGCCACTATATCATTTCAGTACAATGAAGCTTTGCTGCTAGAAGCAAGTATGCTCAAGCAAAAATTGAGGATGAGATGGTATACAGAAGGGGATAGAAACACAACTTTTTTCTATTCTACATTGAAGTCCAAGCACGCTAGAGAAAATACCAGTGCTTTTTGACCATGAAGGTGAGTTACACTCTAATCCATCCAAAATCGATGAGTTGTTTCTTACTTACTTTAGGGATTTGCTCGGTAATTCATCTAACTTCATCCCAGACCTTGAAGCTCTTCATAACATATCTCTTCCTAGATCATGCCCCTAGGCCTTCAGTTTTCTTAGCACTGCTGTTTCTAATTCTGAGATCAACAAAGATTTCTTTACCATGAATCCTAAATCAGTAGGGGGCCTGATGGTTTCAATGTGGTCCTTTTCACAACATGCTGGAGTATAATAGAACAGGACATATATAAAGCAGTCCATAATTTTTTCAATAAGTGTAAAATGTTAAGTTCTATCAATGCTACTAATATTGCACTGGTACCAAAGGTTAAGCATGCTGACTCAGTTCATCAATATATGCCAATAGCATATCGCAACATTATATATAAATGCCTCTCCAAAATCATAGCCTCTAGGTTGAAGACTGTCCTGCCAAATTTAATTTCTCCTAACTAAGCTACCTTATTGCCATCTAGGAGTATATTAGATAATGTACTGATGTCCCATGAACTGCTAAAGGGGTACAATAATTCTCAAATCTCTCCCAGGGCTATGTTGAAGTTAGACATTACTAAGGCCTTTGATTCTTTGTATTGGGACTCCACAGTCAGGATTATGGCCTTGATGAATTTTCCTAAACACATGGTAGCATGGATATATGCTTGTATTCCAACTGCCAGGTTCTCTTTAATAGTTAGCAGCTCTAATGTTAGGTACTTCCAAAGTAGACAGGGTATAAGACAGGGAGATCCCATGTCTGCCTATCTTTTCATCATTGCTATGGATGTTTTGAATCAGATATTTAATTGGTTGGTAATTAATGGCTTATAAAAGTTACACCCAACGTGCAAGGACCCTCAGATAACATCCTTGATGTTTGCTGATGACTTGGTAGTGTTTACAAGCCTGAAATGTCCTCAATCAATGTTATCCTTGGTGGCCTTGATCTCTTTTATAGGATCACAAGTCTTAAAGTGAATCTCTCCAAATTAGATATCCTAGTTGTTGGGGGTCAGTAGTCTTCAATATCAAACTATACTTCAGGCCACCTCCTTACAGCCAAGAAATAAAACCCTGAACTACTTAGGCATTCCCCTTGCCTCATCTAGGATGACCAAATTACAATGTGTACCTCTTTATGAAAATATCCTTGCAAGGATGGACAATTGGGCTAACAAGAGCTTAGTCAAGCAGGAAGACTATCTCTAATTAAATCTGTTATTTTCTCTATGACTGTATATTGGTCGAGGACATTTATTCTCCAAGTTAATTTAATCAGAATGATAAGAAGTTCCATGATAAAATTATTTTGTCATGGTTCCATTCACTCAAATAAATCGGTTCCCTATTCATTTAGTAAGCGGATTTGCCTAAATCCAAGGGTGGCCTTGGCATCAAAAATTTGCTAATATGGAATAGAGCTGCTTCTGCCAAACACCTTGATGACTGATTGCGCAAGAAGGACAATATTGGTTAAATGGTCTGTCAAGTACATCTTGGGTAGCAAGAACTTCTGGCATATGCATACCCCACAAAATAGCAGTTGGACATGGAGGAACATACTTAAGCTTAGAGAAGTCATGTTACCTGAAATCCTCCATGAAGTGACCATTGGGGGGAACTGTTAGCTTCTGGCATGATCCATGGAGGGAACCTGGCTTTATTCTGAGCCATCACTTAAACTTCCAGCAAATTCAGTAGTCGGGTATCAATAGTCAATTAATTTCATCCATGAGGGTCGCATACAATTACCTTACTCCAGTAACCAAGTAATCAAATAGCTTTGGTCTCATTTTCAAGGAAAAAATCACTCTCTAGTTAACAGTGATAGTGTCAAATGGACAGTCAAGGGAACCTGCTTCAACATCAGTGATGTGTACATGTCCATTGCTAAGCATGACTTTGTCTTAGACTTCAGCTGGAGCAAAAGAATTTGGTTGAAGCATAATAATGAAAAAGAAAATTTACTGCTTTGGAAGGTTTTTAGAAATGCTCTTCACACCAAAGCCAATCTGTATCACAGCGGCATAAGCATTGATTGCCTATGTTCATTTTGTAATGCTGATGTTAAGGACACTATGCACATTTTTTAGCCGTCCCTTTGTTTTTAAGCTCTAGCATTGCATCATGTTAAAATTGGGCAGATCCAACTTGGCTAGGGATAGTGCTATTGAGTGGTCATTGATTTATAAGGCTACGTGATGGAGAAGTATGTTTACCTATGCTCTGCTATTTGTTCTGAAGGTTTTTATTATAGTAATATGGAATGAGAGAAATATAGTTATTTTTTAAGGAAAATGAAACTCGGCTCTCCAGCTTCAACATATTATAATGCACGAAATAAAGATTGGAATAGTCAGGTCAAATTTTGTTTTCGACTTTGATATTTAGGCTGCTTTTATCTGAATCCATTCTCTTCGTTCTTTTCTTTTTTCCCTCCATTATGTTTATTTCTCCTTAGTGCATTGCTATGCCTTATTGACACTATATTTTCTTTTTTATCCTTCTAGTTCATGTTTTGGTTAGGGTTTTTTATATTGTTTGTAATTTCCAAGCATATCAATAAACTGGTAGTGGCCCAGTTAACCTCGCTGGCTCTGCCAAAAAAAGGTTTTTCTACTATAAAATTAAATTTACACTTAATTTTTAGATCTAAGATTCAATAGATAAGAATGGTAACTAAGATTTGTTGAAGTAAATAACTAAATCGATGATGAAAGGTGATTGTTTGGATAAAATGCAAATGCTTTCTCACATTCAACTACACCATTAAAAAGGTGAAATTTTTCTGTTATTTCTGCATTGTTTGAAATTATCAACTAATTTATTTTGGTATTCTCCATCTCATTTTTTGTATGAACAAATCAGAAGTTTTTATCATTTTACAATATAGTTTGAGCTTATTGTTTGATTAGATTTGGATTCAGTAAGGAAAAAGGTCATAAATAAACAACCAGAATGATGATGAAACGTGTCTATTGATGGGAAGAAAAGGCTTTCTCACATCATAAGATATCCTAGAAACATGAGTTTTTTGTCTATTATTACTGCATTTGCTAGAATTAGTATACGATATTCAGCTTTTTGTTTGGATTTAGGAAAAAAAGTCTATATGTTATGTTGGAATTAAACTATAAACAAAAGAATTTGGATGATTAATCTCATGAACTTTAGCGATATTTCCATATGGATAGTTTTTTAATGAAAATGACATGATATATTTATATTCGATTTTACATGTCGTTGGTGCCAAAAATGGCTCCAACACCCAAATATTAGATGTGAGCACCAATTCTAATAAAATAAACGTAAAAGCAGAAAAGGAGACACAGTTTTTATAGTGTTTTCGGCAAACTCTCCGGCCTACGTTCACTTTAATCTTTGTTATTAGTCATTTTCTCCCTATATTACAACTAATTTTATCAGATCTGACCACAATCTAGTGGATCTTAGATTTACAATGGAGTTTCTAGAGTATATTTGATGAAGGAGATAAGAGTGAAGAAGATGTAGAGTGTGAATCCCCTCTTCAGTTGCTATAGGGCTGGTATTTATAGAGAAACTCGCCAGTAGACTCAGGAACCTTCATAAAATAAAGTCCAGATGCAAGTCCAAGTGTAGAGGAGTGAATATGCCGGCCTAATCTTCAATAAAAACCTCTTGGTATTCAGAGGTTCCTCTTGGTACCAGGTGGTTATTACCGAGTGAAAATCCTTTATCTTATTTGTCTTGCCTTTCTATCTCCAATTCGATGCATTCCAAACCCTTCTTTCCTGAAGATCAAGTTCCTCCTAATGATTCACCCAATATCGCTTCTCTTTTCCTACTTTCTTTGCTTCCTTTTCTGAAATCCTTAATGTTGATCATCCATATTCTGGAAAAAACACTTGATCATAGTCACTTGAAGAAGTACTTAGAGTATAAGGAAATTGGAAAGTGCCAAGTAGAAGAAAAACCTATCGGCACCGAGAGGTTCCTCTCGGTACAAAGTGGTCTACTTGGCCCCAATTTCCATCAAACGTCCCGAGTCTGTAATACCCCAAGATTTTGAGGAAAATTCTTTTAAATAAATGATTAAAATTCTGGGGGGAAAATCAGAATTATTATATAGATGGGATTTTCAGTGGTGCAAGGTTGTGTGCATGTGTGCACGTGCACACTAGTTATGGCACTAAGAGAAAATCCAGAATTCCTGAATAATAAAACAAAGAAGGAAAACATTTAGATAAAATGTTTTAAATAAAGGAAATATAGGCCTAGACATGAATATTAAAATTCCTGAGGATATGTATATATATATATATATCTATATATATGCATATGTATGACTTGTCTGGAAATTAAGACAGAAGAGAACATTGATTTATAATGAATAAGTGAAATTTGAATAATAGGAGTGTAGAAATGCATATAAGAATGCACATGTTTTCTGCAAATAAAAGAAGGTTAAAATTAAACTAACACCCATAGTTGTATAAATGTATATATACAGATATTATTTGAGCAGAAAATTAATAAAGGAAAAATAAGTAAAAGAAGCACTAAAATAGTAAGAACCAAAGTGCAAGAAAGCAAATGTATAAAGGCAGAAAATAGAAAGTCACACCATTATCATGTTTGAGGTAAGTATAATAAAAAAAAATACTTAAAGTAATCACTTTCTGAAAAGGAAAGAAAATGGGCACAACTTAGCCTTGTTTTAAAATATTGGCCGGGACATTAAGGGTTAGGAGGGAGAGAATATGCAATGCCAAATGCATGATTCTGGTTTGGGCTAAAATAGGGATTTTGCATCACCCAAAACCCTAGGTAGAACCCTTATATAAATCAAGAGCCTAACCAGAAAACTACTCTCTCACTGAATTAATTAACCTAAGGAAGAAGAGGAAGAAAAGGCTAAAGATTTGAGGGGTTTTCTGGATTAAGCTTGTGTAAGCATTTAGGTGAGTATCCTCACTCATATACATGGCATTAAGACCTGGGATTAGGCAGCCAAGCTTTTATATGCTATATTTTGCATGTTTTGATTTACAAACCATGTTGACTACTGATGGTTTCATGAATGCTTGATGAGATATGATCTGCTATGATGGATGTATAACTTTGTTGTTCTATTTTCATCCCTGTATGTTATACCAAAACCTTAAAGAACATGTAAGAGAGTATTTGTAACTAGTCTGAATCATGGCTTAAGACAAAGAATGAAGAAAGAAAAAAAAACTATGAGCTGCATATACAATGGTATAGTGCTGAGGCTTGAAATAATTGGTTAAGGGTGCAATGGAGTCTTTCTCTATAAGTGCTGAGCCCTAAACCAAACAGAAAATTTACAAGCCTAAAAATTATGTTTAAACAAGATTAAAAATCTGGCTAAACATAGTTGCTTGCAAAATCAAAATAAACCCAATAGAGCCATGCATTTATTCTCAGTTGCAAACATTCTGGTATATGTTTGAATAGGGTGTTTATATGCTAAATAATGTGAGATGGAATGACTGGGTGTTATACCTCTAGAAAGTAACCTTTAACTTGCTTGCAATATTATGTCTGCAAGGTAACTAGTATGTTTCATGTGTATAAGTGGTCTGTACACCTAGCTATCATTGATAAAATGAACATGAATACACTTAGTAATATAACTAAGGATTTTGTGCCAAGAAGGCTGCTGGAATGCTTGTCCTATTTGAAGTAGACAAGTTGACACATGGCTTGTTTAAGTCCTGAGATCTTTGTGCCATGATGTTAATTAGTTCATGGCAATGCGTCCCTTTGATTCCTTATAGCAGATGAGGCCAGGAATTTATAAGAAGAAAAGGCAACCCTAAATGATGATATAGGAAACTTGGGTCTTTCCGGGATTAGGGTTGGTATGAGGAACCTTAGTAGTTCTAGATAAAAGTTGTTTTAATGCATATGTTTGCTCTTGTGTATGTATATGGGAATACCTGATCAATTTATACATTAATCATTCATGATAATACCTGTCAAGTTATGCAAGGTATATTTATGCTGTATCCTTAGCTTAATATCATGGATATGTTAGAAATGCTCACACCAGATCATAGATCTGACCCTTATTGCTCATGGCACATGGGGGTGTCTCATTCATAATGGGGCAGCCACTAATGCTTTTGCAGGTTGTGATGGAGCTAAGTAAGCAAGATTAAAAAGATATGGAATAGAGGATGCTAAGATAATTAGAAATAAGAGCTAGAATGTGTTAATTCATGCATGTATTTCCTGATTGATATGGCTATCTAAATGTATTAAGTAGGAAGAACTTGTAAGAAATATGTGTTAGGTTGTTTCTGGTTATTTCTGGTTTGGTATGTATTAAGGATATTGATGTTAAACTGATTTGAAAATCTATTTGCTAAAGTTGTTTTTGATTTAGAGGAAAAACCTGGATTTTATAAGCATAATCATTTTATGATGATTTTAGTTCATCCTAAGTCCTTTCAAAAGATAGATATATAGGAAATTATATTGGGAAAATCCAGAAAGAATTATAACTGCTATATTTTCAAGTCATGATATTGATATATGTCCAAATGCAAGTAAAAGTGTATATACCCTGAATATGCATTTTTAAAAAGAGAATTATGGTTAGGAAGGATGATATAAATCTGATCACAAGGTGTCTGATTCATATATATATAAACATACTTTTGAAAAGAAGGAGTATCAATGTTTTGGGTAGATTCTGGTTTGTAAAATGCAAATAAAAGAATGGTCAGATTAACCACATGGTTAGACCATAGGTCAGGCCAAATGTTCACTTCAAATCAATGAAGCAAGGAACCATTTGAACCCAGTTTTCTGGAAAATGAGCAAAGACATTGACATGTACATGTATATCTGTGTACATGTTGATATTTGGGCAAAAATATAAATATAAATTCCTAGAACAGTGGTAGGAATGGGTTTTAAAAATAATAAAGCAAGAAATATTGTTTTGTATGTTAGATTATAGGCAAAAATTAAGTATATATGAGTAGATATAGGTAGATATCAGATTTTAAACCATACAGGAGAAAAATAAAAAGAAAAGCAAAAATTGGGTTTGAACCGACCAGCATAGCACTCGAACTCGTGACCTCTCATGTGTAAGTTAGGCGCGTTTCCATTACGCCTAGATGTTGCTTGTGTTCACTTATGATCCACTTTCTTTTAGCCTGAGTTTGATACTATACAGACTTTAACACAATCATCCATATTAAAAGCTTTCTTCCACCTGATTATTACTTGATCATTTCTTAATTAGAATAACAGACTAAAGTACAAGTTTCCAGTGGATTCTATGGTCAAAAATCAGGATACAATAATTAATCTTTTATCAGGGAATTATCACATTTTAATAGATTTAAAAGGATTTCTACTTACATATTATCATGCTCTGATTCTAGTAGAATATAACATAGATATCTTCATATATGTATGTTAGGAATGATTTAGGTTTAAAACAATATTTTTATATTGTGAAAGATCCTGGATAATATGAGAATAGGGAAGGATGACCCTAGGTAGTCTTAGCTAAGTATGAAAAAAAAAATTATTGGTTAAGAATTAGGGTCATTTCATTTGGTATCAGAGCTATGTTTTAATTAACATAGCAAAATATTTGTATGCTTATGTTTATACTAGGTTTGTTTGTGATATATTTGACTGTTTATAAGTATTCCCTGAATGTATGTGTGTGCATGTGACATACACAATGATTAAATAGGAAAGATACAACCAATTTAAAATTAAAGCGAAGTATTGTAAACTAATAAAATGAAATACATATACTTTTAGAAATATGGTAGGAAGAGGGTCTCATCATCAAGGAGGATCTAGCACACCACAAATGCTTGACATGCAGGAATTTGTGAGAGTTTTGAGAGATGGAATTGGGCACAGACCTGAGAACCCATATGAGGAGCTCTCCAAGTTAGTGAAGACTTATACCAATTTGGGAGGCAAGAGCTTTGAAGGAACTGAAAGTGTAATGGAGATTCAAGCATGGCTGAGGACATTAGAGAGGATTTTCACTGATATGCAACTAGATGACCAAAGGAAGAGGCAAGTGGCCTCAAGGCAATTAAAAGGTGCAGCTTTGAGTTGGTGGGAGGTGATCATAGCTGGCCGGAATGAAAATGATATTAATTGGAATCAATTTAAGGAGATGTTAGAGGCAAGGTTTGTTCCAGCCTCAGCAAAAACCACTTTACTTGAGGAGTTCATCAAACTTAGACAGGGGACTATGAATGTCACAGAATACACCCAGAAGTTTGAGGGATTGTCAACCTATGGGGCAATGTTAGTGGCTGATGAAGCATCCAAAAATGATAGATACATCAAGGGATTGAACCCAGGGCTTAGCAGGGCTATATTACCTTATGCTGACAGAACTTTTGATCAAGTGATAGATTTGGCTCTGAAGATTGAGCAGCATGACAAGGAAAGAGATAAGTTTAGGAGCTTCAAAAACAATAGCAACAAGAAGAACAAAGGGAAGTACCATCCTTATGATAAGAAGAAAGGAGAGGCAGATGGTAAGAAGGCAGTAGATGCAAAACCCAATGAAGCCAAAAGAAAAATAGTTTGCAACCATTGTGGGAAAGAAGGCCATATTAAGCCAAGATGCCCAGAGCTTAAAGGGGGAGCTTTCAAATGCTTTCTATGTGGGAAGGAAGGGCATATGAAAAGAAATTGCCCAGAATACAAGCAACAAGGGAAAGTGGCAAACCTGGAAGGTAGGGGCAAGGCCATAATTGAGGCTAATGCTGAAAACCATGGTCAAGTGGAAGGTACACTATTTATTTGTACCATACCTTTAGCTGTAATATATGATACCGGGGCAACCCACTCACTCATTTCCCATGAAATAGTTAAAAGGTTGAAAATGAACTGCAATTTGGCTGAAATACCTCTGTTAATACAAAGCCCTTTAGGAAGTTCTAGTGTATTAGATATGATTTGTGTGGATGTGAATTTGAACATAGGGGGAAACACATTTGTTTCCAATTTATATGTTCTAAATTTCCCAAATATAGGAGTTATATTAGGGGCAGATTGGCTAAGACAATTCAAAGCCATAATTGACCTAGATGCATCCACCATTTCACTACAAAATTCTAAAGGCCAAAGGGTTACAATTCTGTGTGAACCTATCAAAGAAAACAGGCTAAATCATTTAATTGAATTAGAAAATAATCCCAAGGAAATAGCTATTAATGAAATCCCCATAGTTAAAGAATACTTGGATGTATTTGGGGAAGTAAAAGGTGTCTCACACCATAGACCTGTTGAATTCCAGATTAACCTTATGCCTGGGGCTAGCCCAATTATCAAAAAGCCTACAAGGATGGGGCCAAGTGAATTAAAGGAGCTAAAGAACCAGCTGGAAGAATTAGAAGCCAAGGGGTTTATAAGGCCAAGTAATTCATGCTGGGGTGCTCCTGTAGTATTTGTTAAAAAGCATGATGGTACCTTAAGAATGTGTATAGATTATAGAGAATTAAACAAAGTAACCATCAAAAACAAATACCCATTACCCAGGATAGATGATCTCTTTGATCAACTCAGTGGAGCTAAAGTGTTTTCTAGGCTAGACTTGGCATCTGGGTTTCATCAGATGAAGGTTGAGGAATCAAGTGTTAAATATACAGCATTTAACACAAGATATGGTTTGTATGAGTTTCTGGTTATGCCATTTGGGCTAACAAATGCCCCTTCTTACTTTGTAGACCTAATGAATAGGATATTCAGAGATTACTTAGACAAGTTTGTTCTGATTTTTATAGATGACATTCTAATCTATTCTAAAACAATAGAGGAACATGAGAACCACTTACATTTGGTCTTATCTAGATTAAGAGAAAAAGATTTGAAAGCAAAGTTCTCTAAGTGTGTGTTCTGGCAAGAGGAAGTACATTTTCTTGGACATGTTGTCTCTGCTAGAGGGATTTCTGTAAACCCCAATAAGATAGTAGCAATCCAAGCATGGAAGAAGCCTAACAATGTTAGTGAAGTTAGGTCATTCATGGGGATGGCAGGATACTATAGGAGGTTTATACAAGGATTTTCTAAAATAGCAATGCCACTCACTAACCTGACCAGGAAGAACCAAAAGTTTATATGGACTGATAAGTGTGAACAAGCTTTCACCCAGATCAAGGAGGCTTTGGTAAAATCACCAGTGTTGAGAGTACCAGAAGGCAATGAGGGATTAGTTGTATATACAGATGCATGTGGGTCAGGGCTAGGGGCTGTGTTGATGCAGCAAGATCAGGTCATAGCCTATGCATCTAGACAACTAAAACCCCATGAAACTAGATATGCAACTCATGATCTTGAGTTGGCAGCAGTAGTATATACCTTGAAGCTCTGGAGGCATTACTTATTAGGTGCAAAGTTCATTTTATACACTGATCACAAGGCCTTAAAGTATCTCTTTTCACAGAAAGATTTGAATATGAGACAACACAGATGGGTTGAATTTCTGGCTGCTTATGACTTAGATATACTTTATACACCAGGCAAGGCTAATAAAGTGGCAGATGCATTGAGTAGGCAGCATGCAAAAGTGGCCATGTTGATGATGGAGGAGTTTAGAGACTTGACCATGCTCACTGATTTGGAAATAGAAGAGAGCAGTGGGATAAGTATGGAGATAGTTGAGGAAGAAAGGAGTAAAGGAAGGTTAAGTTTAATTACTTTACAATCAAATTTGGTCTTGAAGGTGGCAAAGATGCAAGAAGAAGATCAAGACTTAGCAGAAAAGAGGTCTCTCCTATTAAAGAAGGAGGAAGTGAAGGATTATCACATTGATGAAAAAGGATACCTAAGGTACAAGGGTAGGATATGTGTCCCAAACATCATAGAATTGAAAGAAGAAATCCTTAATGAGTACCATAGGAGCAAATATTCCATACATCCAGGCAGCACCAAGATGTACCAAAACTTAAAAAGGGACTATTGGTGGAAGGGAATGAAGTCTAATGTAGCTAGACATGTTGCTAAGTGCATGGTTTGTCAACAAATAAAAGCTGAGACCCAAAGACCTTCAGGGTTGTTGCAGCCACTTAGCATACCACAGTGGAAGTGGGAAAACATATCTATGGATTTTATAGATGGTCTTCCTAGATCCAAGAGGGGAAATACAAGTATTTGGGTAATTGTAGATAGGCTGACTAAAGTAGCCCACTTCATACCAGTAAAAGCAGACAGAAATGCACCTAGGCTAGCCCAAACTTTTATGAGAGAAGTGGTAAAGTTGCATGGTGTTCCTAAAACTATAGTGAGTGATAGGGATACAATCTTCACTTCAAGATTCTGGAAGAGCTTCCAAGAAGCTATGGGGAGTGAATTGTGCCTAATCACTGCTTATCACCCCCAATCAGATGGGCAAACAGAAGTGGTAAACAAGATTTTAGAGGATTTGCTTAGAGCATGTGTGTTAGACTTTGGAGGAAATTGGGAGGACCATCTCCATTTGGCTGAGTTCACATACAATAATAGCCACCAAAGCACAATTGGAATGGCACCCTTTGAAGCCTATATGGAAAGCCATGTCTATCACCTATATGTTGGGCTGAGGCAGGAGAGAAAGCTATCCTAGGGCCAGAATATGTCAAGGACATCACAAAGAAAATAGGACTGGTGAGAAAGAGGATGGCAGCAGCTCAAGATAGGCAAAAGAAATATGCTGATGCAAAGAGGAAGTCAGTGGAATTCAAAGTAGGTGATTATGTCTTCATTAAGGTTTCACCAATGAAGAAAGTCTTGAGATTTGGCAAGCAAGGAAAACTCAGACCTAGATATGTTGGACCATACAAGATTTTGGAGAGGATAGGCTCACTAGCCTATAAGCTGGAGCTTCCAGAGGAGATGAGTGCAATGCACAATGTGTTTCATGTATCACAACTAAGGAGATGGGTACATGACAAGGAGGAAATCTTAGAAAAGCCTACTGAAGTTCAGATTAATCCAGATCTAATCTATGAGAAAGAGCCAGTGGGAATTGTGGCAAGGGAAGAAAAGAAATTAAGAAACAAGACATTGAAGCTTGTAAAGATTCAATGGAGTATAGATCCTAGTGATTGTACTTGGGAGCTAGAGGATAAAATCAGGATGGATTACCCTAGGCTCTTTGCAAATTTAAAAGGTAAATTCTTAGATTACTAAGAAAGTTTAATATGTATGATAGACAGTGACTAATTGATTTGCTCATGCATATGCTGAATAATTTTTCCCTAAGAAATTAGAAGTACTCAAAGATTATGTTGCAAATTGTGAGGACACAATTCCTAAAAGAAGGGGTGATTGTAATACCCCAAGATTTTGAGGAAAATTCTTTTAAATAAATGATTAAAATTCTGGGGGAAAAATCAGAATTATTATATAGGTGGGATTTTCAGTGGTGCAAGGTTGTGTGCATGTGTGCACGTGCACACTAGTTATGGCACTAAGAGAAAATCCAGAATTCCTGAATAATAAAACAAAGAAGGAAAACATTTAGATAAAATGTTTTAAATAAAGGAAATATAGGCCTAGACATGAATATTAAAATTCCTGAGGATATGTATATATATATATATCTATATATATATGCATATGTATGACTTGTCTGGAAATTAAGACAGAAGAGAACATTGATTTATAATGAATAAGTGAAATTTGAATAATAGGAGTGTAGAAATGCATATAAGAATGCACATGTTTTCTGCAAATAAAAGAAGGTTAAAATTAAACTAACACCCATAGTTGTATAAATGTATATATACAGATATTATTTGAGCAGAAAATTAATAAAGGAAAAATAAGTAAAAGAAGCACTAAAATAGTAAGAACCAAAGTGCAAGAAAGCAAATGTATAAAGGCAGAAAATAGAAAGTCACACCATTATCATGTTTGAGGTAAGTATAATAAAAAAAAATACTTAAAGTAATCACTTTCTGAAAAGGAAAGAAAATGGGCACAACTTAGCCTTGTTTTAAAATATTGGCCGGGACATTAAGGGTTAGGAGGGAGAGAATATGCAATGCCAAATGCATGATTCTGGTTTGGGCTAAAATAGGGATTTTGCATCACCCAAAACCCTAGGTAGAACCCTTATATAAATCAAGAGCCTAACCAGAAAACTACTCTCTCACTGAATTAATTAACCTAAGGAAGAAGAGGAAGAAAAGGCTAAAGATTTGAGGGGTTTTCTGGATTAAGCTTGTGTAAGCATTTAGGTGAGTATCCTCACTCATATACATGGCATTAAGACCTGGGATTAGGCAGCCAAGCTTTTATATGCTATATTTTGCATGTTTTGATTTACAAACCATGTTGACTACTGATGGTTTCATGAATGCTTGATGAGATATGATCTGCTATGATGGATGTATAACTTTGTTGTTCTATTTTCATCCCTGTATGTTATACCAAAACCTTAAAGAACATGTAAGAGAGTATTTGTAACTAGTCTGAATCATGGCTTAAGACAAAGAATGAAGAAAGAAAAAAAAAACTATGAGCTGCATATACAATGGTATAGTGCTGAGGCTTGAAATAATTGGTTAAGGGTGCAATGGAGTCTTTCTCTATAAGTGCTGAGCCCTAAACCAAACAGAAAATTTACAAGCCTAAAAATTATGTTTAAACAAGATTAAAAATCTGGCTAAACATAGTTGCTTGCAAAATCAAAATAAACCCAATAGAGCCATGCATTTATTCTCAGTTGCAAACATTCTGGTATATGTTTGAATAGGGTGTTTATATGCTAAATAATGTGAGATGGAATGACTGGGTGTTATACCTCTAGAAAGTAACCTTTAACTTGCTTGCAATATTATGTCTGCAAGGTAACTAGTATGTTTCATGTGTATAAGTGGTCTGTACACCTAGCTATCATTGATAAAATGAACATGAATACACTTAGTAATATAACTAAGGATTTTGTGCCAAGAAGGCTGCTGGAATGCTTGTCCTATTTGAAGTAGACAAGTTGACACATGGCTTGTTTAAGTCCTGAGATCTTTGTGCCATGATGTTAATTAGTTCATGGCAATGTGTCCCTTTGATTCCTTATAGCAGATGAGGCCAGGAATTTATAAGAAGAAAAGGCAACCCTAAATGATGATATAGGAAACTTGGGTCTTTCCGGGATTAGGGTTGGTATGAGGAACCTTAGTAGTTCCAGATAAAAGTTGTTTTAATGCATATGTTTGCTCTTGTGTATGTATATGGGAATACCTGATCAATTTATACATTAATCATTCATGATAATACCTGTCAAGTTATGCAAGGTATATTTATGCTGTATCCTTAGCTTAATATCATGGATATGTTAGAAATGCTCACACCAGATCATAGATCTGACCCTTATTGCTCATGGCACATGGGGGTGTCTCATTCATAATGGGGCAGCCACTAATGCTTTTGCAGGTTGTGATGGAGCTAAGTAAGCAAGATTAAAAAGATATGGAATAGAGGATGCTAAGATAATTAGAAATAAGAGCTAGAATGTGTTAATTCATGCATGTATTTCCTGATTGATATGGCTATCTAAATGTATTAAGTAGGAAGAACTTGTAAGAAATATGTGTTAGGTTGTTTCTGGTTATTTCTGGTTTGGTATGTATTAAGGATATTGATGTTAAACTGATTTGAAAATCTATTTGCTAAAGTTGTTTTTGATTTAGAGGAAAAACCTGGATTTTATAAGCATAATCATTTTATGATGATTTTAGTTCATCCTAAGTCCTTTCAAAAGATAGATATATAGGAAATTATATTGGGAAAATCCAGAAAGAATTATAACTGCTATATTTTCAAGTCATGATATTGATATATGTCCAAATGCAAGTAAAAGTGTATATACCCTGAATATGCATTTTTAAAAAGAGAATTATGGTTAGGAAGGATGATATAAATCTGATCACAAGGTGTCTGATTCATATATATATAAACATACTTTTGAAAAGAAGGAGTATCAATGTTTTGGGTAGATTCTGGTTTGTAAAATGCAAATAAAAGAATGGTCAGATTAACCACATGGTTAGACCATAGGTCAGGCCAAATGTTCACTTCAAATCAATGAAGCAAGGAACCATTTGAACCCAGTTTTCTGGAAAATGAGCAAAGACATTGACATGTACATGTATATCTGTGTACATGTTGATATTTGGGCAAAAATATAAATATAAATTCCTAGAACAGTGGTAGGAATGGGTTTTAAAAATAATAAAGCAAGAAATATTGTTTTGTATGTTAGATTATAGGCAAAAATTAAGTATATATGAGTAGATATAGGTAGATATCAGATTTTAAACCATACAGGAGAAAAATAAAAAGAAAAGCAAAAATTGGGTTTGAACCGACCAACATAGCACTCGAACTCGTGACCTCTCATGTGTAAGTTAGGCGCGTTTCCATTACGCCTAGATGTTGCTTGTGTTCACTTATGATCC
This sequence comes from Allium fistulosum, assembly GCA_030737815.1. Lineage (NCBI taxonomy): Eukaryota > Viridiplantae > Streptophyta > Magnoliopsida > Asparagales > Amaryllidaceae > Allium > Allium fistulosum. The sequence goes on from CM060902.1 coordinate 1,471,928,724, forward strand.
ACTTTCTTTTAGCCTGAGTTTGATACTATACAGACTTTAACACAATCATCCATATTAAAAGCTTTCTTTCACCTGATTATTACTTGATCATTTCTTAATTAGAATAACAGACTAAAGTACAAGTTTCCAGTGGATTCTATGTTCAAAAATCAGGATACAATAATTAATCTTTTATCAGGGAATTATCACATTTTAATAGATTTAAAAGGATTTCTACTTACATATTATCATGCTCTGATTCTAGTAGAATATAACATAGATATCTTCATATATGTATGTTAGGAATGATTTAGGTTTAAAACAATATTTTTATATTGTGAAAGATCCTGGATAATATGAGAATAGGGAAGGATGACCCTAGGTAGTCTTAGCTAAGTATGAAAAAAAAATTTATTGGTTAAGAATTAGGGTCATTTCAGAGTCTAATATTTTAGTCTTTCTAAGCATGTTTCCAATTTTGTAACTCTTTTCGTCTTCGTTTTGGCCTTCTAAGTCCAGTTGAAATCGACTTGGCTAAAAAGCGGGTTAACACTTGCCCCCCAAAGTACGTCTTTCGAATGTAAGGTGTGCTTTGTTTAAGAAAAAATTTCAGCATTAGTCAATCTTTGATAGTTAAGCTCTTCAGCCATCCATTAACCTTGATCTTGGTGAATCATCCAACTCCTTTGGATTCTCCTATGGGCCAAAGGTCGTTCTAGACTTGTTATAGCTTTAGACTCCAATACTTGCTTAAGTATCAGCCGTGAATCATGATCAATCTGTCTCTCATCTAGAGGTATCATTTTGTACATCAAAATTATCCCATGTTCGCTCGGGATTTATCCATCTCATTCTGATTACCAGGTGTTCAAATCCTTTTATCAAGTCAACGTCTATTTTAGGGTTCGATCTCTTTAGATTATTTGACGTCCAATCTAGGGTTTGATCTCTTCGGATCCTTGTTGAGTCCAATCTGCTTGCTCTCTGTCAAGAGGACTCAACATCCAAGCAAGTCCATTCGCTCACTCTTCGGTAATGGGACTTACTTTTGATCTCTCTGGATCCTTACTAAGCCCAATATACTAGCTCTCCAGTGAGGGAACCAACGACCAAGCAAGCCCATCTGCTCACTCTCCGGTGAAGGGACTTACTTTTGATTTCTATGGAACCTTGCTGAGCCCAATCTGCTCACTCTCCGATGAAGGGACCGAACGACCAACCAAACCTATCTGCTCATTCTCCGGTAAGGGACTTACTTTTCGTATAAGTCCATTCACTCGCTCTTCGACAAGTGAACTTGCACCTTGTGGTCACTTCCTCGTCTCTCCAGACAGGACTACCACAACCAATATCAGTCATCACATTCAAGTAGATTTTCCAAAATCAAATATTCAAATTAAAGCAAACAAGCAAATAAGAGTCCTAATTATTCATCTCAAACATCCAACTCAGAGAGTGCCTAAAGACCGATCGAGATCTTGAACACATGTAAGCTGTCTGAGGTTATTATTATCTTATCTATTCATCTTGGACATCCAACTCAAAGCAAGCCTAGAGACCGATCGAGATCTCGTAGATTTGTAAGCAGTCCGAGATTATTATTGTCTTAATTATTCAAAACGAAAAGCAAAGCATGGGAATCTAACCCGCCTCTTGTCCATCCCGATCATGGGATTTCGAACCTTGGCCTATGTCCCTAGTTGTTCCTTAATGCATTCACTGCAGATGGTGGCTGCTCCGGCTGCAGCATCACAGTTTGGTTCCTATGTACTATTGCACCCAGTTGCTCTAAACAAGTTCTTCTATCAGATCATGAAGGTGTCTGCACTCGTTTATTTTATGTTCATCAAGCTCGTGGAACAGGCAAAACTTTCCAGCCCTTCTCTTGATCCATCGGTTCCCCCTTAGCTGGTCTTCGATAGGGGATCGACCCCTAGGTGCTAGGTATATCCTCTCCGAGGTTTCGGTTAGGTCAGTGTAAAAAGAGAACTTCAATTCCCTCTTTTGTCATTTTGGTCCTTCGAAGTCGTAATTAGCTTTTTGATTTCCTTTGTCTTTTTCATATCCTACTCCGGACAGTTCTCCGTCTTCCACAACATTAATATCAACATTATCAGTCTCAGCATCCTCTTGACGTAGATATCTTTCAGCTTCATGGTAAAAATCCATGAGATCCATTGGTGGATCCCTTCCCAATGCAATTTTGAAGTCAGTTTTGCTTGCGACTCCAAACATTGCTGCAATTAATATTATCGATGGATTGCTGCGTAAAATCCCGTTAGATAGCTTCTCAAGTTCTCTTTGACCCTTTTCTTTACGATTGATAGCATCATCACGTTCTTTGGTTTGGAGATATGAACCCTGAACTATCTCAAGAACTTGTTCACTAACTCAGTCCACGTGCTTATGGACCCATGCTCTAGCAGTTTGAACCATATTACTACTAAATCTATCAGATATAATGGGAAGCACCGCCCCATCACCACTCAGAAGCACCCAACACCTCCATATGTCGAATGTACCTCATTAGATAAATTGTAGGATCCAACTGCCCATCGTACATTTCTAATGTCGGAAGCATGAAATTGGGAGGATTCCTCACATTCTGGATGTTAGGGATAAATGGATTTCTGTTCACATCCTCCAAGCTTTGGTCTGGGGGTCCACCTCTAACTATCTTTCTGATTATCTTAGCCATTCGGTTATTGTCATCTAACGGAAGTCTTTGACCACTAGCTGCATTCTGCCCCTTACTCCTATGGGAGGAAATCCGAAACATATTCTGGCACATACTCCTTTGGCTGCACATCTACGTTTTGATCTGCACCTCTGGCTTCATTCCATCCTCTATTCCTACGAGGAAATACAGGCACATATTCCTCTGGTTGTTGCGCACTTGTGTCCTGTCTTGCATTCCTGGCTCCGGCATTGTCCATTCTTGGCATCCCAGCTTGCCCTAAGCTCAATCCAACATTTCCCCCGAGCATATTCCTCTCGATACCGAGAGGATTAGGATCGGTACCGATAGGTCCTGTTTGTGGGGGAATTGTATCGACTTGCTCTGCTCCAACTCCAGATGCTTCTGCATTAGTTCCTGGTCCTTGGTTCTGAATTCCAGCAACTCCAACTTTTCCTTGTTGTCCTAACATTTGGAAAAATCCATCTAGCATCTCCTACTATAGAGCCATTATTCCATCTTGCATTTCTTTCATCATTCTCTCCATCTCCTCTTTGTTCATATAGATGAATGATTAGAATTTGAGACAACTCATGGCTATCCCCATGCTCTAGTTGACTCCGTCCAATCCTAGATCTGGTGTTAGGTCTCTCCATCTTCTCCAAACTTCAGATCTAAGCTTTAGGTTATGAAATCTAGCTCTTTCTCGGTGAAAACACTAAAATGTTTACACTAAAAATGGCACCAACACTCAAATATCAGAAGAAAGCACCAATTATAATAAAATAACGGTAAAAGAAAAAAAAGGAGACATAATTTTTATAGTGGTTTGGAAAATTATCCAGCCTACGTCCACTTTAATCTTCGTTATTAGTCATTTTCTCTCTTAATTGCAACTAATTTTATCAAATCCGACCACAATCTAGTGGATCTCGGATTTACAATGGGGTTTCTGGAGTATATATATGGAAGGAGATAAGAGTGAAGAAGAAGATGCAGAATGTGAATTCCCTCTTCAATTGCTATAGGAATGGTATTTATAGAGAAGATCGCCAGTAAACTCAGAAGCTCGCATAGAATAAAGTCTAGATGCAATTCAAAGTGTACAGGAGTGAATACGTCATCCTAAACTTCAACAAAAACCTCTCGGTATCGAGAGGTTCCTCTTAGTATTTTTACTTGGTGAAAATCATATATTATTTATCTTACCTTTCAATCTCCAATTCGATACATTCCAAACTCTTCTTTTCTAAAGATCAAGTTTCTCCTGATGATTCATCTGATATCGCTTATCTTTTCCTGCTTTCTTTGCTTTCTTCTTTGAAATCCTTAATGTTGCTCATTTATATTTTGGAAAAAGCAAATCATCACGGTCATTTGAAGAAGTACTTGAAGTATAAGGAGATTTGGAAGTACCAAGTGGAAGAAAATCTCTCGTTATTGAGAAGTTCCTCTCGGTACCAAGTGGTCTACTTAGCCCCAATTTCCATCAAATTTCTTAAGTCTGATCTTTTAGCTTTTCTAAGCATGTTTCCAAGTTCATGACTCTTCTCGACTTCATTTTGGCCTTCTAAGTTCAGTTGAAATCAGCTTGGCTAAAAAGCGAACTAACACATGTGAATTGGTTTTTTATGTTATGTTATGTAATAATAAGAATTTAATGTATCTCTACTAGTGTTTAACAAAGAAGAATGAGAAATAGCCACTGTTCTTTTCTAATTAGATGCGCATTTTTTCAGTTTATATGTGTGTATACATGTCTCTGTATGAAAACTAGAAGAATAAAATATTATTATCGTTCACTAATTAGATGCAAGTGCAACCTAATGTTGATTAAGGATATTTAAAAAGTTTTAGCAAGTAATGAATAAAATTTATGCAAATTAATCTTATCTTCAGAGGTCATGTTTCATTTTAATAGTTGTTTGGGACATTTCATTCCATTTCCCTATCCTTAAACTAAATATATATTTATGTAACAAACTCATATAATGATGTGAGTTGTGATATAATAATCATATGCTTATTCTGATAAACTGCATGTTATAGTAAATAATATGAAAAATCCAACCTACCACTACATGTACTGATAATTGCAGAGCTACAAGGTAGAATATATATAGTAAGTAAAATTTTGCCCTAGTACTTATTGTTTTCCAGTCCTTTAATTAATTTTCAACAATTTATGAAAGTTTTACAAAAATCTTCAGTAACCAATCATTGATCATATCAACGTGGATATTTGTAGTAAGCTCATAAGACAACAAATATATGAGTTTTTCGAATTTAGCATACACAAATCTATAGTATATGTTCCAATAAAGCATCCAAATACGTATAATATATCCAAATACCAAAGGTTAGTATCCATTTCAATGAACTTTTTCATATAATCTATAGGTATGAAACTAAAACTACAGGACTTATTTTTTAACCTATTGGACATTAATTTCTTATTTTACAGGATCTTGATATGAGAATAGATTCAAGATTGACTTCAACTTTGTTTGCTCAATGATATTGTTGCAATATGGACTGGAATAATTTGCATCTATTGTGTAAGTTTTATTCTCCTTGATATGTATAACCTGAAGTCTGAGCACCATCAACAAACATCCAAGTTGTACTGATTTAAGGACTTTAAAACCAAAATTGTTATATGATGGCTTATATATTTAGACTGGATAATAACTTAATGACTATATTTTTGCTCAATGCAGGAGTATTGGAACAACTTATCTTACTTGATGCTTCAAATTTTTCAAAATAAAATGGATACCTAAAGTACTCTTCCTCGCATGACATGCTCATGAAATATATTATAACGGGTGCGTGTTTTAAAGGGTCTGTTAGATTTTTATTCTTTTCCTATCTTGTTAATGTATGTATTAGTAGATTATGTTGCTATATTAATTTATAAGGTTGGAAGATTAGATAAAGGATGGTTTCATCATTTGTCTGTTTTACATAATCATAATGTTTGAAGTTGTAAGATTATGTATGACATTAAGAAAGATTTATATGTTCAGTAATTCAATAGGTGAAAGCAGTGAGAACTCAAACCACGTTATTCAACATTTTCTTCGCGAACATAATAGTTAATGACCATCCATTTAAACATTCATTTCCAATTTTGAAAACTTTTTACTATGCATACGTCCATCAGACGTGCATGCGTACTGGTTTTATCGAGAGTTATACACTGCTCAAAAGGTACTTTCTAACCCTTGTCAGGAGGCCTGCCTTGGTATTGTTAGTCCATGAGTTGATGGTTTTGATGACAACAACCTTAGAATAAGATTATAAAATATAAATACTAACATTATAGTTTAGATATATACGTATATGCAGGATTTAACCATGCAGGTACCAAGAATGAAGACTGTACAATATAGAGATTCAAGATATCAAGATTGAAGACTCATGAGTATCAAGAATATCAAGATTATCAAGAGTTCAAGATTTCAAGATAAGTATCGAGTCTAGAATTATGTTAAAACTTCACAATAGCACTGAAATCTTCATTCCGTATTTTCATTTGGGATGGAACCCATTTCTACCTTTTTAGTGGCTTACAAACCCACGACAAGTAGCTTACAAACCTACGACAAGTGGCTTACAAACCCATGAACATCCTGGTTTTGTAAAAGTTCTCGAGTCCTGATATGATGAGATATTCTACAGGAAGAAGCTTGCAAAACTACTTCAAAATGATTTTCAAAACTGCTTTTCAAAATGTTTTAGCCTTAAAAATTATCTTTTCAAATGATTTTCAAAAAAGATGTTTTAGCCTTAAAAAATATTCTTTGATTTTGTTCTTAAATAAATTCTTGTTTTAAACTTCGTTTGTTTTAAACTATCTTTTAATTATAATATATTTATACTTAGATTTAAATATAAAATTATAGTAAAATTATATATATATTATTCTCTATATTTATCTATGTATTTTATCTATAGTCAAGTATATTTATAAAGTTTAAATAGTTTTTAATATAAGATAAAGGTTATTTTCAAAGAAAATCAAATCTTCAAAAAATGCTTTGGGATGTCGACATGCCCTAGTACCCCATGTCGACACAGTGACAGTTAGATTCAAAAATTTGAATTTCAAAAGAAGTGTCTATTCACCATAACCTTTCACGAATGGACATGGCTGTTGTTCTTCTATAAATAGGGGTTAGTTTCAACGAATTTATATATATATTTTCTGGTTTTTCACTTCTCTTCTTCTTCCACATTTCCTTATATATATTCTTACCATTACTCTACCGAAATCAACATTGAATCTAACTAGATAATCTCGGGTTTGATTCTCTATCACTATCTCATCAAGATCCTCAGTGTTATTCAGAGTTATAAGCTTTCTTTGTAATCAATAGAGTAAAAGGTGTGATTGTAGCCTTGGAAATCAATCAAGTGAGAAAAGGTGTGATTGTAGCCTTGAGAAATCAATTGGGTGAACTTGTTGCTCAGAAATCAAGTATCTCTACCCAAAGGATTGTGATTTTGGAGGGTGTACCTCGTGGCCTTGAAATCGAGGGTTGTAATTGTTGAATTGCTTTTGAAAGGAAATCCGTACTTAGTTGTGCGGGACTGGATGTAGGGTAACTCCGAACCAGTATAAAATCCGGTGTGTTCTTTCCATTACTGCATTTACTTTATTTCTGCATCTGTGATTGATTCTGTGATTATATCTGTGTCTGAATATTGCATACATTTGTGTACAAATCAACAATAACTCAAAAAGATTTAGTAATTTCTTATAAACACTATTCATCCCCCTCTAGTGTTCATTCTAGCCTTAAGATCCATATTCCTCACATTTGGTATCAGAGCGAGGTTTTCAAAAGTTTCATAATCTGATTTTTGAAAAAGTTTTTTTTAAATGGCTATGTTTAAGAAATTTGTTAATGCTTGTTTAGAAATATTCAGATCATCATTGTCTCTTGAGTCTGCATATAATCAATATTCAAATACAAGTTGTCTACTAAGATTGTTTGATGTGCAGGAATCATGCTTTATGGGAGTTGAGGAATCAATCCAGAACAAACAAACTGTGCAGGTCAAAAAGAACAAATGGATACTCGATAGTGGATGTTCTAGACACATGACTGGGAATCCAGATATGCTGAATGATATAATATACAAAGACGGAGGACTGGTTAACTTTGGAGACAATTCAAAAGGTTATGTGATCGGCATCGGCAAAGTCGGTAACTCTGAAACTCCTATTATTACTAATGTTTTGCTAGTTAAGAATCTGAAACATAATCTGCTAAGTATAAGTCAACTATGCGATAAAGGATATAAAATTAAATTTGAAAAAGATAAGTGTCACATTGAAAATAATAATTCAACCATAATATTTGAGGGAATTAGGAAAAATAATATTTATATTCTTAGTATGAAAATTTCAAATGATAACTTGTGTCTTTTGGAAAATGCAAGTGATCCTTGGATTTGGCATAAGAGATTTCGGCATTTGAATTTCAAACTCTTATCTAGACTGTCAAAACATGATCTAGTAAGAGGCCTCCCTAAAATGAATTTTAAAGTAGATAGTCTATGTGATGCATGTCAATTAGGAAAACTTAGAAAAAGCTCCTTTAAATTAAAAAATATAATTTCTACTTCAAAACCTCTTGAATTACTTCATATTGATCTATTTGGTCCATCTCAAATTCTATCAATAAATAATAGTAAATATGTTTTTGTAATTGTAGATGATTATTCTAGATTTACATGGACAATATTTTTAAAACATAAAAATGATACTTTTGAATATTTTAAGAATTTTTCAAAAAGGGTTCAAAATCAACTTTCTCAAAAAATTATAACCACCCGTAGTGATCACGGTGGTGAATTTAAAAATGAAAAGTTTGAAGAATTCTGCAATAAAAAGGGAATAATTCACAATTTTTCATTTCCAAGAACTCCACAACAAAACGGAGTAGTAGAACGTAAAAATAGGACGATTCAAGAGTGTGCGAGAACTATGCTTTTTGATAGTAATTTACCAAAGTACTTTTGGGCAGAAGCAGTTGCTACCGCTTATTATATTTTAAATAGAATTTTAATTAGACCTTTAACTGATAAGACATCTTATGAACTTATTTACTCAAAGAAACCTAAGGTATCTTATTTTAGAATTTTTGGAAGTAAATGTTTTATTTTAAATACAAAAGATAACTTAGATAAATTTGATCCTAAATCCGACAAAGGTATCTTTATTGGATACTCTAATAGAAAGTAAAGCATACAGAGTATTTAATTTAAGAACTAATACCATCGAAGAAACAATGCATGTTTCATTTGATGAAAATTTCAAAAATTTTGAAGAAATAAATGATGAAGAGGATTTAATCACTCAAAACCAGGAGTCAACTGAAACTAATAATGAATTGAATCATCCTAATAAAAGGATTAAACTTTTAAAAGATCACCCTATAGAAAATATACTTGGAGATATGCAATATGTTGTTAAAACTAGAAACCAACTAAGTCAAATGAGTAATGTAGCTGTTATATCAACTATTGAACCCAAAAATCTAGAAGAAGCATCAACTGATGATTCATGGATTTTGGCTATGCAAGAAGAATTAAATCAATTCACTAGAAATGATGTTTGGGAACTTGTTCCTAGACCTGAAAATAAAACAATAATTGGAACTAAATGGGTTTATAAAAATAAAATGAATGAACAAGGAGAGGTTGTTAGAAATAAAGCCCGGTTAGTCGCTCAAGGTTATTGTCAAGAAGAAGGAATAGATTTTGATGAAACCTTTGCCCCCGTAGCAAGATTAGAAGCCATTAGGATTCTACTTGCTTTCGCAAATCATAATAATTTCAAATTATTTCAAATGGATGTTAAAAGTGCATTTTTAAATGGTTTTGTAAAAGAAGAAGTATTTGTTGAACAACCACCACTTTTTGAAAATGATAAATTTCCAAATCATGTTTACAAACTTAAGAAAGCTCTATATGGTCTAAAGCAAGCTCCTAGAGCCTGGTATGATAGACTAAGATCTTACTTGTTACAATCAAATTTTGAAATAGGTAAAGTAGATAATACTCTTTTTATTAAAAGAAATAAAAATGATATTCAACTAGTACAAGTCTACGTAGATGATATGATTTTTGGATCAACTAATTTTGAAATGAATAAAGAATTTTCTGAAATAATGACAAAAGAGTTTGAGATGAGTCATATGGGTGAATTATACTTCTTTTTAGGATTACAAATAAAACAATTAGATAATGGTATCTTTATTAGTCAAGAAAAATATGCTAAAGACCTAGTTAGTAAATTTGGTTTGACTACTGCGAGTGGAAAACCCACTCCCATGGCAACCAATGAGTACCTTAGTAAAGAAGATCTCTCGAAAGATGTAGATCAAAAATTATATAGAGGAATGATTGGATCACTACTCTATATCATTGCGAGTAGACCTGATATCATGCATAGTGTCTGTCTCTGTGCAAGGTATCAATCCCAACCTAAAGAAACTCACTTAAAAGTTGTAAAACATATTATAAGATATGTTAAACACACCTTTGATTATGGCTTATTTTATCCTAAAAATGATTCGTTTGACTTAATATCTTACTGTGATGCTGATTATGCTGGTTGTAAATCAGACCGAAAAAGTACAAGTGGAACTTGTCACTTTTTAGGGCATTCTCTGATTTCCTGGTTTAGTAAAAAGCAAAACACAGTTTCTCTATCAACAACTGAAGTAGAGTATATTTCTGCTGCTTTGGCTTGTTCTCAAGTAATATATATGCAACAAACTTTAAAAGATGTTGGTTTAAATATCTCAAAATCACCAATTTATTGTGATAATACTAGTGCAATAAATTTATCCAAAAATACTACTCAACATGCTCGAACTAAACATATTGATATCAGACACCATTTTCTCAGAGATAATATAAGTAGATAAGTAATTACTCTCAACTATATCAATTCTGAAAATCAAATTGCTGATATCTTAACAAAACCCTTAAATGAATCTACATTTACTAAATTAAGAAGAGAATTATAACTGAAATATAAAATATAAATAACAAAGTATAATTAAAAATTAAATCAAAATAAATCAAATAGTAAAAATATTGAGAACCATGTCGACATCCCCCATATACCCATGTCGACATATAACGTTTTTTTTTATTTTAAAATTTTTCCCACCAAAATTCAAATAATTGGTTATATATTCTTCTTATTTTCGAAATTTTCTTCATTCTCTCTGTTCTCTTTCTGTTCTATTTTCTGGAATCAATTTATCAATGGCCTCCTCTTCCAAATCAAACATAAAATCAACCTTTTCGTTCCCTTCTCCTACCTCTGGTCCGTTCCAACGTACTACGCTCGCCCAAGTGATAAAAATAGAGGATTCTCTGAAGGATTCAATTCAGTTAATGACTGAAATTCAAATAGTGCAACTCTGAATGGCAAAAGAACAGGAAAGGCAAGGGAAAATCCTTAGAAATTTGCAAAAATTTCTAATGGACAATCATGCTAATCCAATCTTGATTGACGAGGACTCTTTAGGAGATCATAAACAAGAGGAAAGTGAAGAAGAACCAATGGAAGAAGAGCATGCGGAAGACAACGACAAAGTCATTTGCGTTGGCGAAGTATGTTTTGACAAGGACGGAAACTTGGTTGAACAACGTGGAAATTTCTGTTTCCATTATCCAAAGTGTTCGATCCATAGATCTCCAATTGTCAAAGATACTCGGTAGTTTCTTCTTTTTCGTTTTTCATCGTTATGTGTATATTTGTCACGTTGTACGAAAATGTAAATATAAACATATATATATATATATATATTGTGTGTTCTTATATATGATTCCTATATATGTTATATATAAGTATTATATAGGTACTTGGTTAGGAATGTTAGTAGTTTAGGACTAAGTTTTAGGTTTACAAGTAAGTATTGATTATGTATGATAACACTATCATCATATAGGATATTAGACTAAGAGTTATACAGTTTAGAGTTAGTTTGTTTTTGTTGATGACAAAGGGGGAGAAATATAAAATAGAAGAGTTAGGCATAGATTAAGGGGGAGTTATCAGTTTTAGGGGGAGTTATTAGGATAGAAGTAATATTTTATAAACAACGGTTGTCATCATCAAAAATGGGGAGATTGTTAATCCATGAGTTGATGGTTTTGATGACAACAACCTTAGAATAAGATTATAAAATATAAATACTAACATTATAGTTTAGATATATACGTATATGCAGGATTTAACCATGCAGGTACCAAGAATGAAGACTGTACAGTATAGAGAATCAAGATATCAAGATTGAAGACTCATGAGTATCAAGAATATCAAGGTTATTAAGAGTTCAAGATTTCAAGATAAGTATTGAGTCTAGAATTATGTTAAAACTTCACAACAGCACTGAAATCTTCATTCCGTATTTTCATTTGGGATGGAACTCATTTCTACCTTTTTAGTGGCTTACAAACCCACAACAAGTAGCTTACAAACCTACGACAAGTGGCTTACAAACCCACGAACATCCTGGTTTTGTACAAGTTCTCGAGTCCTAATATGATGAGATATTCTACAGGAAGAAGCTTGCAAAACTACTTCAAAATGATTTTCAAAACTGCTTTTCAAAATGTTTTAGCCTTAAAAATTATCTTTTCAAATGATTTTCAAAAAAGATGTTTTAGCCTTAAAAAATATTCTTTGATTTTGTTCTTATATAAATTCTTGTTTTAAACTATCTTTTGATTATAATATATTTATACTTAGATTTAAATATAAAATTATAGTAAATTTTTTTATATATTATTCTCTATATTTATCTATGTATTTTATCTATAGTCAAGTATATTTATAAAGTTTAAATAGTTTTTAATATAAGATAAAGGTTATTTTCAAAGAAAATCAAATCTTCAAAAAATGCTTTGGGATGTCGACATGCCCTAGTACCCTATGTCGACATAGTGACAGTTAGATTCAAAAATTTGAATTTCAAAAGAAGTGTCTATTCGCCATAACCTTTCATGAATGGACATGGCTGTTGTTCTTCTATAAATAGGGGTTAGTTTCAACGAATTTATATATAGATTTTCTGGTTTTTCACTTCTCTTCTTCTTCCACATTTCTTTATACATATTCTTACCATTACTCTACCGAAATCAACATTGAATCTAACTAGATAATCTCTGGTTTGATTCTCTATCACTATCTCATCAAGATCCTCAGTGTTATTTAGAGTTATAGGCTTTCTTTGTAATTAATAGAGTAAAAGGTGTGATTGTAGCCTTGGAAATCAATCAAGTGAGAAAAGGTGTGATTGTAGCCTTGAGAAATCAATTGGGTGAACTTGTTGCCCGGAAATCAAGTATCTCTACCTAGAGGATTGTGATTCTGGAGGGTGTACCTCGTGGCCTTGAAATCGAGGGTTGTAATTGTTGAATTGCTTTTGAAAGGAAATCCAAACTTAGTTGTGCGGGACTGGATGTAGGGTAACTCCGAACCAGTATAAAATCCGGTGTGTTCTTTCCTTTACTGCATTTACTTTATTTCTGCATCTGTGATTGATTCTGTGATTATATCTGTGTCTGAATATTGCATACATTTGTGTACAAATCAACAATAACTCAAAAATATTTAGTAATTTCTTATAAACACTATTCACCCCCCTCTAGTGTTCATTCTAGCCTTAAGATCCATATTCCGCATTCCTCACAGGTATATCTGAGGACGTCTCCAATAGAAAATCCATATGCAAACGAATTTTATTAGTTTTAGATGTACTTCTACATTGTTGTGTTGTGAGATGCAAGCAACATTTTCTAATTTATATTCTACACCCTAGACATTATTAATTATATCATCTTATTTACTTATTAGATGGTTTAGTTTCTTTTGAGGGAATAACCATTTTAGGGATTCATACGGTCTCATAAGTTATTGTTATATGAACGTGTGTATCTTGGGTTTCTCATATCAGAGTTATGTTTAACACGTAGTTACTGTTATATGGATGTGTGGATAAAGCAGGTTTTACTATGGACGCTGCAGAGCTTCAGGAGAGGAGCTGGAGGCTTCCACTTATCTATCTATTTCTATTTCTGTTGCACTATTATTATGTATGTGTCAACATTATGATGACATGCAGTTATAATTGTCTAGGCTGATGTTAATACTTAGGTTTTGTAACTTTGAAGTTACTCTGTATTGGAGTAACCCTTTCAACTGTCTTTTTGGATATTGTATATCATCGTTCTGCTTGTGAGATTCTGATATTGTGTTCTTTCTTTCTTACCTTGTTTCCTTTTATATTTTTTATTATTACCCTAACAATCTGTCTTTCTGCCACTTGGGTGCTCGACACATAAATATCATGGATGTATTAATGTCGACATGTGAGGATCGAAAAGTCGGATCGTTACATGCACATAATTAGGCATTTATATTCATGATATGTATATGAATTTATCATATGTAAATGTCAGTATGATATATATGTATATATACAATAGATATAATTCTTAATATCTATATGTGTGTATATAGCTATATGTCCGCGGGTGCGGCGCAGTGGAAAGGAGGCTTGGGTTCTGGTAAAAAGACCCAGGTTCGATTCCTACCGTGCGCTTCCCTATCCTATATAAATTTACACAGGGGTATGGGGGCTTGGATCAACGGACGGCTTTACTATACTCTCCTCAGGAGTTTACCGGTCCGCCGGGTTCTCCTGGGTTTTCAAATATATATATATATATATATAGCTATATACATGCTTATATATATTACGTTATCATGTTAGTTAAGAATATATATGATAGATCCAAAATAAACTTTAAATAAATATTTAATTAATAGGATTAACTAAACAAATAAAAAATATTTAAATTAAATATTTTTTAATACACACACACACACACATATATATTGGATCTAATATTAGTTAATAGATTACATAGGCCCATTAAGATCCAAATAGCGATTTTCTTTAGTTTGCCCATTTCACCCGTTGCCGATCAGACTACTTCCAACAACAAACACGTGCCCCATAACAAGTTTGTATTTTATGGGAATGCTATTTATCACAATGCAGCAAATTAAAACAAGACTTTATCGCTTTAGTTGATCATCCTTCCTCAAATCAAATCCTACAAAATACACGTCAGAAAAATAGCACTTGAAATTTGTAAAAATATTAATTTTAAAATTAATTAACCATACCAACTTTTATTTATTTTCTTAATAGATATTAAATACCGAAAATTAATAAATCAGTATCTAACTTATTATTATCCATAAAAATGACAATTTATTTTTGTATACATAAATCATATAATGAAATTTACAAACTTAAAAATAATAAGTTCGCCACACAACTATATTATATGAACAAATTTACCATATATTGCATAATGAATTCAATTCTTTAAAAAATATTTATATAATTATTTTTTTAAAATATATCATTGTAACGCACAAATTACACACTATGGATGATGATGCATTTATTATTTTAGCAAAATCAAATATGATGGATTCATTTGTTTAAAAAATCGACATATACTTGCTATTAATGTTTTTACATTGGGAAAGATATTTAACACGATAAAAATATATTTATATATCTAAAATAATAGTCCTCTGCATGCCCTCCCAATTTGCTTCATTTTCTCTATTTATGTTTCCGAAAAATACGCATGGACTATTATTTTAAATATATAAATACATTTCTACCGTGTTAAATATTTTCCCAATGTAAAATACAAATAATAAGTATATGTATATCTTTTAACAAAAGAATAAGCCAAATTTGATTTTGCTAAAATAATAAACATATATCAAAAGTCATCATACTAGTGTGTAATCCGTGAGTTGCACACGATATGTTTTAGAATAATAATTGTATACGTATTTTTTAAAAGAATTGAATTTATTATGTAATACATGGTGATTTTATTAATATAACCGAGTTATGTAGCGAATTTATTATTTTTTAGTATGTAATTTTCGTTATGTGATTTATGTATTTTTATATTTCTGTAAAAATTATTAGAGAACCTTGCATAGAAGCGAATGAAGATATATTTAAAAGTCCCACATTGGCAAAAATAGAAGACATATACATGCTTATATATCATTTCCCATCAACCTATATTGGCCCTTAGGGTCAGATAATTTTGTGTGAGGGGAGGATTTATATGGCCATGGTTTAACACGCGCACGCCGCCCGCCCGTCCTGTACCGAACATGACCAGTTGCGAGTCCAATAAGATTGGACTGTTTTATATTTTTGCCTGTTTAAATTCAAACAGTATGTCTGAATGGATAAGACTTTTCCCAACAGATATAAACCATTGCAAATGTATGTTTGAATAGACGCGACTTTTAACCGTTGCAAACGACTGTTTGAATAGACGCGACCTTTAACCGTTGCAAATAGCTTTTGCAAAATGACTGTTGCAAATTCCCAACAGACATGACTGTTGCAAATAGCGTTGCAAATTACCTACGGGTATGACCATTGCAAATAACAGCTTGGTTCAAACGAATAGACAGAACCTTCCGAAGAGTCATGACCGTTGAAGAGTAGACTACAATAGTAGAGAATATTGATCGCATTCTAACTCTTTTTTCACTCATCTTCCTCCTCCTTGTTCTTGTTCTTAAAACCAACGCAATCTCATATCATAGAGCTATCATACTCATTGCACTCTCGTGTAGATCATCTTTTGTTGTATCTTGGAAGACTTTAAATAAAGTCTTAAGGAAATTGTTACAGACAGTTTCAGACGAAATTTCCTTATAATCGGTTATATTGTTTTATTTCTGAATTTCTGCATTATAACTTGTCTTCTATTTTTCTGTTCATTTTCTTTGTTCACTGCATTGTTATCATTGCACTCTTGTGTAGTGTTTGTGCATCTTTGTGCACGAAATCTATGCATCCGTGTGCACTGAGTATCGCCGTTTATTGCTGTTTTTGTAACTAAGGACCTACAAAAATAAGTTTTCATTTTGTAGATAATGATGAATTTGGTATCGATTTATTAATTTTTAACATTTAATATTTATTAAGAAAATAAATGAAAGCTGGCATGCTTAATTAATTTTAAAATTAAGATTTTTATAAATTTCGACATACAACATAGATTTTGAGTTTAACATTTGTTTAAAAGATAAATAATACGTGGATTGAATTTCAAATATTACTTGAAAGAACGACAAAAATAATTAAAAATGAAAGCATAACAGCAGTGGATCAATATATTTTTATGCAGTTAAAACTCTTGCACTTAATATCAACGTTAGATCTAAGTATGTATCAGAGTGATACAAAATATGAATCATATTATTATTTTAATCATGTAAAAATTATAACTTAGTTCTTGAACCATTATTTTATACCTCGATAATTTTTAATTTCTAACAAAATTATCAAAAGATAATCAACATTTGTTTCAAAAAGACAATAAAAAGCAAAGGAAGAAATTTCTAATCAAAATATTTTATATTTTTATCCTTTAATTAACGTAAATTACAAATATACATAATTAAAATTAAACATTGTCACAAAATGTATCAATTGAAAATATTAATTAGTTTTTAAAATTTCAAACTACAATATAGATCACTTATATTAATCTAATGTCATTCTCAACAAAAATAATTTTTATTAATGATAAAAAATTCACTTGATTCACCAAATTTAAAAACAAGGAACATTGTATATGTTTGTAATAATACCCGATTTAGATAGAAAAAATTGTGTATATGTTTGCTTGTAATGGAATATTAACTTTAGAAAGAAAATTTATGTATATTTTTCTTTATAATAAAGTAATAATTTTAGAGAGAAGTAAATTATATAAATTTGAATGTAAAATAATTTAAGAGAACTAAAGATAATTTTGTATATAAGTGCGAAAATTTTAAGTCATATGAACTTGAATGAAGTATTAGTTTTAAAATTTTGTCAATATAAGCGTTGTATATAATATATAGAGTTGTCGATTTTTAGGTTTGTTAGACCAAATAATTATTATCAGTTAATTTGCTTTATTTTAAAAGTTCAATTTTAAATCACTTAATTAACTATAGGGACTTGAATGTAAATAATATGATAATACTTAGAAGAAATTTATAAATAATCGTAGAAATTATTAAATTTTGATATTTAAATGTAAAATAATAATGAAGGAAATTATTAAAACTTTATCAAAAATTATACATTGTAGGGATTCAAAAATAAAATATATGAAAATAATTAAAAATAAAGGAAGAAATCCTTATAATTAATAAGAAAGTAGATAAGTTTTATGTTTTACTACTACTTAATAGACCGTAAAAAAATTATAATCGTAAAAAGTTAATGAAAGTGAAATTAATCATATCAAATTTTCTTTGCTGGTATTCGATTTAGATACAAACGCATGTGGTTGGTGAACATTAAAAGTGTAAAATAGTTATAGTAGTTCAACACTTCTCTTCTATCCAAAACATTTCTTTCATGGATATTCTATAAAGGGGCTTTGCACGTAAGGTCAATATTTCTGATATTGTTATAAGAAAAATCCTTATAGCAATGAGTATGTAAATTAGGTTCTTATTTTTCTAAATCAGAAAGTGCAAAATACCTTGCAGTTTCCTGATAGAAAATGCAAGTTAACTTACGTTTTTTTTAAAAAATTTCAAAAATTAAAAAATCAAATTTCTTTATTCGTAAATAATAATAATTGTTATTTAAGTGCAATTTCAATAAATAACTACAGTTTTTCACCATTATTGAATTTTATAGAATTTTATTTTATTTTTTTCAAAAATTGCAAGTTCCCTTATACCTTTTTTAGAAAACCGCAACTTACCTTACATTTTTTATTTCTCAAAAATAGGGATTTAATTTACATATTCATTTCAATATGGACTTTTCTTATAACAACATCGAAAACAAAAACATGTATTTTTTTTTCTTGTTCTATAAATCCTAGGGAGAAAAAATATTTAACGTTGGATTCGCTCGGGGGATATAAATTAATTTTTTTTGGTAACTTCGTTGTATTGTTATTCCGACAGCACATAATTACCCCTTTTTCACAGCTATTTTAATCAAAAGCGGTCCCTCAATTCGGTGCCTTTTCAACGGGGTGTTTCCGTCATTACACGCTGAATGGAACTTAAGAAACTCCAGCTTATTTCTTTCCCGCTTACACCAACCCATTTAATCACCCAAACTTTTCACCCATCCAACGAGTGGGTTCCACGTGTCATGAATAGAGCTTGCTCTAAATCCAGTAGTGGGGTCCACGAGCTTCTTTCGCCACCACGTCGCTTTTTTACGTGCCCTAGCTAACAGGACCCACAACTCCACTATCATAATTTCGACCGTTACGAGCTTGACGGAAGCCGTCTGCCACGTCATCTCACCGTTTAACATAACGTTGATTTTCAATTCTTTTGTAAAAAGTTTCACACTCTAAAAACATCTACTGCTGTCTTCTTCTATTTCTCGCTGTCCCTTTCTTCCAATTTTCAAATTTGCAAAATTCATTTGTTGGTTATTTTGTTCTTCGTCCTGTTTTCGCGTAAACAACTTCTGAATTTTAGAAAGTATCAGAATTTAGAGTAAGAAAGCTGATTTATTGTAGCATTTAATGTTGATTACGAAAAGTTTCTTTAATTCTGGTTAATTAGATGCAGTGAATCGTCACTTGATTTTCATTTACTTCCATGTTTACAATAACTTTCTGTTAACTTCGAAGTTATAGAAACAATTCCATTAAATATTCAAACCTCTAATATTTACATTTCAATTTACTGATCTAGGGTTAAGAATCTGCAATGTTCACGGAAGGGCTGGATCCTCACTCTCTACGCTGGGTACGTCAGGTAAAATATCAACAATGCATGAAGTAGAAATCCAAGCTGTCAAAATTAGCTGTGCAAATATTAATTTTTGGTGGTGTTTTAGCAAAATACGAGTCGGGGATTGGGGATTCCGCCTCCTGAGAAATTCAGTGGAAGAGGATCGCAGTTTCCACGTGGTGTGGTGCCGCCTTCTAGAACAATGCCGGTTGAAGAATATAGTGGTTCCGATATGGATGAGTCCTCTGATACTGAAGAGGAGATACTTAGAGGAAGATACTCGATTGACACCTCACCTCAAGATGATATTTTGAGGCGGAAAGCTCCGGTGAAGAACACATATCATTATTCAAGTGATGGGTATTCTGGGAATTCGGAGTTTAGTTCGAGCCGAGAGACTATTAGGTTACAGCAGCAGAAGCAGTTGAGGAAGAATGTGGTTGTTGGTAGCAAGGGGTATCGTGAGGAAGAGGAGAGTGATTCAGGAGGGAGCAGCGAGTATGTTGGAAATGGTGTGAGAGGTGTGACCTCGAATGGGAATGTATATCGGGTGGATGGCTATCGAAAGGTTCCTGTTCGCGAGGATGTAAAGGTTGTTGTTAAAGAGGTATTTTTTGTCCTTAGATTTTTGAAAGTGATGTGCCTTTATATTATATATTTATAATAAGGGGAGTTGATGTAAGCTAACCTCGTTAAGCAGGTATGGCATTAGAAATATAATGCTCTATAATGAAAATAAATTCCCTTAGTACTAGATAGTGTTACTTGGTCAAAATATGAGAATTGTAGGCACTACATGTATGCTTTGTTGTAAAATTTAAATTTGGATGTTACACCTCAGCTCCTCAGTAAACTACTTCCTCTATCAAGGCTGATATACCAGTTTCAGTATGTGAACCTAGAAATATCTCCTAAATATAAAATATTATATTTCATGTGGGCTAGTTTTTCAGACATTGGGCTGTGAATTAGGCAACTAGCTGTGATTTTTTCCTCTCTTGAATTTGCACCTTTAAGTTATAATCTTAACTATATTTGTTACATTTACTGGAATATTGACACCGGATGTTACCTGTGTTTACTATTATATGATACGATATGATATACTACAGCATTCTATTATTACCACCCTAATATCAAATATTGGTAATATTTGATATTATATGCTACAATATAAATTAATTATGATAATAAAAATATTAATGCTAAATACAACATAAAAGCTAATATTACTTGTTACTATAGTTGGTTTTTGAATGCAACTCAAATTAGCATTATCATGCTAAAAATGTGTATTTTTACATATAAATGTTTTTTGGGTCAGTTTGATCCTGTTCATTGAACTGGCATGAGAATTTACATCTGGTTGATAAAAAATGTTCCTCCGCTGTTCCAGGTTATTTGGTGAATAAGTCGTGTTTTATACTAGTACAACTGCACAACGGTGGAGAAACCGAACGTATACTTGTATAATTTTGAAAAAAATACATCGGCTTTACGTTTAGTTGTATTATTTGGATAACTGAAGAAAAATTGTACAGCAATCAACATATCAGCAATAGGAAAACAGGAGAAAACATATTATTTTGGCTTAAATATGAGGAAGAAAAGCATTATATATTTACAGAAAAAGACGTATTTGCGCGAGTACTAAGGGGGGAGAGAGAGAAAGAGATACCATTTTAACTTTATACTAATTTTTAAGCCTATAGTAAGGTAGACATGACTAGAGAAAAATTAGTTATCTATAACATGAAAAACAGAGTATGACATAAATTAACTTATACATTACATGATATTGATATTTAAGCAAACTATATGTGTGTGTGTGCAGACAAAATTCCAAATGAAAGAAAATACGATACCATAAAGTACCAAGCTATACATTCATATTCTTAAGATATCACGAACAAAAATGATTGGTATCGATCGTTATGGATCGGTATTGACTTATCCACTTACGTCAACTTGCACTTCTCTTTGACTTGATTTTCATCCTTAACTAACCACGTTGACCTATAATAAAATACAGTAAGAATCGGTACTGATCATTATGGATCAGTACCGATTTATTTTCCTTGGTCTTGAATCTTCCAATCTTTCCTCGGTTCTTCATCATCTAGCAATTTCAAAGAGTTTTAAGTATATCAACCCCATACAAGGATTGATACTGATTCTTGTGGTCTTGTTCAATTTTAGTCATTTTTCTTGCATTCTTCATTCTTGGTTTATTTTACGAACACTTAATAGTCTGGATCCATCGGGATGCCATTTGGTTGAAATGCGGTATAACATTTGAATTACAAATTATTTTGTCAATGGATACCAAGAAATCCCGTCTGCATTCGTAATAATTAAGAAATTACTGAAATCCAAAAAAACAGATATGGATGCGAATATGCTATCATCCACATTCAAAAATTATCTGTCTAACCTTATCAATATAGTAGTTGAGATTATGCATACTTCGGTACATAAAATGATTTGCATGTACTATTTTATAAATGCAATAATTCATATTATGCATGTCTAAATGAATATCTGCTGTCCAAAATTGATATTTATCATTGTATTTTTTATTTCTTTTATTTATATTAACCTTATCACCGAAAAGGATTTATGTTGGACCAAAAAATTTCATTTTTTTATTTTTTTAATTATAAATGAAGCTAGTAATATTTGGTATTCGTTCCTATCCATGGATACAAATATCGAAAATGATTTTGGATAATGATGTAGATGTCACTATCGGGGTCTGTAAGTATGACATGCCTATTTTTACTTTTCATCGTAGGAAGTATACTGCATTTAGACATCTTAACTTTAACGATTAACATGTTTATACTTAGCACACAAAGTATTATAGACTTGAGCATCAATACCATACTCTAATATTTTAACGTTTGAATTTTTTAAGTTGTAAAAACAAAAATTCAATTGTCATTAGTTTAATATTCCAAATGCTGAAAAGTAAAACATGATTTATATACTAAAAGAAGCCATTAAGTATTAAAAACTAGTAAAATATGTTCACATAAACTTGACTTATTGGGTATGTGAAATTAATTAAGGTAGTTTCAAAACTGATTCGATTTTAAACTGCTACTTTTTTCAAGGTTAAATTTCTAGTATTGCTTAGGCATCAAGTGGAAAGAGTTCAAATCACATTTTATGGCTAATAAGAAAACAAGGAGCAAATGATAAACCAAAAATATAGACATCTTGACTTTAAGGATTAACATGTTTATACTTAACATAACAAGTATTGTAGACTTGAGCATCAATACCATACTCTAATATTTTAACATTTGAATTATTAAGTTGTAAAAACAAAAATTCAATTGTTATAAGTTTAAAATTCCGGACGTTGAAAAGTAAAACATGATTTATATACTAAAAGAAGCTCTTGAGTGCTAAAACTAGTAAAAAAATGTTCACATAAACTTGACTCATTGGATATGTGAAACTAATTAAGGTAGTTTCAAAACTGATTTGATTTTAAACTACTATTTTTTTCAAGGTTAAATTTCAAGTATTGTTTAGACATCAAGTGGAAAGAGTTCAAATCACATTTTAAGGCTAATAAGAAAATATAGAGATAGTATAAACCATGATTTTCTTTGCAAAGGATTTCATGTAAAAGAAGTCAAAGTGCATTGGGCATATCTAAAAGTAAACCAAGTACATATATGTTAAAGTTTCTGAAGTATACCATATGTGCATATGAGTTTCTATCAATTTATATATTATGATTATGTAAGCGCCAATTAGATTCAACATATCGTTAAAGTATGAGTTGGCACACTAATTCTAAGTAAATTAGTTAAATATTAACACTCAAATGTAGTTGAATCTTCTAAACGACATTGATATTTTACAATCGAAACATTTTGCCAGTAAATTTACTCGACGCTCTCTCTTAAAGAAGAAGCATAAATTGAATTTGTTGAGCTAAATAGTAGGTAAATAAATCATTGTCTACTATGATTATTTTGGTGTAAATTTGTCATCTAATGTACTTTATTTTACAGATAAAGCCTAACTAATTTTTTTTCATAATAATAAAACTAAAGTAATTGATGTACTTAGTATGCATAGTAAAACTAAAACTACAGAAACATTTTAAAGTATTATAAAATATAGAGATAGTATAAACCATGATTTTCTTTGCAAAGGATTTCATGTAAAAGAAATCAAAGTGCATTGGGCATATCTAAAAGTAAACCAAGTACATACATATATGTTAAAGTTTCTAAAGTATACCTTATGTGCATATGAGTTTCTATCAATTTATATATTATGATTATGTAAGCGCCAATTAGATTCAACACATCGTCAAGTATGGGCAGACACACTAATTCTAAGTAAATTAGTTAAATATTAACACTCAAATGTAGTTGACCTTCTAAATCACATCGATATTTTTACAATCGAAACATTTTGCCATTAAATTTACTCGACGCTCTCTCTTAAAGAAGAAGCATAAATTGAATTTGTTGAGCTAAATTGAAGGTAAATAAATCATTTTGTCTACTATGATTATTTTGGTGTAAATTTGTCATCTAATGTACTTTATTTTACCGATAAAGCCTAACAAATTTTTTTCATAATAATAAAATTAAAGTAATAGATGTACTTAGTATGCATAGTAAAACTAAAACTACAGAAACGTTTTAAAGTATTATATAAAGAAAATAGTCTCAACAATTACCATAGAGATACAAAGCAAATGTTCATATTGAAGAACTTAAATTATCATCGACGCTCTCTCTTAAAGAAGAAGCATAAATTGAATTTGTTGAGCTAAATAGAAGGTAAATAAATCATTTTGTCTACTATGATTATTTTGGTGTAAATTTGTCATCTAATGTACTTTATTTTACAGATAAAGCCTAACTAATTTTTTTTCATAATAATAAAACTAAAGTAATTGATGTCTTAGTATGCATAGTAAAACTAAAACTACAGAAACATTTTAAAGTATTATAAAATATAGAGATAGTATAAACCATGATTTTCTTTGCAAAGGATTTCATGTAAAAGAAATCAAAGTGCATTGGGCATATCTAAAAGTAAACCAAGTACATACATATATGTTAAAGTTTCTAAAGTATACCATATGTGCATATGAGTTTCTATCAATTTATATATTATGATTATGTAAGCGCCAATTAGATTCAACACATCGTCAAGTATGGGCAGACACACTAATTCTAAGTAAATTAGTTAAATATTAACACTCAAATGTAGTTGACCTTCTAAAGCACATCGATATTTTTACAATCGAAACATTTTGCCATTAAATTTACTCGACGCTCTCTCTTAAAGAAGAAGCATAAATTGAATTTGTTGAGCTAAATTGAAGGTAAATAAATCATTTTGTCTACTATGATTATTTTGGTGTAAATTTGTCATCTAATGTACTTTATTTTACCGATAAAGCCTAACAAATTTTTTTCATAATAATAAAATTAAAGTAATAGATGTACTTAGTATGCATAGTAAAACTAAAACTACAGAAACGTTTTAAAGTATTATATAAAGAAAATAGTCTCAACAATTACCATAGAGATACAAAGCAAATGTTCATATTGAAGAACTTAAATTATCATCGCCGCTACTAATGCAATATTGATAATCAATGTAAAATATAATTAAATACTTTAATCCTATTTGAAATTTGCAAAAATCTAATTAAATTTGGAGATGATGGTTTTCAAGGTTTGAACTCCAAGACATCAAAATGAACGTTGTGTTTGAATTAAGTAACGCTCTTCTTCTCAAACAAAAAAAATCTAAAGCAATAATACATCATAAAAATATGAATTTTATTAAAAAACTTAAAGAAATGGACAATTGAAATAATTCTAGAAAGATAATTTCGTTAAAATTTCCTAAAAGAAAATCATTTCAGTTTTAAGAGCAACACAAACATAACAACATAAATATAAAACGATCAAGAGTATTGTTTCAATTTTAAGAGCATCACAAATATGATAATACGAAGCCAGAAAGCTGAATTGAAAAATCGTTCAAGCTTGCCGTAACAATAATAGCAAAACCTAAAGCAGAGGAATATTATATTTATATCGATAAAATAATGAAAGTTTATATTGTGAACCTGATCCCTATAAAAAAACCAATATAATAATTAATCTAATTCATATAAATCTTAAAACATATAAAAATTGAAAACAACTAAAATATACACATCAAAAAAGAGAATTTATGATTTGTAAGCTGAATGAAGGGGCCTAAAAGCCTTAAGTTGAAGGGTAGATTCAATAATTTATACGAATAAAATATACATAGGACGACTGGCATCAATTAAGTTCAAAATGACATTGAGAAAAAAGTAAAAACATACAATGGCATAATGTATGATGATGCCACGACGAGAGGATGAAGATTTTAGGATTCAAAAGCTAAGTTTATTTATTATCAAGGTTTTAAATCTCGGATATCGGTCACGTTTCGTCTCGGAGATTTTAGTGGCTCAGTATCGTATCGGGTGAGATCTCGGACGAGACTAGTGCATCTCGGTGCCAATATCGGATTTACATCTCGGAGCTTAAAGTTCATCTCAGGACCATCTCAGAGTATATTTTATGTTTAAAATTAATTTGATTACACAATAGTATTTACATATACTAAAATAAATAAAAAATCAAGCTTACTGGATTTATAAAATCACACCATATACCATTGTCATTTATAGCTCGAAAGAACATCTATGTCATTTCTATCTTGGATAAAAAGCAAATTAATAGAGTGAGTAATGTGTATATAAATATTGATTATTTTATTGTGTATAAAATAGTACAGGCGAGTGAATAACTACTTATTATTTGCACGTTGTAATGTGAATGAACAAGCAATGTATATAAAAAGAAAGCAACGTATATAAAATGGTACAAGCGATGTGTATAAAATGGACATGTAATGTGAATGTGCAGGCATTGTAATGTGTATAAAAATGTTCTATTTTATTTGCAAGTTGTAATGTGAATGTACATGACAAATATTCATGTGTATAAAAAATGGTACAAGTGGACATGCATTCACTTACAAAGACAACATATAATGCTCAAGCATTCTAATATTAGTGTGTAAAAATATGTGCATGCATTCTAATTTACTAACAAAAAGCGCAGGGATAAAAAATGCGTGCAGGCATTCTAAAAAAATGTGAATGTACATGCGTTCACTCACAAATAATGTTCATGCCATTCACTTGCAAAATGCGTAGGCCATTCACTTGCAAAATGTACGGACAAAATGTACTTGCAAGATGGGTTCAATTTTTTTGTTTGAAAAAACAATAAATCGGCTGATATCTCGGAATATCGTCTCGGTCTTAATATCGGCCGATATATGTAAATATCGGCCGATATATGTAAATATCGGCCGATATATTAGAAACGAGAAATCAACCGATATCTTATGTTTCGTTTCGTGGAAGCCTTCAACCAAGATCTCAGCCGAGATATCCGAGATTTGAAACACTGTTTATTATTAGTTATAAAAAGTGTGAGGTAGTTGTAGATTACTATACTAATATTTCTAAAGATTCAAAGAAATAAAGTTTCTATAAATAATTCAAAATATGAATAGTGTTAGTAGATAAATTGCATTATGAATAAGATTCAAAATATTGCTTCTTTTATTCGTTTAGAGAACAAATTTTTTATGTTTTATATGCTTCAAAAAAGCATAATTTATCTACTATTTGTACAAATGATGTGTAAAACATTTGTATATTATCACAACATTTATTTTAAATGTACGAAGAGTTGATGCTAATGTAACATATTCACAATATTAGCATATGAAGTTTGTTACTAACATAATTTAGGATATTACTTGTTTGATATAATATCTTTGTATTTCACTTTCAAATAATGATTTTGGGAACAATTTCAGAATATGTGTAAAGAAGTTCTATTGTGAAGTCCAGAAACACTCGAGTGTTATGGAATATTGAAACATCCAACTATATTGAGTACTTGGTTCATTTGAAAACATTTGCCTTAAATTCAAGTTGGTTTAAAAATAAAACATGATGGGAAGCAAATTCGAACTAAATTAATTATAACAGCAGAATCAAATTGGAAACAATGAAATTAGAAACGTAAGAAGAAAATTAGATAAAATCATCCGATTGAACATACACATAAAATTCTATCAAATGCTGAAAGCAGGTGCAGTTT
Organism: Allium fistulosum; assembly: GCA_030737815.1. Classification (NCBI taxonomy): domain Eukaryota; kingdom Viridiplantae; phylum Streptophyta; class Magnoliopsida; order Asparagales; family Amaryllidaceae; genus Allium; species Allium fistulosum. The sequence continues at coordinate 1,471,956,457 of CM060902.1, forward strand.
GAAAATCAGATAGGAAATAAACATGTTACCAAATTTGATGGAGGTATTTGAGGCCATATATAAGGGCATGAATGAGATGTGTAATTATTGAGCGCAACAAACTATTGTATAAAACCAAAGAGAAATTGTATTTGATGCTAATATATTTAGGGTCAAATTGAAAAGAAGTGTTAACTCACCTTTTGCCAAGGTAGTATATAGATGGATTTAACTCAACAGACTTCGCGATTATCGAGGTCGATGAGTCCAGAGTGATGATTGTAGGACTCAGAAATCAAGCACAGATTATAACATGAAGTCGAGATTGAATGGAATTGATAGATATGCAAGACAGAATGTTCGAAGTATGCAATATGGTTCAACACATAGGAGCAAGTGCATTTCGATAGAAAACAATTAGTAACTTAAGAACCACGAGAGGGATCGAAGTGAAACTCTAGAAACAGGAAGAGAGGACCCTAGGGAGTTCACCCTAGGGTTCGCACCCCAAAACATGCAACTTGAAGAGATCGGTACCGATCCCTCCATAGGGGTCGGCGGTAGTCTTCCCTTGTAGGGGTCGACTATATTCAAATTCTGGCAGTGATTAATCAATATATTAATATCTACTGATCCAATTGACATGAAACTTGGAGCGCAAGCTAATTATAACATATGGAACACTCCACAGGGATCTCATATCATTTGGAGCAAGTTGGAGGGATCGATACCTATCTCTCCATAGGGATCAGCTATAATCGACCTTTACAACTTACTGCAACAAAGATTGATCAATAACTCGTGTTCTACTAATTCAATTGGCGTGAAACTTGAAGGCTAAACATAATACAATATGGAGAAGCTCCCATAGGGATTGCATAGCATTTGGAAGAGCTTGGAGAGATCGGCACCCATCCCTCTAGAGGGATCGGTAGAAATCAGAATTCAAATAACACCACTTTACAGAAAACGCGATATCTCACAAATCGTAAGTCGAAATGACATGAAATTTGGAGGGCGGGTAGCTAACATCATGGGGCACCCCTTATAGCGATCGTAGTCCATTTGGACACACTAATAGGGATCGGTACTGATCCCTATTGTGGGCCTCAATGGGCCTGAAAATTTCTGGGTGGTCTCGTTTTGGTCTCCCGAACCTTCTGTCAAAATTTCAGCCCGATCCGTGCGCGTTTTCCCTTATAAATACAACAAACATGACGTTAGAAAAATGGTCTTCTTTCTGTTTCTCTTTATCTATCTTCAACCTAGGCTATACTCTACCATTTTTATTCTTGGATTTCGGATTGTAACGGTAAACAAACTTGAGTATAATAATAATAAGTATTATTTGGAAGTGGAGGTAGGCCGGAGTTAGACGAAACACTATAAATCTTGTCTCTTTTTACTTGCTTTCTGATTGTTTTAATTTTGTTTTTCATTCATTTTTCTTCATATTTCTGTGATTGGATTAGATATTGGTACTTTTACACAATTGTGTGTTGGTGGCCAATACTGACGTAAACAAGAACTATGGTCACATATTTTTTTTTCACGCAGAGGATATATAGCTAAAGTGAACACAGAAATGCTGAGAAGTTATATCCAAAACTCATTTTCAAATAACAATCAACTACAGGTATTTGCCTAAAATTGGACTAAAACTTGCCTAACACAACATTCAAAAAGAGAATAAAATCAAACCTCCATTTTAAAAACTAACAAAGTCAAACGTATAGTCTAGTGACTGCAATGGTAATAATTTTCAATTTTGAGTATAAAAGAGGGAATTTGATCCTGTTTATTGAACTGGCCTGAGAATTTACAACCGGTTGGTAAAAAAAATTCTTAGCCATTCCAGGTTATTTGGTGAATGAGTCATGTTTTGTATCGTGTTTAGTTAAATATTCCAGTTACTGGTTATAAAGTCCGTTGAGTGAACATGTGACATCGGATGAGTATAGTTCGGCGTTATTGCATTGAGATTCGATTCAATTACTGTTATATCCATATCATTGTTTTAAAAAAACTCGCCTCGATACCTGCCACAAGAAGGGCCTCAATGTAAGGGAAAAAACGCCATAAGGCTCGCAAAAAAGCTTTCTACCTTGAGAGGCTTTTGCTACAATAACTTGAGACATGAAGCATACAATACGCACGCCTCAAACTGCCGAGGCATGTGACTAAAGAGTTTTTTATCCTTAGTTGTAAATATTGACATCGGCAGAAGGTATTGAACTTTAGTTATTTAATGGCAAACAAAAAAGAACGAAATTTAGGAAAATAAAAGTTAAGTGTTTTTTTTTACTTTTCAATTTCAACATCGGCATGAGTAGGTAAGATTGTTTTTGAAACAACGATCGAGAACTACATAATCGATTTTCTCAATTGCCGCTAAAGGAAAATTTTGAATTATCATCGTCGAACCTCTGAATAAATTTTGCAGATCGAAGGAAAAATAAATAAAATAATAACTTGCATGATTTCCTACTGTTTGTAATAGAGATCGATTCCATTAGAATTGATCAAAAATCATTTTCATAAATCTAGAATTTTTTTGAAGATAAATAGAGGAGAAAGAAAAATTAGAATATGTACCATTGCGGAGCTAAAATGAATACGAATTCTTCAAAGGATTGAATTATATATATATATATATGTATGTATGTATGTATGTATGTATATGTGTGTACACACACACATATATATAATTATTTATGCTTTTATGAATGAATAATAAAGAATAATTAAAAATGCACTCTTTAAAGTTAAGTGTTTATATTGTTATTTATTTACGACTTTATATGATTAATCGTTTACTTTACGTATTAAAAAAATATCAGCTAGCAAACTGAGATATTGTCCAAGTGTTGCCCGTATTATCTAGCAAATTAGATAATTAAGAGGTAGAGCAAGTATAAAAATACAATTCTAATTGCGATTGACATTGTCGATAAAAGCACGGACTTATATTGTCTACGGTTGTGATTGCATACGGTTTTACTAAGGATTCTAATTGCGACTGACATTGTCCAAGTCTATACTTTCATGATTCTAGCCAACCAAGAAAGTAACAATTGGACAAAAGCCGACTAAACTTGTACACTGCTATTATATTTGGCCATTACTTATTCTAGTAGACTGCATCAACCATAATATTATATTATCTCATTTGAAAAATTGGGTCAGTTTCAATGTGCATAGCTTTGGTAAATTGCAACTTAAATATAGGGAATTATGAGCCGTTTCTTCAGATATTTGTATTCATTTATATTAATACTTAATCATAGAAAACTGATCCAAGATAATTCCTTCTGAACGATTGTATAGAAGGAAGCTCTTCTATATTTTTCTTTTCTCCTTTTCATAAAATATTCTCTTTAATATAACTCTTTCTTCTAGAAGTAAAATTTACCATCATCATAATTTACTGGTCCTACGATTATTATCCATACTTATCTTATATATTTGAATTCAGAATGAGCATTCTGATGTTCCAAGCGCTCCCCCTTTTCATATCCATCAAGAAGAAATTAGCCAGGCTTCTGATCAGATGTCAGGTGAATCTGGTCCAACTCTAAAAACTTATGCGGGTTCAAATGGATACTCAAGAAAGAAAGTGCCACTTTCTCAGCAAAGCACAGAAAGCAGAGCACCTATCCCAAATAATAGGTAACACTTGATCCTGTTTTGTGTAATGTGCAGGTCAAAACGAATATGGCTACATGATATACTGTTTACTAATATATATACACTCAATGTGTTTTTAAGTGCTCCTATTCAGGCTGAAGCAGCCGCATCTTCAGGCTCTTTACCTGCTCGCTTGCCAACTTTTCATGCAAGGTATGCCTACAGTAACACAACTTTCATGTAATTTTTTTATTCCAGTTGTCAAAATGTTATGCTGATTGCATGTGCTTATGCCAATTATGCTCTTTTCTACCTGTTTGGATATCAGTTGCCCTATATACATTTTGTATAATTTTATTTGCAACAGTGGACAAGGACCTTGGTATTCTGTGCTTGCTTATGAAGCATGTGTTCGTCTGTGTTTGCATTCATGGGCTAGAGGCTGCATTGAAGCTCCAAGTTTTTTGGAAAATGAATGTGCTCTATTGAGAAATTCATTTGGGTAAGTCATGGTATTTAGTTCTGTAGACACTGTACTTTTTGAAACTTTCTTCTACAGCAGGCATACGAAACGTGATTTTTTAAGTGAAAACCTGAAAGAAAGTATACAATCGCACCTTTTGCTTAAGTTGATACTTTGTATCATTAGTTTTATGCATATTGTTCTTTTTAACTGTTAAATCAATGTTTTTGCAGTTTGCAGCATATCGTACTACAATCTGAGGAGGAACTTCTAGCTAAACGGTCTTGTGGGCTTGGCAACGAAGGAACAGCTTTTAAACCCAAAAAGATTATCGGAAAAATGAAAGTCCAAGGTTTGTTTGTTTGTTTTTTCACTATAAATAACATTATTATGCTGCTAATGATTATTTTCTCATAAAGTACCAATTTCTGTATGTGTTATGAATGTATTCTTATATTACTTTTTTTTTGAAGCTCGGAAGGTCAGAATGTCTCCAGACATGCCATCAGGTTGCCATTATCTATCTTTAACAACTCCAGCAGTCAAACTAGAATCTTTCAAATATCGGATGTCAAATTTGCACTCAACACTTTCAACTGGTTGGGAATCACTTAGAAAAGTTCGAGTCTTACCACGTCTCCCTGCCAATAGCTCTTTTTCAAGGCATAGCTTGGCATATATGCAAGCAAGCACACAATATATCAAACAGGTGTCTGGTCTTCTCAAAATTGGTGTAACCACGCTGCGCAGTAGTTCATATGAAGTGGTGCAAGGTACCGATAATCTACTTTAAATAATTTAAAAAACTTATTTCTGATGACATTTATTTTTCCGTCAGAAACTTACTCCTGTGTTCTGAGATTGAAAAGTGTATCTGAAGAGGATGCTGTGCGGTTGCAAGCAGGTTCTGGTGAAACACATGTCTTGTACGTGTATATCTTTTCAAATTACCTTTTGTGTTACCATATTTTATTCTATCGTATGTAAACTGTGCCAAGTATCCTGTTTGATAAACGGTATTGTCTGTATTTTCACATTTATTTCTCGGCTGGCTTGTATGATGTAACTGCTTCGTTGAACCATATTAGTCTTCTTTACCAGTCATATCAAAATGGTTAATTCTGTTAGCTGACACTTTATGAAAACCTTAAAACACAGCTTCCCAGACAGTTTAAGCGACGATCTACTTGTTGAAGTGTACGACTCCAAAGGGAAGTCGCTGGGCCGAGTAAATGCTCAACTTGCAAACATAGCTGAGAATCCAGTAATAATTTTGAACTATATCTCTGAGTTTGACAAGCTAAATATTGTATATATTTTCTGCGCTAAACTATATGTTTAAATCCAGAGTGATAAAGTTCGGTGGTGGTCTATCTATCACGAACCGGAGCATGAACTTGTGGGGCGTATACAACTCTATGTCAATTACACAACTAGTGTAGATGAAAACAGTGGATTGAAGGTTGGTTTTAAAATCTTGTTCAATATCTTTATTGCATTCAAGTGTTCTATTTTTTTCTTGGAACTAATATTTACTAAATTATCAATTAGAGTAAGAAGCGCGTTACTAATTAGCAAGATAGGCCTGGTTCTTAGTATCAGATGTTTGTATTACCAGTAGTCACTTTTTTCTGTAGAATATGAATATATGCAAATTCTTTTGAGAAACTGTTCGGAAACCTTTCTAGTGTTAATTGTCCGACATATTCCCTCTATCAAGCGATAAATTTTGGTCCTATTCAATGGAATAAAAATAAATGCAATAGACAACATCGATTTAAAAACTTGCATTATGTCTTTTCCAAGCTGGAGTACCTTATTCTTCGTTTTTTGTTCTAAGTTATTGTTATCCCACCTTTTGGTCAAGGCCGGGATATCAACAAATTGGCTGGAAAAGACGGATATCAGGGTTGGAGATCGATTGAGAACAAGGCTGTGATCGATGTCGTCAAAAATTTGACCGAGCTCCAATCGAAGCGGGATCGATTGGGAATAATGATCAAGGCTAGGAGAGGCTATGTTTTAAATTTCAGGTCAATCGGAGTTCGTATGCTCGAGATATGGATGGATCAATGATTAAAGGTGGCTGGTTTGGTATCAATACTGTTCGTATCCATACGTTCCGTATCGATGCCCATGGATGCGAACGAGACGTTCGTATCGATTAGGACGGAGCATAACAGTATATTTCGAATCGATACTGTTCGTATCGATCAACATGGACTCGAGTCAGTAGTGTTCGTATCGATCGGGAGGGAGATAGGCGGCATGCCTCGAATCGATACTTTTGTATCGGTTATGAAGAAATTGATACTTTCGTATCCATCAGGAGTTGTTCTGGTTCGTATCCACCAGGTAAGGCCTCATTCGTATCCATCCATAGATCGAGTTTCGTATCCATCTGTTGGCCCTTCCAATCCATGTTTCATACCCATCACCTTGCGACCTTTTCGTATCGATCAAGAACGCATTCCCTATGGTTGTTTCGTATCGATCGACATACATGATCGATGCGAACTGTACGCCTAGAATCGATACGAAAAAGGGACATGGTTCGATGGATGCGAATGTAACGATGCAAGCAATTGGATACGAACGCACCGTTGTGAAACTATGGATACGAATGAGCACGAAACATGGATGCGAACGAAGAATGTCCACGATTTGAGGGGAGAAACGTTCAACACGGCATGGAAAGTGGATCGCTCCAGGAATTTCGTGCCACGTCATCCTGCGCGCATGTGCTCGGGATCGAGTCGAAGAAGGCGATACGAATGTACGAGTCGAACAAAAACAACGAACCGAAAACTCAAGTTTGTATCGATCATATCTCATAAACCACAAGTCCAAATGTCATGAAATTTTCACAGAAGCTTACATACGACCTAAGGAATGTTCACGCCAAGTTTCGACTCCATTGGACAAAATCTTGATCGATACGAAATGCGTTCGTATCGATCATGGATCGAGTTGAAACTTCATGAGATCGATCGCGTGGGCCCACTCACGTGCCAGAAGGAGTCTTCCGAAGTTTGGGCGAGATATTTGCATGAAACGCCTATAAATAGCACCCCAGAGCCTACAGAAAAGGGATCTTTGGCTTCTCAACGTCCAGACTGCCCGATTCAACTTTGCACTCCATAGCTGCTGTTGTACTTAAATTCTATCATTATAATATGTTGTAATCAGTTGTAACCAGCAAGGAAAGACAATAAAAGATTAACTTTTGGAGTGGACGTAGGCTAGAGATAGCCGAACCACTATAAATCATGTGTCTCTGTCTGCTTCTTTCCGTTTTAAGTTTATTATTCTTCATTTTTTATCCTCTACATTACTTAGATCTGTGATTTGTGATTATATACTGCTGATTTGTGTTCATACACTGGTGCTTTCACGATATTTGGGGTTTGTGACCAATTTTGGCGCAAACACTTTGGTGCTTTCACTGAGAACAACTAGCACCCGCTATACCAGATTTGGAGTTCGGATTTGAAGGCTTAAGGGTTCAGATCTAAAGAGCTATGACAAGGCAATCAAGTAGAAGACAAAGAGCTGAGAGAAGTCAGCACGAAGGAAGCCAGGAGGCATCATCAGGGGCTAATCAGACCAGCTTTCATCACCAGAGACGAGATGGAGGTGATGATGGGAGCCATGCATGAAGAGTTTCTGAAAAGGCAAGAGGAGATGATGCAGAACCTCCTCAGACGGTTTGGACAAGCAGGAACAGCTGGAGCTTCAGGAGTTTAGATCCACGGAGCTGGAGCAGAATGACCAAACAGGCAATCGAGCGGAGCAGCTCAACAAGGCACAACCCCGGACCAGCACACGACCATAAATCTGGATGGATCCGGACACGGGGGCACGCCATCTGGCAACGATGGACCAGTTCAGGGAGGAATTCCAGTTAACACCACCCAACAAGATGCTGGCAGGAATGCAAGAGCACATGATGAGGAATACGTACCGGAATTCCCTTAGGGACGCGGGGGGCACCCTTGACGGACAACGCTGGATTGGTTGAGATTATCAGGCGAAATATGCGCGGAGGATTAACAAACAGAGATCTGGAATGAGTAAACATGAGTCCGTTTACTCGTGAAATCAAAATGGCTCGAAACCCACCAGAGTTCAAGCTGCCCACGCTAGAGGTGTACAATGACAAGGCTGATCCGACTGACCACTTGATGAGGTACACAAGACATATGGAAGTGTTGGGGGAATCGGAGGAAGTTATGGCCCGATGTTTTCCTCTGTACTTGACGGATATAGCTGCCATGTGGTTCAGACAGCTGGAAGAAGGATCTATTAGGACATTGACAGAATTGGTGGACAGGTTTCTAAAGCAGTTTCGGGTTCATATTAACAGACCGAAGAATGTGATAATGCTAACATCAGTAAAGCAAAGGACATACGAATCGCTCAGAGCTTTCTTAACTCGGTTCAATGCAGCGGTTGCTTCAGTGGATCGGCCAGATCCATCAATGGTTTTAATGGCGGCAATATCAGGAGTCAAAGAGAATTCGGATTTCAAAGTGTCACTGGTACGGGACCCCCAAATGGATCTCGGGGAATTCTTTCACGAAGCTGAGAGATTCCTTCGGCAGGAAGATGCATGTTCAGATATGAGGTTAAAGGAGGTGAACACAGCTGAGGATGGTGGGCCATCCAGCGGAGGCTCGGATAAAGATAAAGCAAAAAGGAAGCTGGATGACGAATCAGTAAAAGCTAGGAAGCGGTGGAGGGAACCAAAGTTTTCCACTTACACAGGATTAAACGAGACGTTGGAACAGATATTCATGGAGACTCGGAATTGCCTTCCCTATCGAAGACCGGCAAGGAGAGAGTGCCTTCAGAACGTGAAAGGGCATCAGGAAGGCATTGTCTTTTTCACGATTTGGATGGACATGATACCAACAGTTGCAGGCATCTGAAGGACATAATCGAGGAGCATGTAAGAAATGGATAGTTGCGACAATATGTCGGGGCTCGGAATGCGGCGGTGGAGCAGGAGCGACCACCGTCTACCTCAAACAACGATGGCGCGAGGCCCGGGAATGATGGTCGGTTGGTTATCAATTGACAGGGATGATATGAAATAAGTAGCGAACTATTGGCAAACGGCCAAGTCATTTACTCATGTACGGGGACGGAGATGGCCCCTACGCATGCTCTGACTGACGATAAACCGCGACGCTATGGTTTGTGAAATCTGTTTCTTCTTTTGGTTTGGACATTTGCTTTTTCTGGTTCGGTTTTGGAGTTTGGTTTGAATTCCTGGTTTTGTTTGTTTTCTAGTTTGGACTTTTGTTTTGGATGATTGCTTTCTGGTTTGGATTTTTGGTTTTCCGATTTGATTTGGATTTTGGATTGGATTTTGATTGGATTTTTATCTGGTTTTTGATAAATGGTCTTTGGGTATGAATTATGTCTGGCAAGGGGTAAGTCTCTTCGTCCGAACGAGGCAAATTGGTTTATTCAGGTCGTCGAGTATGGACTATGCTCGGCAAGGGTCCGGAACGACCATGATTCGACCTAGGACTTAGGCCCTATATTATCGGTTACTATTTCAGGTCGTCGAGTATGGACTATGCTCGACAAGGGTCCGGAGCGACCAAGATTCGGCTTAGGACTTAAGTCATGACAATTATTTAACGCCCAGGGACACTGGGCCACGGTCGTCAGGTGTGGATTGCGCTTGGTAAGAACCCGGAAAGGTTACGGATATGGATATCGACCCGGAGAGGTCCTGGATTCGGTTATTGGTTATTGGATAAGGATGGATTAGAACTCGGCTGCCGAGTTCGGATGGATAGGGAATTAGCTAAAGCTTTGGTTAATGGATTTGGAATCAGACATCGACTCGGAGCAGTCAAGAACGATGCACTTGGATGATATGGCTATATGGACTTTGGATATCGAATTCTGAACCATTCAAAACACACCTTCTTATCACAAGGCATGTTTTGGGGGGCAAATGTTATCACACCTTTTGGTCAAGGCCGGGATATCAACAAATTGTTGGAAAAGACGGATATCAGGGTTGGAGATCGATTGAGAACAAGGCTGTGATCGATGTCGTCAAAAATTTGACCGAGCTCCAATCGAGGCGGGATTGATTGGGAATAATGATCAAGGGTAGGAGAGGCTACGTTTCAAATTTCAGGTCAATCGGAGTTCGTATGCTCGAGATATGGATGGATCAATGATTAAAGGAGGCTGGTTTGGTATTGATACTGTTCGTATCCATACGTTTCGTATCGATGCCCATGGATGCGAACGAGACGTTCGTATCGATCAGGACGGAGCATAACAGTATATTTCGAATCGATACTGTTTGTATCGATCAACATGGACTCGAGTCAGTAGTGTTCGTCGATCGGGAGGGAGATATGCGGCATGCCTCGAATCGATACTTTCGTATCGGTCATGAAGAAATTGATACTTTCGTATCCATCAGGAGATGTTCTGGTTCGTATCCACCAGGTAAGGCCTCATTCGTATCCATCCATAGATCGAGTTTCGTATCCATCTGTTGGCTCTTCCAATCCCTGTTTCGTACCCATCACCTTGCGACCTTTTCGTATCGATCAAGAACGCATTCCCTATGTTTGTTTCGTATCGATCGACATACATGATCGATACGAACTGTACTCCTGGAATCGATACGAAAAAGGGGCATGGGTCGATGGATGCAAATGTAACGATGCAAGCAGTTTGATACAAACGCACCGTTGTGAAACTATGGATACGAATGAGCACGAAACATGGATGCGAACGAAGAATGTCCACGATTTGAGGGGAGAAACGTTCAACACGACATTGAAAGCGGATCGCTTCAGGAATTTCGTGCCACGTCATCCTACGCGCATGTGCTCGGGATCGAGTCGAAGAAGGCGATACGAATGTATCGAGTCGAACAAAAACAACGAACCGAAAACTCAAGTTTGTATCGATCATATCTCATAAACCACAAGTCCAAATGCCATGAAATTTTCACAGAAACTTACGTACGACTTAAGGAATGTTCACGCCTAGTTTCGACTCCATTGGACAAAATCTTGATCGGTACGAAATGCGTTCGTATCGATCACGGATCGAGTCGAAACTTCATGGGATCGATCGCGTGGGCCCACTCACGTGCCAGAAGGAGTCTCCCGAAATTTGGACGAGATATTTGCATGGAACGCCTATAAATAGCACCCCAGAGCCTACAGAAAAAGGATTTTTGGTTTCTCAACGTGCAGACTTTACCCGATTCAACTTTGCACTCCATAGTTGTTGTTGTACTTGAATTCTATCATTATAATCTGCTGTAATCAGTTGTAACCAGCAAGGAAAGTCAATAAAAGATTAACTTTTGGAGTGGACGTAGGCCAGAGATAGCCGAACCACTATAAATCATGTGTCTCTGTCTGCTTCTTTCCGTTTTAAGTTTATTATTCTTTATTTTTTATCCTCTACATTACTTAGATCTGTGATTTGTGATTATATACTGCTGATTTGTGTTCATACACTGGTGCTTTCACGATATTTGACGTTTGTGACCAATTTTGGCGCAAACAGTTATGCAAGTGCTTAATTATAACTTGTAAACTCATCAAGTTGAGTTCTAGAGCCATTCATTCAGCAATAATAAAAAATTGTTTGCAATTGTAATGCATTATTAATATCATCGTAAGAAAGGACTAGTTTGTTAAATGTCCAATGTAATAGCCGTCTTTAGTAAGATGACATGTGCTAGTCTTTAAACTTATTTGCTGTATACGTACTTTTGGCATATAATGTTTAGTGAGATTGCTTGCACACAATTCTTGAATTTGCTTTATCAGGATTATTGTGTGAAAGCACCTCCTTCTAGGTTATGGTAATTATTGTTTGAATTGCCTAGAGCATGATGATATGCATTCACATTTGTTTGTTCCTTATAAATAGAGTTGGCATTTAATGCTTTAATGTGGGGTTTGTGTTTATTGTATGTGTGTATGTGTGCATGTGTGTGTATTTGCATTGGCACATGTGTGTATGTATGCATGTGTGCATGCAGGTGTTGCGAATGTTGCAAGTGCTTTACTGTTTGTGTGAAAACTTCTTTTAAGTTAATTATTTGAACTCAAGAATGAGATTTAAGACTGCCATTTTATATGAGCTTCATCTTTTTCTCATATACTGATTTGGGACTAATTATAAGTCTCGTCGCATGTATTCAAAACAGGAAAGTAAGTTCTAGTACTCAAAATGAAGATTTTTGATGTTTAAAAGGAATAGAATAACATAATTGTATAAACCATACTTATTATTTCATGCGAAAACTTTTAGTTTACTTCAAAAACTTTCAGCTCTTCAATTTATATCGCTCTCTTGCTTTAGTATCTCAAGCTTGTTACACAATCCTTACTATATCGGATTATGTTTGTTTGTTTTTTTCCTCTTCAACGCACTATCGTTGCATTTGTCTTTATGGTACACAATCCTTACTATATCGGATTATATTGGTTGCAGTGCGGATCTATAGCAGAAACAGTAGCATATGATTTGGTTCTCGAAGTTGCAATGAAAGTACAACATTTTCAACAGCGCCAGTTGCTACTGCATGGATCTTGGAAATGGCTATTAACTGAATTTGCATCTTATTATGGCGTTTCAGAGGTGTACACGAAACTGAGGTTTGACCAACATTCCCATTTCCTGTTACTTTTCTTCACCTTAACAAAATTAGTGAGATATGTTAGTTTTTTCCATTGAATTTCAGGTATCTTTCTTACATTATGGATGTGGCCACCCCTACTGCAGACTGTCTTATGCTGGTACATGATTTATTATTGCCTGTAATACTGAAGAGCCGCAGTAAGACCCCTCTAAGTCATCAAGAGGTACTTATCATCTTATATTTAATACCGTGCAGTACTTTAATATACACCACCCTCCTTTTTCCGCAAGTTGTATTCTTCCTAAATTTAATTCGTAATTTATTGTCCTACAGAATCGCATACTAGGTGAAATTGAGGAACAGCTCGAGTTAATTCTGGCAATGGTATTTGAGAATTACAAGTCATTAGATGAGTCATCGTCTACAGGCATTATTGAAGTTTTCAGATCAGGATCTGGAACTCCTGCTCCTGCGCTTCTACCTGCAGTGAAGCTGTATACTCTTCTTCACGATGTGTTGGCACCTGAAGTGCAATTGAAGTTGTGTGGCTATTTTCAGGTGGGTCAGTCACTAGTATATTGTGAAATTTATCTGCTTATAAAGATTTAGATTAAAGAAAAGTAAATTTCAGTAGGCTGCATGTGCCTTTTCTGTTGGTAAATAAATTGTTCTTTCTTTCACATTTGGAAAGTAACTTAATGTATCTATTATATTCATCTGTCATTAGTTTTATACTCTTAATGTGCTTAAATAGACTCAAAATGCTTAGTTGGATAAAATATCATTATCCCATTGATTATTTCTTCTAACATCAGTGTTTACTGATAATTCTATGTATGAATTTAGGATTTCTTGTCACACTGAACGTGGTCTTGCTTGAGTGTTCTGCTGTAAATTTAATATGCTAATGTATTTGAATTTTCAGGCTGCTGCTAAGACAAGGTCAAGACAATATTTACTAGAAACCGATGAGTTTGTGGCAACCAACAGTGAGGGTACACTTCTAGATTCTGTTACCGTGTCTACTGCTTACCAGAAGATGAAGAATTTATGCCTAAATATCAGGAAAGAGATATTTACAGATATTCAAATCCATGATCAACACATACTCCCCAGGTACAGTTTTCGCTACCATATAATGTCGAGATTTGTATGTATGTATGTGTGAGCGTGTGTGGCTTATGTGTGTTTTTAACAAAAAATTATTGGCATCCAATTTTAATTTGAACCATGGACCTCGTATGCGCGCGCGCATACACACACGCAGAGAGCGCGCAATGTGCAATATCACATCTATGTTGAGTACCCTAAATGCCCCTTAATTTCAACCAGTGGATTTATCAAATCCATGGATGAGAGAGTGAAAACAAAATGAGTAAAGACAAAAGAAATCTCTTTCTTCTATGTGGTTCCATTCTCTCTTGCCCATGGATTTGATGAATCCAACACTTGAAATAAGAGGGAATTTGTGGTTCGTTTGCTCCCTCCCTTTCTCTCTCTCATGCACATATCTATATCTGTCTATCTCTCTCTATATATACATATACACATATATAATTAAATTAATTGAATGCCTTCTTCTTTCCTTCTTTGTGAGTCAAGTGAACAATTGCATATAAGATCCTGAATTATGCTGCATTTCAGTGGTGCTGACTAAATTCCTTGGCTAGTGTAGTTTTATTGTCAAATGCTAAATTAGTACTAAAAACCATACTGGAATAGAAAATTGGAAGGGTGCAACCTCTTTAGAAATTATTGTGTTGCAAAATGTAACGTCATATACTACATTAAAAGTTATGAACTGAAAACTAAAACATTTTAATCCAAGTGATATTTTCAATGACTGGGTTCGCCACTATCTTCTAAACTCTTTCAGATGAAATTTGGAGCTGCTGTACCACAAGGCCTCTGAAAAATCTCACTTTCTAATTGATGACGATGCAAACATTACTTACGTAATTTAAGAAAGTAATCAGCTTGGTGCATCATTGTTTTTAGTCAGTTTTATCATCTTATAAACATATTTTAAGGTCGATACATTTTGTCTCAGTTTTGTAGGTCTTATAGTCATATTCTAAGGATTTTTTTTCTTCTCAGTTTTGTAGATTTGCCAAATATATGTGCCTCAATTTATAGTGTGGATTTGTGCAATCGATTGCGTGCTTTTCTTGTTGCATGCCCACCCACCGGCCCATCACCCCATGTGACTGACGTTGTCATTGCAACTGCCGATTTTCAGAAGGATCTTGCTCGTTGGAACATATCGTAAGTCGTTACTTTTTTAACATGCTCCTGCTCAATTATACCTTATTTATATAGTGGAAATTAGCCACAAGGGCCTCTTTAGCATGTGAAATTAGTTTCTAGGACACACAATTGAAATAATTACTTTTAAGGACAAAACGCAAAATAATTAGTTTTTGGGTCTAAAAACCTATGAAATTATGTCCTTGAAAGTAATTAGACCGTTGACTCTGTCCTTGAAAGTAATTATTCTGCTTACTTTGGCCTTGAAAGTAATTTCTTTGAATGTGTGTCCTAGAAACTAATTGGACTGCAAAGTTTGTCCTTCTAGTGAAATGCCCCTACATCATTTTAATACACATTTTTTAAAATCTTCAAACAGTCCCATTAAAGGAGGTGTTGATGCAAAAGAACTGTTTCATCTTTATATTGTCATATGGATTCAAGATAAGCGTCTTGCATTGCTTGAAGCTTGCAAGCTAGATAAGGTGAGCTACCCATAGCTATTTTTTTTTCCTTTTCTTTTGTTCCAAAATTGCTCGCTTTCACCAAATGTTGCCAAGGACATTAAGCAGTGAAATATCACCACATATATCTTATATTTTCAAACCTGTACGCTTCACCAGATGTTGGTAATGACATCAAATAGTGGAATATCATCACGTCATAAACATGTTGTGGATATGTGGTCATTTAATTGTTTTGCCTCTATTTTAGGTAAAGTGGTCAGGAGTCAGGACTCGGCATAACACAACTCCATTTGTTGATGAAATGTTTGATCGTATAAACGAGACTCTTAATGAATATGAGGTTATAATTTGTCGTTGGCCAGAATACACTTTTGTTCTTGAGAATGTAAGTATATTCCTATTAGTCAATTTCCTTTTGTAATTCAGACCACTTTCTAGAAGTTATTACAAATTTAACAGCTTGCAAACTAAGTAAAAACAGTCCACTTTCTACCAACACTGCAGAAAGTGACTACCTGTGCTAGCAAATAAGTCCTGTGCATTTATTCTTTTTTGAAAAAAAAATCTACATTGGAGCTATTTCAAACAGCACAGTGCAACACTATTTGTAGTATGTTTTAGAATATAGTTAAACTTGTGTTACCATTGATATTGACTACTTGTGTTACCTTCAAATTGTAGGCTATCGCGGATGTTGAGAAAGCAATTATTGAGGCTTTAGAACGACAGTATGCTGATGTTCTGTCTCCTCTAAAAGATAGCATGGCACCTAAAAAGTTCGGTCTTAAATATGTACAAAAACTTGCAAAGCGCAATTCACTTTGCCCTTACGATGTGCCTGAAGAGGTTGAATTCATACCTCTAAGTTCAGTAAAGCTTTATCTGTTTATCATATCATAATCACTTTCGGATTTGATACAAACAGCTTGGCATTCTGTTGAATACAATGAAAAGGCTACTTGATGTATTGAGGCCCAAAGTAGAAGCACAGTTCAAGGCTTGGAGTCAGTATATGCCTGATGGTGGGAATAATGTTGCTGGTGAGCACCTAAATGAGTTCACTGTCACATTAAGAGCCAAGTTCAGGAATTACTTGCAAGCTGTTGTGGAAAAACTTGCTGAGAATGTGAGTATATTTTAAATGCGACTTAAAACTTCTTTTATTAAAAAACTGAAAAAATTTAAGGAGCTTGGATAATGAAAGAATCAAGAAAGTCCCTTACAGCAGTATTTTCATTAATTATTGCATTTTGTCAATGGATTTCAGTATTATTCCATCAACATTACTATTCCACTGAATCTTAAAATCGAATCCCCGTTAATTTTGATTCGACTGTAGTTGAGATCTCAATCCATGCTTGAGACCATCAAAATGAAGTTTATTGTATACACTCAGACCATCAAAATAGTACAAGGGATGCTTGATCGAAATTACACAATGAAATTTATTGTATACACTCAGACCATCAAAATCAGTTTCAAAACACAGATTATTGTACCCAGATATGAATCAATGCTTTTATTCCCTGGTGATAAAAAACTTTGTTGACATAAGTTTACTTTACTTCAGACTCGAGTGCAGAGTACAACAAAGCTAAAGAAAATAATTCAAGAAGCAAAGGATGTTGTACTTGAATCAGACATCGCCGCCAGAATGCAACCCCTTAAGGATCACCTCGTTCAGGCAATAAATCAACTCCATACCATTTTTGAGGGACAGGTGTTTGTGGCCTTATGTCGAGGATTTTGGGACCGTATGGGACAGGTACCTATACTGATAATTATACTTCGTACGTAAGATTAATTTTATATATTTTCGATATGCCATCCTCTGATATCGATTGTACATCAATGAAAACAGGATGTGCTTAATTTCCTAGAAAATCGCAAAGAAAACAGAGCTTGGTATAAAGGGTCTCGAGTGGCATTATCTGTAAGTGGCCCTTTTAGATATCACTTGCACGTGTGTTGACTTTGAAACATATTTATACTATATATTATATAGGTATTGAACAAGACATTTGCATCACAAATGCAACAACTTCTTGGAAATTCTTTACAAGAGAGGGACGTGGAACCACCAAATTCTATAAAGGAAGCTCGATCGGTGCTTTGCAAGGATGCTACAAGTCACAAGGACCCAAACTTTTACTACTAAATTAAACACTTCATTTGATCTTTGAATTCAGGATCGGTTTTCTTTTAAGTATGAGAAGTTAGAACGAGCTCTTCGGCTTAATTTATGCTCTATTGGATGCGAAATGAGAAGTTGAAATAAGGGATCAAATGTTTCTTCAGAGGCCAAGTTTCATGTGTATAGTTTGCCTCTGCGCTAAAGGCAGTTACTGTAGATATTATAGGTTATATTTTCTTAAAAATGGTCTTTTAGCCGAAGTAAATTATGTGTATCTTGCAGTAATTGAGTGAATTTTACTTAACAAACATAGATGGGAGTCGTAGCATACGTATTTATGGTTGAATGAAGGATTTTTTTTCCACTGTTTATATACTTGAGATGCTATTTGCATATTATTATATTTGTATTTTGTTTGATTTGTTGCACGTTTCTCACTTGTCAGTTTGTGCTGTTTCTGATTATGAAAAATGCTCCTGGCTTGTGTTTATGCTCATGTAAAATTGACTGATCTAGTACAGATAACTGAAGATAATCCATCCTGAACTTTTGAACTTCAATTTAGACAAATAATCACAATTCATATGTACAGAAAGCAGAAATGTAATGTACATTTAATGAAATCACAATGAACATATTAGCAGTAGCGAAGGAAGAGATTGGCTGTTCTAACATTTTCATTACACATACATCCCTAAAACAACTTTGATATGACTTGGCAAGTCGACAAAATAGCTGCTGATGCTGCGCTAAATATAGCTGGGTTATGGTACATCCTGGAAGAATCAAAATAAGCATTGTGTTAATATGTTTACGAGTGTCATTTGTCTTTTGGCATATTCACATATAAAGTATCACTTACCCAATGGCAGTTGCACTCCAAGATGCGACATTGTAAATAACAATGCTTCCATCCCATGCTTTTCGAAGCTTTCCTTTCTTCCCTTTTTTAGAGAATGTTTTGCTTAGTGCTGTCATAGCAAGGAAATAAAGTTTGAAACTTGCAAGGTTTATTGTTTGATATTAAAAAAAATAAAACACAGACATGTAACAAAAAACAAAGAAAGAAATCTGTACTATTAGTGCAGCTTCCTTTATCTGATATATAAAACACAGAAAAAAAAATACAAGGGGGAGAAAAACCAACCCTCTTGTAGTTTATTTGGGGGTAGGTCCTGCAAATAATATCAATCATGTCATGTGAGAAAAACTAAATGACAATTTCAAATATAGTGATGAATAAAGGGTAGAAATAAAGCATACTTTAGTTTCTTTGAGTGAGAGCAAGTATGCAGCCATGAAACTTGCAATTGCCTCAACTATATCTTCTTGATTTACAAGAACGTAACCTTCTTGATCCTCGAAATTCTTGTCTTCCCATGTATCTTTAGAACTGATCATATCCCAGGATGCACAATCAACAACTGAAAATTAAATAATGAACAAAAAAGACAGTTCAAATCAACATAATTTTGATATAATTTTTTAGCTTCAAATTTTTAGACATCATAATGCCCTTGTACATAATATTTTTGAGTTGCATCATAATGTAATGAGAAAAGCTAAGTATCCACTGATAACTGTAGGAAAACATGTGGGTACGTAAGTATCATGTATGTCTGTATATGACCTATGACACACCATATTAGATAATATAATCATACCTGAATTATTAGACACCGACATGTGCATGCTCCCTAGCTTTTCAAGAAAATCAGCCGATTCAACTTTGGACTTGACAAGCTCTCTTAACTGCTTGAAGAGAGCACAATATACTTTGCAATAAGTATACTACTAAACAAAATTTGATCCATGGGTAAATACGATGAAGATCTTTATATAGCAAACTTTAGCAGAAGATTTAGTGATTATTCATATAACAGACTATTGTGCATGTATATACAATAAGATCAACATTATAAAAGAATAATGTTGACATTGCAAAACTTATCTACCATGGTATACCTTCGAGCAATACATGTGTGCTTCAATAGTGCACTTTTTATCATATAAAAGGAAGAAGCCAAGTGTTTCACAAAATCAGACCATTTACATGTTGAATGAAATGTAAAGCTAACCAACCTAAACATTCATAAAACAAGATGGTAGAGAACTGAAGATATGCTGATTTAGGGTAAACAAGTTAACAGTGGCTCGTGTAGCAGTACCAGAAACATAGCGAAGTTGTAAAACATAGCAAACACTTGGATTATTTACGTTATTGCTCTGAGTTCCATGTGATTATTATAATTACATATAAACCATCTTATCCTTTAACAGCCAGACAATTTAACAAAATAACTCAACTTCGATCCAGGTGCATTTGTGCTCTAAAATTTGAAGAAAATTCCCCAAAAGGAGGCTTTGATCAATCAATTGATATTTAAACAAAAAAATCAACAAAAACAGAAAACAAATTTCCAGATTTACCTATTATTTGAACTTCTACAGAATACATTCAATCCAGAGGCAAGAAACTATATTTAATTTAGCATATAAATCTTGGATTTGTTTTCAGATGGGATCTTAGATTCTTTCATCATATGTCGTTTGTGACATCATTCTTGTAAATATGTTACATGTTTAGTATCAAGCTTTAAAAAATATGCTAGATTCTAAGACAAGCCATTTTTATCCATTTCAACTGAAGACGGAAAATAGCTGGATAAACATTGTAGACTATTCATTCAGAACAGTTTAGGATGTGCAAACTCCAAAAATACAATCGGGAGTTCATGAATTGTCTGTCTACGATTTGATGACTTGTCCTAATTTTCTAGCTAGAATTCTTAGTTTTAGATTTATCATCATGCACCTGAGTGTCTGTAGGGATTGCAACAAACTTAACCAAAATAACACAATAATGATGAAAGAGATATTATTTGCACATTTCACACTTATACACATGCTTGCTCTTTTTGAGTGACACACAAAGAGAGGGAGGGAGGGGGGACAAACACGCATACACACGACGTAGATACACACACACACACATTGGAAAACTCTTTCAAAATCATTGTATAGGGGAAGGTTTAATGATTCACCTTTAGCACCCCTATCACATTCTAAGCTGCTCCAAATGCCACAAAATTTTATATCCATATTCGTATCATACTTAAGGTCATCTCGATAAAACTGAGTTTATTTTAATATATTTAATATAATAAATTTGATGTTTAAAATCAATAATGAAAATAGACGCTTTAGCTGTGAAATTGATTTATAATTTTGAAGAAGCTAAAAAATAAAAAAACGCCTGTTTTTTGTAGAGATGATATTCGAAATGTGGATTAAATGTCTACAAAATTTTGTAGCATTTGAATTAATGTAGCTCAAAATATGATAGAGGAGTGAAAGAGGCGTCCAATAAGGTTGTGTCATTGAACATTCTCTCTCTTTGACACACATATCTGCATCACTCTTTCGTTACTTTATTTTGTATCCTACAATATTTAGTGTTATGCTATTCGAAATCAAAAGAAACTTTGGGAATGTTCAATCTACATCGTGAACATCATGTTCACCAAAATGGTATCATTTCGACACTTCCAACATGTTCAAAATGTTAAGTCAATATAAATCATTAAAACATTTTAATCGTTGACATGAAATATTAATTCAAATTAACCAACAATTTATGGAGATGATCTCGAAACATGTACGAACATATCTACAAATTTTCGTTAGATGTCAAATTGTATAGCTTGATAAATCATAGGGGTGTAGCGGAGAGATGTGACACATAACCCTTCATGGCCAGTCCAATTATATAAAATAATCTACAATAGGGAGACGGGCCTAAATTCAGATATTTCTACACTTCTAAATTTACTTAAAATTTATAAATTTAATTTAAATTTACAGAACACACAGGTGTCACATGTTAGATTCTAGCTTTTGTAGGCTCAACATGTGATGTCATGTATGGACAGGAACACTAGATGTTAAAGTCAGAAAAAAAATGAAGGAGCCAATGGGCGACACTTTCCAAGATGAAGCTGGGCATTATGACATTACAATATGTTATGCTAAAAAAGAAAACTGGTAAATGGACTTCAAATTTAAAGAAGAGAGTACTCTTACAAGAAGACTTCCTTGTATTCAATATTGTAGGGGTTAATGAAGGGACACACATTTTTATTTGGTAGATTTTTCCTATTTGACATACACAAAACAAACCATATCATCATCATTACCGCTCGGTGCTGGATCAGAAAACATAAATTGCACAACTGCAAACATCAGTGCACCAAGGAACAAAAATATATAGTGCACCAAAGCCCAAATGAAACAGATCTTTTTCAACACCCTTCTCCTTTTCAAAATTTTGATTTTGGTTAAGCGGAATAAGAGCATAGCCGGAACAGATGTAATAAAACGATATATTTTATTACGTGGGCTAACTCAAGCTGAGTTTTGAGAACCTTCTTATAAATCCTTATTTGGAGTAATTTTATTAAAATTTTGCCTTTAACAACCCACTAAAAGCATTCTCAACACTGGGGTGAGTCAGTGTTGGCCACCTCATAAATTTTGACTGACTCACCCCAAGTGCCCATAACAAACACAATTTCAACAGTCCCAATAGCCAAGTTATCCGGCATTTATAATGCCGGATAAACTTGGGTTGAATCACAACTGCAAAGTTTGCAATCCGCTTGCTTTGCGCTATGAAATCACAATCCTATGTTTATCTGGCATTATTAATGCCAGATAACTTGCTGCGCTACATTAATAATGGTGGACAAATAGGCAACGGTAATAATTTTTACCGTTGCACACCAAGTTATCCGGCATTAGTACTGCCGGATAACTAAGCCGACAATATTAATGTCGGCTAACTCACTCACTCACAGGATCACCAAAGCGACCCTCTGAGTCAGTTGTGAACCCAAAATTTGGGCTCACCGACCCTTTTTGGGGGTCAATCACTCACTGAGTGACCCCCTATTGGGACTGTTCTAAGGAAAAAAATATTTGAGCATTGTTACTTCCACCACAATATGTTCATCTTGTTGTTTCCAATGCAGTATGTGTTTCGTGTTATTCGCACAGATTTAATCAATTCTGTTTTAAATACACACCATCTTATACCGATTGAAAAGTTAATAGACCACCTTCCGTTGCTTCAATCGCTCTTTAATTTATTTCTTTCTTCATGTTTCACTAGGCATTCTTATACGGATCAATTCAAACTGCAACCTAAGATTACTTGCGATGTGTGGGTAACTATACCGCAGAGCTCAATTCAAGCATAGGTTCCAACTCATAACATCAAGTCATCTAACTTATCTTATCTACCATTTAGCTTATCATATCTACCATTTAGCTTGTCCTACCTACCATGATATTGTTTTACCATCTATCTAAATACTTATGACACTATTCCATAATATATCTATATTTCACATTAAAGTTGATAAGTTAATCTCCTTGCAACAGATTCAAACAAACATAAATCCTAAAACTCAAAAATCTCACACTTATAAGTAGTTTTTCTATAATACCGTATCAGCTTCTTCCTGATCATCAGACGCCCTACTTTCATCATCATCTTTACTAGAATCGACACGATTTTGAATCGCATCCGCGCTTTGGAGTAATTCAAGTGTCCTTTGGCACTGCTCCAACACTAGTCTTATCGTTTTGCGCTGCAATTTTGCTTGCTCGTCCATTTGATTTTTTTTTAGTTTGGATACTTGAAGAAGATAAAATAATTGAATCCCAAATCAAGAATTGACTTAAAAATGAATTTGCTTGTATCCTCGTCCTTCTCTTGTTGTGTTTAGGGAAAAATTTATTATTGATTTTTGCTTGCACGTGCCGTACACGCGTGTGTAATTATCCCATCGGATCGGGTACTACGATTTCGCCGAACTTCGGATCGGGTACTATGATTTATCCGAGATTGGCTGGATTTAAAGTTAGAAAGGTAAAAATAGGGTGCCATTACCGTTATCACCTATAACTACCTCATATAATACCGTATAGTGATTTTTTTTTTGAAATGGTACTTTATACACAACATGTCACTGGAACAACATATCAATCAACGTTCGAATCACGCTACGCAAGTTTCGAATTTGTGATCTCTCGTACCAAAACTGTATTACTTAATCACTTAGACAATGGTGTTTGTCAAATTTTTGCCATTTGTCAACAAAAGAAAAATTTTCTTTGCTTTAATTGAAAAGTGTTTCACCTTTAAAAACCAAATTTTGAATTTTTCAGCAAAACTTTCATCCATAAGCCAAAAAGATTAAAATTTACATGGATGGATGGAACGCAAGTGTACATAGAAAAAATATTAGGGCCCGTTTGGTGCATTTTGAGTTTTGTATTTTCGGTTTTCAATATTCATTTCTAAATTAAAAAGAGCGGATGAAGAATATTAAAAATTTTAAGCCATCATGACGATGGAGGGACGACTGAGGGGGAATGAAGGGACGGGAAAGTGAATGGATTGTTCTCCATGCTTTTGTTATCTCCCAAGATAATGAAAACAAAATAAATTTATTTTTTACTTTGTATGTTACTTCATTTTCAAAATAGGAAGTTTTCCAAAAATACATGTGCCATGCACATTTTGTTTGGTCGGAGACCCAAAACTGAAAATGGCTAACCAAATGGGGCTTTAATATTTCAGCTAAAATTAAAAAAGATTATTGAGAAACAAAATATAATTTACAGAAAATTGTGCCAAATGGTTATCAGCTCAAGATAATTAGATGCTAGGACATCACTCTAGAATAACTAGTATAAGTTTAAAAGATAATTTTTTAAGTAAAATGAAAGTGATACTACTAGCCTAAATCGGATAGCTCACACTATTGACTTTTCGGTCTGTTCCAACGGTCGACCAGAAATTAGGTTGGACTACTTGCTTCCGTCTCAAACCAACTCATTGATCATAATCTCAAAACAAAAGGTGAACCGGGATTTTTTTTGCTTGGTGTAGCCAATGTTTACTTAATGATGCTTCTTTTATCCTTTATCCTTAAAGAAAATTATTACGAATGGTTGTTATAGAAGCTTATTATCCTAAACTAAAAAACCTTTAAATGAAAATTCCCTATAATTTAAGTATTTTAACATAGATATAAATTTAGTGTGAAATATTAATAGGTAGGTATAAAACAGAAAAGAAAATTGATTGAAATGGGATCTACAATATTCTTCTAAATAAACATATAAGTCTATAGACAATTTAAGCTAAGGGTATGTAACGACCCAGAATTTTGACCAAATTAAATTGAGAATATTTAATTAATTTTAAATATTTGAACGATGATTTAATTTGAATCCCCGATATAACTTTGAAATTTTCGATTAAACTTTAAAATTTAATCTATTGAATGCTGAATAAAAATTTGAAACTTTAATTTTAAGCTGATTAAAAATATTTCAAAGGATTGTAAAATCTACATTGATAACTCTGAAGATAATAGAAGCTTCAGAATTGAATTTGAAATTCATTTATTCAGTTTTGAAATTAAATCGTTCGAATCGATATTTAAAAATAGCCGTCCGAGGCACAGTCTTGGAATTCGACGAAACCAGTTCCATTGGGTCCGTAATATTGAATTATTACCGGATTTCAAATTTCGTATTTTTCGGTGTTGATACGTGAGCACACGACGAGCAAACGCATTGAAATCAAATCAAATTCAATTTAAATTTAATATTTAAATTTGTCAAACATCAGCCACGTTCCTTCCCTTATCTCACGCCTAAAAGCACGCAGAGAATCACGAAGCAAGATCGTGCAACCCATACCTTCGTTCATTTTTATATATCACGTCTATCTTCCTTTTCCCATTCGTTCAAAACAAAATATAAATGGCCGAAGCCCCCTCTCCTCTAATTCATTCACGAAACCATATGGAATCAAATAAAAGAAAAACACACCAGAGCTTCAAAAGAAAAGAAGGGCGCACGATTAATTAAACTGCGATAGCCGTGCGTTCGAGCTCGAAGTCGAGCAAGGGGAGGAAATGGCGAGCTAGGGCGGAGGCGCGTTCGTTTGGGCAGCGAGGTCGTGATGGAGCGGCGACGTGTACGGCGCGCGCGCGTAGGTCGAGGCTGGGTTCACTGGGGAGGTAGTCGCGATTCTCGTAGAGGATCTGGGATCGTCGTGGGCGAGGCAACTCGTTCAAATTTGATGTCTTGGAGGGGTTTGTCGCTGGTATCAAAACAGTCGCGTTCGAGCTCACGGCGATGGAGAGGGACGAGCACGGTGGCATGGGTTGGCATTCACGATTCGATGAGGCGATGATCTGGAGAGCGTCGGCGAAGGCGGTGAAGGCAGCAGCTTAGTCGAGTTCGACTTCGATCAAATCTGGGTATCGATCGACCTGGGATAATTTCAGTAAGGTATATCGTTTTGTTAATTTAATTTTATAAATAATGGTGTACATTTACAGAAAGATATAAAAGTGAAAAAGAAAAAAAATGAATATGCAAGTATACACTTTTAATTTATTAGCTTGGTTTAAATAAAACAGTAAATACATATATAAGATTGTGAAATAAATAAATAATAAGAGTTTATATGAAGATAAGATTTTTAAGACCCATATAGGCTTATTGTTATATGCAGTTTGGTTAACAGGAAACCAAATACAGTTTACCAATTTATTTTGGTGAATAATTAGTTAACTGATGTAATTATTTTAGTAACTAGGAAATATTTATTTAAAAAAAAGAAATTAGCTTAAAACCAAATTATATATTTCAAACCAACATGTAGTCAATTAATTCGGATATTAATAGATTTATAAATTATTTATACAAGGTTAAAGTCGAGAAAACAAAAGAAGGATGGGATTGCAAAATAAAAAGCTAAAGTGAGATTTTTCTCACTCAAAATAAATTTCTGTATTGCAGTTATTTATTGATTGATATGATTGCTATTTGGATGTGATATTAGATATAGTAGGATATATCTATATATATATAGCAATATATACATATTGGCATATGTATATATTGGATTGACGATTTCCCGCCTCGTATAGCGGATGAGACCCTATTGCGCCATTAGTAAGCGGATTATTTTTATAAAACCCATATACCGCGATATTCCACCTCGAAGTGGAATTGGTATTGTGCTAACGTCTTTGGATGCAGGGAAACAGGTTGGAGGGATCTAACTGGATTCCTCACTAGTATTTATTTATTTACAGATATTGTGATGTATATTCTGTTATCATATGATGCTATATGATGTATGGTTGTCGTGATTGACGAATTGGTGCGTTGCATCATCGGATTCATTTTTGAAATTTAAAAACAACGATGTTGATTTTAAAAGAGAATTTTTAAAGTGATTATTTGAAAATATACGCTTTATTTAAATTGTTGAATTGATTTATTTTAAATAAGTAAACGTTAAAACTTTAAAGTTATAAAAGTTAAGATTTTGTGAACTTTAACCAAAAAGTAAATTCTTTTGAAAATAAAGAGTTAAGAAATTTATAAAAGGGTTTTAATTGGAATTTTTGAATTATTAAAAACGATGTATGTAAAAGATGTACAAGATTGATATTTATAACTTTAAAATGTTGGTA
Source organism: Allium fistulosum (assembly GCA_030737815.1). Classification (NCBI taxonomy): domain Eukaryota; kingdom Viridiplantae; phylum Streptophyta; class Magnoliopsida; order Asparagales; family Amaryllidaceae; genus Allium; species Allium fistulosum. Next base: position 1,471,983,590 of record CM060902.1, read on the forward strand.
TTATAAAACGAGTTTTTATAAGCGTTAAAATGAATTTTTAAGAATTTATAAATAAAAGAAATTTATAAATTGTGAACTTATAAATGGAAATGATTTTGTAAAATAAAGGAATTATAAGTATTTAACTTATAATATGGATTGTTGGTATAAGATTTGAGTTATGAATCGAATTGTTAATAAAGGAGATTGATAAATCAAAGTTATTACAAAACAGAAATAGAATTTATAAACGTTGTTTTATAAATTCGAAATCAATTGGATTTGATAAATTTAATATAGAAGGTTCTTAAAGGAGATATATTCGCGATTTTGGATAGCGAATTATTATTGAAATAAAATGTGTAGAAATTATTGAAATTTGGTTAGTGAAGTATATTCACGATTTTGGACAGTGGATATATTAAGTAAAATGGATTTATTTTTGAAAAAAAGTGATATTAAAAATGAAGTAAACATTTTAAAGATGTTTTAAAATGTATTAGGAATCGAAAGCATAGATTTCAACGTTCATTGTTGAAATAGGCGTTTTCGTAAATATACGGAAATGATAGACTATAACACTGTTGTTATAGTAAATGATTTCCGAAAGGAAATGCTTTTATCTAATATTGGGATTTACATATCTATCTTAAATTCGAATCCCTATACTAGTGATTTTGGGTCGTCGTAACGATGTTTTACGCAACATTCGTTTTGACCCAAATAAATGTGTTAAAAGAATATTTTCCTTAAAGAATGAATTATACTTAATTTTGATTTAAGTATATCGAATATTTTCAAATGTTGAAAATAAATAGATTTGTGAATTACTTATTATTAATAAGTAGGGAAATGCTTTTCCAAAATGAAATGAAACATTTTTAAGAATTTATCTTTGTAAAGATAAATCGAAAGTGAACATTTGAATTCGATTGAAAAATCGTATATCTGTAGATATTTGAAAATATAAATTCTCTATGGAATTTATAAAAGAAATGGGAATTCGTTTTAAAAATAAATATTGATTTATTTTTGAAGTGTGGAAATTATATATCTAGTAAAGATATTTTTGAAGATAAAAATAATTTGGGAAAATTATTTGGAATCTGATGATGTCGCGCATCTGTATTGATAGTTAAATAACCGACTATCAATAATTACCTTGAATGGTATTTGTTGTGAATTGGATGAATTGAATGCCACACTTATTTTTGAATAAGCGCTCACTATTCGGGTTAGCCGGGAAAGGACCATGGGGTCGTATAACCCATTCCGAATATGTGATACGTCGTAATGAATTGCATTTGATGACCGGTGTTGAAGACCGGATATTTTTGAAAATGGAAGGATTACCGTCGAGTTACTCTACATCGGCTGATCTCCGATTTAGAGGTTTTATCACCCTTAGTGACGGGAAGTCCGGACGTGATTAGAAAATTATCCGGATATGCAAGGGCTTCGTGAGAAGTGCCTTCGGTTCTGTTCGATCCCGGAACAGACTTGTATGGATTGTATGTCTGACGTTACAAATTGAGATATAAAGCTGATTTCTTTCAAATACATTTCTGTTGGTGGCGGAGAATTTATTCTCTTAGCTTAACACCCTTCTCTGAGACGTACGAGCTCAGAGGTTATGTAGTTGAAATTTATCAGCGATATACTCCCAATTTGGTAACGTGGCATACTGAGTGTTGCTGTGAAATGATCAGTGTTTGATCATTTGCGATATGATAATTTGTTTGATCTTATATCTTTGTGATCATAGGTTGATCATTTGTTTGACCCGAAGCATGGCTTTGTAGAAAGCGTAGCTTTGTGGACGAGACTTCGTCGAGCCTCACACCCCGGAAATGGTCAAAACAGGAAGAATGCAGCAAGGTTCTAGGGAGTAGCACCCCTTAGTGTATGTCATTCCTTCTGGATAAAGGTGGTACCATGGTATGGAGCCCAGATACTTAACCTCTGTGGTTGCTGCAAATTTATTACTTTGTGGTTGTTGCGAATCGGGGATCCTCGGGAAGATCGGTTACGATCGGGGGATGACATACGCGTGTCAGTAGTTACCTATTCTTGCAGAGGTAACCCGGCCTTGTGTTGGCAGAGATCCGGTTAGGTTCTCGGGTCGTCTATTCCAAGGACGTACCCATCGTGGCATAGGAAGTTCTTTAGCCTGACCATTTGTTGGAAATCTAAAAAAACAATACGTGACTTGTACGGTTTTAGTTGTAGAACCTGCCATTTAATATGGTAGCTATAGTAAGCATACTATAATGGTACCTATGCTGGCTAAGATTTATATTCTACTTTCGAAATGTTTTCTACACTATGCACTAATAATAATATCAAAAAGAATTTGATTTTGCGTAGTAAGCATCTTTGACTATCATAAGGAGAAATCTTCTCCAATTCTGCGTTTGCATTGTGTGTGTGGCAGGAGGCCTTATGGTAGTTTCATTTTCCAAAAGCATTGCGAAATTGACTTTAAAATTTCCTGTTGTTTGTTTTAAAGATAAACTATTTTACGATCTCACACCAGTCACCATGACTGACCTGGAGTTTATTGTTCCCTTCCTAAACTCTGGGTGCCCACCAATTTCTACACGGGCAGTCTAGAGTTTAGTTATCAGGTCATTTTGGGTTGGAGTGCTATGGAGCTTAATGGCGAGCTGGATGGTGAAACGTATGATCTATACTATGTATTATTCCGCTGTGTATGCTGTATGAGGACAAGTTTATATAACTGTACATTGTTGTATTGAGTTGTATATTGACTCTGATTGATGTATGTATAAACTGATATAGTTCTTTGTTTTAAAAGATAGTGTTTATCTATTATATATTGTTCCGCTGCGATGTGTAAGATTCTGATATTGTTTTCTATTCTGATGTTGTTCTGTTTTTCTTCTTCTCTCTTTCTTCTACTTCTCTTTTTCTTCTACCTCTTCTTTCTAAAACCATCACTATTCGAGTTTCCGGCGTTCGATTTCTCGGCAGTCGATAAAGTGAGTATCGATGTCGAATTTTCGAAAGTCGAAAATTTCGGTACGTGATAGGGTATTTAGGTATTCTTCGAAAACTTTACCATGTCGAAGTATTTGCTTTATATAATAGGTAGATTAAGTCACTAATAAACAATAAAAATAAAAAACCATTTAATTTAAATTCTTCTCAATTCCTATTTCAATATATCGCATCTTCTTTTTACCCATTTATATTCGGTTCATATAGAGAGAGTTAGGGGTATGCCTTAGGGGCAATTATGTAATTTATTACATATATCTAATGTTGAAACCAAGCCAGTCCGTAGTGGAAGTTATGGGTGGATTTCAATTTTTTTACACTACATTGGATCTTTATTTGGTTTATGAAGTCTAATTTATTTAGAATATTTTTAAATTTCATTTAGATAAAATCTTTTATTTTATTTAAATTTATAAAATATATAGTTTAATGTGTGTGTGTGTCATATACACATATATACGTGTGTGCGCGCGCATGTGTAGCATACCAATCTGTGCAATGTATAACATGTTTGTGTGTAGATGTTGTGATTTACATCGCAATGGACACGTTAACTCATCCAACATGCAAGTATATGTTGTCCAAATATATATATGTATATAAACTAGTATTTTACGAGATTTTATAGCACGTGCATATAAAAAATTCTAATAAAATCATAAAATTTAAAATCTCTACATAGTTTTGATAAAAATAAATTGAAAAATATAAGGATAAAATTGAAACTTTTTTGTTTGAACAAGATTTCGAACTTGTAACCTTATTTATGTTTCAAAATTTACATTAGAAAATAGATGTTAATATTTTTACTTTGTGGGATGCGAACCTCTTATTTATTTATATATAAGGGTATTTTTGGAACTTCGTGGTCGAACCAAAAGTTTGTGTTTCTATTTCAATTATTAATAAAGGTATAAGTATTATATATATATATACATATGTTAAGTTTGTTTAAATAATTTTATACAAATGCATACATACATATATATACATACACATACACACACACACATATTTGCATATACATACACATATATTATATATACAATATCATAAATAAAATATTAATATTATATCTATACATATTATTAATATATTTATTTAAATATAAATAAATTATTTAAAGTATTAAAATAATTTTATTGTAAATGGTGAATAATATATGTATAAATATATATAATAATAAAGTAATTTTTTAATACACACACACATAAATATATTTATAATATATAGTTGTATATATTAATTAATAAAATTATTAAAAATAATTTTTTTTTAAAATCCAAGCTCATGCGTGCAACTCAGAAATAATTATATATATACACACACACACACACACATATATTTAAAATTCAAAAATTCATTTTAATTAAATATTCGTTTGAAAATTAATAAACAATTATTTATGAAACTTTATTTTAAATTTTAAATTTCCAATAAATCCTAAATGATATTTTGAAGTTTGAATTTTTTTTCATATTTTTCTCAATTTAAATTAATTTTACATTAATTTATTTGATTTCAGCCATTTTAAATAATTACTTTTTAAAAATAGAAATTTTTTTTTTGTTTTTTTCATTTTTTGGCTGAGAGCTTAGCATGTGCTAATATAGTTTGTAAAATTAAAAAATTTATTTACTAACATATTCAAGTTAATATATATTATTTATGAAGTAAATTGATCTAAATAATATTAAATAATAATAAAATATTTATAAAAAAATATTTTCTACTACCGAAAATTAATAATACATTATATATAAAATTTTATGACTGAATTTAACCATAATATGATATTATAACTAATCATAAACCATATATATGTAACTAAATAATATATATTAATTTATAAAATATTAAAAAAAAATTTTGCATATGGCTGCACTGACCTAACATGTATGATAAAAAGAAATTTCAAACATAAATTCACACATACATATAACCAAACTATTTCGTGAGAACACTGCTTGCATATTAGAATCGTCACCTAACTAACAATAATACACACACATACATATGATAAAAACATTATAATAAAGATCATTAACTATAATCTAATAAAATCATACCTTAATTTCAAAGCCTTGAAGTACACCTTGAAAAGATAAACTCTTCCCTTTGAAACTCTTTCCAATTCAGCAGATACTAGTCCTTGAACCGTTGACCTTCAACTATCAGATAATGATCAGATTTTACTTAATTTGAGCTTATAGTGATGGATAAGCAAGG